>CM066574.1:12416875-13628750 GCA_033816785.1 Picus viridis | reverse complement strand
GGAGGTACTTATGTCTATTCTAATGCACAGTACAGTACAGTAGAGTATTACCAAGGTTGGAAGAGACCTTGAAGATCATCGAGTCCAACCTGTAACCACAAACCTCACAACTAGACCATGGCACCAAGCGCCACATGCAGTTCCCTCTTGAACGCCTCCAGGGACGGCGACTCAACCACCTCCCCGGGCAGCCCATTCCAATGGCGAATCACTCTCTCGGTGAAGAACTTTCTCCTCACCTCGAGCCTAAACTTCCCCTGTTGCAGCTTGAGACTGTGTTTGAAAGACCTTAGCAGAGCTTATAAAATACCTCACATTAGTCCTGTGTCTTGATTCCTTTTGGGGTTAAGAAAAAGAGTTTTGAAGCACAGCTTAGAAAATCAAACACCAGAATACGCAGCTTCCAAAGATTTCTGTCTTAGAAACCGGGCTAACAGAAACCCCTGAAATTTCAACAAAAGCAAACGCAAATACTTGCCTCTAGGGTAGAATAATGGAACACTACAAGCTTTTGCTGACTGTCTAAGAAGCTGAACCACAGAAAAGGACACAAGGGTCCTTTTGGACAATAAATTGAACGTAAGTCACCTGTGGACCCTTACAGTGAAGAAGTCCAACAACAGTATCATAGGCTTTGTCAGCAAGTCTGTCCATCATGCCTAGAGTAGTGACGCTTTCCCTCTGGTCAGCACTTGTGAAACTACATTTGGAGAACAGTTTAGTCTTGGGTTCCTCATTACTAGAAATATAGACATACTAGAGGAGCTCTAGCAGAGGGGCATCAAGCTGCACAGAGGCTGCTGCACAGAAGCTGCAGCACATGCTCCTTGAGTAAAGGGTTGTTTAGCCTTAAAAAAGGTGCTAATGGGAGATTTCATTGCTGCCTACAGCCACCTGATCACAGGATGCAGAAAAGCCAGACAGACTCTTGTCAGATGTGCAGGGCGATAGGCTGAAAGGCAGCAAGATATAAGTCCAACACTCCCCAGACACCTTATGGGATCTCCATACTTGGAGATGTTCAAAATTCAGTTACAGAAGCCCCTGACAAAACGGATTTGGTTAGACTTGTTTTGTGTAGAAGGTTTGTTGGAGAATCTGCAGAGGATCCTTCTAATCTGAATTAACTCTCCGAGAACCAGAGGCCTCTGTTGAACAGTCCTTAAACAAATGTCACTTCCATGAATTTCCTGTCTCTTGAGCCCATGTACTGCATGCAGTACTCATGGTGAGTCCACAACAATGCTAAAAACAGGTCTGCAGTTTTCTGGGTCTTCACTGGTGCCCTTCTTGTAAAATGGAATTTGCTTACCTCATTTTTGGGGGTTTTAATTTTGTTTTTAAAAGCAGATTATCATGTGCGACATGCACAAACCAGTGCAAAGGCCTCGCCATAGGAAGAAATGTTCCTCAGGGATATTGCCTCTAGCAGTTAAATACTAATAATTACAACAGCTGTAAGTTGTTTTTCATAAACCTGTATTGGCAAACAGTTCTTTCCCCTGCAAACATTAAGGGAAACTAATAATGTGTTCTCAAAACATTAATACAAAATCCAATATAATATTGTTTTCTTAATTAAGAAATGAGGAACTATAGGATAAGGCTATGTTTGTAACCAAAAGTGTGAACGTTCTGACTAGTTTTCATTAAGAGATAAAAACAGCTATAACATGGCACAAAAACATAAAACATCTGCATGACAAAGTAACCTCTATTTGCTATAATGATGATTTTAAACTTAGCCTTTACACTATATCTTTATGAAGAATCTTTTTTGTAATTTTGTATTTTTTTAATAGAAGACTGATACGTAAACCAAAAAACTGACACGCTATGTGAATTGAGTAGCCTCTTTGGATTCCAGCTGGCTTGGCTGCATGCCTTTCTAATGGTAATGAAGTCACACAGCTGCTAGGACAATCAGCTGGAGTTCAGATCATCACTAGCTAAATGGATATCCACTGACTGGCTTCTTATTAGAACTCATTAGAGTTCAGTGTTAACAAACTGTACGGTTATGCAGGTTTACATGGTTACAGCAGAGTGCCTTTTAAAAATGAACTTGTTGGAGCTGAAAAAAATATCTCCTTTTTTCTGCCTATAAATGTTACTTTGTGCTGGTCAACTCAAGAAACACCCAATCCTACTCCCAGTGAAGCGAAAGGAAAATTCCCATTCATTTGCATGGAAGTAAAACAAAGCAGTTCCCAATGTTTCAGGGATTTTTGAAGAATACTGCTATTCAGATTACTTCGGAATGTCTCAGCTAAAGGGTCACTAAGTATTCAGCTATGTCCAATTTTCAGCTTAGAATGCAGTGCACACCAGACCTGTGAGAATTTACCAGCTTTAACTTTGCCCATCAAATTGCCAGCATGTTTATGCTACATAAAGTAGTTTCACCATTTCCACAAGGGGACAATTTTCTGTTATGAAAATACAAGTAGATGTAAAATATTCCTTTTCAGAGCAACACTACTATGGTGTGAACACAATAGATTTCTGTATTAACTGTATTCCCCAGAGATAAATGGGAAAGTATAAAATGTGTCAATTTTTACAAAATCATTACTGGTATCTTATTCACTTCTATAGTTTTTGTCAAATTTTTTTTAGCTGAACAAAATTTGAATTATTAAATCTTATTATTAGAACATGGAACATGCAATGGTGCCTGGCTGACATACTAAAATGGGATAGAAGGCTCCATCAGATGAGGATGAATACGCAGTTATAGACCTAAAACATTCTTCACATTCTTCAAAACTGATACAATCCTTAGATAAAATTTCAGCTGTTATGAGTAATGAAACCAAATGGTTTCAGTCATGGGAACACGTGTCAACTGCTCTACTAATGAAAATTTCAGTGACAAATAACAGCAGTTGAACAACTGAGCCTCTTCAATTAATGAGACATTTTTTCACAGACGTTATGTTGGTCGGAATTTTGGTCATCAGCTTTATGCATCACCTCGCAATACAGGAGCTGCACAATACAAAGCTTATATTGGTCTTAAAAGGACCTTAAAAGGATGTCTTTCTGTATAAGGACTATGTCCACCTTATCTTCATAGTGATTTACACAAACAAGAAAAATTCCACCCACATTATAAGCAAATTACATCATGGGTTCTAAACAGTTCAACTTTTGATCTCTTTACTCTCCTTTTTCAGACTTATCCAGCTCTTCCCCATTGTTTCCTCTAAGAATCAAAAGCTAGTCAGTATCACTTATGTGAAACCCAGACGAAGGACTTTGGCATCACCTCCAGATTATAATCAGCAAAATATCATAACTCCCACTAACCAATATATGGAAACTCACCCACGTAAATGACATCATCCTGATTCAACTAAGCATGCTCAAACTGAGCAGTGACATTTATACACAGACAGAAGTCCATAGAAGGAAAATAACAATACTCCTACAGTTAATTACACTCAAAGAGAAATAGGCAAACAATTCCTTTGCACTTGCACGTACTCTGAATTCCACATTGTTGCTCTTGCTAGTAACAAAAACATTATTTTAGTTTTGATTTTGAAATTATTTTAGTGGCTATGAAAACTGGCAGCATGACAACACTTTCTACATAAAGTCCTATATTTATTCATTGAGCTTACATTTCCTTGCCAATATCCTTTGGCTTTTACCTACAGGAGCTCCTTCTGCTGGCAAGCAGTAAGTTCACTTCCATGGTTCACAGCTGAGGCTGTCAACAAATGTGCCAACTGTATGACATGGATATCTATTCAATATATACGACTCAGCAGAATTATTCTATAGGTTGTATAAATGTCACTTGGTGACAACTTTTGGTTACTGTATACCTCAGCTGAATTCAAGTAACTGATTTAAAAAGGAAAAGTTCTATAATCCATTACATCCCTCAGAATCTCACCCCAGAAACAAATCAATCAACCAACCATACACAGAAGCTGTCAGCTGACCTGATTTTGTCCACTATCAAGCACACAATTTGTCATAATTTACATCTCCAATTCAAAATCTACTCATATCAGTGCAAATATTCCTGTTATCTTCTGTGAGCTTTTGATCAGCTTTTACCAACTTAAAAGGAATGAGCATTTTTCATATGGAACATAAGCAGACATAATTTCAACTCAAATAACACACACTTTGTTTTCTCCTCTTTGCATTTAGAAAAGACAGCTTCAGCAACAACAACAACAACAAAAAGAGCACATAATCTTTTTCTGTTTTCAGTTACTGCAGTATACAGGTATGTCCACGGGATGTAACAAAGTGTTAAAGTGGTGTCCAAAAGAGAGCGACTTTGTACAAAATAGCAGCCACTTGCAGTGTTTTGCAGTGTAACCATCTAGAGCAATTTCTCTTGGCATAGGTCTAACCAATTTGTGAGCAGGCAAAATGCCATCTGAACAGATGGCACGATGTACACAGCCAAATAGCCATGCATGTGCATCGGCTGTGGGTAGTAATGGCATGATTCCCAGCCATGAAGGTCTAAACAGTTGTCCATCCTGATCTTACAAGCTCATATTTATAGAGAATTGTCATCAATAATCCAACTTTATCCTAAATTATCTTTCAAATAAAAAGTGTTCCTGGACCAGAAAATGGCAGATAGTTGAGTTTTAAGAGAACTCTTGTGTCCATTTCTTTGTCACCTCATTTAACAACTGGAAATTAAAAAAAAAAAAAAAAAAAAAAAAAAAAAAAAAAAGGCACAGCTATGGAAACAGGCTCCACTTTCCCAGACCCATTTTACTTGTTGCTTGCTGCTGTGGAAATACAGTGCAGCCAAAGATCTTGAAGAACACAGTATTGACCTTTGTGTAAGGGAATGCCTGTGCTGCAACACTGCATGTTGATTGTGTCAACATCCTCCTCTCTCTTGTTCCCAGCTTATACAACTGTTCCCAAGAAAGGAAAGAACAAAACTTTCTTCTCATCTGGAGGTTCACAGGAATTATTCAAAGTGTTCTGAACACACCTATGGCTGGGTACAACCAACTGTTCCTGGAGATTTACAAAACTTATCTGTGCTCATAGTCATGGACCTAGCTCTAATCCAACTTTGCTTGGCATCTGTACAAACCACGTGTCTCAGGTACATATGAAGATCAAAACCAATGTTTTCACCCAGGCACATTTAATTTAAATCCTTCAGTACTCTAATACAGCTAATAATTATTAGCCAGCTATATTTTCTTCAACAGAACTAATTCCTTGTCTGCTAACAAACTGCTCCAAGACAGATTGAGATATCTTTGTGCTCATTAGTTACTTGAAATTATTTTCCATGCCATTTCAGTGATTGGTTCTTATTCTTAAATCTCCAAAGATTTTCATTATGTATGTTTAATATTCAGAGCTCAGTTGGTTTGTCGACTGTCCACAAGGGTTACAATGACAACAGTTTTGTCCTCTGTTTGGATGAACAGAAATTATTACAATCAGGATTTTGATGTAGAGTTTTGCAATTTCAAGTTTCAAATAACATTTTATTTTTCTGAAGAATGCTCCCCAATGGTAAATAAAAATGCACATCCATACAGCACAATCATTACTTTGCTATTCAGCTTATCATTTTCATCTTTCTGAATGCAGGGCTAAAACCCCACAAAACAAAAGGCACCATTCTGTAAAAGGAATTGATTAGCTGAAAACAAACAACACTTAATTTTTTCAAACCAGTCTTCTGATGCTTACTAAACTTTATTTTTAAGTGGCAATATTTGATGCTGTAGCAGCACCCATTCAATGGTACAAGATCTTTCAGCTCACATAATATGCAATAGTAGAATTTCTTAGGGAAAATACTGCCACCTGCAATTTAATTAGTTTTACTAAAATGATTCATCTTTTCGAATTCACCAGGGTACATAAATTGACTCTGTGCAGGTAACTTCAGCTGATTGAATTGTGTACCTACCAATGTTCAATAGAATGAACAAAAGACCATCAGCTACAGTCTTCTAAGACATTTCCTGATGGATGCCTTCTGCATATACCAAATAATCTGGCAAACAAGAAGACAAATTCCATGTCCTTGAAACAAGAACAACAAAAAGCTTACTACTGATTTCAATCAGATCGGGAAATGGCCTGTAAACACATTACGGATTCTAGATTATACAGATTTATGTCTAAGGAATCACAAAGAATTGTAAGCAAATTTGTGGAAGAAAAGCTGTATGATTACAGATTACCTTCAGCAGTTGTCTGTTGTTCGACTTGCACAAGGTACTGACAGAAAGCAAGCAGTTTGCTTGAAGCAGGAAAAAAGTTAGGAAAACCCCCAGTATAATTCCAAACAAAGTTGCAATTGTCAATGAGCTAAATTAAATTAGCTCTTTACTTCTGAAGTGTGTTTGGAACATGTTGTACATTTTAACCTTTTAGAGAAAGCCTGACTATTATTAAAAGGATTTAACAGTACATCTGCATTAGACTAGCAGAGATGAAACATACTTAAGCAAAACATAATTTTGCCCACAGAGCTTAAGAGTTTCAAGTAGTTTTCAGTAAACCATATATGTACAGTTGGTTAAATCTTTTCTTCCAACTATACACTGAAATAGAATTTTGGGTTAGGAAGTGGCATTGGAAACATAGATCACTGCTGGCTGTTAAACTGATCAGGTAGACAAACCAGAAGAGATTACATATATATGCAGAAGAATGGATGCTGCCTGTTGAGCAGAGGGATAAATATTTGGTGATGGCATCCATCCCTCCACTATAATACTTAGCATAACTGTGAATGGGAGAGCCTTTCAAATTTTCTGTTTGTATAGTCCAGCTGGAACAACAGCAGATTGTGTAATCTGGTTCAGGAGTCCAAAAGACGGCATATTTCTCCTAAAATTGTCCTATTTAGTCCTAGAAGACATGATGGATTTGACATTAAGAGATGAAAATGGAAGGTTTGTCCTGTGTAAAAGGAGAGTGAAAAAACATTGATGAATGACACCTATCTTTTCAGGCTCACTGAGGAAGACCCACAAACAACAGCACTGACTAAATAAATGTAGAAACTTCAGAATGAGGACCCACAAGAAACCTCCAAACGTCAGCTACTGAAGAAAAGCTTGGAAGTTGAAGATAAAAACTAGGATTGTTCACAAGATCACAGACATTATGTAGCACAAGTGCTGAAGAATGTCAAGAAATAGGAAGATGTCAAGGAAGAACTTCAATAGCCACTGAAGCTCTAGAGCTGGCAAGAGCTGGCAGACTGAAGAGAATAAGATCAAAATTAAAATCATTCTTCACATGAGAGTATTATTCCAGTGACATATTTAACAAACCAGATTAAGAAATGGTATAGGTGAAGAAACTTAAAGGAACTGTTTTCCAAGCAGCAGAGCTAATGGAATCTGTTTTCTTACTGACGTATGCCTATAATGTTTACATACCCTTCTGTATTGTTTACATACCTAATTTCCAAGACAACACTGCTGACCAAGACACTGTGCCTTTTGTAGATGTTTCAGAATTCAATTAATAACAGTTCAAGCACTATTGCTATAAATGAGATTGACAGATGAATTCTGTTGTTGTCTTTTTTTTCTTTTGCTCTTTTTTCAGAAAAGAATCCTCTCTCCTACACCAGATATTGAGTTTCACAAATGACTGAGATCCTCACATCTTTTTCACTTCCCTGGAATCAGCACAGTGCTCACACAGATATACAACATGGTCATTTACACTTTACTTCACCAGGGAACGTTTAAAAATCAATGAAGCTGTGAAGATGGCTGAGGACAGAAAACAGGGAAGGAGCTGTATTTCAGAGGAGTCTCTTAAGCTTATCCATAGGTAGAGAATGATGTTGTGAGACTAAATCTTGTCTCTCTCGATGTGACTCTACAAAGATAAAATCACCTTTGGTGCTTGCCCAGACAACAGCTGATGTGTATGGGGCAGTTATCACTGGATAACGACTCTGGAAGGTGCATAGATAAAATTGCTCACCAGACTGCATCTGCCCTGGAAATAATGGACAGAGCCACTGTTATTGATACTCTCTGGAATATACACACCTGAAAAAAAAATGTAAAAAAGATCTGAGCAACTACTGGCTCTGGAGAAGGAAAACACAGGAGAAGGAAAACATGGAAGGAAAAGACCTGGACAGTGCTGCTGAGAAGGAAAACCAGAGAGAATACCAGGACCAAGAGGAACCCTCTCTCCGTGTCCTAAGTTCTGCCTGCTGCAACTCATAGAGCTGAAGAGGCTGCTCAGAGGACAACATCTCTTCTACAGCCAAAGCTGCAGCACCCTTTCTCTACAGACCCAACATCTTCTCTACATCCACAGCTGCTGCACCTTTCCTCCACACACTCAAACTGTCTTGGGGGTGAGTGGTGTGGTAATATAATTCCTTTCCTCTTCTCTCTCTCTCTCTATTCTCTCTCTCTCTCTCCTTCTGATCCATCCACTTTATTTGTGTAATAAATAGCCTCGCTGTTGATACTTTGGCCTTGTTTGTGCCTCTAAATTCATAACGCAGGAATATTCAAAAGAACTGAGTCTCTTTCCCTCTCTGTACAGAGACAGATGTTGAGTACTCTTCTTTTTCCAGTGCTGAATCTTAATGTGGGTAAAATAAGGCATTTGAACTGATAATCCAGGGGAAAAAAACAACCAACCAAACAACAACAACCCAAAACAAACAAACCCCCCTCCCCCCAAATATTATGTGTCTTGCTATAATAATAAGGAACCCCTTCAGCATTTGGCAAAACCACATTCCTGCCAACAGTCAAAACTAAAGCAGCAACTTCTACAAGAAATGCATCATACATTTCTATGCTGAAACACAAGATGGACCTACAGCAAAGTGTTTTATAGTCATTTAACACCTTCTGGGAGTTAGAAAGTACTAGTGTGTCTTTGTGACCTTGCTCTAGTCACTTACAGGCACAATGTCAACTAAATGAAGTAATTCATACAGTTCTGCCTCAAAATGACTTAGCTCCTGTTAGTACGATTCGTCTGGTATTAGTATGCATAAATCTACTACCATTAAGACATATATGAAAAATAAGGCTTTCCATTTTCTATTTAGCTAATACAGTGAACTTCTGAAGTATTTTCCTTTATTTTAGTATTTAAATGTGTATTTTCTATTCTTAGCTATGAATGTGTTAAGATGTAGCAAAATGAATAAATACCTAAAAAACCAAGAAAGCCATCTATACAATCCTTAGAAATTACTGCATGAGATATAAGTAGAGGTGTAATGATTGAGACCACATTAACATCACCATTTCAAACTACCCAGATTTGGATATAGCTGCACACTTTTTCTCTTCAGGCTCTAACTTTATCTATTCATAACAAGGGGTCAATTACATACTTACCTCACAGAGGCTGAATTTGAAATGATTTAACATCACAGAGGGAAAGGTAGGAAAAAAGTAGTATTCTGTTGTAATCCCTCCATACAGACAATAAGGTTTATTACATAGTTGGGCAATTGTACAAGATCTGCTGGTTCTGTTGCTACCAAGAAAGCAGCGCATCAGCTCCAGTTCACTGATGGAAACTGTGGCAGTATGCTGCAACCTCAACTCTCAAGGGACTGGAAAAACTGAAAAAACACAGGATGTCTTACAAGACTGCAAGTCATCAGTTTTTAGGTATCTTGGACAACACTGGGCAAAATTCCAAATTGGAATCTACTATTTCAATCAACCTACAACAGAATTAAAGAAGTCCTCCACACCACAGCCAAAGCATAACTTTGTTTTTCTTCCTTTTTTTCTCTCTTTTTTTCCCAATTATACACCTCACTGGCACTTCTCAGACTACCTTTGGAAACATATATGCAAAGTATGGCAATAAAAGGGTTATCCAAGTATATTAAGCATCTGCTTTTGTGATTAGTATTTGAAAGGAGATGAGTGCTTCTCTTGCAAGGCACAAAATGACATAGATTATAACAGGTACTGTTAATGACAGTATATTAATGTTTAATAATGCAAAGTGATTAAGATTGGGCCTGTACTTTATTATTCTATCTTCTACATATGTCAGAATGGCTTGAATACCTTTTGGCATGATCTTTAATTAAAAGTAAAAGTTAATTTTTCTCATTCATATCAGGTGTAAGAGTTATTACTTATGATTACCTTAGATTTCCTACAATGGCTTTCTTTGTTTAATTGACTGCTTAAAGTCACAATTAATACAATTTTATTTTGAGTTCTTTCAATTTTCCTACAGAAATGTACAAAGGTTTCAGTAAAATTATTTTCATATTATACTAATTGATTGAATATTGTTTAATATAAATAACAGAGTTGCTCAAAGAACTAGTTTTGCAAGAATTCCCAAGTGATTTAAGATTATATCACTCATACATTTTCCAATCCATACGAGCAAAATTTGCCCTCAGCTTCTTTGAATAATCTCAGCAGATGCATTTTACAACTTTAGTACTACTACAACACCACCAAAAAAAACCCAAGGCAAAACACCAAAAAAACCCCAAAACCCACCCACCCCAAACCCCAGAAACAAAAAAAAAAAACTCCACCAAAACCAAAAACAGAACAAAACCACTAAAAAACCCCAAAAAACCCCCACAAAACCACCATAAAAAACTCCAGACAAAAAGCCTCCACAAAGTAAACGGTTTGCTCATGAATTTCCTACCCAACAAAACAGATAGAAGCAAAGCTGCAAAAGGCACTTCCTTAATACATTTTAGATCAAGTCACACAATCTCCCACTAATCCCATCCCAAAATGAACCTGTCAGATTCATACAGCAACAGTCTTGCTAAATATACCAAACATGAGCAGAGAGGAAAAAAAATAATTTGACTTCAAGTTGCTCTTTGAACTCAGAAAGACTGACACAGATTAGTACGTCAGCCTTCTGTATCTCCTTAACTCCCTGGTAGCATAGCAGTTTCTAAAGAGTATTATTAGATACATAACTTTAAATAGCAAGTTTCTCTACAGAATGCTAATCTAACAACTACAAAGAAGAAAGTTTTCTAGGCCATCATCTAAAGTTACCTGTGTTTCTTTAAACAAATTCACCACAGAATATGATTTACTGAAGATTTAGGTGCTTTTAAATTCTTGTTCTCAGGCTCTGCGTTCTGTAACATGGGGATACTATTTTCTTGTATCAAGACATCCTGTGAAATTATATTCATTTGCAACCATTTTTACTGCAAAGAGAGCCTTTTAAAAGAATAGAAATAAACAACGTGTAAACCCCATTTATTCAGTGAATACTTGCCTGCACTAGATAGCTGCTCTGCTTCAAAAAAACACATTTGGAATCTTAAGGGATAAAAGTCTGTGTGTTTATCTCCTCTACCAGAATGTACAGAAAGGAAGAAATTAGTTTGAGACATTCAAAATGGTCCAAAGACTGATTTAGCTGGTGTACAGTCCATGGTCTAGCTGGAGTTGATACAGCTGATTCAGGTAAGGAAAAAACCAAGGTAAGGATACTTGTCAGGTATTTGCAAAATGTGATGTTTATCTGTGATTTACCTCCTGCCACCTTTGAGGCATAAGCAAGGTGTTTCTCCTAGGCATTGCAACATCCTATATCTGTGCTTTCACACACTACTTTAAAATAAACTTTCTTATGCCATTCTGGTACTCTCTGCCCCATCCACTCACTTGTTTCTGTTGCTTCCTCAAATTGTCTACCTGCACACAGACTCCTCAGGGTGATCAGCTGGACAAGCCAGTCAATTCTGCTTTCAGGAGCACCATATAGAAACAGAAGAATGAAAAATTCTGAAGAATGGACAACAAAGCAGGAGAACTAAAGAAACTTTCATTCATCTTCCCCCATTCATGCCCTTGTTGCTTTTTGCAGGTCTGTTTCCAGCACCTGCTAGAAGTCTAATTTCATATGGCCCAGTAGAGATTATGAACCTGTGTTGAATGTCACCTTGCCTAGCTAAGTACTGCTGCCAAAGTGAAATTGCTACCAACTGAAATTGCTACCAACATGCATTAACTACTTGGTTCTTCATTTATATTTGAGTACAACATGGCAGCTCAAAGGCACACCTGCTAGCAATTTCCATTTAACACCAGACCAAATCCCAACATCTCAAAAGTGTTTTTCGAAGGGGACAAGAGAAGAATACAGAGGTTATGAGTGTGTAATTGCCTTACACCTTTGCTCTGCCTATCAGCATTATTTTTCTTAGCAAAATTATTAGTATTTTTTCTTTTATCTAAAAATAAATTTGACATGATACCAACAAATATTGCTTATAGAGTTTCAGCAAGATGACATCTTACACTTTTAAAGCATCAAGAAAAACAGTGAACAGGAATGGGGAAGGAATAGGGCTGTTCAGTCTTGAGAAGGCTGAGAGGAGATCTTATCAACATCTATAAATACCTGAGGGGTGGGTGTCAAGATGAAGGTTCCAGTCTCTTTTCTGTGGTGCTCAGTGATAGGACAAGGAACAACGGGTACAAGCTAGAGCACTGGTGGTTCCACCTCAACATGAAGAGACACTTTATGGTGAGGGTGACAGAGCACTGGAAGTGGCTGTCCAGAGATGTTGTGGAGTCTCCTTTCAAAATGTGCCTGGAGGTGATCCTCCTTTTGGCAGGGGGGTTGGACTTGATCTCTGGGTGTCCCTTCCGACCCCTAACATTCTGTGATTCTGTGAAGAAGAGTTGAAGTTCTTACAGTCCTTCATGCAACAGGTTTAGATATGTGGATTATTGTATTGTTGTTTTGTGGATCAACTTCAATCTCAGATGGAGTTTTAATACAGCACAATGAATGACTATAAAGAAATTGGAATCCTCCTACATTACTATTTTCTTTAAGAAGCCAGTTGTTAAAGTCATCAGTTTTGTTACAGCTTCATGTTGTTTCCTTATTTGTCTACAACTGACTAACCAGATCCAGATCCCTGACCTAATGTAAACCCATATTATCACATCAGTATTTCTACATTCTCAGTAATTATATGTAACTACCTCCATATAGCTATTTTCATAAAATTCAGAGTAGTTAAGACAGAAATATAAACTTCAAAGAGAAGAAAGCTAGATATTTACAGTTTCTTAAGAACTTCATATTTCCTTTCTATTAAAATCTGAAGCAAATGAAAGAACCCAGATCAATATGATTAATAATACTTTAAAAAGCAACACCAACAGCTTCCAGGGGCACAGATTACTTTTCTTTCAACACTATTTCTCCAGACATAGCTAAACTCTTCTACTCGACCTGTGCAAAATTCAACACTGATGTAGACTTTCTATCTAAACCAGATCAGAAATCCTTCTCCCCACCCTCTAACTACTTGCCTGGGGAAAAGGGAAGGAAAAAAAAAGAAAAAAGAAGAAGAAAAAAAAACCCACATCAGGGATCAAACTCTCACCACCCCTCTGAGTAGTCTCTATAAGGGTAGATATATCTAAAATTTCAATAACATATATTTTAATTCAGATGTCACTTCATTTGTCCATTGATGCCTTATTTCAGTCATGAAGGCACGACTGAAATAAGAAAGTGGTGATGGATACGTTTGTGATTTTGCATTTGTTGAATATCTATCCAGGTGATGATCTCATAAAAGTAAAGGCTCAAATCCTCTGGCATCTGCTGAAAAGGCCTAGGAAGTATAAAGAATTTATCTTTTTTTTTTTTTTTTTTTAAATAAACCACATCTCATAGGTGCTAAATGCTCCAAAGAATATTTAGAACATATGGGTACAGAGACATTAAACACAAATTTTCTCTGAAAAATCAGGAAATCTAGCAGTCGTAAGTACAGTTGTCCAAAAACACAAAACTGTAGGCTCTCAGATACTGCAACTTCATGAAGTTTATGCTTCTGTGGGCATTCAGATTGCAGCTACAGAGAATGCAAAAGTATTTTCTCCCTTGATTTGTTCCTACTGCCTACAAGACACCCCTACCTTGCTTCTCAAGACATCCTTATCTTGTGGAGCTGAGACAGTTACACAGCTCCAAGCACGCAGTTTTATGCATTCAACAATTTTACCCCATCAGAATATTCCAATTTCCAAAAGCATTTTATAATCAGATTAAACTACGCTGACATTTATATACAAATTATAGTGTTTCCATGTATCATAACCCTTCTAATCGTGAACAGCTTTAGTAGAATTCTCTGTGGAAGATAGCTTTGATAGAAAATAATTTCTGTCCTCCCAGTTAATTACTGATTTTTTTTCCCCCACCAATTAGAAATTTGAACTCAATCCCACAGATTTATAATTTACAATCAGTAGCCAATGCATACAAATTACTCTTGCTTCTCTTTTAAACACGACTAAAAGTTCAATTTATTAAATGTTAAATCATATGAAATTTCCACAGTAAAATGCTGTGTAGTAAAACGTTCTCTGGCTACTGAAGAATACAGAATAGTTATTTATTTTAACTAATCAATCTTAAAAGCTACTAAAGGCTTTTCTATACTCAGCATATGAGTTTGCACTCTAACCTACTAGATTAGTATTGCCAATTTAGACTCTTAATCAATTTAAATATATATATATTTAAAAGCACTAGGATAAATAATACAAGTAAAACAGAAAATGTAGATTGAACAAGGATGATTAACCTGCTAAAAAAACCCAGCCAGCAAGGCAAAGAGAGAAACATTAATTTAGACTTCCTGCTCTAGTAATTCAGCCACTGAATCACAGTAGATTGAGGTTCCGAAATTTACCTCAGTTACAAGAAAACTGCGTTTCTCTGCATTTATTTCTCTCCTTCACTCCCATTCCCATTTGACTCTCTAGCTGTAGAGGACTCTGCACTTGCAGCCCGGAAAGCAAATCAGATCCTGGGCTGCATCACGGGAAGTGTGGCCAGCAGGTCAAGGGAGGGGATTCTCCCCCCTCTACTCAGCTCTGGTGAGACCCCACCTGGAGTACTGCATCCAGTTCTGGAGCGTCTATTACAAGAGGGATATGGACATGCTGGAACGTGTCCAGAGAAGGGCCACAAGGATGATCGGAGGGCTGGAGCACCTCTCTTATGAGGACAGACTGAAGGAGTTGGGGTTGTTCAGTCTGGAGAAGACTCCGAGGTGACCTCATTGTGGCCTTCCAGTATCTGAAGGGGGCCTACAAGAAGGCTGGGGAGGGACTTCTCAGGACATCAGGTAGTGATAGGACTAGGTGGAATGGAATGAAGCTGGAGGTGGGGAGATTCAGACTGGACATGAGGAGGAAGTTCTTCACCATGAGAGTGGTGAAGCTCTGGAATGGGCTGTCCAGGGAGGTGGTTGAGGCCCCGCCCCTGGAGGTGTTTAAGACCAGGCTGGATGAGGCTCTGGCCAGCCTGATCTAGTGTGGGGTGTCCCTGCCCATGGCAGGGGGTGGAACTAGATGATCCTTGTGGTCCCTTCCAACCCTGACTGATACTATGATACTGTGATAGTTGTTACAAATAAAAATCTGGGGTTCTGGCATTTTTTTCAGAATGAAGACCATCTAAAAAATTTCTAATTCAGAGAGGCAATATTAAAAAAAAATAAAATATATATATACCAATATATTATTTTGCTGGTTTTACTTGTGAAGTAAACCTGCAGATTGAGGGATGGGATGATATCCAGAAGGACTTGGACAGGCTGGAGAGGTGGGCCCAGGAGAATGTCATAAGGTTCAGCAAGACCAAGTCCTGAACCTGAGTCAGAACAACGCTCACTATCGATACAGGCTGCAGGATGAGGTGACAGAAAGTAACCCGGCCACCCTGCTCTGGTGAGACCTCACCTGGAGTACTGCGTCCATCCCTGGTACCCTCAACACAAGAAAGATATGGACCTGATGGAGCAGGTCCAGAGGAGGGCCATGAAAACCATGAAGGGTCTGGTAGGACCTGTCCTGTGAGGACAGGCTGAGGGAGCTGGTGTTCACCGTGGAGAAGAAAAGACTCTAGGAAGACCTAATTGCAGCCTTCCAGTACTTGAAGAGGATGGAAATAGACTGCTTACAAAGGCCTGTAGCGACAGGACAAGGGAAAAAGGTTTTACATTAGAGAAAAGTAAATTTAGGTTGGATATTAAAAGGAAGTTCTTTACCATGAGGATAGTAGAACACTGAAACAGGTTACCCAGAGAGGTAACTGAGGTTTCATCCTTGGAGATACTCAAAGTCAGGCTCGACAGGGCTCTGGCAGCCTGCTCTAATGGAGAGTGTCCCTGCTCACTGCAGGGCGGTTGGATTAGATGAACTTTGGGGGTCTCTTCTGACCCAAACCATTCTATGATTGTAAGTTTTCATAGTGGCAAAAAAACTGTGAGCAGAACTACCAGCACAGTTCAGTAAATATAAAGTAACTGTGAAGCTACTGTAGTGAAAACCATCTTTATATATGTTAAGTATGTGCCTGAAATATATTTCCAGAATAATTCTTTTACTCCAAAACCCACACATTCAATTCTTATCAACAAAACAAATTTAAAAAGTCCTTCAAAAGCATTTTCTAATGATTTTTCTGTATCTTTTTGACTACAGAAGTGTTTAAAGTGTGATGCATTTGAAGCCTACTCTGCTCGCTGTATTTGGATTTTAAAACATACAACATTCCATGTTGGTGGAATTAATGATCAAAAATCCCTAGGCATTATGTGAATAGCACTTTATCCCTATCATTGTAATGAAAATAGTTCTTTATTTCACTAAAATTACTGGGTTTGTAATGAATTAGTTGGATCACACATCTCTTTTATCACATATTTGTTTCTCAAACACATTTGAAATAGGTATTTCTCACCCCATCTTTAGAAAAGAGGTTCAATCCTAAGAATACACTGAACAAATAAACACATTGGGACTCGATAGTCATGTATTAACATGCTCAGACTTACTGTAGTAGTAAGATTTTAGAGAAGTTATTTTGCACATAATAATTTGTGTACACAGACAATCAAGATTGTAAGATATCTATCACTTTTAGAAAGAGAATCTTCTGAAGTCTTGCTAATATTACAGCTGCTGTTTATTTTTAAAGAGTGTTCTTTAAGGCTTAATGTTGTTTGGGTTTTCCCCTCTATCAGGTATTGACTGTCACAGGAAATAATGAGAAATATAAACGAGTCTGTAAGAAGTCAAAATACTAGCTCAGATGTGTTTATTAAATGGTGCCATTGATTGCTTCTGTATGTGGGAGGGGTTTTTTGTTTGTTTGTTTGTTTGAAGAAAGCAGTATCAGTGATAAAAAGAACACTAATAGGTTCCTTGACCAGTATTTTACCTAAAAACTCAAAGGCTCCGTGACTATCTGACTTTTGTAAGTTTTATAAGTGCATTACAACATCTAATAAGTATTAGCCTCCTATTCTCACAGTGTAACTTGGTACATCCAATTGCTTAAAGGTTTTTCTACGTCCATCTGCTAACCTTGAGCTCAGACTTGTCCCCATTCACACAACCCACCTATTTGTCTGCACTTTGGCCTGCTCCTCTTCAGAGGTGAAGAAAGCTGGCACTGAATTCCGAGAATCAGACAAGGGGTTTGCTTCAATCTGAACCCTCTTCCATAAGCATGACACCAAACCAGCTTGTGATGGTTCAGTCCCAGTCTACCAACAATAACCTCAGCAACCAGACATCTGACCCCACAGTTTCATTCTCTCATGCATATGTTTATTCTCAGCTGTTTGATGTTATCACACCAAAAATGGGGTCTGAAAGGTACAGATACATCAAATAGCAAGAATCACATACAGAGCAAATTTGATGACTGGCACAGATGTAGTTGAAGTGATCTGTGTGCTGCAGACAGCATGGGTTAGTGAAGAGAGGAGCAGACCCCCCTCATTCATACTGGCAGGGCTATGGACACAGATGTACCTACTGAAGGTCAAAAGCAGAACAAGCAAAAGTACTTCAGGCTCAACTCACAGCCAAGTACAGATTTTACGGGGTAATATTTTCCTCTCTGGGGGATAGAAATCACAGGTGGGAGTTTTATATATATATAGATAGATATATACATCCTAACTAGATAAAAGAAAAAAAAAATCCTAAGACCAAACTTTCTTATCTCACACTGGCAGGTGATACACAGCTTTCCTTAGTAACACAACATTTCTAGTCCTTGAGCTATGGAAAACCGGACCTCTGGAGAGTATGGCCAAAATAATCAGGGGTAAAAACACACAGGGATGGTTCTCAGTAATTCATAGTGTACAAGGAACCTTGTGGAAACAGCAAGTTTAAAATCACTTTTGTTTTTGTGCTGTTACTCACCTTTCTTCTTTGCTCCTTAGAAGAAGTCAGCACTAAAATTTATTGTGTAAAAAATACTTGTTGGTCAATTCTAGATGAAAGCTATCAATTCTTTAAATAAAGTAGAAGAAATCTTTTTGTACCATCCTACCAATTTTAAAATTCTATCTCCTGAACCACTGTCGTGCAATTCCTATCATACACCCCCCTTAAAACTAGGCAGGTCTCAGTTACCAACACACAATTACACAAGTGAAATTCATCAGTTCAGAATCCCTAATCACAGGGCAGAAGTACTTCAAATATGAGGTTTCAATATTAAACAATTCTCTAACAAACAACTGTCTCTGGTTTATTAACCATCATTAGTGTCACCCTGACACACAGCTATTTTCTCGTTGACACCATCATATCTTGCTGCCATGGTTTCCAAAAGCAAAGGACTTAGTTGCTAATGAACCATGAAGCTTGTAGGTATATGTTATTCCAAACATAAAACCCAGAGAAAAGCAGTCTAACGTGGACAATTTGAGTCCCCAGGCTATTGAATCTAATTGTGCAGAGATTAATTCTAACGTATAACTTCTATTTGGTGAAAAATTTTAGTGAGATTACCTACAGCAGCATTACGTGTCCTATAAGAATACTGCCTTTGGCAGCCAAAAATACTGTGATTGCCTCCACAAATGTTCTTTCTTTTGCCCTATGCCAGGACAAAGTCATTCCAGTCTTTTATTGTTTGTCTTAACATAGTATTCAAGTATTGTCATGATTCTTTATGCAAAAAAAAGAGCTATAAAAACACAGAATAGAATGGTCATTTTTCATCATGACTCTCCTGAACTAGAAGCATCACAGGCTCGCTGAGGTAGGAGAGGGCCTCTTTCTAAGTCTAACCATTTAAAGCATGAAAAGAAGCATAAAAAGCTTTATCTGAAATACCAATTAATTTGGATTTATCAGTTCTGATTAAGTCTGACATTTGATACATCACAGTTCATATTAAATGAGCTTAAATGTGGTGAGAAAAAAAAAAAGGGTAAAAAGAGAGTATTCCAGCAAAAAAGGAGCAAGTTCTTAATTTTAAAATTCAAATATAACATAATAAGTAACAATAAAACACAGTTCAAGACTATTTTTAGTAACAAGGATCTCTTCTAACTGCCATACCATCTTGTCAGGCTTAGGAAAGATGAGGAAACTAGTCCAGCCCTAATCCCCAAGAATGGCTAAACCTTGAGGAGCTTACTGGTTACATTTGCCCTCTTTTTGCCTTTCTTTAAGGGTCACTTACCCATTTTCCTCTTAGTCTGCCTTATATTATTATTCAGTGTAGAGGTGTCAAGAAAGTTATCTTCCACTAAGCCTTTTTCTTCTGGCTTAAACAACATTCCAACTCACTGCAATATTTTCAAGAGCGTTACAAGTCACAGAGCACAGGTCTACCATAGGCTTATAAATGATGAACTGCAAGAAGTTATCACTACTTAATACATCTTCTCAAATTCACAATCTTTAGTTTCTCTTCATATTTTCGTAGAGACTATAGACATCTTATTAATTACAGAATTCCAAAGTTGGCATTTAGAGTGCTCTCACCCTTCCCTCACAGCACTTGTTAGTTTTGGGCTCCTGCCATCACCACTATACTACAGAAAATCAGAAATCTGAATTCATTATAAGATTCAATCAGTTTTCCAAGTGCTTAATTTACCCAGGAAGAATTTCATGGTGTCTAAAATTATTTTCATAATCCTTTTCAGCCCATATTTCACTTTCTACATCTTGTGCAATAAAATAAACCTTTTGAAACAAGCCTAGAGATTTAGCTCAGCTATGTAGGGTGTTCCCCAGCCCTGCCAATAAAATACAAAACTTCTAATTTTACACCTGAAACTTTTAGTAGAATTTATGGCCAGTGTACTATGTGACATCAGCTACCATTATCTGTCTTCCCTTTCAGCATGGATCATTTTGAAAAACTACCGAAAATACACTTACATAAGCTGTATTTCTTCATATTTCATATCTTGATTTTTACATTCTCCCCTTCACATCATCAAGCACATCCCACAATCGGAGTATATGACAGGCAGATTCACTCAGCTGCTGTTCAACACACTTAATAAACTTATTTAAAACAAGAGCTGTGCTGTATTTTTTCAGTGTTTTTCCTAATAGCTATCATCAGACAGTTCTACACTTACGTAAACCAGTGAGGTACCAGTTCTGCACTCTGATGATGACCATTTTCCACTTCACAATTGCTATGCACGTCCTTCCTATCAAAATTCAGACTGGTGTCGAGTCACCATATAGAACAGAATCAAATCAGAAAAACATGAGATTTCTCAGTCACTTGGGTTCTTTGCTGCTGTCTACTGGCATCAGGAGAAATCCTTTAAGGTTAACCTGAAATGTTAAAACATATATACATCTATGTATATAGCACAAGCTTTAATTCATATGGCTGAGAATTTTTTCCCCATTGTTGAATCTCCTGAGGTTATGGGAACTAACCTGACAGTGTTTAAAAGCAGCTCATGTCAGTCAATCAGTTTATCTTGAGAGACAGCTGTGAAACTTGATTTGGTTTCAACAAATACTGCATGCCATGTGGATAGATGCCCAAAATCAGCTAGAATAGGCTACTTAATTAAAGCCATATGTTCCCATCACTTATGCACTGCACATGGAAGCAGCTGGTCATAAGTTATACAACCTACATGCAAAGTGCTAGCAAACCCTTTATGTGGGAAATTAATGTCTAGATGGCATACTGACAGTGCTGTTTGGTACCCTTTGATACTTGGATGTACTCCATGCAGGTTGAATGTTATACTGTATTGAGATGCTTACAAAAATATTATTGAAAACTTAAGCTGTTGAAGAGAACAGTTAAGTCTCAGAATTTTTTTTGGTAAATGCAGTATAAATAATTCACAAATTAATATTAAAATAGCACCAACAGCTAGAATTACCTGCAGGTAATTCTAATCAGTAGTTAGATGACTAAAGTAGCTGGAATTTAAACAAATGATTCTTTAAAGATTCTATAGGACCATGTATTTTTTATATGCCTATGAAATCAGAGAGACATTGATCACATGCCTCAAAACTTCACAATCAGATGCCTATAGCTGGGAAAAAACACTGGCTGAAGGCTAACTAATTCTGACTTGGTAGTGACTGCTAGGTAGTAAATGCTGTAAATATTATTGGCAGGTCCTTGACAATGCTAATGGCAATGAAAAAAAAAATGCGGACTACAGCTTTACTTACAGTGAGGATCACTGTAATTCAGTCAGTATATAAAGGGTTCTTATGTCAGTGCAGATTTAAAAGCACAGTTAAAATGAGCTTGGCTAGGTAAGAGAACAAGACTTCAGTTCATTAGAAAGTCTGGGTGGAAAAAAGTTCCCCTGGCTTTTCTAGGAAACGTTGACTTCACCTGTCTGACTTTACGAGAGCTAAATATAGGTACACCACAGAAAACAGAACTGTGCTCATGCTTTTTAAAGTGTGTTTTCCTTTTCAAAAAACATATATACAATCTGGCTCAAATAAAGAATTGCTGTGGAAAAATTCCTTAAAACACCCAAGTATGTTCTGTATAATCCTCAAAGGAAAGTGTTTGCAAACAATAGTTTCTACACAGCCTAAGATAATAGTGCAAATCTGTGGGCAGGTTTCATGATGAAATTGTAAGACATTTGTGGCTGTATGTGGCATAAATGTGCCAGTTTCCAGAGAGGCTGGAGTTGGACCAGTACTTGGGAAAACAAACTCTGTTTTCTCCCTTCTATCATGCTTTTGGGGTGCTCACTTTAAAGGGTGGTAACAAAAGGACAAAGGAGAACATAAGTTTTCATCTGAAAAGCTACCTGGAGTAGAACTTACTGACTCTCTTCTATCTGATGTGGCCACAAGCTGAAGATATTCCAGTCCTTTAGACTACAGATGATATAAATAATAGTGCATAATAATGCTATCCTTGGCAAGTGGAATCATAATGTTATGTATTTATGCAGGAGAAGGCAAACTTTCATTCCTTTTCTAGGAACAAATTAATGTACAATTTCATCATCAACTTTTACACCCAAGAAGTCTGTGCTTCCATAATCAAATATTTGTGATATTAAATTTGTTGAATAACAGAAAGGTTAAGAGATGCATTTCTCTGGGCACAGCAAAGGGAATAAAAGGCCTATAGCCCTATTAACCATTTCACTAAATCTGTACTGACAAACGACATCTTTATATACTGAATGAATTGCAAGGAGCCTCACTGCAAGTAAAACTGTAGTCTAATTTTTATTTGATTTGTTTTTCTATTGAGATTGGCATGCATTTTACATCCATGTGAGACACTGCCTATCAGTTTGACCTTGGAACCGCTACAGTACTTCATCTAAATACCAACTTTTGCTTCTGCTACTGAGAGCTAAATGAGTAAAAAAGTGCAATAAAACTTTTCCAAAGACAAGAATGCAAAATCCACTCAGTGTTTCTAACTGGTTAGCTGTTCAGTACATGTGTATATACACAGGTTAGGAGAAAAGGCAGAACCATCCAGGGGATTTTATATTCCACCCATAATGAGTAAATGTCTACATGTAATAGAGGGGCCATTATGCAATCTTCTAGCTTGACCTGACCAGCGAAGCTATGTAATACATACTGCAGCTAGAGATTGCTCAGCAGCACTTTTGTAACTGTCTGCAGTCTGCATTTGAAATTTTATGCAAATTCATGTCAGGCAGGGCCTTCCAGAAAGTCACCTCTTGAGGGACTATCAATTGCCCAGTCTGCTTCTATCACCCTAATACAAGAAATCCGTTATTTTACACGTGTTTTACATTTAGAAACCCTGATTTTTAGTTCTTTTTTTTTTTCAGTCTAACTTGAAAAAACATTTTTAACTGCAAGGCTTAGTTGTTCTTGGCAGCTGACCATAAATTATCAGAACAAGGCAATCAATAAATATACATGTTAAAACGCAGTGACTGTAGCCATCAAAACAGTCATTGGAATATTTATACTCTGTGAAACAAGGGAATTATAGAAGCTGTCACTCTTCTTGACAGAAAAAGGCACCATACATGCTGTTTAACTTCAAATATAGTTTAAGAGATATGGTACACAAGATGACACAGCTCCACAAGATGACACAGCTCCAGACAGTTTAAGCAGTGAGCCAAGGGTGAGGAAGACCTTATAATTATCTATGCTGCTTCTCAACTGAATTTCATGTATGCACATGTTCTTTTTCTGTAGCACTTTCAATTATTCTTTTTATCTGAACTAAAAAAATTATTCCTGTCATTAACCCCATGTATAAATTGTCATATGAATCAATTTGGCCTTTTAAATTCAGCAGTCTTTAAATAGCTTCAGTGAAGCCCCACATGGCATGTATCAACTCCAATCACTATTTGAGATATCAAACAGAAGACGAAGTAAAGGCTGAAGAGATTAACTGAGATGAAGCGATCAAGGAGGACATTTAAAGAATGGAATATTTTTTTTGAATGAAGTATTTGCTTTGACAATACTTTAGGAACATCGCAAACCATCCCATGAGGAAAAATGTAATAGGGTTCAAATCCAGCAGGCTAGCTTGTTAAACAGCAAACTGCTATTTATTTTAGCTTTCCAAACATTTTCCTTCGCATGTAAATATCCTTCTGATAACTGGCTGACAAAATGGAAACTCACAGTGCTGCACATGAAAAAAAAGGTTGCTTATTAAGTACTGTAGTCACTGTGACCCTATCATCATAATGTGGTACCTTAAACTGTGATACACTTACATCTTACTGTAATACTTACTGCAATATTTTTCTACTCTGTTTTTTTCATAAGATTATGCCTCCTTCCAGTTGAGATCTACCCTGCCATTTGAAACGCCTTTTACAATACATCTGCAGCAACACAGCAGGATGAGGCTGGAGCAGCAGATGACTGTAAGCAGGCAGACAAACTGAGAAGCAAGGGGAGCTCCAGGAGCCTTGTATGGGAGAGACTAGCTCCAGAAGCCCCCAGCAACAGATCACCTGCATGCTGCTGCTTTCCTTCCTTCTCTCCATTGGTATGGGAATTCTTGGGTGTAATCGAAGTACGTGGGAAAGGTCCCACTGATCAAGGATTCACCACTTACCCAGAGTTCATTACGATTTCCAGCCTAAATAGGAAATAACATTCAACACAGTCATTGCTAGATAAATAAATACCAAATCATCCTGAGCTATACTTACTACCCACCCCACGCCCCACCCCAAGAAATGGTACTGTTCTGAACCAAAAGCTGAACTGCTGAAGTGATTAAAGTAAACAGATTGTCTCCCTGATTAATTTGCTCATATTTCAAGTTTCGGTGACTCACGTCCAACCTTGATTGGTCTTGTTTCAGCTCATATCTCGAGAACCTTTGATCTTAACAAACTGCTGACTACCATATATTTTCCTTCCATTAGGGCACATTTAGACTGATCAAGTTGTCTCTTCACTGTCTTCTGCAATAAAGCTCTTAAACCTTCTGAAATGCTCTTGTCATACTCTTCTGAACTTCTTTGAATCTTTCAACATCCTTTCTGAAATATGGATGCCACAGCTGGACAAATTTACCAAGCAAGCATTCAGAGCATGCTAAGTTTACTCAGTGATTCCCTCAGAAGAAATTAAAGGATCATGTTTGCCTTTCTAGCAACAACATATATTCATCACTGAACATGGCCAGTTTCTGCTTCAGAGCTGCTGCTTTGAGGTACACAGTCTTCTAACTGTAATTCTCATGCTTCATTTCTAGATTCATTTCTTAATACTGGCTGATAAGAATAGCTAATATCACCCAAGACATGAAAGGAAAGACTGAGCTTGATCTAAATAACTTACTTGTTAAGGAATTTATTCTTTATGATTTGCCCTTGTAATCTTCAATATTTGGTATCTGAGAAGCTCTGCTAACCTTTCCGACAGTCTGAAGTGTACACTAATTCATGACAGTGAACAGAATCTCCAGGAATACATTCTGTGCCCTCATATTGAGTTAATCACAGTATTGTCCAATACTTTTTGTATTCTGAAATTTTGTCTTTTACATTCTGCTCACCCAAAACAATTTCCAAAGGTATTCCAGAATCAGCCCAGGCCAGAGATTAGAGCAATGGAACAAAAAGAAAATGTGTGGGACTCCATGTTCTGATGAGAAAGAATGGGAAAAGGGATGCTAAGCGTTTACAGATGTGAAATGTGCTGATTTATCTAAATTAATTTAGACAAAATTGATGCACTCATTTGTGTGGTTGCTTTTAAAGTGGTTAAGGAGTGGTCAAAATTGATTTAGTTTAATTGAGTTAAGCTAAAACTGTTTTAGCCACTTTTAAACTGCTTCAATGTCCACACAAAGCAGTTGAACCTACTTAGCTAAATGGAATTAGAAACTGATTTTGTTAAGCAAGAACAATTCCTGTCACACAAAAGTGACAGATAAGTGATAAGAGTTAAAAAGAGAGTGGTGAAGATGAGGTAATAATAAATGGGTATTACAGAATAAATGAATGAAGCATGAAGAGGGGAAGAGAGTGAAAGGCTGAATACAAATGAAGACAGAAGAGAAAAGATAGACACAGAAATAAAATAAGAAAGAAGGCCAAAGACACAGTGAGGGAAAAAGAACAGCTTGGCTTTAAACTTCTTACAGAACAAACTGAAATAGTAAAGACAAAATAAGGATTTTATAAATCATACTTCTCGGAACAACCATCTATGTCTTGGTCTGGCAAAGCTGCTAATGATTTTTGCCTGAGTAGTGACTGAGCCTCTAATTTGGTTCTAAGAGGTGAATTTGTTCATTCTTGCCATGTACCATGTCAATGAAGTATTGTAAGGAAACATGCTTATTATGATCTTTCACTAAGATGCCAGGTGGTAGCACTTAAAACCTCTTGCTATGGGAGTAGAAAAGGGATTTATTTTCATTATTCATGAGAGTAATTTTTAAGGGATAACTAGTACCACGATGGAGTTGCGAATCAAGTGACATCAAGTGTACTTACTTCTGGGGTTACAAAATGAAACGAAGTGAGGTAGTTACAAAAACTTATAACAATTGTTTATGAAATGCAGGTATACTGTGGCAACAGAAGTTACAAAAACCCACATTAGCCCCATGATTTTTAAAACGTTTTGTCTGTAAACCTACGCATTGGTGCCATGTAGGCAAAACTGATGTTGTCCATGTAAGGTTAAGTGCTGCTGCTTTGCACTGTAAACTGCATCTCAAAATTTCAACTGACAATTCAGGAATATTGATCCTCTTGATTGTTTGCTGTTCATGTAATTTTATGCTATGAACATTTCTCCTCCCCTGAAATTCTGGAGAAAAAAAATTTCCCAAATGAATCAACAACAAGGAAAAAACCCTACTCCCCCCCCCCCCCCCAACCAAAAACCCCAAAATAACAAAAAACCCAAACCACCACCACCAAAAAACAAGCAATAAAACACACACACACAAAATATCCCAAAACCAAACACCAAAACCACAACCCCATACCACCATGAAAAAGACCTTGGCAGTGGTAACATGAAATTTTCAGGATTAAATGTTAAAATTAGACAGATAAATCTGACCAGGCTGAAGTGGACTAGAGCTTTTCAGAAGCCTCGAAAAGGAAAATTTCCTCTTGAGACATTGGTAGCCTCTCTCATTCAACTAGATAAAGTTAGATTGAGTAAGTCCAAAAATAGAGTTTCAAAAATAAAACCACAACCCATTTACTATCTATTCATTTTTTTTCTCCAAAAGCTGTCTAGCCTAGGAATTGAAAAATCACAAATACAATATTCTTTCTTGCCTCATCAAGAAATACTTGAAGGAATTTATTTTCTTTAGGTTTTGAAGACATTGTGAGAGTAGAAGGATTATATGGCTATATATTATACAACAACAAAAATTTTTTTTAGGTTAAAAATAACTGTAAGCCTTTTTCCCCCCCCATATATCTGGACTCTGAATAACTTAACTAAATAACTTAAGAGATGGATTAAACCATATGTCAGTTCAGATATAAACACAGAGAAAAAAAGATGCAGTGAAGAAGAAAAGTCAGTGATGCTGCGACTGTGCATCTCTCAGCTATCTCTGACCTGATCTGATCTGCACACACAGAACAGTATTGTATGAATAAGGCTGCTCTGATCCTGGGCTCATGGAAAGCATAATGTATATCTTTACCCATGTAATGGAAAATCCACAGCACAGACTACTCACAGCTGATCAAAAGTACAAGAGTAACGCCTCTACTTTATCTGTACTCAATAGTACAAATTCAAAGCGTGCAAAGATATTTATGGCAGAAAAAGAATTTTATTTCACATATGGGGGAACAGACTTAAGAGCTCAAGATGAAAGGACTCTAGAGGCAACATTCCTTTTTACATAAAATTTGTCTAAAATGTAATAGATCTGACTCAGAACACAGTTCTATCCATGGCTTTCTGAATGGCATCTGAAAAGCCATTTTATCTATGAATAAAAGAGAGATAATGAAATCTGCCTCTTCCCCAAGTGTTCTGCGATTGGGAATTTGCTGAACAGTACTAGTAGTAAGGGCTAATGGATGTAGGATGTAGAAACTAAACATAGTATCATAGTATCAGTCAGGGTTGGAAGGGACCACAAGGATCATCTAGTTCCAACCCCCTGCCATGGGCAGGGACACCCCACACTACATCAGGCTGGCCAGAGCCTCATCCAGCCTGGTCTTAAACACCTCCAGGGACGGGGCCTCAACCATCTCCCTGGACAACCCATTCCAGGGCTTCACCACTCTCATGGTGAAGAACTTCCTCCTCATGTCCAGTCTGAATCTCCCCACCTCCAGCTTCATTCCATTCCCCCTAGTCCTATCACTACCTGAGATCCTGAGAAGTCCCTCCCCAGCCTTCTTGTAGGCCCCCTTCAGATACTGGAAGGCCACAATTAGGTCACCTCGGTAACCTGTTAATCTTCTCTCTCTCCCTCTGGTGTAATCCTTATAATGGGACTCAGGTACCATCACAGGGTAAATTCACTCAGAGCGTTAATTTAGTTTCTATGCTCTTTCCCTATAAACAGCTGAAGTAGCAGAGAAAGATTCTACCCAGCAAACTTTATTCTCTCTAAAAGCAGAGATGATATAGCAGTTCATACAGCTTTTCTCTTCAAGCAGTGAAGAAATTAATGCACTTTTTGAAATGTTTTTTGTTTTTATTTTTACCCTCTGAAGCCACAACAAAACATAAGAGACTGCAATTTCCACTAGTAAAACAAAGCATTTCCTAAAAAAAAAACAAAGAAAGAAAGGCATTATTAAAAAGCAAAGATCTAAAACAGTAATTTTATGGATCTGTCTACTTGCCTGCACACTTCTTTGGTAGCTAGCAGCTTACACAAATTACAATTCTTTATTTTTTATTTTTAAGCTAACACCTTACTTTCTCTGTCTCTCATGAGAAGGGAAATCTCCATAAGGAGATCATATGTCTAACAAAGAAGAAAATTTCAATATAGTTTTTCATGCATTTTGTCTGGGTGATGGATTAAGTTACATTGCAAGATTCAGCTTCAAACATTAACTCACACAATTA
The DNA here is from genome assembly GCA_033816785.1 of Picus viridis. Lineage (NCBI taxonomy): Eukaryota > Metazoa > Chordata > Aves > Piciformes > Picidae > Picus > Picus viridis. The sequence goes on along the minus strand of CM066574.1, from coordinate 13,599,897 downwards.
GCCAGACATAATTAGACAGCCAAGTGAGAGAGTATTAGTCGTCATTCACTGAGCCTTTTCATCTTATGACCTTTTTCATCTTATGACCTGCACAGATTTCTGTAAGGTGAAGGCCAAAATGGACTACAGCATTTTTATTTGACTAGCATTTAGGAATTCATGTATCATTACATAAACATTACCTTTGATTGAGATGTCATTAAAGGTCTCTCTGTCTCATATCAAAATGTCAATAACACTCCTAAGAAGGGAAATGTCATTTAACTAAGTCTGTGCTTATTAATCTAACAACTTCACAAACTATCATAGAAAACTACTTTTTTTCCCCTCATTAGACCCCCATTGTGGAACTTTCTTTAGAAATATTTTGCAATGAAAGCAGAAAATAAGTCAGTATTTGAACTGACAGTTATATTCCTGAACTGAGGAACTATCACAGAATCCCCCTGCCACCATGTTTCTTTTTGGTTTAATGCAGCATTTTTTTTCTAGAGCCTTTCCTCCTCCCAGTTTCATAACATACTCAGTGTAAAAGCGACTGAGCAAAAGAAACTGGAGCAGCAGAGTGAAACTCTCATTGAAATCAAGAGAAGAAAAGAGAAACCCAGATGACAAAGAATCATTTTAATAATGTCTAACTTCTGCTCAGACATCAGTGCTCATGGCTGGCTATATTCACCTTCATCAAGATTCTTCAGCCACTGCCTTTTGGGAAGTAGGTTGCTTCCTTCCCTGTAGCCCTAGCAGAAGTGAATGCAATTGGAAATTTTAGGTAGGTGATAAATCAGTTGGATGTGTTAGGTGAGAGACAACCTTTTCAACAAGGGAAACATGCCAATGAACATCTGACGTTACCTCCTTGACATGGAATTTGTCTAAGATGGAAGGATTGCAAAAAGAGTTGTCTTAGTCACTAGCTATGTGATTTTACAGACACCAGGCAGCAGATCTTTTTCCTGCTGTTCTCCAAGGGAATCAAAACAATGCAAGAATATAAACAAGCTCTGCAGGACTCAGAATTGACTTTCCAGGCTGTGTGATGTACTGATTTTTTTTGTCCCTTTGGCCAGGATTGGCAAGGTTGGATCTATAAAAACTGTGGTACCTTGCTATTCCTATGTACTAGTTGTATACCAGTCCACAGAACCCCGGTTTGCGTCTTCTTCTCCAGACATTGCCAAGACCTCTGTCATTTATTTCCTTCAGCATTCTAATTATAGAATAGAATACAATAGAATAAACCAGGTTGGAAGAGACCTTCAAGATCATTGTGTCCAACCCATCAACCAATCCAACCCACCTAAAAAACTAAACCATGGCACCAAGCACCTCATCAAGTCTCCTCCTGAACACCTCCAGTGAAGGTGACTACCTGATTTAGAATCACAGAATGGTCTGGGTTGGAAGGGACTTCCAAAGGTCATCTAGCCCAAGCCCCTCTGTAGTAAGCAGGGGCATCCTCAACTACACCAGGTTGCCCAGACCCCTATCACAGCGTCACCCTGAATATCTCCAGGGACAGGGCCTCAACCATCTCCCTGGGCAACCCATTCCAGTGTTCCGCCAATCTCATGGTAAAGAACTTGTTCCTAACATGCAATCTAAATGTACTCTTCCCTAGTTTGAAACCATGGCCCCTGTGTTTTACTGCCAAGGATACAACCTGCCCTCTAGGCAGAAACCTCATCACCAGCACGGCACCATGGAAAGGGTAGCCTGTCTAAATTACAAAGTTATTGAAGACTGTGTACATGGCTTGGTGGTGCTAAACTAAGGGGCAGGTGCAAGAACATTCATACTCTGTCACAGTACACTGTGTAACATGTGCTGATGTGCTTGCACCATTCTTGATGGAAGTATTCTCTATGGTGAGAATGCCTAGCAGGGTGCACTGGAAAGCACTGACTAAAATTTTTGGTCCTATGACTTTAAATCTAGGGTGTCACATCAGCCCACACAGACTTGGTGACATCATCAGTAGTGACACACAATGACAGTGTAAGAGCAAAAATTTTGACCCATTCCTTGGCAAGTAATAAGCCCAAGTACTTTTGAGATTGTCACAGAAACAAAGAATATGCTACATTTTACCCTCAGAACTCCAGTTTAAATGAAGAAACTGGAAAAATCACAAATAGCAAATAGAGAGTTCCTTGGCTATGCATCTGTAGAGGCTCTTTAGCACAAATTGTTCCAGCAAGGACATGGAATAACTTATGTTCAGTAATTTGCCTCTAGTTCCACCTGGTTCGGATGGTAACATAAGCCTAAGTGTTTCTTGGCTAAATCCACCCACTTTCAATTTAGTTAAATCATGTTCCTTTTGGGACTTTGCCATAAAAATGTAGAAAACACACAGATCTGGATACATAAAGAGTATTTTTGTCCCACTAGAATCTCACTTAAGCTATCAATTCTCTAGATATGTAAATAAAGCTAAGTGGCAGACAACTCCAGGTCTCTCAGATTTTTAGATATTTTCTCCATAACATTTCTCCTCTGTACAGCATACACCATAAAATCAACAGAGTACACAATTTACATGGCTGTTACACCATCGTTATTTTTATGTAATTTGTGACATGAAGTCTTCCCAGACACATCTATATCTCTCAGAACTAGAAACTTCTACCTAAATAGTGCGTGCTGGATTTTTCGAAGAGGACTCTCTTTGCTACCTAGGCTCAAGATTGAGCACAGATATGTATGGTACATATGATTGTGTGGTGGATGCCACAATAAACATTCCCAGTGCCTACTTAAGAGTCAATTCATTCATCAGATTTCTCTTTCAAATCTGCAGAGATGCCCACTCAAAATGTCAGAATTTGATGTTTGTTTATTTTTCCTCTTTATTCCTCTGTCTATGGCCAGAATGCCTTCCTTAATCTTTTTTTTTTTTTTTTTTTAATTAATCTTTCTTCCTCACAGCATTGAGAACAGCTGTAACTACATAATACATACTAAAATACCACGATATCATATTAATCACATCCTCAAAGGATCAATACCTTAGATAAAATTTCTAGTTGTAACAGCATATTTGAAGGTAGTCAACAGGTAAACTGTTCTTTTAAACTTAAGCCACTCAGAATTAGAAGGCAGAGGAAAAAATTTCCAAGGGTTATCACCCTGTCATGTTCTAAGCAGTAAGTAATTCTAAGCAATTGATGAATTTGCTTCTTAAATGCACATAATTAAGCATATTTAAATTCAATGTGATGTAATATGGATCTCTCTCTTTGATACCTGCAATAGATGTATTTTTATACTGTGTTCTCAAGAATAACTCTGACCTCAGTAGGCACTCATGACAGCATGATTTTGATTTCTTTGGTAACTCCCAGCTATAGACAGGCAGTGTGAAAAGACTCAGGAAGAATCTGGCAGACATGTGAAAGTAAAAGTTCTGAGACAGGACCTTTAATGACATGCCAAGAAGGTAAATGATGTTCAGGGACAAGTTGATAAAGCAACTCATTTACCTAAACTTGTTTATATATATCACAATTAACTCTCACATGAAAACAGATTTTTTTTCTCATAGCTGTATATGTGTACATGGAGACATGTTTCATAGTTTAGCCAGGTTAAGGTATCAGGTACACATAGCCCACCTTATGTCTTTACAGATTACACATTTCATAATCCCCTTCTCTAAAGGCATTTTACCTTCATTGATAGCCTCACATGTTTTAAAAATACCTGCCTTCTTTCCTCAAGTAATTTTCTCAGTCCTTCATGATTCTTTCTACTTTAAGCTCAGCATGAGTCTTATGATCAACCTTGAAGCTTATTCACCTCACTCTTGACTTTAATATAATGTATTGTTGGCTTTTGCCTTTCCTCAATATGTTCCTATCATTGCTAACAAGCAGAATTACAACACCAAGAAGAGGACTAAAATGTCTATTTCGTTTGAACACGAATTCTTCCCAGTCTGTCTGCAAAAAACCCACATCATATTTTCCAGATACCCTTGACATTTCTTTGAAGAACAACTAATAATACTAACATTTACAAGATGAACATACATCACAATTATATTATGATAATATGAATAAAACACTATAATGAACTCAATCATTACTCAGTATATTACAGATTTCATATTACAAAAATAATAACGTACATATATAATGAATAATATTGTACTAGGACTAATATAGTTGTAAGTTAATTACACACTGTGTAGCTGATTTAGTTGCATTTAGCTAAGAAGCTGTTCTGAGCTCATTGCAGATTAATTGTGTCTTTAGGCATATACTCCCATTTACAACTGTCACTTATGACAGTAGCCGTTGCTTAGGCTGCTTTGCAGGCCCTTCCTTTACAAAAATGATTGCAACACCCTCCCCCTCAAAACAACAAAATAAACAGTGCCTCTCTCCCCCTCTGCCCCCCCAGCAAAATCCCTGAACACACAAGACTCAAAATCACTACTAGCTAAGGTAAGCAAAACAGCAGAAAACTACAGGTTTAATTTTATCATACTTTTGCCCACCAAGTATCCTTTATAATGAAATATCTGCTTAGTAAAGCTGTAATGCCTCATTGCATTTTCAATCATGAAAGTTAACACACATCATCACGATTCTCTAAATGGCTTTATTTTCAAAATCCCTTATAAAAAGGAGGACTTAGGGAATTGTCAAACTCTTCCAATGTTTCTTCATGTTTTTATTGAGTACAGGACACTAGTTTCTTTCTAGTCTTTGATTTGACACTAGAAGAATAATTTTGCATGACAAGAATGGGCAGTAAGTGATAGCAAGCGCATGAGCTCCTCATAAACCTAAAGGGAATTTTTTTTATTCAAGGTATTCAGCATTGTTCCAACCTCATCATGAAAAGTTAAGTGACAGAGAGTTTCAAATACCTAAAATGCCTGAAAAAAATACCTAGGATTCTAAGGAAAATACTGTGGATACCTAAGAAAACAAGAGGGATAGAAGGTAGGTCAAAGTTAGACACACTATACTCCTACACGACTTTTTCAGGTTTACTGTTAAAATGTCAAAGCAGCAATGAAATGCTAAAGTAAATCTCTTAATCGTCCTCACTTTCCCTGATTCTGTTTGAAGTGAAGACTGGTGCATTTCACCCAGAGACCTTTGGAAGGAAATATATCTAGTGTGGCTGTTGTGTTCCCCCATTAATATGGGGAGGCCCAGGCCAAACCAATAACCAGTCTTTTAGGTCATTTTAGGACAAGCATGTGCCAGGAGAGTTCATAGCAGGCGAACAGACTATATCCAGTTTGAATTGAGATTCCCAAACTGCATGTTTTGTAGACAGAAGGGACTCAGCATCAATTGCTACACTCCTACTGAGTCAAATTACTTGCTAATTTAAATATAGCCCACAGAACTCCATTTTCACTGAACCTGACAAAAACCTACAGTGAATTCAGCACAGATCTCAGTATTCTCACTGTGCTGTAAGGGAAACTGCACACACAATTCTAGATTCATGTATATGATACACACTGTTATTTTCAGCACATACTGGCATACACTCACATTTGAGCATTACAATTTAAATAAATAACCAAACAGGTGGAATAATCAAAATTATTTTAATTTCTTTGTACTTACATAAAACACCTCACGAAACTATACCTTAAAAGCTACGAAACTTTAGTTCTCTGCATGAATGCACCTTACAAGTTACATGCAGTACAGTGCATCTCTCTTGCTATGGTACCCTAATACTCCTTATGAGTTGAAGATTGCAATGGCAAGACAGATTTATAAGGTAAACAAAATCCACAGCAGTAGAAAGAACCTAACTAGCAGGAAATACTATCACTGTTGCAGTTCAGATATTAGCACCAACACTAAGGCTAAGTATTTCTAGTCATGGAATCCACATTCTCTCTGTGCCCAGGGAACAGCAGTGGTGGGTATATTTGCCATACATTATGTTCAAAAGTTCTGCAGGAGAATTTCAATAGCAACAAAAGCTGACAAGAGAAAAGGTGGTTCAAATGTGCAAACAGCAAAAGCCTGTACAAGTAACTAATCTGTAAAATATTAATTTCCATAGATTAAAGATGGTAACTATGGACTAAATTATCAATGACTTTTGGATAAAATAGTATTTCAGATCTTAGACTGAAGCTGTTCTGAACATACTCCTCCTCTCCACAGATAAAGCAACCAATTCTACAGATTTGGCTACAAGACTGGGGTTGTGATATATAAGTACCAATACTGATATTTAAAAGTTCTATTTACGTTCACACACAAATGAATTGGTCATTCCCTTAACCCTTTTTTGCAGGAAGAAAAAGTGATTTGGATTACAGACCAGTGATACTATTATGAAAAGTTCTTTCCCTCTCTGGCACAAAAATAATGCAATATATCACAAAACTCCATCAGCACATTCAAAGTGCCTATATTCATACTAGTTCAGCAAACGAGTAAATATGATTTTTAGTTACATATACCCATAAATTTCACTTGAATATTTAACTAGCTTACACCAAATGTCCAGAATTCAACATATGCATTTGTTCAGTCATATTCATGAAAGTGCACAAAATGGTTAAACCAAGTATTTAATTGCATCATTGGATCAGGAAAGTTTAAACACATAGTCAAATGCCACAGTGAACCAGTGTTAAGAAATTTTTTGTGCTTAAATTCTACACTGAAATTTAAACACATTAAAGGGGGCCTAAAAAGCAAATGTCCTCAGGATTTTATCCCATAGGAAAAAAAAAAAAGATCCCTTCCAACCACCATGAACAATAAAATGCTATGAGGCTTTGAAATGTCAAAATATGTGTCTACTGAAAAACTAATTCACAGAATTCCTAGAATGGCTCAGGTTGGAAGGGGCCTTAGAGATCACCTACTCCAACCTCTCTGCCATGGGCAGGGACACCTCTCAACTAGACTCAGCTGCTCAAGGCCTCACCCATCCTGGCCTTGAACACCCCCAGGCAGGAGGCATCCACAACTTCACTGGGCAACCTATTCCAGAGTCTCACCACCCTCGTACTGAAGAACTTCTTCCCAAGATCCAGTCTGAACATACTTTCCCTCTGCTTAAAACCATTCCCTCTCATCCTATTGCTAGACACCCTTACAAAAGGTCCCTCTCCAGCTTTCCTGCAGGATTCCTTCAGGAATTGGAAGGCAACTCTAACGTCTTGTCAGAGTCTTCTCCAGGCTGAACAACCCCAGCTCCCTCAGCCTATCCTCAGAGCAAAGGTGCTCCAGTTTTTGGGTCAACTTTGTGGCCTTCCTCTGGACTTGCTCCAACAGCTCAGTGTCCTTATGATGGGGGCCATCAGAACTGTATACAATATTCAAGGTGGGGTCTTACAAGAACAGGGTTAAAGGGGAGGAATCACCTCTCTTGACCTGCTGGCCACACACCACTTGATGCAGCCTAGGATATGATTTCCCTTTTGTAAATTATATCTAGCATAATAAACTCTTTTTTTTTTTTTTTCAAATGAAATGTGCCCCCAAATAAGATGCTGGAACCACATTGTTGGTTACAGGAATAACCCTACTTAGATTCAGGTATTTGTGACTAAAAATTCTGATAGCCAGAGTTTCTATTGATGCTAATGAAATGTTCTATCAGGAGAAAAGCAAAAAATATGGCTTCTGTGTAAGAATGTAAGGAATTCCAATGAAAACCTAAGCTGATGGCTTAGGGTACAGTAATGGGGAAGAAGACCCACAGCAAGTTCAAATTTATGACTATGAGAATTAAGCAGTCATATTTTTCCCCACTGACAGAATTAGAGGCTCTTAGTGACTGGTTAAGGCTGAAGGATATTAAATCATGACCATACAAATATCTATTTCATAGTGCATTTGGATAGTAACAGGTGCCATAAAAGTACATTGTCTTTGTAGTAGACCTTTACTACTTGGTGATAGCAATTTTGCAGAGAACACACAGAGGAATTCAGAAGGAAGGAAGGAATTCAGAAGGAAGAATTGTGTTATCTGATAGCTGATATCAAACCAACGTATAATACCAACTCTTTTCTCAAAGAACTTACAGAACATTTCCAGCACATTCAGATTATCTTTATTGCCTTAACTAAATACTCTCAAAAAATATTTTTGTTGTAGATCATCCAAGTGAGAATATCACCATATTGCTATCAAATCAATTATCGCATTGTAAAGACTGAATGAAAGCCTGAGGTGTTCTACTTGTCTAAGTTCTGGTTTGGCATTAAAATTCTGTATCTATTGATGCTAGAAATCATTCATAGCAGTAAAAGTTTCAGACTTGCCATGTACAAGTTAATCGATGGACAAAAACAACAGATGGGACAAGAATCTGGATATCACAGTTGTTTTCCAGGTTACTGTCTTAATTATTGTCCTAGAGTATTCCACTCCTTTTTTTCCTTCCAATATGTTCTTGCCTATGTGTTTTTGCATGTTTTCAAAGTTTCAGCTGAGGAGATGCTGGAAGATTCTCATTTAAGTTCTGTCTCAGTTAAGTAGACAGATGTTTTCCACATCTTAAGCTCTTGTGTAAGTGAAAAAGCCTAAGACTAGCTGAAATTTTAAGCCTCAGGAGTTCAATTTTCTTAACAACTCTTGAACCTTTGTATGCAGAAAAGCACCAATAGCAAAGATCCAAAGTAGGCTAAAACCTAAAGTACACACTCAGCTGATCAGCCTAGACAAAGGAAAACCAAACAAGGAATATAAGCCTCTAAGGGACTCTGCTGTTATCCTAAGAGACAGCAATCCTTGCAGTCCTTCTGGCCAGACTATTAGGCAACCCACCCAAGTGTGAACAGAGAGAATGTTTATGTTTTTAACATATATAACAGCTACATGACTTGGTCAAGAATATGAATTAGTTTAAAATTTGAATGGAATTTGGCCTAAAAGAACAAAATTGAGAAGGAAATCAGAGAGATACCTAATCAGTCATGCATACAGCACATATCTAGTAACACAATGGTTGCTAGTATAATCTTTACAGCTGCTATCTGTAAATACCAACCATTACTGTATCATTTGGCTTACTATTACACCTTGAATACTTTCACTGACACCTGAGAACTGTTTTCATTTTAGAATGGTATCTGCTGTTTCAGCAGAGGGAAGGCTGCACTGTCTTATTTATTTGACACTTCAAGGAACACTGGCATACTGTCATGAGTATACAGGGGTTGAGCTGGAGGATGTTTCATCTTTGAGCAGTTGAGGTTTTAGGGTTTTTTTAGGCTTTTGTTTGATTGGTTTTAAGTTCAAGTACTGAGCAGAAGAGTTATTACTGAATTTTACAAAAATATTTCTCTATGTTGATAACATGCTACAAAATTGTTTAGTGAAGGGTTGGTTTGGTAATTTTCTTTTTAATACAGACATTGAAAATAGCTAGGATAAAATAAAGCAGATGTACAGGGTTATTACAGTACACAAGCTTGTCTGAAGTAACTCTCCACAGACACATGTAGGTCCACTATTAATGGTTATCACTGGAATGCCTGAAGTACATTGAATTATGTTATCCATGGGGAAAAGGCTAACCATGACAAAAATTCTATGCACAAGCCAACACACTCTGTCTACAGGCAGAGCAGACAGCATTATAAACTAATAGTTTAGAACATCAGCAATCTGGCTGAATGATGTGACATGACTCAAATTCCATTACTGCAACAACTGCAGAAATGCATTGCAAGCCCACTGTCTAGAATACAGTCTGCAAAAACATATCATGACTAACATTATTGAACTCTGTCTTTGATGATCCCTGTGATAATATCAACCTAGTGCATGAATGGATGATTATTAAAGCAGGTTCTCTAGATTATGGGGAAAATAACTTATTTTCTCCAAAATACTTCAGTAATTGTACTTGTCTCTTTTTGACAGTTGGCCTGATGTTTTCTGCCTCTATCATGTCTGTTTATCTGTCCTCCAGTATTATCAGTTCTGCTTGCTGAGATCACCAATCCTGTGACTTTCCAAGCTAAGCTTACAGATGGCCCTACTATATTCTTACAGAGGTTTTTTTTTCTGTTTGGATTTTTCTAGTGGGAGGTGTTTTTGTTTTTTAAAGCAAGTATGACTTGACTAATTTAATATACATTCTTGGATATTTAGCTTGTTTCAGTGACTCCAGTATTATCGGGAAGCAGATGGAGTTTCTTTCCTGGTATCTTGCCATCTTGACATAATGATGGATGTGAGCACTTGAAAAATCTTTATCTTATCCTGCATTGCTCTTAGATATTTTCTAGCTCCTGCTTTGTGAAACTGACACACAGCCTGGATTAATCTTTTTATGATTCTTCCATGCTTTGTGATTCTATCAGGTTGAACATTGCACATACTGATTCAGCTACTACATCTCATTTTGTTTCTTACTTTTATCCCTTTGCTTACCCATAATATGGTACATATATTTATGTATATATCAGAGCTCCAAGACTGCTGTAGCCTTTTTTGGCTTGAGCATACTTTCCACATACACATGCTACTGTCAAATGCGCCTTTTCAACTTGGTGCATCATTTCCCCATCCAGCGGGTAAACTGCCTTCTGCTTGCAGACTATGACATACTAGCCAGATTCGTAGATGAGAGAGAGCACTGAATGACACGCTCAGCTTCAGCAAGGTTTTGCATGCTGTCTGTCTTGGTATTCTTGTACCCAGGTTGGGATATTATGGCCTTGATTAGTGGAAAATTACTTTAAAACACAGACTAACTAGAAAAGTTATCTCACAGGCTAGAATTCTTGAAGGACATTCAATAGCAGCCTGCAAGTATCTATGACAAAGTTATCAAGATGACAAAATCAGGCTCATCACAGTGGCACACAACAGCAAGATTGAAGACACAGAACAGAAGTTGAAATAAGAGAGACTGAGACTTGATATAAGGAAAAATAACTTCACCATGACAGTCAAGCACCAGAACAGGATACACATAAGAGATTGTACCATCTCCATTCTTGGAGGTTTGTAAGACCCAAATCGATAAAGTCCTGAACAAAGTGACCTGCTCTCATAGCTGACACTGCTTAGGAGATTGGAGTAATGACTTCCTGCAAACTTTTCCCACCTGAATTATGGTCCTAAAGCAGCAAGAGTCCCAAGTCAATCACAATTTTACTGACTTTTATTCCCCCAGTTTTTCTAAGTATGCACTGAGATTGTTGGTTGTCAAATACCATTTCTGTCTTACTGTTACAAAATTCATACAGCACTTTCTGTTCATACTAGATTCAAGACCGTGCTTGTTACTTATCAGGAATCTATGAAGACAAGGAGCAATAGGTACAAGTTAGAACACAGGAGGTTCCACCTCAGTATGAAGAAACACTTTATGGTGAGGGTGATGGAGCACTGGAACAGGCTGCCCAGAGAGGTTCTGGAGTCTCCTTCTCAGGAGGCTTTCAAAACCTGCCTGGATGCATTCCTGTGAAGCATGCCCTAGGTGCTCCTGCTTTGGCAGGGGGGTTAGGCTCAATGTTCTCCACAGATCGCTTCTGACCCCTAACATTCTGTGATGCAACGTGCAATATATTGTAGGTTACCATTAGCGTTCGCAGTGCCTTGGAGAAACAGTAAAATTAAGATGGTGTAATTCCATAATCCCATTGGGTGTAAGTTTCTGCACACAGGCAGGAAGAATCACCTATGAAAAACCCGGATATGAAGTAGTGGTGCTTTGGAAGAGTATCTGAAATTACCAGTGAATCACAATATGGATAAAGAAATTCACACTAATATTAAGAACGCTAATTCTGCTTAATAAAGGTATGACCAGTATTAACTCCACTTTTCATTCAGTGCTGATAAGACATCAAAGGCAGCATTGTATTCAATTGGGAGCACTGTGGTTCCAGAGAGATACGGACAAGAAGGAGTAATAGGATTGAATTCTCAGGTTTTATCTGAGCACAGATAAAAGCGACACATGTGATCAGATATCCAGAAAACATTTTCTGCGAGGAAATGCTGAAGAAATTTGAGATAGAGAGCCTACGGTATACAAGACTACAAGATGATCAGATAGATCTCTTAGCAGGCAATAACTAGTTTAACAGAGGAATGGCATAATTTGTTTTCATTCTCCACTCTGTATGGGGCAAAATGACCTGGGCCCAGACTACACCAAGACTATTCAGGTTATATATGGCAAGGAAATTTCAAAGTAAAGACAACAAAGTAATACAGTAAGTCATCTTCCCTCCCCCTCCCCCCTTTTTGAGGGGTGGAATTTCTAGAGACAAGCTAGATAAGCATGTCAGGAATTAGCCAAGTGCCACAGACACTACCTTAGGGAGATGAATGGATAGAAGACCCAGTGATTTTCTATGGTTCTGTGAATAACATTATCAATTATATCAATCCTTTATGCTTTCTCTTAGCATAATACTGGAGGCAGTTCTAGTTTTTGTTTGGTTTTGGTTTGGGTTTTTTTGCTATAGGGTTAATTTCAGTTACATTCTTGGGTATCAGAAGCTATGGAGTAGTGTGCAGCATGGTGGTACACTGCTGCTTTTCAATTCAGCTATTTATCAAAGTTTGCATTTGGCACCATGTGCTGAAAACAATTTTGCTTTTATGAAATTAGGTTTATTTTAGTTGTATCCAAGTTTGAGCACTTTGCCTACTTACAAACATCTTCCTTGTCTTTTGAAGACTTGCTATGAATGCTATCTAATATATGAATTACACAATTTTAGCAAGTCTAAAGTCTAATTTCTGATTTTATTCACTAGCTTTGTCTGATTCATGCCAACAAAACTGAGAAACAGCTATACTATGTATTACCATATATGACAAATTGGGCAGATCCTCTTCCTTCAAAAAGTTGATTTGACCATTTTAGAAGCTTTTCTCAATACAATATATTGGTACAATGTTCTGGTGCTCACATTAATATTATATGAAGTTGACTGTTATTAAATTAATTAATTTTTAACTGAAAATTGTCTTCTGCTTGTCCGTGGAGGCTGATGTATAGAGCAGAACTTGCTAGCTTCCTGAAGTATTCTCCAAGAATTTACTTTGTCCTGAACATTACCATGACCATGCCACTGCATAATTTCACTTCAACTTTTTTTTAAATGCAATTCTGTTTTTTTCCTTTGAAAAATGCTAAGGGATTCTTTGAAGCCTAGCACATTCACAGATGTCTCAGTATCTACTTGGCACTCAATTTCCCGTTTCTGTGCTGTGTCTTTACACATGCGAGTACTCAACATTTTACAAACCATTTTAATTGCACTGTATTAATACATAGGTGTAAAATCTCATCCCTCCTCCCCTTGGTATAGCACAATTATTTTCCTTCTTCATCTGTGAGCTTTAGCTTCAACATTACCTTTAAGAAGCACACTGAATATGTGCAGCTGAGCTGGGTATTTGCTGTTATCATGTTATTATTGCAACCAGATTTTCCTTTGCAATTTCTCCCGTATTTATGAACTTAATTTTGCACTAATTTTGGTGCACATACTTTACATTTATGTATTTTTGCACACTAATTTATGTTATTTCTGTTGCACCTAGTTGTTCTCTGCACTTGCTTTGAACAACAGAGAGTAAAATCAAACTATACAACTCAAAACTAAATTCCTAATTAAATATCTTAACCTTGGGGAGACCTGATTTGTTTTTTTTCAGCATTTGGAACTACATAGTACAGTAAGCAAAGGAATGTTTTTTAAGGAATAGATTGTCTCTACAAGTTGCTGATTGGCACTATGTAAAAATTACAGCATTTCCATTCATATGAAAGATTTTCATCAACCACTTAAAATTGAGGCAGAACCTTTTTAAAGTTGAATACAGTGATCAAATAAAATAAGCATGCATCCCTGATATTTTGGATTTACAATGTTGTATGTAGTAATTCCTCCTAAATTCCTTTTCTGTAGCATTCTGAAATACCAGATTGCAGAATTTGATATTCTGTAAAAGTGGGTAATGGGAAAACATAGAGAAGCACAAGCTGGGATGCAATTTCCAGGACTCAAAGAGCTTCTTAAAAAACTTTTCCTTATAATTCATTCTAACTGTGAATATCTTCACAAGACAGAACCAAGAAGATATTTGTGAAGTTTCTTTATATTATTCTTTATTATTTAGAACAGCTCTGAAAACATAAAGAATGTCACTACCCTTTTAAACAGTTTAGATTATGTGAATACTAATGGAAAAGGTTACTTAAAATTCTTATTAAGTGATTGGTTTTCCTTCATAGTTTTAAAGGACCGTCATAATGACAATATAAATTTAATGCCATGGTTGCTCATGAACTATTAGAAACAACACAAATATCTTCTTTATAGATGGGAAGGTAGAAGGTCCTGAAAAATAATTCTGGTTTAATGTGTGGAAGTAAATTTATGTAAATTGCTGTCAGTCATCTGTGTATTCATTTCACCAGCAAAATAACATTATAAATGATCTGTAGCCAACAATTCTTCACTTGCAGACATGCAATGCAAATATTTATTCAAAACAGAAAATCACTTAAGGATAAGCATAAGTCTTACCACACCAATAGAAAAGTAGTTATTGATGATGTTGTAAGGCACTGGGTCTCCTTTCTCATCTTTATCATTGGGTATTACTTCAAATTTCCACCTGTCCAGCAAAATCTCTGAGCTGTTCTCAATGTCTTTTAAGATCTTTATTAGATTCTCACCTTCATAACCTATTAAAACATGAAAACAGTTATTTAATCAAGCATAATGAAGTTTCATTCCATTTTCTTTCTCTGTCCAAATGAGTGGTTGTATGGGGATCTGAGCAACATGATCTAGTTGAAGATGTCCCTACTCATGTCAGGGGAGGTTGGACTAGATGACCTTTAAAGGTCTCTTCCAACCCAAACTATTCAACGATTCTATGACTTGGAAAAATGAAAGTTATGCATAAAAGACCTGAAAAGTATGAGTGTGAAGTAGTGCCAATTTTCCAGCCTATGTCATTAAAAGCAGTACAAATGCAAAACTGATTTCTCCACTCAGCTAATTTAATGTAAATTTAGATTAATTCTACAGATTTCACTTGGTATCAGATTTCTACCGGAAAAAATAATTTCATCTTAAAAACTTGTCAATCCTTTGAACTTTCCAAGCAATTAAAGTAGTTATTAAAAACCCTACAATTATTCTTTGCAAAATGTTCTTGCTATGAAATTCATCTTAGGATTTTAATTCATTCCATTTCAAAATGTATGAGAGAGAGTCCTACAGTAGGCCTGTCTGCCTTAAGTCTGACAAGCGACTCAAAGATTAAAAGATGCCTACTTTTTTTTGTTGTTGTTGAGTGTTTGTATGTGGTTTAGCATAACAAATCCAAAATTTGAACTCTGTAACTGATGACTTATCAGCAGAACTAATATTTTTCCATCTTTCAACAACATATTTATGAGCCTCAATGCTCTGTAGAGATCTTACTTTTACTTGTGAAGGAGCAGTCACGCGTCTTTAGGCAATTAATTACTAGCAGTACTTCACTACACTGTATACTAAACAGTAGAAAACTTGTTTAAGCATTTCTGAGTATACACAGCCTACAGTACACACATAAATGGTGTGAGCATTTTACTAAGTGACATTCTCAGCTCTGAACACTATTCAAACTAAATGACTGTAATAGATACTTGGGCTTAGTTTAACACAGTCTTTTTTCTACACCACAGAAGTGAGGGAAAAGTAACACACAAAAAACTCTGGGTTGAGATAAGAGTTTACTGTTTAAATGTGATAATAATAATAATACAATGCACAATTACCTTAGTCTATCTGCAGAAAAAGCACAGCAGAAAGCAGCAGCAAGCAGAAGCAAGCAAGCTAAAAACCCAAGCCAGGGAGCTACTCCCTGCCCATCCCTCCCTGTCCCATTGCCATCTCAGCAGAAGAGAGCCAACACGCAAAACCCCAGAACCCAAAAGCAGCAATCAGAACAAGAAACCTCTCGTGTTACAATCTGAACTGCAGGCCTCACAATACTTTGCTCCAGCCAGCACTTCCATTTTGAAGCTGGCATGAGGCAGGATGGTTTTGAGTACCAGCAGTAAATATTCAACGTAACCCATGACAATACTGAAGATCTGAGAACTCATTCCTTCCTCAAATCAGAAACAAATTTTCATATACAAGCAATATATACTTCTTGAGTCATTACCAGTTTTAGCAAGAAAAGCTATTCAAAGCCTCCCTGCTCAAAAGCTATTGCTAATGTACTTCTTTTTTGATTGTATAGTAGGTTTTTGTTAGTTGCTGCAAACCACCACTTAGCAGCAGCATGCACAATGCCATTTGTTTGCATGAGATCACACATCAGCAATTTAGTTTCTGTAAGCCCTGTCTTCTCTCCCATCTATAGATGTTACAGAAAATCTGTGTTACTGCATTGTTTACCACAAAGTAACTGGGCAACAAATGATGAAAGCCAGAATATTTTCATACTGTCTTTTCCTACTTCAGTCCAGATCAAATCATGCAAAAGGAAGGTAAATAAATAAAAATGAGTGGAATGACTGATCTTGACTAATGTAACTGAATTGTCTCATAGATCACCCTGCTTAGAACAGGATTCTGGACTAGTAGCTTCCTATGAATCCTTCTCCTTTCCAACCTGAATTATGCTATGATTCTATGAACTGTTCAGAAAGTGAAAAAATGCTGATTTCATTGGGTTTTGTTTGGTTAGTTTAGGTTTCTCCCCCCATCAGTATGCAAATAAACCAGTCATGACAGAAAATAAAGGAGGTTCTGAAATGATTTGACAGAACATCATGCTTTAAAAAAGTTCTACATCATGGAAACTACTGAGAATTTGCTAAAGACAACCTGGTTACAAGGCAGACATCTAGAAAGAAAACTTGCTATCAAAGAATTACAGAATGTTAGGTGTTGGAAGGGACCTCAAAAGATCATCCAGTCCAACCACCCTGCCAGAGCAGGATCACCTACACAGTAGGTCACACAGGAAGGCATCCCGGCAGGTTTTGAATGTCTCAGAGAAGGAGATTCCACAATTTATGTTGGCTGCCTCTTCCAGTGTTCTGACACCCTCACAGTGAATATTGCTATCATGAGACAGAAGAAGGAAGAGATATCTACGAAGACTGAGAAGTTCCAAACACACAACATATCAACTGAAACAAGTGGCTGTGAGCCCACAACCTGACATGCTTTCTATCAGAGACTAAGACTGGCCTAAAATTTTATTTTTTGTATCTTTCAAGTTACCCTGCAATGCAAATCCTGAATGGAAATAAGTTATTGGAAGAGCTAAAAGGCAAGCTCCATGCATGCAGGAATGTTTGCAAATGGTATTAAAGGTTTGACTTAACATGTATTCTCCTTTCACCATTCTTTGCTTTCTCATTGCCTGAAAAAATGGCATCATGGTACTTACTGTCTGGAATCTTCTGAAGGAAAAGAGGACTGAATGAAGGAACTAGTCTGAAGCTGAGACATTTTTCATGTAATATTTCTTAACATTAAAAAATGAAACCACCCCCAACCCATTATTAGCAGTTTTCAGTAACCCTTTCAGAACATTCTCAATTAAAACCCATTGAAGAATACTCCCTTTATAAGGTATTGATCAAAGAAGTAACTGCAATAAAGATGGTAAAAAGCCAGCTAAATACTTATATACAACTCTCATTGAACCTTGGAGCCTTTTTGGTGCCAGCAGAAGCTACAAAAAAAGGTATGAAGACTGATTACTCTTGGTATCTATAAAATCATTCATATAACAGTTACTGATAGCAAATTCCCAAAGAAGGAAAGGTGGCAATGGCTCTTTAGAGATTATAAAAAAGAAAACCAAATGTTGAGAGTAGAATCTGATGCAAAAGTTACTCTTTTTCTTTTTAATTGCATAATGAATTGTATTTTAATTTTGTTTACCTCCTCCCCATCTCAGACACCTCGCTAAATCATTGCCAGTCCCAAGAGGCAGGATAGCAACTGGAGGATGCTTAATCAAGTTTGCTTTCTCTGTGAATAAAGAAGAAATAAAACACAAATAATGAACAAAAAGTCTGATTGTTTGGTACTGATACAGTAACTGTCTTAGGTCTTGTTTCAGTGAAAAACAGTGATACATGTTTTGTATATGAGATTATGCTGCCTGCTTAGCAACAAGCATTTCAGCAAGCCACTCCATTATGCAGACCCTTCTCCAGTCGATATTCAATTCTTAATCCTAATTTACTCAATTGTTACCACAAAGACTTTTGTAACCCATGGATGTGATAAACATTCCCAAGCAATTGTACCAAAGATCTTTCCAAGACTGAGCATGTTGTGTTCACTTTCTTTCAGCTCTGCCATTTCCAGCTATGAATGCTGAAGAGCAATAGTCACAAGCACGAGCAAGGAGATTAATCTTAAACCAAATTTGTGTTTAACTGCATATTCACTTGTATACAGAAGCACCATTGCCAGAACTCATTGAAATCATCACGAGTGATTTGCCCATCAAGAATTAAATCTATATGAAATGGGCATTGGTCTATCTGATGAAGTACCTAAGTCAGTATATTGTATTTAATAAAAAATGCTTTGAAGTATATTAATTTAGTACCTTTTGACTCTTCACTGGTACTTTTCTAGCATTTCAAGCCAAAATATCTCTGTTCAAAATCCTAAGGGAAAACTCTTCTTGGCTAATACAGCTTTTCTGAAAGCTGGAAGTGGGGCAGCTATCCCCCAGGTATAATATTTCAGATATGCAATTTGTCCAAACTCCCCATTTAATTGGACTGGATGTGGCAAGGGACATCTTATTATTTATCAATTTCTCACATCAACTTTAGGAAGACTTCACATTCACAATATCAGTGTAAAAGAATTTATTATTTAAGAAAACAACAACAACAAAAAAGTTTTAAAGTCTCAAACTAGGGGAAGAAAGGTTTTGTTTATTCCTTTGTTTAGTGTTTGGGTTTATTTTTATTTTTAAATTTTTATTTCATGCTTTGCTTTTTCTTTATTTTTTTTTCTTTTCCTCTTGCTTTGCTCTCTGCTAAGATAATTTGTGTATCAGGAGATCAGGAAAGAAAAGATCAAACCAGTAAAGCATCTCTTTCTTAAAACAGGTGATTTCTTAAACTTTGTATACCAAAGGGCTTTTGTTTGCTAAAATACAGCATGAAGAAAATCTACTTGCTGTGCCTATCAAACAACCAGGTCCTGGACTCCCTAAATAGTTTCTTAGTTCTGTACCAAAAAAAAAAATTGCTGCAGAAGACAAATTAGCCTCTTTCTTTCTTTCTTTCTTTCTTTCTTTCTTTCTTTCTTTCTTTCTTTCTTTCTTTCTTTCTTTCTTTCTTTCTTTCTTTCTTTCTTTCTTTCTTTCTTTCTTTCTTTCTTTCTTTCTTTCTTTCTTTCTTTCTTTCTCTCTTTCTCTCTTTCTCTCTTTCTCTTTCTTTCTTTCTTTCTTTTTCTTTCTCTCTTTCTTTCTTTCTCTTTCTTTCTCTCTTTCTCTTTCTTTCTTTCTTTCTTTCTTTCTTTCTTTCTTTCTTTCTTTCTTTCTTTCTTTCTTTCTTTCTTTCTTTCTTTCTTTCTTTCTTTCTTTCTTTCTTTCTTTCTTTCTTTCTTTCTTTCTTTCTTTCTTTCTTTCTTTCTTTCTTTCTTTCTTTCTTTCTTTCTTTCTTTCTTTCTTTCTTTCTATTGTGCTACTGAAAGAAAATGTAACTGCATGACATTCCAGAGGTCATGAAGTGAGTTCTAAAGTGATGACACAGTTCACAGCTGCAAAACGTCACCTCTTCAAGTGTAGGCAAAACACTTGATATTTATGTACACTGATTTACAACTTTGAAAGCTACTTAAGAGTTACAAGCAACAGCTTGCATTTGGGGAAAAAAATAATAGGCTGTTTTCTTTGGTTTGGTTTTGGTGGGCTTTCGGTTGGTGGGTTTGGTTTTAAATCAAGATGAGAAATATCTTTTTGCTATCATCCATTCCTTCATGACTTTGCTTTTACTTTTCACTAAACTTTAGCATGTTTTCTGGTCCTCACCTCCCACAAATCACAGGCTTTCAAACATTCTTCACCTAAACTTTCAGTTGGCCACTCTTCATTTTCCTAATTTCCAGTGTCATGCATTTTTTCCCCCCTGCAGCCTCACTAACGCCAAATAAACAACCACATGGCGTGGAAGATGTTTTCCCTAATAAGCCTTGAGAAGTTTGTAATATCTTGACCCCTGGGCCTTCATAATGATTGGTACAGAGGACTTTATGGCCAACTGACTGAAAGAAGTCCAAAACTAAATGGCTAATATTCCATACCAGAAATAATGGGCTAATAGATGATAGACAAACATTTGATAAGTGAAAAAATAAGTGAGCAACGGAAAATGTTCTTAAAAGAATAAACTTCCATTTAATTTGGTTTGAGACACAAATTTTGAACTGAAATTAAAATAGATTGATTCAAGTTTCTTGGTTTCTGGAAATCCAGAGGATTACAAACACTAAACGTGTCCAGGGATTTTGAATATCCTTTGCCATGTCAATATTCTTAAAAATAATCATGTCCCAAACAAATAAATTCCCAAGATTTAAATGAACAAGCTCTTGTTTTAAACACCTGTACGAACAAGCTGTTATTTTAAATAGCTGTCTCCATTCTTTGGCTTATAGGACGTAGTAAAATGAAAAACATGAGTCCAAGATAATTCTGTAAACACTATTGATTACCTATGCAATCCAAAATCCAGCCTACTGTTCCATCTCCACCACACGCTAGTACTCTGAACTCAGCAACATCTCGGAAAAAATTTAACCTAGAAACAGTAAATGAAGAGATCTGTTTAGTTATCACAAATGTATTGTGCATTATGCAAACATTTTATGGCTTAAGACATTTAATAGCAAATGGCAAGTGAACACTTGAAATAATCACCTCTGCTCATGAATTCATTTTTCAGACAAGCACAATCCAACATGGTATTATTTGAAAGAGTTTAATATGAAATGTCAATTCAAGAGTTATTATGGTACACTAATACTAGAAATAGCCTGCACTTGAGAGTTAATCCAAATCTTTGTCTCAGTTCAAACCTTGTTTGAAACTATCATCAGAAAACATTATCTGTTTACCTAAGTGCAAATGGATATTTATTCCCTCAAGACAGAAAGAAACCCCTAAGGTGGCTAAATTATTAGCCACAACATTTCCTTGTGAGGCACTATAAAAAGCACATGAAAACTGCGTATCTCTGGTAGTACAACACAATAAACTGAACACCTTGTGGTTGATAAGAACAACTTTGCACCATGGTTTAATACAAATTGAGTAAGTATCAGTCTGAACGCACCCATTCCATCATCCTACAAACCATATTTTACAACTCAAATATCTTTGGCAGCATTTGACTGGCTATTTCTGCTTCCACATCCAGTGAGTGCTGGACAGTATTACCACATATTATTATCCACTTCATTCAATATGAGTGTTCCATGCTGCTGGAAAGTGAGGATATATTAAAACAGTTCTAAGTTGCAATATTTTAAATTCAAAAGCTTCTTTACAGGTGAGATTCTGATACATAGTAACATTAGCCCTTATACACAAGCTGCTCAATTTACATATATATATATATATACATATATGTGTGTGTGTGTCTATATATATGCATGTGTGCACAAACATTCACCTATATTCTCTTCACTAGTGTCAACGACATCTTAATGTATATTATTCTATATTCAGTGACCACATCTGATTTCCAGTCTGCAGTCTCCTACAAAATGCACGACTAGTGCATGGTACACAACATCTTAAATACTAATAAATACATACAGTAACTTGCAAGTGTTTAATTCAAGCTGTTCTCCATGTCAAACTTTAATGCTGCACACAGAATGGTATTCCTGACCCTAGAAAGTTTTCAAAAAAACCTTTTAATTCTTTTTATAAAATCAAGGACACATGAAAAACTACACAGTGAAAGAAAAATCATGGGAGAAGGAAACGAAAAGTACAGTGGTCAAAAAATGTTATTTAAGATGTAGAATCCCACAAAACAACTTCTGTTACTTTCAGACCATAAAGTCAAGGTTAGCAAAGTTACATAGAATTAAGACCGTAACGCTGTTGTCCCACTTTCTCTAATTTTCTCTGCTCAGAAGAGCTCTGAGACAATTTCAGGTGTCAAGTACAATGTCTGAAGTATGCTTACCCACTCTGTATTAAACTCTCCTTTGCCCTTCTCACCTCTTAGGTCATACTTATACACATCCACAGGACAAGTGTTATAGGATGTCTTCTGATCCAAAATTTCATGTGCCAAATTTGACTGGGAACACTTGGCGAAAATATCTTCTAATAAGCATATGTGCTGAAAGACCCTCTGCTGGAAGTCACCTCCTACCACTATAAGATTTATTATACCACTATAAGAGTGGGCACTGAGATATGCCCTGGTCCACAGGTGTGCATCTCTGTTACTCCACAAAACCTGGCAAAGGGACATACACCTCCCATCACCAGCATTCCCACTTCATCTCAATGCATCGATGCTGTATAAAATCAGCAGATTTCATTATATTGATTCCAGTACTGAGGGTATTTCAGATTAATTTAAAACCAAATTATAGTCAGAGGTGATGGCAGTGTACTAACTTCTATAAATATTTAAGGGTTTCTACCACATGGAACAGATATCAAACTAAGTCTAGGAAAAACAAAGAAAAAAGCAACCCCAACAAAACAAAACACAACCAACCAACCAACAAAAAAGCAAAACAAAAAAACAATCCAAGACCAAAGGTACAGAGTTGATCCTAGCATTATTTCAGATAGGCAGAATATAGACTTAAACCTCATTTTCCTTCTTTTAAACAAGTATTGTCACCATACGGCTATCAGAAATTCATTCTGTTTTGACTTTTTATTTAATCTTTGTTAAAAAAGTATAACTTTGGGAATAAAGTTGAAGAATCTCAAAAATACATATTGTCAAAAAAATTAACCACAAGCTTCATTTACAATACAATACAATACACCAGGTTGGAAGAGACCTTCAAGATCATCGCATCCAACCCATCAACCACCTAAACAACTAAACCATGGCACCAAGCACCCCATCAAGTCTCCTCCTGAACACCTCCAATGAAAGTGACTCCACCACCTCCACGGGCAGCCGATTCCAATGGGCAATCACTCTCTCTGTATAGAACTTCTTCCTAACATCCAGCCTAAACCTGCCCTGGCGCAGCCTGAGACTGTGTCCTCTTGTTCTGGTACTGGCTGCCTGGGAGAAGAGACCAACCTCTGCCTGGCTACAACCTCTCTTCAGATAGTTGTAGAGAGCAATAAGGTCACCCCTCAGTCTCCTCCTCTCCAGGCTAAGCAACCCCAGCTCCCTCAGCCGCTCCTCATAGGGCTTGTGTTCCAAACCCCTCACCAACTTCCTTGCCCTTCTCTGGACACATTCCAGCAAGTCAACATCCTTCCTAAACTGAGGGGCCCAGAACTGGACACAGTACTCAAGATGTGGCCTAACCAGTGCAGTGTACAGGGGCCGAATGACCTCCCTGCTCCTGCTGGCCACACTGTTCCTGATGCAGGCCCCTGGAGCATTTTATACTCATATAAATTTTCCAAATAATTTCATAATACAGCATTATGTTCACTCGAATTTTCCCTTTTAGAAATGTAAATATAACAATGATATATGTATAATATATATATATAATATAAGCACATAATATATAGAATAAAGTATAATACACTGTGCATTATATATTTGCATTCATAAATAGAGCGTGTGCAAATATACTGTAACAAATATAAATATTTATAAAATGAAGTTAATTTATAAAATTAAATATAGTTATATAATTAACTATGTAAATAAATCTCACTCATTGAATTAAAATGTGCAGCCTACATTAGGAGTTGAGAAGGTAACATAGTTTACTGTTGATAGGGTTTTATTCAAACTCAGGATTATAACTGTAAAATAAAGAATTGGGCAGATTTCTTAGTAGAACTTAAGGTAAAGACTAAGTACTGCTTATCAATATTGCTTTAGCAATTAGTGTTTTAATAGCATCTGCTATCTCTTATCCACAGAACATTTTTATGTTTAAAAAAAAAATTAAATTGCTGGAGAAAAACTTAGCAAAACTGGTTAGAAATAGAAATAAAGAGGGGGAAAAAAATGGAAGCAATCATAAAGACTTTGTGCATTATCAGACTAAGGCAAAGGACCAGAACAGAGAATTGAGTCCCATTTTCTTGATTTTAAAAATTGTATGAGAATTCTAGGTACATATAACAAGCATCAACTAACTTACAGTGGGTCTCAAGCCCAAATGTTTTATCTCTACATAAAAAAATAAATAAATCATTGTTTAACAGTTTAGATGATCATGCTTTACACAGCCCAATACGACAAGTATGACATGAGGTACAAAGGACAAACAGCCACCATATCAAAAATCTTTTCAGAAACTACATCAGTAACCCTGACAGAAATTAAATAGTATTACGAGAAACAAGTAAATCAGAAACTTCAAAACACATATTTTATTGATATCAAATTGATTCATACTACAATCCACACAAAATCTTTTAATGCAAAACATTTTGTTGGGGTTTTGTTAACAGAAAAAAACCCCTGCCACTAAAAAAAAATCCCACACCTTTATTTATGGATATGAGAACAGGTAGATATTCTCATATACAGATATGATTTTTATTGACATTATAATGAAAAGCTTTTCTACAGGGTGGTAGAAACTGTAACCAAAGTTACAGCCATTCTTCAATCACTTGCAAAAATGTAAGCTAAAAAGATCAGCAGAACTTCTACTAACATCTCCTACCATAGGACAAACAAAACTCCTGATACATTTTTGAATGAAAGATGAAAAGTGACAACTATAATAGCCCATAAAGCAAAATCTATGGTTGTATACTAAAGCTGTACAACAGTACATTATATTTACAAGGGGAACGGCTAGATGGTTCTGGAAAATGAATCATTTTTCTTTCTATTGGGAAAAGAATAGTGCAACCAGAAGGTCAGTGCAACCCATCCCTAGATGTGAATTACATGAGATTATTATGTTTGATTGCATTTCTATTATCAGAATTGACAAGATCATCTAATTCTTGCCTGATAACTGAATTCTTCTATCATCAAATTGCAGCGCTCTTTTTTCTTCCTGTATCTCCCAACTTTTCATATTCAGCAGGTTTCATAAGCATCTACGTAACTGTTAGTCAATGGTCAATAATTAACCTAAATGGGCTCCGTCATTAGAATGAACTGAAAAACCTATCCATAGTAACCTTCATCTTGATAGCTCCCTTGTAAATCAACTTGTTCTAGTCTTCCCTAATCCAGTTTCTTATCTGTTAAAACAAATTTAAACCACTGGAGATGTTTGGTGCCAGCCCATTTTTATTTTATTTTGCCAGACACAAGGATCACAGAGACAGGCAGGTATATAGCTTCTGGTGATAAATTAGCAATTGCTACCTGAAAGATGGCAACTGATTCAACCACCTAAACTACTGTAATTCACTCTCTCATAATCACCTCATCAGATCCCCATGCATGAAAATAAACTATTCAGCAATAAAGCACAGACTTACTATTTGCTGTTGAACCATGATTTTATGCACAGGTAGCACCCCAATGCACCCCTCCATCCCCTACACCCCTTAATCTTATAGAAATGTTTTAGAAAATCCTGTCTCAGTCAAATTACTTAAAAATGTACGTTACAACATTTTCCACTTAGGTACTTATTTGTGTCACATCACACAGAAGCAGTACACTATGCAGCGATTTCAGGTGCTCAGTCCACAAGGTGGTGTAACATCACTGTGTATGTGGATGCACAAACTGGCTGCCCATGGCGTTTGTGAAGTCTCCCTCTCTGGGGATATTCAAGACCTGCCCAGATGCATTCCTGCGCGATCTGCTCTAGGTGATCCTGCTCTGGCAGAAGGGCAGGACTAGATGGTCTTTCAAGGTCCCTTCCACATCCTAACATTCTATGATTCTGTGAAAAATTAAAACCAATAGCAGCAAAGAATAATTCATCAATCTTGGTATCTCAGGATACCTATCGGCTGAAGATAAGGTATATTGCAAATTATCACCGGATATAAAAATACTATTTAACTTGGTCAATTTGTCCACTGCAGAGAAGATTAAAGTGTGGAAAAAAAGGGATGCAGACCTCAGTATTTGCCTTCATTAGAGATTTATTTTTTAATACTCTACATGGCATTAAAGCTATTTCAGCTCTTGTGGCTTAAAGCTGTGTTTTTACTGAGCTCTTTTCAGAGTAATCTGAATTCAGTAGAACTTGTAAATACTTATGTCTCACAGCTTCTCAATTTTACTACAGACAGTACGTGAATTTTGCCAATTACAACACTTGCACCTAATTGTAATTAGCTGCAAGGCAGAGGACTTCAGAAGTTCTGCATTAAATTTTACAGAGAAACTGTATCGAAAGGGTTTTTTTTGAGTTCTGTTGTATTCACAGTAACACTTATCACTTTGATAACTACTAGTAGAAGACTTCCATGTTGGAATACAAATGATGCTGTATTTGAATTTAGTTCATCCTCAATATCACCAGCTGAAAGCAAACTGGAACCTACTAAACTTCTATAAATAGGTTTATATTGATGAAGGACCAATCTGATAGGTATCTCATATATGCAAGTGAATCCTATAATTTAGAACTTTTGTCCACTTGGGAATTCACAATGCTGGGTTTTATCTAAAACATTCAACTCACCACTGAGTCCTCTTAAACTGTCCACAGGGAGTGCCAAGTTGAAAGACAAGGCAACTGCATTGTGGCAATGTTTACTCCTTTATTATAGTGACCATATTGCTGTCATTTTATTAAACAAAACAAATTAATCCCTGCCAAAGGGTTGTTTACTTGAGAATATGAATTAAAACTAAACACAGTTTTTCCTCTTCTAGACTGCCAAGCTGAGCTTGCCATGTCACTGGACAAGGGAGACACATTAACCTCATTACAGTTAAAATTTCTTGTATATTGTAATTCATGAGACAGTACCATAGAATTATAGAATGGCTTAGGTTGGAAGGGACTTCAGAGATCACTTACTCCAACCTCCCCACCATGGGCAGGGATGCCTCTCAACTAGACACAACTGCTTAAGGCCTCATCCAACTTGGCCTTGAATATCCCCAGGGAGAAGGCATCCACAACCTCCCGGGTAACTTATTCCAGAGTCTTACTATACTTATACTGAAGAACTTCTTCCTAATATCCAGTCTAAATCTACTCTCCCTTGTCCTGTTGCTAGACACCTTTATGAAAAAAGGGCCTCTACAGCTTTCCTGTAGGATCCCTTTATGTACTCAAAGGCAACTATAAGGTACCTTCAGAATCTTCTCTTCTCTAGGCTGAACAACCCCAGCTGCCTCAGCCTATCCCCATAGTAGAGGTGTTCCAGCCCTTGGATCATCTTTGTGGCCTTCCTCTGGACTCACTCCAACAGCTCAGTAATTCCAGTGAATCATCGTAATAAAAATAACTTCCATAACTCAAATTTTTTATTGCATGAGGCAATATATTCCTCGCTTGGAATGCCATTTTAATGTGCAGAAGTTAACTGGCAGCTGCATATACTGCAGTTGAAAATATTGTTTTCAGTTTATACTTTTAAAGATAAAGGTGGCTGCCAATTTCAAATCACAGCTTTGCTCCAAACCATGAGGGCACATTTAGAAAAGCAGGATCCCAGTCCTTCAGTGTGTGATCACAGGAGATACTGAGTAACTACATGAATATAAGAGGCATTTTATTGTCAGCTACCCAACACTGAAAGCAGTAGTCCATATAACATACTCCATACTCAAACATACCATTAATATAGAATCACAGAATCAAAGAATGTTTTGGTTTGGAAGGGACCTTTAAAAGTCATCTAATGCAATCCCCCTGCAATGGGCTGGGAAATCTGCAACTAGATCAGATTGCTCAGAGCCTGATCCAACTTAAACCTGAATGTTTCCAGGTATGGGAGCTTCTACCACCTCTCTGGGCAACCTGTTTCAGTCTCACCACTCTCACTGCAAAAAAACCCAAAAAGTCCTCTTCATATTTAGTAGAAATCTCCAGGGGTTTAATTGAAAACCATCACCTCTTGTCTTATTGCAACAGGCCCTGCTAAAAAGATTGTCCCTATCTTTCTAGTGGATCCCTTTTAAGTACTGAAATATTGCAATAAGGTCACCCCAGAGTCCTCTCTTCTCCAGGCAGAAAGACCCCAACTCTCCCAGCCTTTCCTCATAGCAGAGGTGTTCCACTTCACTGATCATTTTTGTAGCCAAAGCCTCTGGACCTGCTCTAACATGTTCATGCTGAGCACTCCAGAGCTAGACCACAGTGGAGTACAAGAGCAGAATCACCTCCCTTGACCTGCTGGCCATGCTTCTCTTGATGTGGCCAAGGATATGGTTGGCCATCTGGGCTGTGAGTGCACATCACCAAGTCATGACCAGCTCTTCATCCAACAGTAGCCCCAAGCCATACTCCACAGGGCTTCTCTCAGTCCCACAGCCTGTACCAATACTGGGGGTTGCCCTGACTCAGGTGCATGTCTTCACACATGCCATTGTTGACCCTCACAAGGTTCACAAAGGGTCCACTTTCCGAGCTTGTTCAGGTCCCTCTGGATGGCATCCCTCAGGTGTGTTGACCACATCACTCAGCTTGGTACCTTCTACAAACATATGGAGAATGCAGTTGATCCCATTGTCTATGTCACTGATGAAGATACAAAACAGCACTGGTACAGACCCCTGAGGGACACCACTTGCCACCAGTCTTCATGCAGACACGGAGCTATTGATTATTTCCCTCTGGATGTGACCATCTAACCAATTTGTTACCCACCAAACAGTCCACCCATCAAATCTGTATCTCTACAATTTAGGAAGTTGTGGAAGACTATGTAAAAGGCCTTACAGAAGTCCAGGTAGAGGACATCCACAGCTCTTCCTTGTCCACTGATGTAGTCACTCCATCACAGGTAGCCACTAGTTTAGTCACAGAAGACTTATCCTTTGTGAAGCCATGCTGACTGTCTTGAATGACCTTCCTGTACTTTGAGTGCCTTAGCACAGCTTTTAGGAGGATCTCTTCCATGACCACCTCAGGCACAGAGGTGAGGCTAATGGGTTGGTAGCTCGCAGGGGTCTCCTTTCTACTCTTTTAAAAATGCATTTTGAAAAACAAGGTATAGAATTGTTTGAGTCAGCAGATAACTTCAAAGATCATCTAGTCCAGCCCCCATGCCATCGGGAGGGACATTTTTCACTAGATCAAGATGCTCGAAGCTCTGTCCAACCGAAACTGAGGTCTTCCTTGACCAACCTATTTTAGCTGTGTAGGATCACAGTATCACAGTATCGCCAAGGTTGGAAGAGACCTCGAAGATCATCGAGTCCAACCTGTCACCACAGACCCCACGACTAGACCATGGCACCAAGTGCCACATCCAGTCCCCTCTTGAACACCTCCAGGGATGGCGACTCCACCACCTCCCCGGGCAGCCCATTCCAATGACGAATCACTCTCTCGGTGAAGAACTTTCTCCTCACCTCCAGCCTAAACTTCCCCTGTTGCAGCTTGAGACTGTGTCCCCTTGTTCTGGTGCTGGTTGCTAGGGAGAAGAGGCCAACCCCTTCCTGGCTACAACCACCTTTCAGGCAGCTGTAGAGAGCAATGAGGTCGCCCCTGAGCCTCCTCTTCTCCAGGCTAAACAACCCCAGCTCCCTCAGCCTCTCCTCACAGGGCTCATGTACAGTCAGTACATGGCACCAAATCATTCCAATATAGATATAAAAGTCAAGTACAGATACGGAGTCAAACCTATGATCCTTGCAAGAATGAAATTTGCTTTATCTGCATAATACCCACATTATCTCCACAATACTCTGCTGGATAGCAGCTTTGCAGATTTGGGAGAGATATATGCCAGTCTGAAAAACAAATACAGAAGCATTTGTGGGAAAAATGAATCAATATATGCTGGGTAGTGGGTGGAATGAAGATGCTAGATGTCACACATTCAGAAGTAACTTAACTGTAATAGTCAAAAGTTTATTTTAGGGTGATCGAGAAAAAGAACCACTTCAGGAATGGGAGAAGAGTAAGTTGATAAGTAGGTGTGAGAGACTAAAGCTTGTCTCTCCTGATGTGACTCAACAAAGATAAAATCAACAACTGAGGCCACCTTTGGGAATATGCATAAAACAAGATAATCTCCACCCATCAAGTACCCCGGAAAGGGAGGATGGTGAGACAATGGATTCACCACCTGGCCCCTGATTTCCTGAGGGACAATACTTGGACACATACCTAAGGACTAAAAACTGTATAAAAGACTTGAGCAACTACTGGCTCAGAAGAAGAAAAACATGGAACCGAAAACACAGAACCAAAAACACAGATGAAGAAAAACACAGGAGAAGGACAACACTGCTGAGAAGGAAAATGGAGAGAATACCAGGAGAGGAAAAATGACAGAGACATCATTGTGGAGCCTGGAAGAAGCCAAACCCTCTCTCTGTGTCCTAAGATCCTCCTGCTGCAACTCATGGAGCTGAAGAGGCTGCCCAGAGGACCACATCTCTTCTACAGCTAAAGCCTCAGCACCCTTTCTCTACAGACCCAACATCTTCTGCAGCACCTTTCCTCCACAGACTCAAACTGTCTTGGGGGGGGGGGGGAAGGGGGCTGAAGGGTGTGGTAATATAATTCCTTTCCTCTTCTCTCTCTCTTCTCTCTCTCCCTCTCTATTTTCTCTCTCTTCCCTTCAGATCCATCCACTTTATTTATGTAATAAATAGTCTAGCTGTTGATATTTTGGCCTCGTTTGTGCCTCTAATTTCACAACACAGGAATATTCGAAAGAACTGAGTCTCTTTCCCTCTCCAGACCGAGACATTAGGCTAAAGGATGTGGCAGAGGCTTTTAAAACAGATTTCAGACAAAGGCTGTGTGTGGCAAACTGACTACTGAACAATTACAATGGTTATGAGAGAGGTGAATGAATCTGGCTCACAGCTTTGGCAGTCTAGACTGAGACAGGAGTGGAAATTAGTGATATTTAAAATATTTAAACACTTTGCTATGTATACAGCAAGCACCACAGATGTCATATAAGTAAAAATATTATTAAACAGCTGTTTAAAATATATCTCCAAACCCAAGGTTTAAGTTTCACATGTGAAGGCTTACTGAGTTCTACGTGTGACTGATTTATGGTGCACAACAGTAATTTCAATAACTAGGGCACAACAAAGCCACCACAGTTTGCTTTGCCATCCTTTGGCAAAAATGTAATTAGTCCCAAGAAATACAGAACAGGTTCAAGGGTTTTTGCTCAGGAGAAAATAACTATGCACTTATTATTGTCTATAATTTTTCCCGGTGCATGTCTTCCCAGAATACTCTGGATATTCCAAAAGTCCAACAGCAAAGAAATGCTCTAGCAGTCAATTCCAATAATCAGGGAAAATAGTGTAATTTTCAAAATAGGCCTATTGCTTTGTGATGTTATAAAGGCCCAGGTGCTGTATATTTCCAACAAAATTGCAGAGTAAGTTGTAGGGATTCAGTTTGGCTGTAAGTGGGCAGAATTTAAGATTTTAAAAGCCTGTTGAGAGAAACTTGCAGATAGAATTAAAAAAAAAAATACATACTCTCCAAATTAAATGCTTACAGCAGTTACAAAGAAATATACCTTTTGTGGATATAATGTCTATATAGAGGACAAAAATAACATAAATTAGATTTCAAATGGAGTTAAGGGAATGGGTGCCTTTTCAGAGGGACAAAACCTCTGCAAAATGGTGACCTCTCTACAGAGTCATGTGGGTCTGTAGCTCAACTGCTATTCATCCAGCTATTATTTACCTCTCTGTGAGGTGAACAATAACTGAATTTCAGATTCTTCAAGATCATTAAATCCACAATAACAGTTGTTGTCAGAAGTAGAAGACTCCTATAGAGATATAACAACCAAACAGGGAAACTCTTTTTCAAGGCTAGAAACACAGGTGCTAGGCACAAATTACCCAATGTATCAGCCTGGCAATTTTCACGTCACTTTGTTAACCGTAGCAGCCTGTAACTGTGGAGTACCTTTTATGCCTGAGTTCAGCTGCAGAGCTTCCAGGATTTCTCCAACTCACCCATATCTCTCTACTCCCAAATAAAGAATGTCTAAACCATTAATTATTATACCAGTGCTTAAAGTGTACTGTTGCCATTTGGCTAAGAGCTCCTTGATGTTCAGACCTCGCAGCAGGTCAGTTCCAGTTGTTGGAAAGGAATCAATATCAGAATGTCACCTGCAGTGCCATTTATTTGCATCATGTACATATTTTCATATAGATCACGTACGTAAATCTTGACAAAAACCGTTTCAAATGCCTTAGCCTAGGCATGCTAAGAAGGTACAAGAAGCATCTTTGTTGCTGTCCCTACAGTTCTCCAAGTAACATCCCATCTGTTACTGGAAGTAGGGGACACATCCACTTTAGTAATTGCACATTCAGGTATCAATACTAAAACTCATCATAAACTTGTTCAAAGTATTTTTCTGTTGATCTGCTACACAGTAGCAGATTCATTAAAAAAATGCACAACAATTGATACTATGAGAAGGTGGGTTGTAGCTTTCTTTGGTGGGGGTTTTGGTTTTCTATGGTTTGTTGGCTGGATTGGTTTGGGTGTTTTTTTGTGGGTTTTTTGTTGGTTTGGGGAAAAGGTTGCTTTGGAGGTGTTTTTTTTTTTGTTGTTTGGGGTTGGGGTTTTGTTTCTTTGCTTCTTTTTAAGGGAGAGGACTGAAGAGAAAAATGAAATGCGGTATTTCCAGATTTCAAAGAAATTCAAATATGGCCCTTCCTCATCTGAACAAAGATTATTTTAACCTTGTTCCAGCTCAGGTCTGTATTCCAACACAGTTTTATGAAAGAACATGGTTATCCCATGGAAGAGAAGAATGAGAAACCTATTGATTGAACTGCTGACTTTTTCAAAGAAACATACAATGGTTCACAGTTCCCCTAAGAATTAGGTTTTTATTAGTCTTCTATTTCTCTTGTCTTTGTCTCTATGATCTAAAAATGAGATACTTAGAGTTTTCATAGAAATGAACTGTAAATACTTAATCATGTGAGGCACAGATGTTTGGAACTCAAGTTAGAAAACCTGTAAACACTATCTTCTTCATTGATGACAGCAGCCCACGTATGTGAAAGCAGACAGCAACAACATGCATATTTTACCCTGATAATACAAAACGTTCTATAGGTTGAGTAAACATGTCTGAAATCAGTATTCAAACCAAAAAATACCTCAAAAGATACCCAATTAAAGTGTACTACACTAATCATAGATGCTTTAAAATAAATACACATTATGTTAATCCCTGCCCACTAAATAGCAGTGACTGGTATGAAGAATACAGTTTTGTTTTTCTCTGCGCTGTCCAATCCCCCACTCTGTTCCATTTCAATATAAATGACACATATGGCAATATTAAATAAATGTAGCATTTTGATTGACAATCAGTATAAATGACATTATAGAGATGGATGAGTGAGGGGATGGACGAATGGATGGATGGGCAGGTTTTATTACACAATCCAGCCTTTGCAGAAAGGGAAACAAGGACTGGTAAGTGAAATACAGAGTTTATTCAACTGCTCACTTGAGGGACAAATTATATGCAGCCTTTATAGCACTGCTAGAGGCAAGAAGTGATGGCAGGAGATCAACTGGGAATTTGAGATTATACCTTTTTGTGGAATGAAAAAAAATTATCAAAATAAGCTAAATAAAATGCAGTGTGTTTGAAAATTAATTAGAAATTTCTTCAAAGCAACTCTGAACTAAAACTATTTTGATTCCTTACAGGAAAATAAATAGAAAATATTGTATTAAAAAACCTGTCCCATTCGAACGAGTCAAGTTTAAAGCACTTCAGTGCAGGGTTTCAGTTTGAACTTAACACTGCCCTCTTGTGCTTCTGCTTTAAAATACATTTTTCTTTGCATCACAAGGTACATGAAAGTTAGAAGTCAGCAGTGGGCAAAAATGCAGACAGAAAGTGGGGTTTGATTTTATTTCAGTTTGGGGTTTGATGCTTTGATTTTTCTCTGTTTATAAAAGAAAGTTTCAGTAAAATAACACGAATTTGAGCAAGAATATCTCAGTTGTTTTAAAATACATCAACTAAATCTCTAATATAGCATTGTTATTATAATGTATGTAAAACAATATTGGTTACTAGTTTTGTCTCATTTGAAATTTCTTATAAATTCCAGAAATAAGTTTCTGCAATTTTTCTCATCTACTTCCTCTATGGACTAACACTACTTAAATTTTCCATGTGTTTCAAGACTAGTGTAACAAAATACAAACAAAAAGACCATTTGAGCAAGAAAACAACATTAGAATTCAGGTACAGGATAAAATTACCTGCATGAAGGAAATAATGTATGCAATTAGTTGCATCTCTTGAGCAGGTTTTGCACCATTCTGCAGGTTGCACGTTAACCATCCCATAGTACAAGAGATCCTGAAAATCTTAACTTTAAAAAGGACTGTGTCCAATCTTCTTTTACTTTCATTAATGCTATACACATCCCAAGTCTAACAAAATAAATGAACTGAGAGCTAATGTAGAATGGTTTTAAGAGAGAACAGCTTCCTGTATATTTGCCCTTAAAACCAAAAGTACCGCAGAAATTATCAGAACGTATTCTTTTCAGTAATACATCTGTGACAATTGGAATACAACTTTGCAAGGTACAAAGTGTGTCTATGTCTGCCTCAAATTCGTTCTCCTCCAAGTTAAAAAGAAAAAACAAAACACAAGTATAAACAAAAAAAGTATAAAACAAAAGTATTAACGCTGAAGATTAAAAAAAAGGAAGTATTCAAACAGTGTAAACTTCCTGTCAGTGAACATGTATCTCCTAAAACCCTTCTGCAATTCATCTCAATGATGTAAAATTTCAAGTATCAGTGACATAACTAACTAATGATACACATACAACGTGCTCTGTCTGTTCTCCTCTACCAAAGTACACAGTACTTGAAAAGGAGACAATTTCAGGAGGTAGAAGTTGATAATGAATATACTGGATTATCCTCTTTTCACATGAATGTAAAATAGGAAGAATCGTGGAAGAAGTATATTAAGGGAGTGACTGCAACACTACCTGGTTCAGAACACGCTTCAGTCCCTGTAAGAAGTCACTGCCAGCATAATATAGCCTGTCCAGTCATTTTCCACTACATCCCCGAGATTATGGAACTGTTAAGCAGTGCACAGCAACTGTAATTTGAAACAATATTCTATATTTGACATGCATAAGAACACATATCTATAACACACACACACATATATATATTACATGGACACACATGTATGCGCTTATGTAGAAGAAGTGTGCCTCCTGCAAGTCCATCATTGAGGCTGCTTGATATTTGTAACCTCAAAGCAACCCTGTCATGAACTGATTGCTGATATAGCAGTAAAAGCCATGAAGAGAGAGAAATTTATCCCACAGTTCTTACAGAATACTGCATGTTTATCAGTAAAACAAACGGTATGTAGTTTTATTTATACCTGTAAACAAATAATATCTGTAAATTTCTGCAGACATTCAGAGGTCTGCAGTGTTGATGCATTGAAAACATGCTATATGTGCCTCAGTCTGTTCATTTGATTATGTGGCATTTTATTAAATGAGTTCTTGGTAATAACATTAACTGTAGACTTACCCTGGCATTGGTCCATTTCCAGAAAGACTATAAACTTGACGAGGATTTAAAAGGTACTGAAATTTTCTATAAATTCTGAAGAGGTAAAAGAGACAAGTAGAAAATATTTACTTACATGTTTGGAACTTTTTGTTAAACCTATCGAATGAAATAATTAAAGAAGGCAACATGCACTATAATTATTTGAATCATAGGTACTCATTTATAAAAAGAAAAAAATCAAATGTTTGAACATAGCAATTATAATTCATACATGCAGTGTATTGTGGGCATAAAATCAAGACAGAAGTGCTACAAGCAATCTACAGTTCAAATGTGGGATATGGGCATAAAAAAATAGGATAAGGAGGTACAGTGAGAAAAAAAAAGGTGAGTCAAAAAAGCACACTGGTTCCTATTAAAATCACTCTGGTAAAGGAGAGACCTATTCCTGAAATTTATTGCTGTAATTAATTGTAAGTCAAATTGGCTTTGCTACCCACCAAAATTTCCGCATAGGCTAAACAACATTCTGAAAAAGCAAATCTATTGCAAACTACATCTCCCTTGGATCATATTTGAATGAGAAAAAAAAAATTGAAACAATTCAAAAGCATTGTTTTACTTAAAATTACACATATTTTCAAATTATCTGAATAATAGGAAGCAATTTATTGATACAGCATGAAAAGCACTGTCCTACCCATAATAGATCTCATTTGCATACACTTCTTTAAAAAAAGGTATATATAAAAAAAAAAGCCTTTATAAATTTGAGGTTACTTGTCTTAAAAATATGACATTTTGTTTCTTCATTACAAACATTAGAAATGTAATTTCCTACATTGATTACGGTATATTAGCTGCTTCATTTATTACACAGAAACAAGTAAGCACATGAAAGAGCTGGAGCAAAGAATGAATAAATATATACCTGAGATCTATGCAATATTTTAAAATAGAAACCCTTTCTCTTCCTTATTTTCTACTGCCTTAAATAAAACAGAAGAAGAACTGAATTTGAAGTTAAAATGTCCACATTTTCAAATTCAGTAAAACGAAACTGTGCACATGTGTACACTGAGCAATTTATGTTATTAATAGTAAATCCTAATTTATCAGGCTATGTGGAAGACAAGGGTGTAAGAATACCAAATACGAGCAAATTTATAGTTATCTCTAAAGCTGTCCACATTTTCTTAATTTCTCAATTATTTAGTGATATCAGTTCTCTTCATAAAGCATTGTATTGAATCACAGTCACACCATCTATTCCTGATGCCATTCCTGACAGAAAAAGTCAATGTGAAATGACTAGTTTCACTTTGCCAGCATGCACAATCACTGTCAACCACGGCGAAGACAATCAAATCAAACATTTGACAGTGTTTTTATACCACAGCATACTATGAATGGAAATGAACCACCAAAGTGACAGAAACTGTCTATAAATGTTTACCCTCACACCAAACTGTAACTAGATGTAACACACTCAAGATGAGGAAATGGACAGCAGTTTAGCCCAGTACCAAACAGCTGACTGATACGTCTCAGAATATCTTACTTCCACAGGTAAGAAAGGAATTGCACCTGGTTTCCTTGTGACTGGAGATTTGTGCTGACAAAACCATGGGTAATGCCCCAGAGGACAGCTTTTTGTGATGGAATGAAATTTCATAAACCAAGTCAGTTCATGAAATTACCACTTGTCACTGCCACCTCCATTTGGTAGTTGACATCTTACAGTCAACACAGTCTCAACACAGTCTATTAACAAACAGTTGTGCTTTTGTAACCACTTGCAGGGTTATTCTGTGATCTAGAAAACTAAACAGATTCAACTTAAAATGCATACCCTCAGAAAAGTTTCTTGATTGTTATTTCCCCCCCCTTCACTTAAATTACATCCACGATCTCATAAAAACCTCAAAATAGCTGTTCTACCATTAACTGAGGAGGCAGAAAATTACAGGAGTGGCCAGCAGGGCTGAGGATATCTTTAAACAGCTCTGCCCCTGAAAAAAAAAATACTCGAGTGCACCCTGCGCTGAGTGAGACTGAGCTATCTTCTCAATTCATAAGATCATTCTTTTAGAGAGACAAAAGAAATAGACAGAAACCCAGCAGCAATTCAAAACTAGCAGTGAAGTTGACTACATAGGGAAAAATCTGGCCATAGCAATGCCTTGTGCCAACTGGGGTATACGTTTTTAGTCATCTAGGAACTGACTATTCAAGACATAGTATAGGCTTCATTTTGCTCTAACAGCAAAGAAGAAACAAGACAAGAATTCCTCCCCAAAATTAAGAGAATGCTAGTGATCTTCTCTCTGAGATATACAACAGTTGAAAAAGATTTCAAACTGCTTCTATATTTTATCTCAAAGCTAAATGAAAGTTTAGAACACCAGATTAATCAGAGAGTAGAAGCGAAGAGCCACCATGAACCAAAGTTATTTGAAAACAACAAAGGTCAAAGATATCAACCTGTACTGCACAGGCAGTGAACATGGAGTCAGCAGGAAACGTCAGTATACGGAAGCTGATCTCCAGTGCATCCAACCGCACATTTGTCAAGGAAACATTGTTTAAACTCACCTGCTGGTCAGGCAAATAAATTGGAAAATAGGGAAGTGGAAAACAAAGTAATGAGTATGGCAAAACAACAGCATGATTTACAAGGACTCTTACGTTAGAAGCATTACCCTTAACAGAAGTTTATTTAGAAGTGCTACACACTTGTATATTCTTTCTGTTTAAAGAAACTGTTTTGTCAATGATGCACTGAATATATACATTCCATGTGCAGATTATTGAAAGCTGATGTCTTGATTAGTCAGATCTTAAACACACAGAGCCCTAGGATGTAATGAACATAGTGCAATTTTCTGCTGATTAAATGAACCACACCTATCCATTAGGTACAATCACTGAAAACACTGTATAAGAATCACACTGTAACCACTGTGATACAGCCTGAGGAAGACACTTGACTGTGTTTGCTGAATTCCTATCTAATCTCATGCATAATTAAAACCAATTTTTGGTGTGTGAAACAACCATCAATTCATCAACTTCACTTCTAATTTACTACTTTTTATTAATAAACATTACATTTTTGTCCTATTTTATTATAAATATAATATTATCCATTGGACTAAATAATTCGAGTCCAAATAACTAGATGCAATTGTGTCTCAGGTGATGGATAATAAGTATTAATCTCTCCATTAAGAAGTATAACTAGCTTATTTTTCATAGTTCTTTATTTTGCAATTATATTTGAAAGTCATAGCATTGGCTTTTACATGAGAAATCTCAGAGAAACATATTTATCACTGCACACTGCAAAACTTTGTCTTTCTAACAAGAATCAAAGTTTTGAAACATACTGATAAGGTAATTACATAGGTTGTAGAGAAAGCCTTTCTGTGTTCTGAATGCAGTTTTTCTACACATATTTTGTTTCCCACTGCCCTTCTGTTCCAACATTCAAAACTCAGCGTCACTTTTTCTACCTTAAACTGATCTTCAGTTCTTTCCCTTTGCATTTGACCCATTCATTTGAAAAACAGTTGCAAAATACAAAAGGAAATGACAGTATTACTGGGGGGAGTGCATTTATTCAACTGATTGTCAGATGGATGAATACACTCTCCAAGTATAAGGGCAATGAAATGGGCTGGGTTACCATATGGCAAGGCATAAAATCTCATACGGGGAACTGTGGGAACACTGGAGTCTTGACAGTATCTGCAATAACCTTTCTGTGTTCAATGAAAGTCAATTAGAAATCATAACTTCATTCACTGTGATCTCTCAAACACAGAAAATCCTAGGAACAACTTTCAGTAAAAGATCACCTTAATCTGAATGAGATAAGGTAATGAAATTCTCATCAACAAAAAACTAGGTGGTTCTGGGGCTTTTTTTTTCCTCCAGTCACTGCTGTGGAATGTTTGTTTTTGT
This sequence comes from Picus viridis, assembly GCA_033816785.1. Lineage (NCBI taxonomy): Eukaryota > Metazoa > Chordata > Aves > Piciformes > Picidae > Picus > Picus viridis. The sequence continues at coordinate 13,560,128 of CM066574.1, read as the reverse complement.
TATTTTTTACAGTCTATCCTCTACTCTTAGCCTTTCAATACCTGACCATATTGCAAAATCACTACAATAAAAAGTCTGATTTGAATCACCACAACTGTGTATTTTGCAAAGTTATTTATGCCCTCAAATGTCCTGTGATTTTACTCATCACAATACGTTAACCAGCACAGGGAAATACGAGATTCTTCTTCTTGGTTACTGATCACAGAGCAGCCAGATTAAAAAGAGGAAAAGTGAAAAAGGTAAATACTATTTTTCTTTAAAAATGTCTTCATCCCTTTGAGCTAATATGGACCCTTAACAGCCTTTAAAAAAAAGAAATTATTATGCTACTGGATATGAAACATTAACACCTAAAAGGCAGAGGGTAGAGGGTAAAGCCCTTCTCATTAAATAGTCCATATGTGGACTTTTTTAAACCTTTGTGAACCTAGTTTTTAGATTCAACCATGCAATATTATCTCTAGCTGGTGAATGACTTGAGATATGTTTATATGATTATGCAGTTAACCTTTTGATGTGCTGCTCCTCATACAGAAATATTGAGTGCAACCTTGACACATTTGTATGCAATTCAACATTTTATTTTGTGTGGTATCAAAGCCAATTTAAGAGGTTCTCATACTTCACTATACTCAACTGCCCTCATACTATGCACCTCATTATGTAACGATGCTTCTAGGTAATGGTTCTAGTGAACAAAGCATGCGTAAGGCATTATTTTTTTGCATTCAAATCATTCCTGTGATCTGCTTGGCCTCAGTAACAGTTGCGTTAACATACACTTAGAAGTGTCAGACTGCAAGGCGTGAATAGGAACAGGGGCTTGGGAAAGGGATCAGGTTTTAAATTTGCTTTTGCCTTTGAGAATATGTAACACTTAAATGACATCCCTTGTGCATTAAGCCCATTCAGACAGTAAGACTTGAGACCAATTATGAGCTGGGAACTGAAAGCTGTGAAACAGCATGTTGTGAAATTGTTTCAAGCTGCTATGTAAGTGCAGCTCTCTAACCTGCCTCTCACCTATACTATTCCAGACCAGATCCCTGATCTGCTCATTTCATACCAGTACTATAAAAATGTGCTAGTGTATTACCTTCCACAATGCCCTTGACTGCACAGATGACCAGGGCTACCTCACACTGCTACTATGTCTGGAATGTGAATGCTCAGGATTGATCATATTGTTCTGTTGTGATTGCAAAGCACATTCTTGAAACTGTTTAGATTTAATGTTTTAGATCATTAACTGCCTTTGACACAACTAGCATTCTTGGCACTGCTAGTATCAAGGTATACCAGTCCAGGAATTACATAATTCCCCTAAATGATGACCTGTTCTCTCAAAGATCTTAAAATACAGTTTTGGTTAAGCATTCTTCAGCAATGAGAATTACCCTAACATCTACTCTGCAAGATTTTGCCAGTTTATTAAAGGGACACTGTTCAAAAGAAGTGATCTAAAGGAGGGTGTGGGGAAGAGGTAGGGAAAGATGACCCACTGGCAGTTTATTTGCTTACTTCCCAGGTTTAAGAATAATCACACTGGATCCCTCCTTTTGTTTTTTTTTTGGGTATCACATCAGCCAATATCCACAGGTGTCATCTTCAGAGCGATCTTGGTCAACAGACCACAACCTTTTACAAGAACTGCAAGATAAACTGTAACACTCACATGGCAATATAGACCATAAAAATTTGAGAATTCATGTGATGGTCAAAAATGGCCATTTTGTTAGCACCTGTAATTCTGAAACACACTCTGAAGGATATGCTCTGGGTGAGACTAATTCAGCATTGATGCTTGAGCATGAAGGACAGAGTAGGAGAATGGCTCTTACCTCTCTCTTGTCATGTCTCTGATACGCTAACATTTAAACATAAACTTAGGCATTTTAAATGTAAAACAATGCAATTACTGGTACATAAAATTACGCATGTGTTTAAGCATGGGTGACTGGATTGTTAGAATGCTTCACATCTACAGAAAGCTGAAGGTTTCTTTGTGGGAAATCCTGTGGAGAGGCTGGAGAGTCTACATACTAAATCACTGAAAGGCAAGTAATATGATGGAAAATGGTTGCTATTCCAAATGTAAGTTATTGGCCTGCCTGCATATTTATTACAGAGATTAAAACAAAACTTTTACAACTTAAAAATGTCAATGGAAAACAGAGCTACTTTCATTTCATGCAAATCACACAAAATGACACACGGGGTATAACTATTTGTGCTGACAAGGAACTAAACTTTTATATGGAACTCATTCCAGTTTTTCACTGCAGAATTTACAACTATATGCTAGTGTGTACCTCTCCTAAACAGGGCAATAGGATCTTCACATGAGACCTGACAGTATAAAAGGTTGGATTTCTTGTAGAACACAAACTTTTAACATTCATTTTTTAAATATGCCACAGACATAAGAAAAGAGAAAAAGGGAAGGGAAAAAAAAAAAAAAAAGAGAGAGAAAATAAACCTTACCTTTCTCCTTGTTTCCCACCACTTTTAGGATTGACAAAAACTAAAAGTGGATGAGTGCCTGGAACTGGAGTGATCTAAAAGAAGGGAATAACACAGCCACTCATTAATGCTGTGTGTTGCATTCATTTTTCCCTATAGTAGACAGAAAACAAAAAGCTTAATGCAAACTCTATGTTATGCTATGTAATCCAGCTGGAAGCAATTCCATAATTTGCAATAATCCTCACTTCATTAATCTGCCACAAATTGCAAGCGACTTTTTTATTTTTTAAACATTGTCTGTCTTGCAGCTGCAATGCCATTTTCAACTTTTAATTCCACTGAAATATTGATATCCAGCATGAGAAAGGAAAACTTCAAATGCAAGAAATGCGTGACTGATTCTGATAGAAATTTCCTATGGAAAAAGCTATGAGGGGATTTGTACAGAGCAACGACACTCCACTAGAAAAGCCAAATTTAAAATTTAAACCTAGTGTAATAACTTTTGATTTTTATTCTAAACTACAAGGTTTGATGTGCCACGAAATCACATATTTTTGTAGTTTTAACAACCCTAACAACGAGTTCTTTTAAACAGCTTAGAAAGCCGAAAAACTTCAAGAAGTAGAGAAGAAAACATGGAAAATGGGCAAGCCTGAGGAAAAGAATGGAGAGGAGGATATACTCACAGAAATCATATCTAGTCCTAACCCTAACTCTTCCATGTTTTTAAACTCTTTTGTGTTTGGAAAGTTTTACAGGTTCAAATTAATATTTAGCTTTACAAACTAACATCTTCCTTCTAAGTAATAATATTAGTATGCATTCTCAGATACTGTAAGATGTGCATGGTCACTATCTTTGTTCCATAGACTTGAAGAACATAAAAAAAACCCCTTCAGATGATCTCTCTCTAATACCTGGGTTTAAATGATAAAGCTAGACTCTTCATATTTAAAATTATCACCTCTAGACACATATCAATTCCAGAATGTTTAAAAGCATATTCAGAGTCAACATCTCTAAAGGCATGCATTTACAACTTCAGAGATGAGACTTAGATTGTCTCTGTTTCAAAATGATACATTGAAAGCTCTTGCTCCAAATACTTATGCCTGAAATAAAAAAATCTTTTCAGCTGAAGATTTCATAGAATGCAATTTAAGGCAGAATCTGAAAAACATGGTGGCTAAGAAATCTTACAGGCATCCCAGAAACACAGGCCCATAATCCTAAAGCCATCTAAAAGCACTCTTCTCCTAGTAGTGTCAGGCACTAGTGTGTCAGCTTCATAACTTCACAAGCAGTGGATCCAAATCTGTTCCAATACATACAACAAATCATGAAAATCTTCAGCAAGCTCAGTGGAATGAAGCCTCGCATAGGACCAACCCAGTTATCACATTCTGGCACAGTAAAGTGCTGTATGTTGAAACATATATCAAATTTGCAGGATATACTGAAGTTTGTCACATATTTAATTTTTATCTACTTTTAAAATCAATTTTAGTTATTTAGCCAATTCCCATGATGTTTGTTCCTGTGAACTAAGTGTAAACCAATGGTGCTCATTGTGACAGAGATGGACTACCTACTGAAATCCCTTAGGACGCAGGTTAATTAATGAGACTCATCCTAAGGTTATACATGATCTATTACTTCCTCTAATTAGAAATAATAATCCTGATCATTATGCTGGTTAGCTAGAAAGAGTAAGATGAATGTGCATAACTATGATTAATTGTCTTTAAGTCGTGCAGATCTCCAATGCCACTAAGTTATCTGCTCACTGCTGTCTGATGGAAGGAAGGTTTGGTCTTGAAACCTTTCTCAACAGAAGCTAAACAAGGAATTTATTCCTATTTAAAATAATTTATTTCAAAGCATGATCATATTATTGCAAGTGGAAAGCTTAGGACCAGCAAAAATAATAAAAATAAATAAATCTATCAACCACTTTGTACTCTACTTGATTCCAAAATAAGTTCTCTTTTTAAATAATGCAACTGAAAATGTCAACTAAATTGGGGAACTTTATCGAATCTTAATCTAACGTGATTTAAAGGCAAATTCTATGAAGTTACTGGACAAGTGATTTAAAACTGGGGGAAAGGGAGAAAAGTGGTGGGCCAATTACATACAGCTTAAGCAGCATTGAAAACAGTGGTCTAACAGGAATAGTATGAAGATTTGCCGAGTATCACGAATAACTGCAATTAACATAAAGATCAAGCTTTCTGAATTAAAAAAGGTTTCAAAAGAAGTTACAAAAATCCTTTCCTTGATCCACTCAGGATCATGTTAAAATGAAACCATGCCAACAAAATCAGAATATTAGAATCAAAGTAACATGCTTGAGCCAGATATGGCAGAACTGAACTAGTGTATATGATCAGCTACATACTTAATTTTTTTTCCTCCTGACCATCTTTGGGCAAAATATTAACATTAATTACCAATTATATTTACGGAATCTTACACCTCTGTGAAAATAGTTATACAAGTGAATTATGCAAGTGAAAAAAAACCACACAACTCTAACAGTCTCATTGATCCCAGCCTTCCACTACAGCACCCTTTGAGATCCACTCAGCCTTCATGATGATCAGGTTATCATCAATACTGATCAAAAATTTAAGAGTTGCTAAGATGGATTCCTTTTACTCAAAATCAGTTTTATCCCACAGTGAAAAAAAACACCACAGTATAATCAGGGTCATGACTGGAAATTATTTCAAATGTTATCACCATGATTAGCACTATTGCATCATGCACTACCATTATAAATCTGGCATTACAGAATAATATCAAGCACTTCAAAAAATATCTCAAATCCATTCAATAATTTTTACAATCTTAGTACTCACTCTTTTATTCTCTCCTCCTCAAGCAATAATAAATAAAAGAAAGTATGAATTCTAGGCTTTGGATTCATCATGGAAAGAGAAGATAGAACAGAAATTTTGGATCATATCAAGAAACTTACAGAAAAATCTAATATCTTAATTACCTGAAAGAGAAATTTTAAGATTGTGTGTGCAGGAGTCAGTGGTGCTATTCTGAACAGACCAGGCACAATATCCCAGGCACTGTTTTGCATGAGTGGGAAAAATGCCTTAAAATATACTATGAGCATAAGCAATCCAATGCTTGGGCCAAAAATACCCAACACAAATTGATAATGATACATGGTGCTGCTACTGAAAGGAGATTCCAGAAATGCTCCTCTATCTAGCAGCTGGGCTCACTGGAATTGAACAGACATCACCCAAAAGCTAGAAAACTCTTGTTCTGTGCTTCTTTAAGCACGAGTCTGTTAGTCACACTGTGACTGATCAGACAGAACTTGAGTTTTCTGTCTGCAAAAACTTTAGCCTTCTTGCTTCATGCTCTGTCACACGTGCTCAGGGTAACAGTGTAGCCTGTGAGGGTGGTTATGTACAGGACAAAAGCCCTGAAAACCATGTATAATGATCACTGTAATATCTTACCAGACCATCAACAGACCATGCAACAGCATAGGTCTTATGGTTTGGTTTTTTGCTTGGTGCAGTTTTTTTGGTGCTTTTGTTGTACTTATTTTTCTTCCCCCCTCCTTTTTTTTTTTTTTTTTTTTTTTTTTTTTGGGGGTGTCCATAATAAGGATGTTTCAGTAAGCAATAAAATAAGTCTTTTTATTCTGACACAACAAGCTATATAATAAAAAAATTATGAGGTATACAGCATTTGATATATGGTAATGAAACGTTTTACAGTTTCATGAATCTCAACTGCAACACATAAAAAGATATAGAGAACAGTCAACAACGTATAGTAAATGCTTATCACATCATTATCATGATGATCATTTAACTCCTGAGGAAATAAAGAAGCACTATCATATATGTGAACATTGATTTTACTGAAATCTACTCGTATTTCAAGAGAAAAAAAGTCAAGCAGCTCAGGTAGAAATTCTGGCATGCCTCAAACGCTCCCTAAAATAGCATTAGCTCATCACATGCACAAGTTTTCTTCCAAGTAGGAAAAACTCAATTTTTATTCTAAATATTGCTATTAATGAAACCTTCTTGCTTCTCTCCATTCTTATTTTTGATGTGCCAAATACGCTGCTTGGAAATACCTGGAAAAATAACATCCTTGAATTTTATGTCAGAACAGTAAACTTTTATAAGGTAAATTTGCACAATGCTGCATGACAAATGACTGAGTTCAGCTTGACCCCACAATACAAGTGGTTTAGAGCCAGTTTTCTATCCTCCTTAGTGCCTTAGGAAATCCTACCAATCATACAAGAAGCAGATTTGGACTGCAGAATTCTCACAGAAATGTCAGAATTTACCTACTATATTTTTAAATATGTAAAAGTGAAATATTAGAAGGGTAAAAGCATAGGAAATGTTTCACTTTAAAGACTTCTCACTCTATCATTCTCTTTATACCTACAAGTATCTCCTTAAAATAACAATAATCACACCTGAAGACCTTGTCCATCTACAGTGACGGAATTTGCTCTTTGCATTTTGTTGCGTTCTGCCAGTTTATTCATTTGCTGAGGGCAACTCTTCTCTTTTTTCACTGTTGCCTGTCTTTCCTTGAAAAAAAAGAAAAGGAGAGAATGGAACATTTTAACATATTCTCTATATGTTGTATATTCTATACAACTATAATGAAATGGTGGCTCTATCAAGTTTTGTTGTTGGTTGTTTTTATTTTAACTAGAGAGTAATGTCAGATTCTGCTTTAATGAAAATGAGGTCTCAGTCAAGTTATTACATATTGTCTGGCCACTTCACATAACATCTATCTATGTGCCTGGACATTCCATAATGACTAGCCAATAGATAGATGCGAAGTGTGCAGTCACAACACAAATTAATGCAACGATATGAAAAGATAATCTGGCATTGGCGTTCTGAAACGTGAAAGCAAAGCATACAATATACTTGATTGTTTAATAAGCACAGTGCTAAGAGATCAGTCATTTATCAAAATTTAATCCAACTACGAGCAAAAAGTTGAATCTCTCAGAAGTACTTTACCACTTTGGCAAAATATACCTTATCTAAATGTACCATAACCCACTGGCTAAGTGGCTTTTATAAAATATGTATTTTTGCATCAGAAAGAAACCGAAAACACATAAGATTCTATGTTGTTGGCAACTTTTAATGCAGCACAATCAGATGGTTATTTGAAAGAGGAAAGCTTAGCAAAATATTCCTTTAAACATATTTCCAACTGTTGTCAGGTTATTCCAGTAAAAATAAATAAATTTTTTAAAAAGTCCTTGCTTTTTGTATCTCATGTATTCTATTTATAAACTTCACCTAGCATTTCCTTTTAAGTATGGTACAAAAATGCACCATAAATTCAGACAGCAGATGTCCTCGATCCCAATTGCACCCATTACTTTTCTCACTTTGCAAGTGCGAGGCTTTAAACCAGTCAGGGAAATGGGCTGGCATAAAGCTGATGCACCAGAAAGGATCATGAAAGACTCATGCACCCCCTGCAACTGCATTCAGTAAGCAGTTCATTAAATGCTACCGTTCAATCTCCACAGCAGGCCAAATCCACCTCACCCTTAGGGATTGCCCTACCAATTACCCCATGCCACACTTTTCTGGAGAAGTTCAAACCGGTAAGAAACACTGACAAAGATTCTCTGGCCCTAGGGAGTATCTCCCAGCTTAACAGTCAGCTAATACAGATTGGGACCATCACTGCTTTAATATGGTCTTCAGTTTCCTTAAGTTTGGAGACTGACAGAGAGTCAATGTAGTCCTGACACAACTAATGGTCCAAGTCACCCCAGCCTGCTTTGGAGAACCAAGTGCTCTGGGGAACTGTGGCATCACATTTCCTATAGAAGGACTGATAAACCCATGTCACAGACCATAACCAGAGGAGCCTACACTATTTCTTCTATGCAGCGAGATTCCCAAGAGGCTGGGTAACTCTGCTCTTGGATGCTCTGAGCAATGTGATCACTTCCAAATGAGGTCAGAGTCTCAACTTCAGTATCACTGCTTTGAACAAAAACCAGTAAAAGTAATTAGAGCTATTAATCTCAGCCTTAACCTGCAAAGCACAGACACTGTCCACATCATTATTTGACTTTAGATACTAGAACTAGGATGAGACATCCAGAGTAGAATTTGTCAGCTAACACATAATAGGAATACATGATTTTGCACATGAATGCACAACTTTGAAAATAACTACTATTAAAAGTCACTGCATTTCATAGTAAGTAAGCATACCATGCTACAAGAACTTTATACTAGGGCCAAAACCTGGCTCTTGGCCATTTCAACAACTTTAATCAAATTCAAAACAAATGTCAGTAATGGAGACACAAAAATCCTGATTTCTAACAAAAATTAGCAATGAAGAGCAAATCTTAAAAAGTCTTAAAAAAAATATATAATAAATGTTCAAAGAACAAGGGAACAGATCCAGCACACTTAGTATGTGCATTTAGAGAGGTTAAAAAAACCACTGCTCAGAAGAGGCCTACTAATAAAGTGTGGCACTAAAAATCTTCCTGCATGTATCATGCTATTACTTAGAGGAAAAGTATTTATATACTGCTGAGAACTGTCTTTACATAAAGGATGCTTACCACAGTACCCAAACCTGCTGTTATCAATCACCCAGAGGCAAAATGCAGTAACAATTTCCTCAAGCAAAGTTTTGGATATTAGGTTTTTGTTTGTTTGGTTTGTTCCAGCATGATACAGGGAGCAGCAAACACTCTCAGCCTTGGCTGCAATAACAGCATCCCTTCTTCAATTAATGTCACCTGTTCCATAAGCAAAACAATTACTTGACTCACCAAGACAGCTTCTCCTAAGCAGTGACTACACAGTATTAGGCCATACACCCCACACAATATAAAAGAAAAAAGTGTATTTATGACAGAACTGCCTGGAGCGTTACTAAAAAATTCAGATAGGGGTGCCTGACCTCATTATTGTTGAAGGTCTCCTTCCTTCAATGATGATTCTTGGAGAAAGTACACATATAATATTTTGTATCATTCACCTTGCATGCGATACTACAATACAGGTCACCACCTGTACCAATAGTGCTCTCTGAAACATTTCTGAAGAAGCTGATAGGAGAGTCTAGATTTCCAAGAGTTAGACATCCCATGATTTCTAGATATGTGTCATATTAGTGAGGCTTGGCCTTAATGTTTTAACAAAATACTATAATCACATGCATCTTAATTTTACTGAATAAATCTAATAATGGAATACAAAAATATTTACCCTTTCATTAAAAAAAAAAATCTTTAAAATATTCTTATACAGATACTTTGTGAAAAAGAATAGTGCCTTTCTAATCCAGTTGTATATGATTGTTTGAATAACTTCCAGGACCTGCAACATTACTAAGCTATCAAAGACCAACAGCGTCACTTTTAATGAGATAATAATAGCTTAATAAAATCATTTATGGATAACAGCCTACAAAGACAAATTTGACATGCGTTGAATAAATGGTTTTACAATGCAAAGATTTATTTTTCTACAACAGAATTTATGTTTCTACAACAGCTGTGCTGTACTTAATATCTTGATAATCAAGGCATACAAAATGATTAATGTATCTGAACCATTTTGTTTAGTGGACATGCATGAGGTTGAGAGATACTGAATACAGCATTTTAAAAGCTATTGTACATTTTGACGGCTCAAAGAATCAAGCTTTTCTGTTCTTCGGGTACGTGTCAGAGTACACAACATTCAAAATAATACTTACCATAACAAAAAATTTTTTTCACCCATTTTCTCCCCTTGAACTCCCACTGGGAATTCAATACCTGAGAACTGGAGCTGCTATCATTCAGTATTGCTCCAGAAAGATAACTATCAGATAAGAACTGTTAAATTGTCTCTCTCCCTTCCAAACAGGAAAGAAGAAATTATATGTAAGACAAGGCCTTACAAATTATATACAGACTACCACAACCAGGTTTTTAGTTCAGCCTCAAAATGCACTTTATAGCAAAAAGAATGCACAAAATCATGATCCGTTTGTACTCGTGCGTACATGGATGACTCCTGTTACGCACCTCTGGGAGCAAACTTCCTAAAGTGGGTAGTGTCTGTTGGAAAAAGAGAATGTTAGGCTGCAACACCAAACAGCTGGGATTGGAGGGGCACGGAGAGAGCACTCACAAGGAACATTTCCTTGCAGCAGCTGTACTTAACAAGCATACACAGAGCTTTTTTACACATTTGTACAACCATAGTCCCCTACAAATTTTGGCTGTCATATTATACAATTTGGATAGTATGTGTGGGATTATTTTAGCAACAGCTAAAAATATCAGAAAACCCAAGCACTTTGTATGTTCAAATAACAAAAAGGGATACTTGATATCTGGGGAATAATTTTATTTTCTCTTCAGAGTGTTTGTATCCTCACACAGAAAAAAGGAATCTTATTTAACAAGCTTTGCCCTGTGACTATTGACAAGCTATACAACATTCATCCTCAAAGGGCATTTCTACTCATACAGTCTCTTCACACAAAACACTAATATTTAGAAATATCATACCCTATTGTAATAGTGACTAATGGCTTACTACACAGTTACCTCTTTATGTTTTAACTGCTGGCACACAATTCTGTGCCAGCAGGCACACAATTCTGTGCCAGCACATCAAAAATTCCTTTTTCTGACCTCACGTCTTCCTGCACAAGTGCAAATCTATTTTTCTGGATTATTTTGCACACAGCTATTTATTTTATACATTACACAAGTAATATTTATAAATTAAACAGGACCACAAAGCCATTAGTGAATGGTTAACACCATTACACAGTTTTTAAAATAATTACTGAAAGCTTGAGACTACTTCTGTATGTTAATATGTGGAAACAGAAACAGTAAAAAAAAATAGTAAATTTTTACTTAGCACTATGAAAGTTGAACTTTAAAGTTGTCGATCAGGGAAATTTGATTACAGATCAAATGGAATGCATGGATGTTTGCAGGATAAAAGCCTGAATACCAAACTGATACTTTGGTGGTGGGTTTTTTTGGTTTTGTTTGTTGTGGTTTTGGGGTTTTGTTGTTGTTGTTGTTGGGGGGGTTGGGGGTTTTTTGGTTGGTTGGTTGGTTGGTTTGGCTTTTGTTTTTGTTTTGTTCCCCTCCCTGGAACTTGGAGGAAGGTTGCTCCAGGATTCCTTAGAGCTGTCTTCTCCAATGACATGTGAATCTCCAAAGGATGTAAAAACTGTGCTTATACTATGCAATGAAATATTAGAGTAGGCACTTCTACTGTTGTTATATAAACCTATGTGGTATTCAAGACCCTCTTTATTAAAATTCCATTCCATGCAACTTCTGTCCATATTTACACAATAACTGAAGAGAATCAAAGATTCAGACAGCCTGCGAACTGCAAAACTCATCAGCGCTACCCTAAAATGCTGGAGAGTAATCTTTCTGTAATTTCTATTAGCTATAATATCAAGCTATCTATGATTTAGATGTGCTAAAATATCTTGAAAATTTACTTTAAAAAATTGTGTCCACATTTCTAATTCTAACCCTATGTACACACTAATCAGAAGGGCCAATATTAGAGAGACCACATCATGTTGCCTTGAAGGCTCATAGAGCTGTAGTACAATACCCAGCTCTATATCCATCAGCTGAAGATAACCGTAATCCTGTGGACAAGATTAAGTGACCAGTATTCTTGAAAAAACACTGCCCAGTGAGCTGCACATAAGCATACTATAAAGGGCAGCCAAGACTTCTAATTTATCTGAGATCTCTCTTGATAGAAACATTTGCAGTTAAGAAAAACCCAAACCAACAACAGATAAAAGAAATAAAAAACATAATCACATTATGTCTATCAGAAAGAGGTATTTTAGGACCCATAGTACTAGTAGCCAAAATACATGGATAAAAGCAAGGCCAGAATGGAGACAATGTCATTTTGGAATTCTTTCCAAAACAGCTGACCACAATCCTGTTCTGAACAAAGAATTGCTACATGATAACTTCACATACATTCTTTGTGTTGGTTGTTTAATATGTCTTAATAAAGATGTAAATAATTACACATAAAATTATTTCTCAATTACACATAAAAGTATTTCTCATTTAGCACGTTGGATTTAGTTCATTTAGTTGGCTGAAGATAACCTGCCTGACATCTTGCATCCATGCAATACATGTGTCAATATGCAGCAACAGCAGGGCCCAAGACTTTTAATGTGATTTGCACCCTAAAATAAACTTGAGCTATACCAGGCAGTTATATACACCACCCCAGAAAGGCAAAAGAGTTGGAAAAGAATTTTGAAAATTAACTCCTGTTAAACTCCAATGGGAGAGGATGTTAAGAAATAAACAGACAGACAGTAGTGATGAGTTGTGGGCAGGCAACTAGATATAACTTAAAATGATTGAATGGCTGCCATTTCAGTTTATCAGCATCTTATTATTTTAACATTGAACTGTGTTTGCTGAACAGATAATTAGTTAGGAAGATACATGTTCCTCCAGGGCAATTATTAATTTCCTTCTGACTTCAAAGAAATGAAAAAGCTCTTAGTGTAGATAAGCACACCATTATATTTCAAGTCTGGTTTAGATTCTCAGAGAACTAAATCTGCAATGTGATATGCAATTGAAAAGTGTTTTGTTTTGTTCTGTTTTTTAAGCGTTTCAATTGCTATATCACTACTTAGGAGAGATTTAAATACCTCTCCCCCACCCCGGAGCATATATAATCAAATCACTTTTTGTGACAGTACCTTTGTTCAGAAACTCAGAACAAGTTTAGTACTCAATTTCAAAGGCTTGCATTGCTCATGGAGATTTTTTAGACACTGCACTGACTTTCTGAGTTCATATTGAGACTGGATTCAACTGAGTTAAAACGGACCTCTACTACACTATAAACAGAAGAATCACGTTGAACCATGTTGCAGTTATAATACAGCCATTAGCTATTCTGCCTGGCCTCTCTAAATACTGGTAGTCAAAGAAAGTTCTTGTGTAATAATAATTTAATTACGGGTTCAAAAAACTATATTAAAAATTAATTGCAAACCAGAAACTGAATGAAACAATTAATTGTAAAACTCCCATAGGCAATAGGAAAATCAAAATCATCATAGAAATAATAAATATGCATTTATTAAATTATTGGCTATTGTTGGTTGATCTGTCACTATTCAAGGTTATATTATCTATTTGGGGGAAATAGAAAAACTGGATTACTTTTCTACAAACATAAATACACATTAGAACGTCTTATAGGTTCACATCAGTAAACAGCAAAGTAAAGGAAGGCATGAATTGAAGAAGGGGGTGTGGGGAGAAAAGCTGTATCATAAGGATACGCAAGGAGAGACCAGTCTTTTTTATTCACTACTCACTCATCTCATTCCAATATCCAGTTTTTAACCTGGTTATGATCTAATTCTGTACTCTTAGTAGGCTAGGATTCAATTGAGTTAAAGATTTTTAAACTCACTGCCAGTCAACCTTATCATGAACTTTCATTATGTGCATGTAATTAATTGGGTCCAATGAACAATATCAGCACTGAGTTATAGACTTTTCCCCCCACCATATAATTAGAATATAATTACCCACAGGATATCAGAATGATGCAAAACCTTTCCTCTAAATGTGCCCTCATTAGGAAACAAGTCTCAATGTACATTTATTCAATCAGTATGAATTAATTAAAACGTTACCGAAATAAAAGAGAGTAACATTAAAGTGTATCTGACATCTATTAAAAGACTATCACTTGAGATCTGCACACAGTTTATAACAAAAGTCATTTAACTTGAACAAAAAAACTTCACTGTGTAACAAGCCTAATATACAATAAACAGACAAGTAAAAAGGACTAGTTTGAAAGTGTACAGACTACATTTTACTGACACATCTAAAAGCACTGCAGTGAGACAGGAAAAATCTTTATATGGCATTGAATCTAGACAGGTATGTGATTCATTCATGACATACACAGTATGAACTGCATGAAGCTTCCCCATGTTTTTTTTTTCAGCTTATCATATTTAGGAATAACATTTGACAAGTTCCATTTTGTACAGTTTTGAAGATGGGAGACCTCTTATCTAGCTTTGACCAGCCTCTAACTTTCAAATGATCAGGCATTTAGGTTCTCTCTCAAGCCATTAAGAAAAGGGCAGTATGAGAGGATCGTGTCAGTCACTTTATTTTAGAAGACTCCCTCTTCTGTTTAAGGAGACCCTAAATGAGTTAACTCAGAATGGTCACCTGAGCTGAGATGGCTGTGTTTAGGAGGGAAGACATATGTAACCCTTTGTGATATTATAATCAGAAAGGATAGTTTTTTTAAAAATGTATTTATTCTTCGCAGCTTTAGCAGTTATTTAGGACATTGATTAAAAACTGAGAGGATATGGACCAGAAGAGCAAACTGCACCCGAGACACCAGTTTGGTAGCTGTGGTATGATACATGGTGCTGGGAAATGCAATTTATGAAAAAAAATCTCTATCTCTGCAGAGAGTTGAGGCTGGAATCCACAGGAAATGAAGACATGAGCACATGAGCTATGCTGGATGAAGAAGGTGAAAATATGTATTTCCCTTAGTTTCACAAAAGGGAGAAGATGAAAAGGGATTTAGCCAGTACTCTGGAAGGAAAACTTATGAGAAGGCATCTCGGTCTCAGATGAACTCTGAGAATTTTCCCGGAGATGTCTCAACTTCTGAAGTTACATATGGAAGAGAGGGTCAAAACCTGAGAGGTCAAAGACATATGATATTTCAATTTGCTATTTTCCCACAAATATAATTTATTCTAGGGGAGAAAGAAATATATTCTTCTCCAACACCTCAAAATACTCAAGGATAAAGTCGGTACAGAAAGAATTGTAGTTATCTATTTCACCTTCCACATAAGTGTTGCATTGCGAGAGTATTATTGCTCAGCTAATCACTGAAGCTAAATGCCTGTCCTAGGCGAAAGACTTCCATTGTCAGGTCTATCAGATTTGATATGTTTGAGCACATTTCAATTCACAGGCAGACCTACGATTATATCTCTAGACAATTTGGACATGGTTATATTCACTGCTTTCATTTTCATTATTGAGAGTGCTGGTTTCACATACACTGATTCCTTCTCAGAAGGAATCCCCATAACTGGAAATGGGAGAAACTAATTACAAAATTACTAATGTAAATAATATGTACACTGGAATCAATTGTTTCTGGGAGGAATTTCTATTAGCTAGATCAGTGATGTATTATTTGTAATGCAAGTATATTCAGGAATTTAATCCTATTTTGGAAGAATCTATTAGATGAGCAAATATACTACAAAGTTATAAAGTTCCCATTAAATCACAGCTTAAACCAAATCCATTTCTAACAATATATATTTTGCTGAAATACCTATTTTATATTATAAGTATGTAATTCGGAAAGATGATTCTGATAGAAGAAAACATATTTACTTCTACATTTGCCTTCAAAATTTGCAGATAAAACAAAGCTATTCAAGGGTGATTTGACCCTAAAGTGGTTTTATATATCCCCTCTAAGCAACTTAACTAATCTCAAATTGTGGAATGAAAATCTTAATTTCTCTATCCCTCTTCCTCCCCTGAAAAGAAAATGCAGTTACGCAAATATAATTGAAGATGAAATTTCATGCTGAGGCTTTATTTAGTTTGTAAGAATGGCAAACAATAAATAACAATAAAACGGTAACAGTCCAATAACAAAATAATAACTTCCACATGTTAACTTTTAAGTATGGCCTAAAATCCTGAAAATTAAATAATGTGATGCAGAATGTAATCATCCAACAAACTTAAAATAGTATTTTACAATTATTGTTCAGAATTTGTCCAAGTAACATCAAAATTCTATTACAGACTAACTACAAAACTACTCTCTTGACTTCTCAAAAATACTAAAAACTATTTTGTCAATATTAAAGTCAGCTTTCCATTGCTTTACCTTCATTGACAGCAATGGAATAGTCCCAGTTTACTCTAGAGTGTCCATTCCTTAGCAGATTTACAGACAAACAGCCAAAAGGACTAATCAGAAAACAAGTAATTTACAATAGGTATAAATACTATTCTTAATGTTCAGAAACAGGTTTAAGATTAGTAGATATATTTTCTTGGTTTTCCTCCTGCAATAAGTAATCGATTCTTAAGTTCAAGCATTTCTCTTATTATGAAATATATTTAAAGAGGACCACACATCTGTCCTGTTATTCAAGATGATGATGCTATGACTTTCATCAGCATAAAACATCCAATTTAATATATGAATACATAAGTTAATTCAGAAGCTCTTTTTTTTTTTTTTTTTTTTTCCATGATAAACTGGTCAGCTCTTTTCTATACAACCCACAGCATGCATTTTTATTTTCACTGAATTGAGTTATTGTGTTTGTGGACAGAGAAATTTACTGTGCATGACTGCAGAGTAAAATATGCCATAATGTTGATGCATAGCTTACTGCAAGACCAGTATCATCATTCTAGGTAACCTCCGGCTTAGATCAAAGACCTCAGCACTGCAGATATACAATATGCATCCCAAGCAAAAACTGTCCATAAGAATAACTTCATTATTCTGGGAAGTTGGATCTATAAAAGATGTAAAATGCAGAAGTGTTCTGCCTATACAGTTTCTGGTAAGTACAGCCTGAGTAAGTGATAAAACCTGAGTCAGATTCAGTTATAAAATGCGCTACAGAAAGCCCATTCTCACATGCAGGTAAATGCAATATGCAAAGGATAAGGCACACTTATGCCTATCACACATCAGCCAGCATTACCCACTGTGTTTATGGTTCACACAGTTCTGTGTATTTAAGAAATACTCTGGCAGTCAGCACCATTTTGGCAGTTACATATGGCAGAGGATTACATGTGAAATAAGTATGTGGACAACTCACCAATACTGCTGGGCAGATTGATGTAGGTGGTAAAATATGGTCCTTCAAAAGTCCACAGTCACATTCAGGTTTTAGATGTGAGGCACATTTGTTATGCAACTATGAGGAGACAGAAAATGAAGATTCAATTCAGACATTTTACTGCTACAATCTAAGAAATTGGGCATCCTAGAATGGGGTGATTTTAATTAATCTAATTATTACTAACATACTACAGGAAGATAAAGCACACTGCATTGGGAAGCTTCTTAGGATTGAATCGAAGAACAGTAGATCAAAACATTTTGCAGTTTGGAAACTGCACACATGGTGCAGCACACAAAATGAGAACACTGTGTGGCAGTACATCAGTATAGTGTTATTGGAGACCAAAACCTTCATTTCATAAAACAGCTTCTTGCACTGAGCCAGGAACTTCTGTTCTGCTACTAGTGGGCTATCTGGAGTAATTCAGGGCAGCCTTTGGCATTATTGGTGTAACTCTGCTTCCCATATGAAGCTGACAGAATCATTACAGATTCAATTGAGATGCTGAAATATCTATGAAAATATATATGAAGTAAGACAACAATGTAAAAATATCTGAGACCTTAAAGCTATACCAGGGAAAATTCAATCTTGATTGAATCAGTGTTCAGACTTTCTCTGATGGCTGAGGAACCTGAATTACTCACCTGTTTTTTACTTTATTCTAAGCATTCATACAGGTTTCCTAAAAGCTATGACAAGAGTCCTACTCTGGAAATATGGAAAGAACATCATCAAGTCTGCTGACTTGAAAGAGCAATGGCTCATGTCTACAGTGTTAAAAAGGTGGAAATGAAAAATGTGTAGAGAACTTCAGCTAAAAATGCCAACAAATAATGATGTATTTATTGAAATATTCTGCATTAGCATTCAAGAGTTCTTGTTAATATTTTAGGTTTTAACTCAATTCAAATGTCTCTAAAATAGAATATTTCAATGTATATATCCAGGCACAGTACAAGGCACAGTTGTATGCCTGGATCATGCAAAGCATTCACATGTAATTGGTATACTTCACAATATTGTTAGAGATAGCCACACTAAAATATAACTTTGTATCATGAAATTTGGTGTAATTTCAACTTGATGAGCTTAAAGGTCTTTTCCAACCTAAAGGAGCCTATGATTCTACTTCTGCATAGTCTCAATAAACTATGCTTACATTAAGTTCCTCAGGTAACATGCATTAAGTTCCTCAGGTAACATGCATTTCCCATACAGATGCCTTTGTTTTTTGTTTGGGTGTTGGTTTTTTTTTTTTTTTTTGAGAACATGTATACTTTCATTAAAGAAAAATAATCAGGGTAATAAATAGTGGAAATTTTGAAGTGAAGTGAAAAATCTTAATTAACATGCGATTTAACTAGTATAGGTAGGATACAGGTAGAGTACAGCATTAGTTCAACAGGTTCAACAGCTGTTACAAAATCTGTAGTTCAGTTCTGCATCTGTGTATCACATTTTCCCAATGACTGATTCATTTACCTTTAGATGATTTGACTTAGTCAGTATGAACTCTACTAAACCACAATAAAACTGTACCAGTTGCTTCACTGGTAATATGGTCTTCATAGAGTTATCTGGTACAGTTAATGTTGACATAACATTTCTGAATTTTGAACTGAATGGAACCTAATATTAGCCTTGTCCATATTCACTTGTACTCTAAAGTTACCTTTTCAGGCAGTTACTTAGCAACAGAAAATAAAAGTCTAATGAGGTTCGATTTGCTCTGAGTATTAAAGCCTTATTGTGAGGGTATTTTGGTAGCCCTGTAATCTAAATCATTTGTCATGCTAATTCTATGCCTCAGTAAGGCTACTTGTACCATAATTAATGCACACCAGGCCATATTAAATGAAATAAAAGTATCTTCACACATTCAGTGGTAATTAGCAGCTTTGCAACTCAGTGGCATGCAAACTTATCTATGAAAAAAAAAGCTTAATCTTCTTATTAGTCTCTGCTGATCTTAGACAACAGAATTGGCAAATAGCAGACAACAGAAATGGCAGAAGATATGCAGCTTTGATGAAAGTAACACTGTGACACCAATAAAATAAATGACATAAAAGAATATGAATCTCTTCTCAAAAAATAAATAAATATTTTATCAGATTTAAAATACATTCCCCAAAAATTCCTTACCCTATAACTATCTTATGTAAAATATTACCTCCCTCATAACCAGATGCCTGTGAAGTAGGAAAAAGTGTATTTGCTGGAGAGAAAATAAGGCAAAAACATTCACAAGACAGTGGTAGAAAACTACAGAGTATATGGAAGAGGTTGTCATGGGCCTGCCTGAGAACTCAGCAGAACAAGCCTTCTTAGTGAAAAACATCTCTAAATTTCAGGATTTGATCGAATTATTTGACATTAGAAGTGGCCCTACTAAGTTTAAAGAAGAACATATTTTTTAAATTAATGAAAGAGTATGAGAATTAGTTGCGTAATAACTAGTATCCTCTTACGTTAAAAAGACAAGCAGTAACAAGCTCTGTGCTACTGCACAAGGACTTGAAAACATACGCAAGATGCCATGGTAATTACATAACTTCAGAACATCCAATCAAACATCATGCATCTATTAGAAATTTAAAACACTTTTTTGTTCAGTAATAGCATCATTATCATTAGCAAAGCAAGTTACTGCAACAGAATACACACAATACACAGAATAGCGAGAAAAACGAATAGGAGACTGAAAAACAAATCATTTGCAGTGTTTAAAAAAAAAAATCTTTTTGTTTGTCTAATTTTCATCTGCAGACATAAAAAAAAATCAACTATTTTTGAAAAGCCATTACTTTCACAGAATATAAAGAACTTTAACTCACTAATGGAAATACGATTGCAAAACTGTAAACCTCAGTACCCAAATATTTTCAGTTTGGGTTGTCAATAATAAGGTCCATTTGTAATTCATAATTGGAGGGATATTTAAGCATTGAAATAGGCACACAAGCACCTAGGATATTTTCAGAAGCATGTAGCCTCTTCATTCTCAGTGATCTCAGTGATAAATGATTTCTCAGTATTTCCTTGGTGAAAATCATTTCTTAAGGAAGTTCTCTAAAACTTCATGTGATTCTTCAAGCAGTAAAAGGCTTTCATTCATATGAAATACTAGGAAAATATTTTTTTCCCATGGAGATACAGAATTTGCACCTTCCTTTTACTTTAAGGGAGAGTCTTACCTAATATGTGTTTCATGAATGATAGACACATATTATACAGATGCAGACATGTCTGTATCCAGATCAGAACACTCTAGCTTACCTATCTAAACACAGATAGGCACTGCCTAAATTTAATCATATGCATGTGGAAATCTTGGATTGGATGTTTTACTCTCTACCTAGACTATCCAAATTTTGACAGTAATATGGACTACATATTTGATCATTCTCTACAATATTTGGTTTTAAGTAGTCATAACAGCTTATCATTTAAAGAATCCTGGATCTATTTTCTTTGATAGTGTTTCGTGTTTTGTACTCTTGTGCTAAGAAAATATGTCATAAAACATTCAAACTTGTATACTGAAAACAAGCATTCACTAAATGCCTCAGTCTCATATTACTATTTAAAATGCTCAGCAAACAACTGCTGTTCCATAACTTAATAATAACAATATCAGCAAAAAAGCAAAAACCCTAGAAGAAGGCTGAATCTCTCCCCATCTAGATTTAAATCCTGCCCCAGCTAGGAACAGAAATACAGGTATTGCTCCTTCTAGCATGAAGATCTCACTTATAGGTGCAGTGTTCCTTGAATGTCATTAGTTCCAGTTATAGGTTCCTGCTGAATAAGGAGCATACAGAAGTTGTGTATGAGACTCGGTGCACAGATTAGTATATTTTTAAGATGTCTCTCTTGTTATTCCCAGGTACTTGAAGCTACTGTATCCCACCAGATGTCCTCAATTTCATTTGCCTGTCAGTACACACAAGTTAGGATTTTGACTTAGTATCACAGTGCCCTTGACTTCCCCCTGAACTCTTTTAGAATCTTCCTGTAAAGTCAATTACTCTTCGGAGTGATATATTATTTTCATCTGTATATTGCTTGAAGCAGAATACACCTTTAAGCATATTTGTGTGCAACAATGAAGGATTCCTATGAATATTCCGCATATACCGTTTCTTAAACACATACTGTTCATTCCTGATGACAAAACTGAGTTAGAGCTTTTGGACTATGAGGCTGGGGAAAAAAACAATACACAGATTTTTTGTCTCTCTAATTTGTGCTAAAGATATTACTATAGTATACTCACTGTGATTTGACACCAAACACAGTGAAGTCCAGTCAAGCCTTGGTAACATTTTATAGTTTTGTGACACTTATCACATTTTGTTGGACAATTTCCTTCTACCCAGAAATGGTGCATTACCTGCAAAAGAAAAGTGTGGATATAATAGAGTTACTAAATTAACAGGCACATGGCAAAATTTACGCTAACCCAAACTTACATCAGTATTCTTTTTGGACTTCACATATGTTTTGATGCAAGATGCAGGAGCTCTTGAGACACAGCGTTCATGGACTGTATACTTGCAAACTGAGAAAAGAAAGACATTAATAGATGTTGAGGCAATAGTCTTTCTGATTACATCCTTATGAAACAAATAACTTTACCAGCATGCCATCTTTATATAATCAATCCAATCAGTCGATGAGAACTCAAACTAACCTGCTTTTTCCATGGAATACAAAAGGCCAATTAGAACAGGAAATACTGTGCAAGTAAGAAATCCAAGAATGCACTACACTGCATAACAGGAAATGCTTAATTAAATCAGAGCTCACTAAATTTTTTTGCAATAGTTCCCAAATGATAAAAATATTAAAGACAAATTGATGACTGCAAAAGGGTTTGGTGTCATTTGCTAGTAGAAAAGAAGTCTGTATTTTACAAACTATAAGCATGAGAGCAGCTGGCAAGCACAAAAATAAAACCCAATGAATTTATGTTGTTCCTTCCATTGATTTATAAACCTTAAATGGCTGATTAGTCCATTTTCAGATAGTGTTGTTTTCATGTACTCCATGTAATCATCCCAAATTTAACTCTTACTTTCCCAAATACCTACCCCTGAGAAGCATTTTTCCTGAACCCCCACCCACCAGTTTTAGGTATACCAATTCGTGGATCATGCCTGTAAAGATCACACTAGCTGCATCTGGAAAACATACAAATGTCAGGACACAATGCAAAGCTTCCCTGACTTCAACTATACAACTGTGCCTAGATGAGGAAATAATGATACAGTTTATACCTGCACTCAATAGAGTCAACTTTTAAAAACTGAGAATGAATTTCTCCCTGCATGGCATATGTCTCACGCTTTTGACCTCGAGAGCAATTAAGCACAAAGTACTTCTAAACACCTTGCTTGCACCTATTACACAAACCCAGTGGGAGGCACAGCCATTAATCAGACAAACTGCAGGGAGTAACATTGTTGATTGGACCATGGAGGGATGGTGAGGACCCCTGCAGTTTTCTTTTTTTTTTCCCCCCCCTCCTCTCACACAATCTAAAATGCAAATAATGAAATCTATAGCAATGCTTTGAAAATATATTGGAGAAAAAGCTTAGCAAGACTAGGAAATAGTATAATAGTTTTGTAAGTAGATTCATGCCCTTTGCTGCATTAAGCAACTCAAATGGAGCATGTGAATGTTCTACAGATACTCTGGGACCATTGTTCTCACCAAATATATGCCAAGTAAAATAATTTTTGAAGAGGTGCACTGCAGCGAAGAAAAATCCAGTTCTTATAAG
The DNA here is from genome assembly GCA_033816785.1 of Picus viridis. Lineage (NCBI taxonomy): Eukaryota > Metazoa > Chordata > Aves > Piciformes > Picidae > Picus > Picus viridis. The sequence continues at coordinate 13,536,871 of CM066574.1, read as the reverse complement.
GCCTTTTTGAAGCAGTTTCCTTTATAGAACTCCTCTACGCATTTCTGATAACTACTAAAGAAGATGATCAACATCATTTGCTCAACAGGATTTTCTCTTTAAAAAATATATTGGTCCTCTATTTCCTCACAAGGATTAAGTTTCTGTGAGTCTGACCTAAAAGAATATTAAAGAACATAATGTTTCAAGATCTAATAGCCAACTCTCTATTTTTGATATATCTTTCAGTTACTGTCATCAGCGTTTATATGTCTGAAATTATGCTGTTTCTATTTGTTTGACTTTTAGTAAATCTATCTCTCTCATTCTACAGTATTGCCAATGAAATTATATGATATGAAAACACATACATGAAGGATTTACATTTGATTATATTTTAAAGAGATCTGTGGCTCAGAGAGGAGACAGAAATGGTTGATTCCAAAACTCTCATTTATTCAAACTAATCTCAAATTAAATCGATAGAACTCTACAGGCAGATAGGTCCTGATCAGAAGTGATGGGCTATCTTTCATACCAAAAATGAAGAAAGTAAGTTACACTAAGAAACTGATTAATTTATCAAAAAGAACAATGGAAGGTGACTTGATACCATCATGAGAAGAATACAGTGGGTACTAAAGATCTCATTAATCTAATGGAGCAGGGCATAACATGAACCAATCATTGGAACCATCTACCAGACATATTCAAATCAGAAAATAGGTCTTAAAAAAAGATGATTAATCATTGGAACACACCACAAAAGAAAGATGTGGGTCATCCATCTCTTGAAACATTCTAACAGAGATAAGGTATCCTTCAGCAAGAGTTGGATTCTCAAGATAGAGGTTATGAACTGGTCAAATATAGATTGTTAGGACATACATACAGATGCAGCTCAGGGAACTAAACTGCAACACCTGCATCCATTAAACTAATGAAGGACAATTTAGATGCCATAGTTTTTCTGTGATCCTTTATCTTAAAACCTCTGATCAGTTCATATATGAAAGGATGACAAAACTGAAATTTATGATTACAAACTAAGTAAACATATAAAAATTTAGAAGAACTACAGAAAACTGATTCCTGGGAAACTGGAGTTTTGACTTTCACAATTAACAAAGGAATTCTGTACAAAATTTGAGTAATCAAATATGGGACTCAGATGCCATTTAAGTTGATACCCATTAATAAACATGGGCAATAATTATTAATAAATAGAAAAGAGGAGTAACAACAATATAAGGCTGAAACTTATGCATGACATTTGGTAAGAGAAAAGTGAAGAAAGAGACAGACTCCAAAGGGAACTAATTCTGAGAGCAATTATAACACAAAAATGTGTCCCTTATAAACAGCTTTGAAAGCCCAATATCCTTGGAACCTTGGGCTATCAAGATTATAAGACAAAGGGAGAGATACAAGTGTACTAGCATTGGCTTTGTACTGGGAAGCTACTAGTTCTTTGTTGTGCAGCAAGTGCAACATTTCCAGGAATAGACATGTAAGCAAATGGACACTGAAATGTTTATACTCACAAGAACAGCAGAGACCTTGCTTGCCTACTCCGATTAGCATGTTCAAACAAAGATTACAGTAGGCAGGCTTGTTAAAGTGTTTCAGTCTCCATACATGCTGCCCATCATCTTTCACATTCTGCACAAGACATAAAGGAAACAGATTTCACTTAATAAAATAAACAATGAAAAATATAAGAGCCAATAAAAATTGGAGATTGAGTCAAGAACGTAAAAGACAAGCTGTTACTTTGTTTAATACTCTGCACCAGATCAACAATATCATAAAAAACAGAAGAAAATAAAAAAAGCCTTGTGAAGCTCACGGACATCCATGTGTTTCAAAAACAACTCGGGAAACAAATACACACCAGGCAGCTGTCACCACTGTAACACAACGCTAGCAATAAATCTAGGCTGATAATAAATTACAACTTGTATTAAAACTACCTAAAATTTGTTCTAGATTAGTCCTAAAACCAATGGTGCTGCAGGTTAGAAGATAAAAAACCTCTCCTTTTTTTTTTTTTTTTTTTTTTTTTTTTTTTTTTAAAGACTACATCTTAATGGCTCTCGGAATGAGAGACGTGTGCCAGCATATGCAAAGTGGGTTATCTAGCCACAATCCCAGTAATATCTATTATCGGCTTTAATTCACGTTAACCTACTATCAATAATCTATCCAAATATCAAGTATTCAAGGTTATTTTCTCCAAATCCAGAGTTAATTAGATTTAAACCCATGTTTTCCAGTTAGCTGTAGCACTACATTCATCTTCCATGATTGATCAGCTGATTTGCACTTAGACTAAGGGACTCAGTAACTTATGCAAATAATTCAAACAGTATCAATTCACTTATGTTTATGAAAACAGGTTTTCAGTTGATTCTCCTTTACTTTTTAATGGAATCACTCGGGACTTCACTGTTATTGTAAGGTATTTTTTTTTTTTTAATTGAGGACTTGACACAGATGTTGAATTAATTCTGTAAAATTCCAGATATCTTGGCAAGTGTGGCCAACAGATTTTTTCCATTTTGCAATCATCATAGGTTTTGATTATTTAAAAAATATTAACCTAACTTAATCTATCACTTTTTAGTTTATTTTTTTACCAAATGTAACATCCAATGGAACAAAGGCAGTAAATGTTTATCAGCTGGAAATGGGCTGCGGTGGTTTGATTCTTCATTGTGTATTACTGAAACACTAAAGTCTTGGTCATTGCATTACCAAAAAGAAAATGTGCCATAGCTAATAAATGCCGCATCAATCTTTGGTTCTCAGAAGCCACATAAAAAGCTGGTTCTCATCAGGTTTCTGATTTCTCGCATGAAACTAATTGCCATCATGTATATACAATATTCCTGACTAGATCTTCAATTATGTGAGGGTTTTCACTGATAAGGATGGTCAGTCAAGATAAGCTGGTGGACATAACTTTTAATAAAAATTCCATTTTCCTCTCTATATTAGCATATATTGCATGAGTTATGCCTTTAAAAATCAGGATTGCTGTGTTCTAAGAGCCAGCTGTTAACAGCAAGTAAAGATGAAGACTTCTTCATATTTTGGGGAAAAAAAGAATTCCTGAAGGAAAATCAGCACTCCAAGAAATTGATAATGTTTGGTTCAAAGCCAGAAGCCAACTTTGATTAATTCCTACAAATTACCTAGAAACAAAAGGAATTGAAGTCAGCTGGAATATTTTTTTCTCTATTGGAGATATCGGGATCAGAGCCTAAGTGGAGTTTCCCCAATATTATCAGCAGGAGTTCAAATGCCATCTCTGACAGCTGGGCAACGTCAGGGTCCCTGTTCTGCAGAAAGAGCTGAGCAGATGCCTAACGTGTGATTCTTGGGCTGTCAAAGAGCATGGAAGTTTTCCAATTTTCCCCTGAAGAAGCAGAAATAGATTCTGCAGCTGTGGAGCACTAGAAGCCTGTCAAGCTGCTTCATGACTGGCAGCTGAAGAGGACGTATTTAATTAAAAAGAGTTCTGCAACTTTTAGTTTTCTTTCCATCTTACTACCACATTCCACTAATTTTAAAAGTGCTGTTAAACTATAACACAGTATCTCTTCTCAGTATAGACAATGATTCACTAGACAATAAAGACCATGTAAATCCTTCTGAGAAAAAACAGTAAACAATGTACACTTTAATTTTAACATTACTCAGGTCATCAGTAGATAGAGTCATAAACCACAAGCACTTAAAATGTCAACTAACCAGCATTCCTTAGCAAAATATTTACTGTTCCTGAAAATCAACAACAAGAAAAAAAAAAATCAAAAAGATTCACAATTATTCATTCACTTGCCCATCTTCAACATTAGTTTTGTGTTACTTTTTCATTTTAATTTTCTTTTTAAAGAATGGCCATTACATGTGAATATGTTGCTTCTTATTTGAACAGAACATATGGACTAACTTAGCTGGCATTTTCCTTATAAGAAAAACAAACAAGTCTTGATGTGGGTGTTCTGCCAATTAAAACACTTAACTGTGTTACAGACTGCAACTGATGCAAATCCATTACATAAACACAATGCACTTTTGGAAAACAGCAAATTAAATTTTTGCTCTTGTGAACTGCCAAAAATAAGCAATAAAGTGCTGCATGAGATTATGCATGCACATAACTATTTAAAACACTGCCAAAGGAAAAAAAAAAAGTCATAATGTGAAACAAAGTCCCCTCAATGCAAGTCTTTAAGTATGAATAAAACACACAGTTCTGACACATCAGTGCATTTATTGACGTTCGCTCATTTTGCTTCCATATCCTGAGAAAGAATTTAAAACCAAAGAGTCGTTATGGAGATCTCAAAGCAGGGCAGGTACAGTAAAAATCTCTTCCTCACTGCATTATACATCACTGAAAATGAAACCTCCATATGCCATATGCAGACTTTAGCACATAATGACAACAGTAACATATATTTTGTTAACAACGGTTCTCTTAGCTTCTCTGACCCTTCTAGCGTGGATTTGATTGCCAAAAGGACCTGACTTTAAAAAGGAAGTCAACCATGAAGGAACCAGACTCAGAATTACTGGAAATGTTTACACAGCCACAGAATTTAGTCACTCATCCCTAACCTGGTTTAATATTAACTTACTTTAGCTTTTTGGATATTTGTAAATAAAGGTAGCTAAAGAGTTATTACAGTTTCAGGCACAAAACACAAGGTTCTGAAACTTAAAAATGAGAATGAAAGTACAAATTTTCTTCCCAGCAAGTATTCCCTCTCACAATATCTAGAGTATCTGAAATAGCAGCATGCTCAGTTTTTTCCTGTAAGAAGTGTCAGTAAAAAGCAACCAAGAGAAGTATGTTAGTGACTCTGCTTTCACTGCCTAATCTTATTTTGCTTTTATTTCTTTTATAAATATTTACATGACCTGAAGACATTTTTATGACTGTTGTTTGGTTACTGTTCAGTCAGTGAGAAGGTAAGAATAGCATCCACTTAACCATGCAGCACCTCCCTTTAATACAAAAAGGAGCTAAGTTCTACATTCCTTTGGTGGCTCTCAGCAAAGAATTCACAATTTTGTTTTGTTCAGTTTGGTTTGGCAAGAGAGTGTTCTTAATGTGTTCTGGTTAAATTGGAGAGGGAGCAACCTCCTTCGAGAGAGATGCTATTCAGGGGGCACTCCACTTCTAACTTCCAAGATACTTTGTGTGTGCCTAAGAAAGGAAAATGAAACTAAAATAATAATAATAAAAAAAAAATAATCAATCGCTTCCCCAGCCCTTATCCATACAATCACCAATGAACTATCCTGATCATCCAGAACTGCCTAAGCATTAATATGCATATGAGAAAAAACATTAAGAAAAGTTACCAGAGGAGGGGAATTTAACTTGCTTAAACAAGCTTCATAATTTGTTACAAAGTTTCCCTTTCTCTGAAGTGGTAGTCATCTGTCATCTGCAGAAATTACATTTCAAATAATGGCAAATTTGTATATCTGCATGAAATACCATTTTATTTTATACCTTATATGCAGAACAGGTTAGAGTTATTCCTGACTTCTCCTGGGCTTTTATCAAGCTACAGGCAAAAGGAAAAGCAGGACTATAGCAAGGAAAGGCATCTGCAAACTTCCTGCAAAGAAGTGGGAGCTGGCACAGCATAAAAGTAGACAACACTGTCAGGAAAGAGATGTGCACTTTTTTAGCAGCTCCTGCTATGAAGTCTTAAAAAGTATTAACATTTCCCCCTCTGCTGGCAACTCCATGAAATGATTCTGGTAAAACAACAACTTATCACTTGGGGTGAGCTTGCTTCCCAGCTGGTAAGGAGCTGGCACAAAAGGGGTAAGTTACAGCTTCTTCTAGGAGGGGCTTGGTTTTGCCCTCCATACATATGGAAACAACACATGGCGCATCAGCACTTCAGCCTTTTAGAGAACTCACCTGCCAGATTCATACAGGACTTAGAGGAAATATCTCCTGGGACAATAAAAAGCTGGATCCCTGTCATTCCTCACTGAATGAAAGAAATGCAACGCTACAAAACTGTCTAGGTTTAAAAAAGTAATTTTAGACTTCAGTCTGAGAGAGGTGCAACAGATCCTGCATCACACTTGCAAATGTTTGCAAGTGCTCAGTTTGTTTTCATTTTCAGATACTCAGAGAGCAAAAAGTAAGCTAACAATACTGTAATACACAATGTAAGAAGCAGTATTTCAAAAATGTATATTCAGACCTGAGTGTTCCATCCCGTATTTAACCAAAAAGGTTAAAAACCTTTTAAATTACTTGAGTGTAATAGCATAATACTTGCTGCTTGAGGATCAGAAATGAAATTCTACGACTTTTGCCTTTTGGTTTAATAGCACAGTCACACTTCCACACAAATCTGTCTGTCCCACTGAGATTTGCTTTGGTTTAAATAGTGAAACGGCTTGAAAGTTACAACTGGTGACTTAAAAGACGGCCTGGTTTCATACTATGGATGATTTTATGAAGCGTTTACCGCTCAGCTTCCCTCTCCTTCTTAGGGCAGCTTTTCAGCAACTGCAGGGTACCAGATCCAGTGCAGGTCTGACATCTAGTGGCCAGTGAGAAAAGAACACAACACTCGTGAACTTGCAGCTCATACCTACCTGTCTTGCCATCACTGAGAGAGATAGTAGCAACGACCCATTAGAACAGAAGTGAGACCACAGCGTCTGGCATGGAACTACTTTAGAAATCAAGTGATTTATTACTTTATAAGAACACGTGAAACAATATCATACAAGTGAGGAACTCCTAGCTAAGAGCAAAGTTCATGGTTGTCAAAAACTCTTAGGAGTGAACCATCATTATGCAACTTTTTGTGCCCAGATTACAAAGGGCATTTTAAGTAATGCTAGGGGAGTCAATGGGATAACTCAAACTTCAGTGGCAATGTTGATCTATTTAAACAGAATGAAATAAAACAGTCAGAAACTTTGAAGGAATTAAGTAAGTTAGTTGTCATTAGCATGCAATAGGCCTCATCCCCAAAGTGCAGTTATCAACCAGGAGAAGTAATGAAGGGCCAATGTGTGTTTTCTTGGGAGGCAAACAACCTATTGCCTTAAAAAGCAGAATTAAATTTGAAAGGTTGATAAAGACTCAGAAAATTGCAGACTTAAGTGTGACACCCCATCTCATACACTTATTAAAAGTTGCATTGCATAAAAGAACTATTTCCTTTATCACAGAATCACAAAACATTAGGGGTTGGAAGGGACCTCAAAAGATCATTGAGACTAACCCCCTGGCCAGAGCAAGATCATCTAGAGCAGGACATACAGAAATGCATCCAGGCAGGGTTTGAATGTCTTCAGCGAAGGAGACTCCACAATCTCTCTAGGCAGCCTCTTCCAGTGTTCTGTCATCCTCACAGTGGAAAAGTTTTTCCTTATGTTTACATGGAACCTCCTATGCTCCATCTTGCACCTACTGCTCCTTGTCCTATCACTGGACATCACTAGCTCCATCCTCCCGACCCTCATCCTTCACATGTTTATAAACACCAATGATATCACCCCTCAGCCCCCTCTTCTCCAAGCTAAAGAGACCCAGCTCCCTCAGATTTTCCTCAGAAAGGGGATGTTCCACTCCCTTAATCCCTTTTGTTGCTCTGTGCTGGACTCTTTCAAGCAGTTTTCTGAGGTCTGTCTTGAACTAAGGGGACCAGCGCTGGACACTTTATTCCAAGATGTGGCCTCACCAGGGCAGTTACCTACCATTTTTTTCTTCATGAAATTCTCACTTGGAACAACTTCCATGAAATTGGCATGATTAAAGCTGAGATTATTAATTATGAGTCTTAAATATTCCAATAGGTGCAGTACAGAACATATTCAGCTACTGCCAAGTGGAAAAAGTAAAGTAATCCAAGTAAAAATGGATTATACACATCTACAATTCCAAGGCCCTTTCTTGCAAAAGGAATTTCCAAATAGTATCCATATCACTGCACCCCTATAGAATAAGAACCAATTAAGTTCTTCTTTAAGTTCCTTACCTTGTACCGAAATTGTTTGTTTAGACAAAAATATAAACCTTGTAAAGCACCAAGTCTTACCCTAGAACATTCAGTGGGAAAACTCTGTATTTCTAAGCTTTACCTTCAAAGCAACTCTAAACTTTTAGGAGAAAATAGAAAGCATAAAACCCAGTAAGAAAAACCAAGTATGTAGGCTGCAAAATGAGACTTATTTACCTTTTTTTGTCCTTTTAGCTCTGTGACTCTAAACTGCTCTCGCAACATTTAAATTAATTTAGTAATCCCAACTAAATTTGAGAGGGCAACAGAAGTTTTCTGACAGTCTAGAGAGGAGGTCAGAGTGGAGGGGGCTGAGAGAAATTGACCAGGCATATTTCCTTATTAGTTCTTTTAACTTGGCAGAAGTGGGCTGGCTAATATTTGTAATAGCAAAATAACATTCTGGTCTCTTTCAGGAGGGTATTACTGAGGAAGTCTGAGAGCAAAGACCACAATCCTGTGAGATATTGGACTATCTCAACCTCATGGTTTAAAAACAATAACTTGATTCTTTTATTTTTGGATAATATAGTTCCATATGCCACTTAAGTGTTTCTTTGATTTTATTTTCAATTATAGTAAATATAGCACCTAATATAGTATGCAATAAAAACTGACTGAAAGGCTTTAAAAGTAATATAGAACTTCTACACAATATCTGGCCTTTTTGTACGGCTCTCGAAGGAAACTAAAGACTAAGTACAAACAATGCAGCTGAACTATGAAGGTACTATGACAAATCTCCAACTAAAAAAATAAAATAAAATAACAGCTTCACCGATACTTAGCATAGCAAATTACAGAATCACAGAATTGTCAGAGTTGGAAGGGACCCCAAGGATCACCTAGTTCCAACCTCCTTGCCATGGGCAGGGATACTCTCCACTAGATCAGGTTGCCCAGAGGCACATTCAACCTGGCTTTAAAAACATAAAGGGATGGGACTTCCACCACCTTCCTGGACAACCTGTTCCAGTGTCTCACTACCCTTATGGTGAAGAACTTCTTCCTAACATCTAATCTAAATCTCCCCTCCTCTAGCTTGGATCCATTCCCCCTAGAGTCCTATCACTACCTGACATCCTAAAAAGTCTCTCACCAGCTTTCTTGTAAGGCCCCACAATAAGGGGTGTGGTAATTCTTTGTCACTATTGCATTGGACAAGCTCTGAAATTGATGTCTGGGATTTGAGAGCTCAGCACTGCTTAAGTTCAGTATAGAGCCAAAGCGAAGTTGGCTAAAGTTAAAAGGCATCAAGACAATTACTGGTTGGTTGGGGCGGGGGGGGGGGTTCGGGCTTCTTTTCAACATGTGAAGACTTCCTGGACTTTTCCAAGAAGCATAAACCACTAGGTAATGCCCTTTATTTTCATGCAATAACTGGCCTGTTGAAAACTTTCAGATATCAGGACTTTATTATTTGATTACTGAATCCTAAAGACTCTTAACTTACTTTTCATCATCTAACTAAAGGGAAAGAAAAGATAGCCAAAATGCAGTTTCAGAAAGCTGGGTTTGCAAAACCTAAGAACAACATGTAAAAAGAAATAATTGGAATAATGCACTGGAATGAAGAGCTTGGGTAATATATTTGATGCTGTAAAAACATCAAAATCATGACACCAGTTTACATTAAAAAACAATGGACAGACAGGAAGGACTTTACTTTCCTCATTTAACTTTTCAGTGCCCTAAAATAGACTTAGCTTTGAACATATAGAATCATAGAATCAATAAGGTTGGAAAAGACCTCAAAGATCATCAAGTCCAACCTGTCACCCAAGACCTCATGACTACTAAACCATGGCTTCAAGTGCTACGTCCAGTCCCTTTTTGAACACCTCCAGGGATGGTGACTCCACCACCCCTCTGGCAGCCCATTCCAATGGCCAACAACTCTTTCTGTGAAGAACTTTCTCCTCACCTCAAGCCTAAACTTCCCCTGGTGCAGTTTGAGACTGTGTCCTCTTGTTCTGGTGCTGGTTGCCTGGGAGAAGAGACCAACCCCCACCTGGCTACAACCTCCTTTCAGGTAGTTGTAGAGAAGTGTGTACAAACAGAAGCAGTATTCATTTGCTGTTTTCATGGGAAATTTAAATATCTTGCTTTTTTCTACATGTTATGCAAGTGGTTTAAGAAATCAAGAGAATTTTTAGGCATGAAAAATGGGAGCCTTCTCAGAAGATTTCCTAGCAAATCACTAGTAATTCAGCCTGTACACTCCTGCAGGTAATGGACTTCATTCAGAGTACAGGAAAATGTAAAAAAAAAACACATTAAAAGCCCCCCATCCATTTTATGGCAACATTCATTTAATACAACTATGCTTACTGATCAAAAAGATATTTTGCATACCATTATAATATGATTTCACAACTGTACTGTCATGTCTCTTCAGCACAAAGTACTGGGAATACTCTTGATGACAGAAATGCTGATCTATGCTGATAGCAGGGTACCAAATTTTGATTGCTGTTTACATGGCTTTGTTATTTCCATTGTAAAGCTAAGCACAGCAAGATAAATTATCCAATAATTAGTAAGAAAATTACCAAATTTAAAATTTACTAAATAAATTTACTAATAACTAGTAAAAATACTCAAATGGATAAAATGTCTGATAACATACACTTACATAGCTTGTTTCTAATAGCTTCTGCTTTCAGATGAAAATCAATCTCTACAGAAGGAACTGTATTAATTTATAAGGGAATTTAAGAAGTTTTAAATTTAGAAAGAATGAAGTATGGACACTGAGAAACACTCCCAGAACTCTACCTGTACTGAACTGACTACCAGTTATCTGCTATATTGATTGTTACATCAGTTTGTTTGGAGCAATTCTATGGAAATAGTGGAATTCAGCCTGACAAAAGTCTGTTGTTTGATGACAGAGAAGTAATTTACCATTTTTGCTACTGAATCACACATAGGAAATCAGCAGATTTTTACTTACAGTGACCCAGATGTACTCAAAATTATCCTCAGTTCAGATATTTAGCTGGTGAATCGATTAATAAGATTTTTCAAGAATTAGAGACTAGAGACACTATTTTGTTGCATATTCCCCTACAGAAAATCTCAGTATGACCATTCTTTGTGAAATCAAATACCACAGAGCAACCAGAACAGTCCAGGATTAGTTCAGGCTGTAGCAGTATACAGGGAAAGTAAACATTATTTGTTATTTCATCTCTATATTTGAAAAACAAACTTTAGAAACAAACTGAAAAGAAGGATTTCTCTCAAGTAACAGGAACGCATTTGAAACATATGCTAAGATACATGTGCTCAAAATTAGCTCAAATACAGGACAGCAGGTGGCACTGGCAGCATGCCAGTGTTAAAACAGCTGTGTTGAACTCATAAAATCGATCCTATTACATCTGTCTAATCTTTAATGTCAAGTTGTAAATGTACAGAATGTAAGCTCTTCTTTCTTAACACTCTGTCCTTGGTGTACATGTTCTCTTTGACACTGCTACTTAATATAGAATATTAAGATAGAGAGACAGAACTATCTTCACAGGGATGCATCATGACAGGACAAGAGTCACCGAGTAATAATCGCTGTAGAAGAAATTCCATCTGTGCCTAAGGTAAAAAAAGCTCTTTCCCTTGAGAGCAATTAACACCGGGAGAGGTTGGCCACAGAACTGGTGGAATCCACCTCTCTGAAATTATTCAGGACTGGGCTTGACAGGGCCCTAGATATCTCAATCTGTGGTCCTGCCTTTATTAAGAGTCTAGACCAGATGATCTCCAGACGTAGGGTCCAATGCAGACTGTTCTGCAACTAAGTATGGTTAGGCCACACAACACAGCACCCTGCCAAGAAGCCTAGACACTGCTCCAGAACAGCTGTAACAAACATATGGAGAGTAAAACGTTCTTACCAGATACTACTGCAGCTAGGAATTAACAATATGCTTTCTACAGCTTCCAGCTTCAGAGCTGGCTCATTTGGTATTGCTTCACATACGCTATTGTACCTGTGATTCCAAAGGCACACTTCTGCTCTTTGTATGTCATTCAGCCACAATAATAAAAAAACAAACCAAAAACCCACAAAAGGCAAAGAAAAAAATATTCCTTACATAAGCCTCAGAGAAACTAACCTGATGGTCACTGCTGACATGAATGCAGAAACTTGACACTTTTATGGTAATTACTCACATTTTCTAACCCAAGAAGGACCAAAAGCGGGATTGTTGTCATTCCTCCTTGGATCCACTCCTCTAAGGAAACAGTGCCATCATGATCATAGTCAATTTCTTCCATCATTTCATGCAGGATCTACACAGTTTAATGAAAAATTTCATTAATTCCATACTATGATAGAGCAACTTTCTTTCTGTTACAACTTACACAGAAGTCCAATTCCCTCATCCACATGCAAAATGCAAGGAAAATACTATTGGTATAGGATTTGTAGTTAAATGAGTACTGATGGTTCAGAAAATGAGGTGTCATATTCCTATTTGCATTTTATAACCACCTAAAGTTTCCAAACCAACTTCTGTCCTGTTGTGCACTTCCTATATACAATAGAAATAAGAGGTAGCTACTATAAAGAAATTTTTGGAGACAAACTAGATCTGCTATAAATGTTAATCATTGCATGCACTTAAGAAAAGCTTTAAACAGTACCAAAAACACTCACAGATCAGATTTAATCAGAAAAATACTTGTAAAAGTGCCAACTGATAGTGTCAGAGTGGAACATAGACCATTACTATTCCTATCTTACTAACATAAAAAATCATATGTCAAAATGAAGTATTAGGAAATGCTTAAAGGCCATCTCTAGCAGCATTAAAAGCTTGCTATAAAAAATTATACTTACTGGACTCAGTTCAGTAACATCCCATTCAAGATATTCTGCAACATGCATCATTTGAGCAATAATATTTTCCAGCTCCTACAGGCAAATTAAAAAGAATACCAATTAAGGCAATATTATAAAACGAAATTCTACTTACAGCAACTTACAACTCAGACATGCTGTATTGAGTGACACTCTGTCATCAGTTTCTAATGGAATGTCCTTTACACTGCAAACTGTCCACTCTAAGGTCATTGTGCTTCACCAGCAAAACATCAGGCACAGACTTCAAAGCATTCTGGGAGGTAAAATACAGCCCCATGACCAAAAGACAGCTTCTGAGTTGAAAGTAGAAATAGATTTTTCCTTCCTAGTTGACCATTGGTTTAACAATCTGAAGTCTACCACGTCATATAACAACATAATGTACTCTAAATTTCAGCACTTTATTTTTTTAACAGCAATTGTACAGTTCATAACTTTCTAATGGAAGTAAGCCATAAAGTGGATGGTATGAACTAATACAGAGATTATTTATTTTTTACCATTACAGTTTCCCTTCATCACATATCACTAGTGCTCTTCCATGTTTATATATACAATGTGGCTGGTAAATATATTTCAAGGCTTATCTAGAAGCATTCTGAATTCTCATTTGTATTTATTATGCATTACGTTTGAAATTCATGTTTGGTATTGCCTAAAACTTTGATACAGTATTTACTTTGTACCTCTATACAAATTAGCTTCCCTATTCATTGTCACTTCTCTTCTTCCCCAACCCACTCTATGCTGTTTTACATCAGGGAGGTTCAGAAGAAGCAGGGGGGAAAGAAAAAAGGAAATAAGAGAGCTGCCAATAGATTATGTATTTCTGTAGCTAACAGGAATAAAAAAAAGAAAAAGTTACATCTATCTCTGACTTGACTACAAACATGTGGTTAGGCTGCTCCTCAGAACTGTCTCTTTAATATTGTTCCTCCCTTCTTAATAGCACCCCAGACATTCTGACATCTCTCTGCGTATGTCCAACTGTGTGACTTTCATACTTCCCACTTTTTATGAAATCTTTATACATGGTGCTTTTATATATGTCTCCTAGAAGTATATTAGAACTTTAGGAATCATATTAATATGTCTCCCACTACACTACAATTAAAAATCAGAAGACTATAGAATAAGACATCATGATAGCAGTGTCAGCACTTGAAAATTTATACAGTTGGAGCAACAGCAGCTTAATGGAAAAGAAAATCTCTAAGTTACTTCCAAAATGGATTACTTTTTATCAACTGCAGTTTATACTCCTGCTGTTAATTCAGGATAAATAAAAACTTGACTTAGATTAATGTAGTTTTGTACAGGTATGCCATTCTGACATAGGTTTCCAATGCATTAAAATATAGAAACAACATTACCGAACTATCCAGGTAACCATTCCCATCTGTATCGTATAAGCGAAACATAACTAATGGAAAACAAAAAGAGAAAGAAATTCACTTAGAAAACATAGCACCAATGTTATTTTGTAAAAAAAAAAAAACAAACAAACAAACAAACCAAAAAAGCCCCACACAAAACAACAACAAAGAGAACAAACCAAAATACAAATCAACCACAGGAAAGTTTCAAAGAAAGGACAAAGATTTTCCTTTAATGATCCTCTCCCTCTCCTCATTGTACCAACTCCTGACACCAGGGGAGGCAACTGCTCTTCCATTTCATGCTATGATTTGTGCATAGAGCTCTTCAGAGCTCTGATAAGGCTTGTGTAACTTTCTATCACAAAACAGTTATTATATTGTAAGTTGAATTAAATGTTAAGATTTTATCTTTCCTGTGCTTGTGTTCTGAATGCACATTCAGGTGCACATCTTCATTTTTTAGCCGTATGTCAAACAAACTGATATTGCAAAAACCGAGGAGGGCTCCTTACAATCTTTGCTGAAACAAAAGTATTGGTGATCCTAAGAGTACAAAGTTATCATGGTAAGCTAACCAGAGGTAATGAAACATCATGGTATTTCAACAACACCAAGTCATATAACCTTGCAATGAATTCCTCATTCTGGCAATGCTGTTTGCATTTCCTATTATATGGACTGTTTATATTCCTGATCCCACAGTTCTTTTATAGACAGACCAACTATGAACATCAAAATATATTTGGTCCCAGTAAGAAATAGATAATCAGTTAATCCAACCATATATCTGGAAAACAGGCTTCAAAATTCCGTAATGGGCAAGCACACAGTTTTTGCCTTTCCCCACCCCCCCACTTTACCGATCAAACTCCCATTTTCTGAACAGACAGACACATTGGGCTTTAACAAATCAAGTTATTTAAGTAATTTCTAACTTCCACCGTTAAACACCCATTCCAAACAGTGGTGCAGACCTAGATCATTCTTGGCTTTCCTGTATTCACTAATACTATAGAGGCCACAGCCCATATCAACAACTACTCTTTGCTTCCATTGACTTTTCGACAGATTATTCACCACTCAAAGCATCCTCGATGTATTTAACTTGTTATTCTCAAAACTGATACTAATTAAGTGACAACAGTATAGAAAGTCTTATTTTAACTGCAGAATGGATGACTTTAATGCGCTGATACTATTAGCAAGAACAAAAAAGATCGTTCCCGCAACAATGGGTCATCTAGAACTGTATTTTTATAATACAGCTACTCAAAAGCGAGTCTTAAACTCAGAAAATGTAGACTTTTTTGGATAGCTTATTGAAATAAACACAAAAAGTTAACTTAAAGAAAAGAAAAGAACATACATTCTAACTTGTCTTCAGGTCTTCCTCTTTCCAGCAATGATAAATAGCAAACAATATCTTTCAGCTGGATCATTTCTGGTAAATGTAAGTTGGCAGGAGTAGGAGGTCGGGATGTAGAGGTACCTTTGTTAAGTCTCAGACCTGAAAATAACACATTGCCTCTGTTACTTAATATACAAGAAGAAAATTAGAACATAACTCTTGCATACATCCACCTTTGTTTGATGTGAATCTCAGAGGAGTTCTTTATTTAATGTCAAGTTTTAAACAATTAATGTTCATAGTTTATCCAGTAAAAGCAAAATTATAATGTAGTGAAGTTTGAAAATACTACACTGGTAAAGCAAACTACTGGGAAACAAACAAACCAACCCAAACAAACCAAAAGCCTTCAACAAAAAAAATCTAAACAACCAAAAAAAGACACAAACAAACATAAAGAAAACCCAATCCTTCCCATGATTATGGGAATGGAATAATCTTTCCTTTCATTTGTGTTGCTTTCATGTCCTCTGACTAGAAAAAGAGTTGGATGAATATTTTTATTTGCCTACATTATATCATAGAATCATGGCTTAGGTTGGCAGGGATCTCAGAAATCATCTATTTCAACTCCCTTGCCATAGGCAGGGACACCTCTCAACTAGACTTGGTTGCCCACAGCCTCATCCAATCTGACCTTAAAAACCTCCAGGGAGGGGGCATCCTCAACCACTCTGGGCAGCCTATTCCAGAGTCTCACCATGCTTGTACTGAAGAACTTCTTCCTAAGATCCAGTCTAAATTCACTCTCCCTCAGTCTGAAACCACTCCCCCTAGTCTTGCAGTTAGACACCCTTATGAAAAATCCCTCTCCAGCTTTCTTGTTGGCTCCGTTCAGACATTGGAAGGAAGGTATAAGGTCCCCCTGAAGTCTTCTCTTCTCCAGGCTGGACAACCTCAGTTCTCTCAGGCTATGTTAATTTAAGCCTATATATTAAATATTTAAAACAACACTACACAATGCTGCACACACCACTTCCTTGTGCTTGTAGAAGCTTCATCTGACAAACAACAGCTACACCAATTGAAGACGTTTTAGTGTCAACAAGAACTCTTGTTATATCCAACTGAGTGTTCTCAAGAAAGCCAAATGCATGTCTGAGCAACATGTATTTAAAAATATGGAAGCCTCAGCTATAGAACATCATGAAAAAACACCATATAGTTTAAATAAGTTTTAATAATTATGATCAAGAGCAGCTGCAGTGTTGCAGCACTGGAATACAAGTTTCAACAGTGTCAAGCCTTTTGTTTAAAAAAAACACCAATATGACTAGACCTGATGATATTACTGCAATCTGCAGGACAAATAGAGGAAAAAAGGGAGAAGAACAGGACAACACAGAGAAAGCAGTAATAAAACTTTTGTTGCAAGTCTGTTACATTTCTCACTGACTTCAGATGAAACTTCACAGAATGATTTACCATATTTTCTACAACTAATTCAGAGCAGATCCACCACTGCACACACAATCTGCATACAAAATTTCTCTCATCCATTTGTCTTGCACAAGTTAATTATTGTAGCAAATGGAAATAGAACTCTGGTGGTTTCCCGTCCTCCCCTAATTTTAAGTTGAAAAATTTCATTACAATCTGAAGACATTTTCAATGGTCTATTCAGGTAAGGGTTAAAAAATTTAATTCACTATATCAGTGCAAATTGGCATGCAAAATGGTATCTCTGAATCATGTTCATGGTTGCAGAAAGATGATATTCATTGAATAATAAGATTTAATAGGGCAATGCTCTATTGAATGAACTTACATGTCAGTTAAGCACCAGTAAAATTAAAACATTACAATATGTTAATCATTTAAGACACTACCTTTAATCACACAATTTACACAAATAGCTCACATCCCGGTTATGTGACTCTTATGTACAGAATAAAAAGTATTATAAAACTTGAGCTAACTCATCTCAAAAACAGAGTTCTGAAATCCAAACGAAAAGCACGCAAATGTTAAGGTATCTTTTAGTTTGTCATCAGGTGCAAGGTGCAGGCTGAAATATTACTTCCTAATCAGGGGTAGGAAAGGGGAGGCTACAATACGCTTACAGATGACTTACAGTGCTGCTGCTTACCTGGCACCTGCTTCCATTTCTCTTCAGTCACCTTAACTGAAAACACAATTTATGAAAAAAGAGATGAGTGGACCAAGAGATACTAAGTAAAAGTGGACACATACTAGAGATATTTATAGAACTTGCTACTTCCCTTGTGGTCTTCTCTAGCTATCATGTACCTTTCCATTTTCCAGAAGTGTCAAATATTACTGACAAATTTATTTCTCAGTACGCTCAGGGTTTTTTTGCTTGTTTTGGTTGGTTGCTTGTCACTATTAGTAACATTTTAAAATGACTACATGCCCTGAAAGAAATGTTCCCATAATTTTCACTTGCATATCAAAATATATCACCCACTTTTTTTTTTTTTTTTTCTTCAAATGCTACAAATTATAAAGATGTATCAAGTAGTTTCAATCCCAAGCAATTCAACTGCAATACAGATTGCAATACATTTTGAGACACATGAGGGAAACTGAGTTGTCTCTCTCAAGTCACTTTGGATACAAGAATTTATCAAACAGTGCTTCTGGCATTGTACTAAATATAAGCAGAGGACTAATCTGGTCTCATGTTACCTTACTTCTGAAGTTCTTAGTAACAGAAAAGATAAAAACTATCTACAAAAGTGCATGAAAGAGGAAAAAAATAGGAGCATTATAGTAACAAACTTAGCATAGTTTATACAACAGTAGTAACAACCATGATAATGAAGAATACTAGTAGTAGTAGCACTAGTAGCATTAATACATAAAATTGTTGCTGTTATTAATAACAACTAATCACAATAATAACAACAACAACAATAATGTTCTTTCACCACACAAAGGAATAAAATTTATTAGAGAGAGTAACAGTGAAACTGAAGAAAGCTGAGTTTAGCTGTGAATCTGGCAATGACCTAAAACCAGCTGTTTACCATTTCTATATGAAGTGTCAAAACTCTTGAAGTACAACCACAGAATAATAAAAGATGGTTTTTAAAAATAATTGTATGTAAAACCACAGCTTAATAAAGTAATATGCACCATTAAATAACAGGTGCTATTCAGTTACCAGGCAAGACATATTATGCATAAAAGATTACAAATTTTGGTGGTTGAGATAGAGCATGTTTATTACTGATGCTACTCAATGACGAAAACATGACACAAGCATCAACAAAAAATAGAAGTATCTAATGCAAAAATGAAAGTGTGCTGCTGAGACTTTTAAGTCAGAGTCTATATTCATAACTCAAAACAATACTGAAAATGTCTGACATTAAAAATATACCTTGCAGCATACAATAAAGAATACATTTAGATATTCCCTTAAATACTGTTGCAAAAATATTTAAAGAGAATGAATCACTTGCCTTAAAGACTTGCCCAAACCCTTAAGAGCTGTTAATTAACAACAGAAGGTTTTCAGTATTCCACACAACTGATTACAACCATAATCTACTAAGCCGACTGCTATGCACAGTAACAAATGTACCAGGTTTTAGCACTACTTTGCATGGAAGTATTAGAACATGTTATGTCCTCTGAACTCAAAATCACTTTAAATAAAAATGCTCAATTCAACATAAAAATTTAAAATTGCATTCAAGAAGATATGTACATTAGAATAAAACCCCAAACACTAACACTTACAGGTGATTTAAAATATCAGTAGCTGATATGAATGTAGGATTACTAATAGGAGTCTCCTGCATAAAGCTGTAAAGGTTTCTCGAGTGTTTATGCAAGTAGAATAGGCAGCAAGATCATGCAACCACCAAAATGTGATCAGCATTAACATGACAAAGACCGTCCACTTGGTGTCTCAGTTGCTTCATTATTCAGAATTGAAAAGATAAAATCATTTAATTTGCATTTCTTTTCACAATATTACTTGTTCAGGATTGAGTTAGTTGCTCCAGTTTCACAAATAGCAGAACAAATCCAAGAAATACATATAGCTTAGAATTCCATATATTTATAGCTAGCAGGAGTAAAGTAACAGGGGTAGGGAACCTTCAGCTCTTACATTACTGTGGTTTTATTACTTACCTCCAGAAAGGTGCTGAGGTTTGTTTTTTATTAATGGACTGCAGTGAGAGATTTTGTTGCTAAATGATGTAAAAAGATGCTCAGTGAAATCATCTGGTAAGTCTGCCTCCAGAAAAGTCTTCATGAACAGCCTGAACCCCTCTAAATCAATTGTCTAGATGGGAAAATAAAAACATTAAAAGAAAAGAAAGGAAGAAAAAGGAGTGGAAGAAAACAAATGTTTTACATTTTTTATTTTGCAAAAAGTTCATATTAATCCTCAAACAACATTCTGTTAACAAGAAACTGTAGCCTGTCATTGAAAATACCAGTTTCTGAAAATACAGCCTGGCATACCTACTCTTGAGAATGACTATCAAATGAATTATTACTTTGAACACTCAGTATTGCTACAATAGCCCAGAGCACAGTGTAAGATAACCCAGAGAAAATTCAGGATCTTGAAACTAAGTTCCATGCTCTCCTTGTTCCTTGATCAGAATATGGCTAAACAGTACATAACTGCAACCAAAGGTGCCTGCAGAGCTGACTGGGCTATACGCAGCAACTCTTAGCTTTCCTCCTAATTAGACAGACATGGATGCCTAATTTAGGGAATTGAAGACCTCCTGTCTTTTCCTAGGTGGCAACAGTATTCTGCTGGTGCCTGTCAAAGAGTTACTAATCATCCTGTCCTAAATAGGTTCAGATAGTCAAATGAGAGTGCTGAGACATGTAACATTACTTACAGGGAAAAATAAAACAATCATAAAACATTTATCCTGTAGTATAAATTTTCCTTTTGCCAGCAAGGTAAGAATTGATTAATGAAACTTCACTGATGATTTCTTCTGGTAAGAATGTACTGTCTGTTTTCAGTACTAAAATGAATCATAGAGCATCTCAAGTTGGAAGGGACCCAAAGAATCATCCATTCCAACCCTTTGCTCCTTACAGGACTACCTAAAACTAAAACATATGACTAAGAGCCTTGCCCAAACACTCCTTGAATTCTGGCAGGATTCATGTCTTGACCACTCTCCTGGGGATTCTGTTCTAATGACCTTTCCCTAATATCGAGTCTGAATCTCCCCTGATTCAGCTTCATTTAATTTCCTCATGTCCTGTTACTGGTCACCAGAGAGATAAACAATTGCCACTCCCTTCTACCATCTTTGAGGAAGCTGTATGACGTCCCAGCAATGTAAAGCATTACAATCCCATTTTATCTTGCTAATACAGAACCACTAAAGATAAAGGTATTCTGAAACATACCAAGAAAGGTTAAGACTATTTCAGTTTTATCTCAGAAATAACTGTGATGGAACTGCATACTCATGAATGATGCTACTCAGTTAGATATGTGGTTTTAGAACAGATTATCAACCATTAATCCAAAAACCACAGTGTTGCTGTCAAATCAACTTAGAGGAATTTCCCTGTGATACAGGAAGCCTCCATTTCTCCACAGAAAACTCCTTTGCTTCAGCATAGTGAATACAACATTAGAGGGAAAAGACTAGCAAGAAATCAGCTTGAAACCATGCCAGAAAAAGAAAATAGAAATTAAAATTTCAGAGTGCCTCAGTAACTTTGGAATCTGAGTCATAGTAAAAATAATTGTTACAATTACTTCAATATCATTTCAACACTTTGGAGCAAAGATTTCTCTCTCCCTTTTTTATATGTAAAATATTTACGAGATGCAGAAATTTTATGTTCACATGAAATAAGGTGTTTCCCATTAAGACCAAGCACCAACTGCCCCAGGGTAATGCTTTAAATGTGCATCACTGTCCTCACAAGGGACCAACAACACAGAGATTGCAAAATTCAGCTGATGTTGTGCAAGTCATTAGGAATGCAAACTTGGCAAGATGGCACCTATGCTGAGCTTCTTATCCAGATCACCTCGTTCAAGAAGGAAGTTCAGTGAAACCAATAAAACTCTTACCTATTGAACAGAATAATAGCAGAGATGGGGGGACAAAAAAAAACCAAACACCTCCACCACATTTAAAAATTGCCTCCATAAGGCTTAAGCTGGGCATAACATGGAAATAATCAGCATGGACACAGACTCACTATATTTGTCTCCTTACAGAGTCTCAGCCACCCTCTTCTACTTTGGGAAATCATAGGCTGCTTCACTCAGGCTACAAACTTTATGTTTTTCCTTAATTATAAAGTCACTGGCATTTAATTCATTGTTTATAAACTGTGAAACTACAATAGCAAAAGGATTTGTATCAGCATCCAAGTATCTCAGTCATTAGTTTACACCATATAAATGTATTTTTTTATCTGCAAGCATAGCAAATATATTCATCAATAAATCAATTGACTGAAAATGTGAAACTGACTTGTTAGATTGCTTATTAATGAAACGTGTCTTTGGCTATTCCAGTAAATTGCATATGGGATGGAAAAATCAATTTAAAAAGGAAAAGAGAAAAACAATTTTTTCAAATGCTTCCCGAGTGACATTGGTCCACCAAGCTGCCAGCAAAAACTAAATCCCTAAGGCTATATTTTTCCCATTTATAGGCTCACAGTTATGCCTGGGATCAATAAAGGAGGTTATGGGCTTCTTTCTTCTTGAAGACTTTCTCAAAGATGTTCAAACTTTTCAGTATTTTCTAAAGATGGCCAGACTGTCATTTACCCCAGGGTACTCTGCTGCGAGTGTCCCCAAACGGCTTATATATCCTGGCCAAGAAAGACAAGAGGTATCAAACTGATACATGCTTTGGCTGTCATGTCTATCATGTTGGATACCCTGACTGCCACTGATCATGTTGATTAGCAAGGGAAAGAGGAAAGTGATTGGTTGTTCTATAAGGTTGTTCTACAGTAAGATTTCTTCAGTTGAATTACTGTGACCTCTGTTGCCCCAGGGAGGCAGCAACATTCATACAGACATAGCTGAGACGCTGCACATCCAAAACCTTTCAAAAGATGCAGAAAGTTAGTCAGGAGCTGGTGAGTGACTTGAATTCACATTAGAAATTATTATAATAGCCCAAAATGTAGAGGCAAAAACACACACTGCATCAAAAGAATGTGCAACTACAATCCTGCATAAAGGAGATTTATGTGCAGAACTTTGTTATTAGGTTCTCACTTATGTGAAAAAAACACAAACCAAACACCAACACACCAAAAAAACCAACAAACCAAAGCCTGTGATTCTAATACCTGAAAAACATTTTCAATTTGACCTGACATGCTCACTATAGACTATCCTAGCAGAATTGAGCTGTACTGTAGTACTGCAGTAATCTCTGGAAATTTGTTTTTGTAAGTGTATTTACAGTAAATAACAGAACTGAGTTAGATGACAACAGATCTAGAAGTAGTTTAGGTTATCTATCTAGCTATCCAAAGGAAAAATTTATGAGCCTACAAAAAATGACTTACTTAAAATTACTTGCAGTGCTTTGTTATCTCTCTCTCATTGTAACATGCATAAGCCATTATGTAACTACAGAAAAATGGAATCATTTCTTAAAAGAAAACCTGTGAAGACTTATAGGTGTTAAAGAGTATTATCATAGCCAAATAGAGGTTTTAGTCTTGCGTATAGTTCATTTAGAACAGAACACTTAAAGATGCAAAACATTTACTCTGCTTAATTTAAAAATAACTTTGACAAAAGACAGAAAACCAGACAATATTATGAACATTTTTTCTATTCTGTAATTATACAGTATGTCAATTTCTTCACCATGGAACTTTACCTTTCTAAAACATGAAAATGCTTCAGTAACTCCCTACCATCCTTCTAACTACTAGCACTTCTCCCCAAACCCCAGGTACTTTGCAAAGGAACCACATAATGTTTTGGTAACCAAAATGACAAAAAAGGGAAAACA
The DNA here is from genome assembly GCA_033816785.1 of Picus viridis. NCBI lineage: Eukaryota > Metazoa > Chordata > Aves > Piciformes > Picidae > Picus > Picus viridis. Next base: position 13,513,214 of record CM066574.1, on the reverse strand, counting down.
GAGGATATTAATTTTCCACACTAACACAGACCATGCTCACTCTGCTATGTAAACCACAGAATCTTCCTTTTAAATCTCACTGTCATAGCAATTTTTTTCTGATTAAAAGTCCAATAAATGTTGGTGTAGTTTGAAAATATCTCTGTTAATGAATCTGCAAGCAACAAACAATTTAGATCAGTAATATCAGAATAAGCCATAATGCTGGATATTGTCCTCTTAAGCATGCAGGCTAATTGCCTAATTTTCAACAGTTGCTTGGCTTCCAGAAGCTCCAGTTGAATTCAAATGAACCTGAGAAAGGAGCATTTAGCATTTCAGAAGGCATTTTGCATGACGTTTCCCAAGTGAGGGGATGAGAGCATGAGAGGATGTACCAAACTGACTACAATTAACGTAGCACATGAATTAATTCATTCCGTTTCACAAGAGACTATCAGGTCATTATGATCACAAGTTTAGGGATCTCAGGAAATTTTTTAACATATTAATGAGATATATAAGGAAATAGTTGAAGCAGCCAGTGGTTCTTCAGAGGGACATGAAAGAAATTTTAAATCACTTGGCTTAAATCTTCTGAGGAGAAGGCGGGGGGGGGGGGGGGGGGGGGGGGGGGAGGGGAGGAGAGGCAGAATAAAAATCTGTGCAGTTTTAGCTTTGATTTAAATAAGAAGTGTACCAAACACTGCCTGTAGGTCACAGAAAGGTCAGTTGATTTATATCAATCACATACAACCAGATTCCTCTTTCTACATGTTAAACAACTGATTCATCAAGTTTACTGGGGCTCTTTTTCTTATGCCTTACAAAAATAAACTTTACAAAGTAAGATTTTATAATGTTCTATATTATAGCATAATAAAACTTCATTTGGTAATGAAACATTTTGATATAAACCCAAAGTACCACTCAAAATACACCACTGAGTTTCAGCTAATTCAAACTGTAGCATCCATAGAAAATTAATTTTACTACTATTTTTAGTAGCAGTTCTCCTTATTATTTCTAATAAGCGAAACGGCATAGTTTTAAGATCTTGTTAGCAATTGAAATGTGTCAAGCATTAAACTTTTTTATATTTTGTGAAAGCAAGCACAAAACTGGACTCACTATGACTCAACACAGAGGAAAAAGTAAAATATGCATATGTGATAAATTGTTAGAGAAAATCCATAACTTTTTATTAGCCATCCATAAAATTTCAGAACTGATCACAACATTCAACTGCCCAGAAGAACTTAATCTATAAGCACTGTTTTTCTGCAAGATCCCCAAAAAAAAACCCCAAAACCAGATGAAAAAGAATAATCAGACCAAAGTTTCTAATGGGATCTAAATTATTGACTAACCACAGAAAGAAGTTTCTGGATTTGCCCCACTGCAAGTAATCATGTCCAACTATGAAACACAACAGCTGTCCAGAGAAAGGCACTCTAAGCCAATTTTTATGCCTTTACTAACTGCCCCTTCATTACTACACTGCGATAAGGCATGTGTCCTGGTTTGGGGCCAGGCAGATCCTCTCTTGCCCCTGAACGGGGCAAAAGAATGACACACAAATGGATTGCAGAAGTGATGGAAAGTTTAAATGGAAAGCAGCTAGTGTTTTACAGAAGCTACAAAGCACAGTGACAAAAGAATCCCAAACCATACAAAATCCCCTATAGCACACCCAAAAGCCTCACAGCACTTCCCTTCCCCCCACCTGAGGGTATACTCAAAACCCCCAGGGCTCTTTCTTCTCCCCCAGCTGCTAGGCTACTCTCAGGCTGGCCAAGGTCTGCAACTACCCCCCCCCCGACCCCTTCTCCTTTTCCTCCTGGCGTTAAGCCTAGCCAGGCCTAAGAGTCCTTGAGATAACTTCCCACTGTTATCCAATAGGGAGCATCTCCCACAGGAGCAGAGAGGGAAGAAAGAGGAAGAGAAAGACTTTGCAGATGGATTTATAGGGCACAGGATTTATGGGTATGAAATACACTATTTCTTGTGTCCACCTTATTGTAATTTATGTGGCAGGAAGAGGAGGGACCCAGCCTAAACTGCCACAGCGTGATGCTTCACAACTATCTGTAGACCAAGAAACCTCTTATTCAATTTCATAATTGTAAAACTAAGCAGCTAATTACAGTCTAATTAGAACACTATGGGTAAATAGGTATGGGGTGGGAAGGAAGGCTGGAACAGGCTTATTTGGACTTTTGAGAGATTTCAAGCAGATCTAAAGGCAACCTGCTTGCAGCAGCTGCCAGATGCTATGAAGGAAAATGGTGATGGAGCAAACAAGTGGAGGGTTTCTTTTTTTTTTTTTTTTTTTAGTTCTAAGGAATAATCTGCTCTCAATGCAATAACTGAGGTAAGATCAAAAAGCAAGTCCCCCATAGAACATATTTCCCTCTTCTCCAGATAATAAAAGCTCCTGAGAAACCCCTTAAAGGTGTTGACGAAGTATTCTGAGATGCCTTCCTATTTCTTTTAACATAATACATTTAAAAAGCCAATTCTGAAAACAAATATCTTAGCCTGTGCTTTTATTCTCCTCCACCTCAGTAATCTGATCACTAGTGTATGTTTTTCAACACACCACAGGAAACAGTAAGCACACATAGAAAGACCCACACAAACAAATGATTGTCACTGAACTAGAAAAAGACAATATTGAGGAAGCTTGACTGCAGGGAGTTGAAAATCGCCAACAGATAAGTCCTGGCAACTGACAAGAAAATGACAGTTTTCAGGATAAAATACATTTTTAAAGAGTTTCCAGAATTACACTGATCACATTGACTTTGAATTCTCAACTGTGAAAAAAGCAAAAGCATTAAAAATTATTTTGAGACTTTTTATAGGTATGAAAACCTCACTTCATTCACAGTTAATCTAGATTGTTCTTCTGTTACTTCCCAGAAAACTACAAAACTGACATCAAACTGATCCCTGTTTCACATAATGCTACCATGACCACATGCACATTTCTTTGCAGTTACCTCATGTAACTCATAGATTCGTGATGAAAAGCTTCTTACCTTACTACAACCACTAAAGAATACATATATCTTAATTCTCCTTCCACTTTACACTAATGGCATAGACCAGAGCTCTTACTTCCCGCTCCACTACCTTTTGAATCCCAGATTCCCAGAATAAGCGGGACTCCAAGGAAAAAGAAACAGAGGCAAGTCTATGCTTAATATGCTTTAAAAATATCTCTAATTACTATTATAAGAGTTCTGTTTCTTCTCAGGCACTCACTGAAACTACATTACACTGATTCAGTGCTAATTCAGACAGGATGAGTCTCTAAACCTCAGGAAAAACAGGAACTGAAGGACTGGCATCTGAATAGCACCTATGACTATTCTTAGCAAAATAACAGTTTCAGGTGTCTTCTACTTTTGTATCACACATATACAGACCAATACTCAAGTGAAAACACAAGTTCTGATCAGGTCTATCATCCTATGATTATGGCTACAGAGGTTCCTTGAAGTATCTGATCCTGTCCAGACAGCAGAATGGCTTCTAACACCTTGTATGTCAGAAATAAAGATGCTGAACTCCATCTGTACAACCAGGTTAGCAGGTTGGAAAGTCTGCCTAAAGAGATCTATCACAGGCAACTAATGGCATAGGATCACCTCTATGAATTCTAGTGTCTTTGCAGAGAACAGAAGCCTGTCCTTCCTCAAACCAGAGTAAACGTGCTACGCTCTGCTCATCTTCCACACATAGGGTTGTTGAATAGGGTTGATCTCAGGTTGTATACAACAATGTTGCTATTTTCTTAGAACTGATGACACTACAAATTTACTACAATTTCCCTGTGTTGTAGCGAAAATCTGCATTGGTGGGAGCTGAAGAATCATGCACATGAGAGCCAGAGAATCATAAGCAAGAATACAAATGAAACAACAAGCCAACAGTTTGACAGACTATCGGCAAATTTCACTGGGCTCTTACTTTTCACAAGATATGAAGCATTAATACAGCTACTGGATCTCCCACACCAATTAAACATTTTCCCCCCTCTGTGGTAAGCAAAAGTTAACGTTCCTTAATTATGCACTTCAGGCCACAGTGTCCCTAGCTATGAATGTGATTATAGGTAAGTCAAGGAACTCATCCCTATTTTACAGGGCAGAACTGTCACATGGGGCAGAGAAGTGAAGAACTAGTAGGAAAAAAGGAAATACTACACTATTTGACTTACTGCCTTCCCCTACTGCAGTTTTACAGTTTGCTCCTCTACTTTACTGATGGTACACAGAAATGCAAGATCAAGAAGAATCCATGTATCAATGTTATGAAGGTTTATGCATTCATGCATATGTTCTGTGCCAACATACATAGAATTCTACAGGATACAGACATCATAACTCAGTATGTCATGATACTGAGAATACACAAACCATGTTTTCTCAGTGAAAAATAGGATCTGTTAAAGTACAGCAAAATTAGCATCCTGTAGTGTATCACTAAGAAAATTACTACTTTTATTATGCTAAGTAATACTTTAACTCATACCATATTAAAATAGTTGAAGAGAATAAGTAATTCAGAAAAAAACTGACAGCTTTTGACTCAATACAGGAAGGACATGGACCTGATGGAGCAGGTCCAGAAGAGGGCCACAAAATAATCAGGGGGTGGAGCACCTCTGCTAGGAAAACAGCCTGAGGGAGCTGGGGTTGTTCAGCCTGGAGAAGAGAAAGCTCTGGGTAGACCTAATAGCAACTTTCCAGTACCTGAAGGGGGCCCACAAAAAGAATGAAGAGATATTGTTTACAAAGTCCAGTACTGATAGCACGAGGGGCAATGGCTTCAAACTAGAGAAGAGCAGATTTAGACTGGATGTTAGGAACAGCTTCTATACATGAGGCCAGTGGAACACTTGAAAAGGCTGCCCAGGGAGGTAGTTGAAGCCCCATCTCTGGAGATGTTCAAAGTGAGGCTTGAAAGGGCTCTGGGCAGCCTGACGTAGTTGAGGATGCCCCTGCTTAGTGCAGAGGGTTTGGACTAGATTACCTTTGGAGATCCCATCCAACCCTGACCATTCCGTGATTGACACTAACCAGTCACAGAAGAGGTTTAACTGTGTTTTCCTAGCTAGTATAAACACAAATACCAGTCTTCAAGTAGAAGGAAAGAAGAGAATCTGCATCACTCCACATTCTTTTTCCTCACAAGATACAAAAAGCAATTTTTTAATAGTCTCTTGACAAAGGAGTTGCCATTGTGGATGGGACAGGGCAGGGAGGAGTAGAATAACTCCTTTTATTCCTCCCCACCACAGTCGCCACATAAGTGGAAACAAAACATGACCTAGTGTTTAGAAATAATCCCCACCCATAAATTCTTTTAAAGTACCACATTCTCTTTGGTCTTTTTCTTCTTTTAAGGTTGCACAAAATATTTCAACATAAGCCACTGTTTTTGTCATCCTGAAAAACAGAATGTAAGGGGGAAAGAGAAATCATTCATTCCAGCTGACTTTCATGAAATGTTGTTCACTTAAAGAGAATATATCAGAGGTAATGGAAAATTAATTACGTTGAAATGTAATTTTCAGTTAATTACTTCTTAAATTATGTTGTCTGATCTACAAATGGTGGCAAGAATGTAGTGCATAATCATCTTTAATCTACTGGCAGTAATAGCCCTGGATTATTTTTGTTTGTGGGTAGGTACCCTTAACTGATTCTTTTTAAACTATTTATATTGATCCCATACCTGAAAAATGAGCTGTTGAAGGAGTGGTTGTTACAGGGCCTTAATTCACACATAAAACTATGACAATAATCACACACATTAATGCTAGTGAATTAGTGACAATTACATAATTAGCTGAAATGTAGATAGGAGGACTCAAGTTTTATGCAATAACTGGATTTTAAAGAATAACTTTGCATTACATTCTCATGTAATTAAAAATATTGTTAACTCATAAAGAAAAGAACAGAACGTGTTCACCAGCCACTGCAGTCTCATCCCAGGCTTTATATCCAGGTATGAAAACACAAAACATTACTACCAGTAGGTTTTTGTTAGTATATATGTGTATAAGCTTCTATATCCATAACTACCACACACACAAATGCATGTATTTAATACATACATTTACTGAACATTATGTTTACTATACAAAGGTGGGATTATTTAAAGATGAAATAGTACTGAGGCATACAGATTTAGAAGGATCCTGTAGCAGAATATCACCCAGGATCTATTTTGCACCTATTACTAAATAAGTAGGTTGCATGATTCAGGCTAAAAAAAAAAACCAGCAACAAAAGTTAAAAAAAAAAATAAAATAAATTCATGAATCCCTGAAAAAAGGTCAATGGTGACAGAAAGTTCTAGTTGGATCAAATAATTTATCTGGTTGTGAAGGTTGTGCACAAACCTACTTAGAAATAAATATGGCTGAATTGACATTTTCATAATACGGCTAAAATTAGGAAAACTATTTCTACATGCATGTAAAAAACAAGAGAAAGAAAGGATAAAAATGTGTCCTTAGGGCAGAGAGGGAAGCATCAAAAAAGAAGGAAGACATCAAAGAGGGAGAGATGTTAGCATAGACTGAGGAAAACATGACAGAGGGACCACTAAAGGTAGGTAATGTTTAAAACTGAACATTTTTTTCAGCAGAAATTGACTATCTGAAAAATTTTACACCTTGGTGCCCTCACTACTTGCCACTGAAAGCAGGATCACAGCCAGACTGCCAGCATCTCTGCCTGGCAGGCTTCCCATCTGTCTAGGTATCCAGGAGGCTGTTCCTTAGAAATTATGCCCAGAGAGCCAGAAAGTACTGAGTGCACAGACTGAAAGGTAAGTTTTCTGCTGCTCTTACTCATAAGTCGCTATATTTTTCTCTTTTGTGGCTAGAAGGATAAAACACCTTTTCTTAGTCTTCAGTTTCTTACACGTGAGGAATAGGCTTCTCCTACATAGCAGGTAATTTTCCATATCCTACTAGCCCTACTGTAAATTAGTTCCAAGTCAAAGGCAGAAGGAGGTGGTTTTCTGCCATACCTTTTCATAGAAAATTAAGCATTTCTATCTGTAGTAGAAATACTTTATATATTACAAGGTAAGGTCTTTACAGTAAATTAATATCATCTGTCAGATCAAAGAATGTAGCTGAGAGAAACAAGCAGAAAAAATGTTCTTTCAATCCATATCTCTATGTGACTGAAATTTTAACTCATTTTACACTTACATCAATGGGCCTAAGACACTGCCTTTTCTTACAATCCTGTTCCTGGTTCACCATGGCCACAGGAATACCATGAAAATGTCCCAGTAACATATTCCTCTTCTGAATGATCAAATCAATGTGATGCTTTACGATCATCTTGTGATCAACTACAACACACAGCAAGTTATCTAACACCACCTCTAGTCCCAGAACACACCGCACTGTACTCTGCCTGGGTGTGGTTCATTGCATTTCCATTTCTTATAATCCATCATGTCAGCAAGCTTTTCCAGTAAAACATTCAGATTTGTCTCCTCTTCAGCATAATCCTCAAATTTGGTATAGTGAGTTGATTTTGTTAGTGTTTGAACCAGGACACCACTCCTTTCGACAAGGTTATCATCAAAAAATACTGAATAGATTAGTCTCAAGATCAGTCCCAGGCATACTGCTTTAACCTAACACCTTCCCCTTCTGGACCCTTTGTAGTCACTCTGTTAGTTTACTTAAAATGTAACGCTGGTCTCATCTGAAGATAACGGAGCCCTCTGGTGAACAGGGAGTACTGCTCTCAGCAACACACCTCCAAAAGCTCCACTGGCCTCTGGCCGCAGAATATGAGGGGGTCCTACGAAACTAATCCTTCTGGTCTCTTGACGTTTTCATTGTTCTCATGTTCCAGCTGCTTCTTCCCAGAAAGAACAGAGCAGGGGCTTTTTAACACCTTTGTGTTACAAAGGAAGAATAACTAGGTCATTAAAAAAACTAGTTCAGCTGCTTAGTCCTTTTTCCTTTTTTTTTTTTTTTTTTTTTTTTTTAATTGCATTTTTATACTAGTTTTAGGATACTGGAGTGTCTCAAGAGTAGAGTCTTGGGTCGATGATCCGCTCTTCAGCTGTTTCTCTTGCAATTGCTTTAAAGTCACAATCACTTAAAGCACACTATAAGCCTTATTCAAATTATAAAGTCTGCAGTTTTAAGCCTGATACATATAAATGGTATTATATAGACACACCATTTAATACATCTTCTGAGACCTGTCGTTGCCACTTCAGAAGAATACAAACCGTTATATCAACAGTAAACAAAAAGTATTGTATGGAACAAGTACGGAACAAGTTAGTTATTTGTTTTTAACTTATTTCCCACATTCCTCTCTACTGCTGTTAATAAAATTGTGAATGACAAAAGTGAAGTTTACCTAGTGAAGACAACTGACACCAGAAAGAGAGTGCACTTTGCTCTCAGCTTTTAAACACCTGCATATTTTCTGACAGGATAGCCACATGCAGTATTTATTAGTAAGTGACATTTAAATGGAAGCCTGCAAAATAAGAGAGGCTGCTCCTATGCATAACAAGAGGATTAAAAATAAAATAAAATCAAATTAAGATTACTTACTTGATTAAGTATATCTTGTTTCTGTAACGCATGCAAGGAAAGAAAAGAACACATGTACATTAGTGCAATGTCATAACACTCAGGCTGTGTTTTTATAATAGAAGGATTTTTGTTAAAGGTCAGTGATGTAGATGAACAGGTTTCAGGCATATGAATTAGAATTCTTGCATTAGCACATATGTCAAAAAAAATGGTTCTAGGTGAGCATTCTAGTCACGATTAGAGAGTGCAAGCAATTTATTTTTAATCTTGCAATAACAGATAGATAACCAAGGGGGGGAGGGGGGGGGGGGAGAAGAGAAGTTAGTCTTTCATCACCATGTACTTAAAAGAAAATTTTAAAAAACTGTTGCCAAAAATAGTTAGCAAAACAACTTAATGAGAAGTGAGTAAGAAGTGAGTATAATGATAAATTTCATACAGAAGCAACAAAAGCAGGGCTGAGAAAAATCCCCCTCCTTTAATGGATGCTAGGAGAAACAGTAATGAAGGACGAGGAAAGGTCTGAGGTATTCAATGCCTTGTTTTCCTCAGTCATTAACACCAACCCAGCTGTTCTGAGGGTAGCCAACTTGCTAGGCTGAAAGACAGGGATGAAGAGCAGAATGAAGTTTCCGTAATTCAAGGGGAAACAGTTACTGATCTGCTACACCACTTTAAGATGCATACAAGTCTATGAAGCCAAAGAGGATCCGCCCTAGGGCACTAAGGAAAATGGCAGAAGTATTCACCAAGCCACATTTTATCATTTATCACCAGTCCCAGCTAAGTGGAAGTCCCAGTTGAACAGAGATTAGCAAATGTGATGCCCATCTACAGGAAAGGCTGGAAGGAAGATCTGGGGACCTATAGGCCTGTCAGTCTGATTTCACAGTGGCAGTGAAGGTCATGGAACAGATCATCTTGAGTTTTCACACAACACATACAGGACACCAGGTGATCAGGCAAATCAGCATGGGTTTATGAAAGACAAGTCCTGCTCTACTAACCTGATCTCCTCCTATATGACAAGGTGACTCACTCAGTGAAGGAGGGAAGGGCTGTGAATGTTGTCTACCTGGAGTTTAGTAAAGCCTCCAATACTGTCTCCCACATCATCCTCCTGGAGAATCTGGCTTGGAGGGGTGTACTCTTCATTGGCTATACAACTGGTTGAACAGCCAGGCCCAAAGAGTAGTGGTGAATGGAGTCAAACCTAGTTGGTGGCCAGCCACAAGTGGTGTTCCTCAGGGCACAGTACTGCAGTCAGCTTGTTTAATATCTTTATCAAGGATTTGGATGAGAGAACTGAGTGCACTCTCAGTAAGTCTGCAGGTAACACCATGTTGGGTGGCAGCGTTGATCTGCTGGAGGGTAGGAAGGCTCTACAGAGGGACGCAGACAGACTGGATCTGTGTCCTGAGGCCAACTGTATGAGATTAAACAAGGTCAAGTGGCAGGTCCTGCACATGGGTGAGAAGAACCCCATGAAACACTCCTGACCTGGGGAAGAGTGGCTAGGAAACTGCTTCGCAGAAAAGAGTTTGGGGGTGTTGGTCAATAGCCATCTGAATATGAGCCAACAGCACGCTCAGGTGGGGTGGCCGAGGCCAACAGCATCTTGTTTTATATCAGAAACAGTGCCACCAGCAGGGCAGGGGAAGTGATTGTCTCCCTGTACTCAGCACTGATGAGGCTGCACTATTCATTTTGGTCACATTCACTACAAGACAGACATTTGGGTGCTGAGCAGATCCAAAGAAGAGCAACAAAGCTGGTGAAAGGTCTAAAGAACAAGTCTTATAAGGAACAACTGAGGGAACTGGTGTTGTTTAACCTGCAGAAAAGGAGACTGAGGAGAAACATCATGGCACTCTACAACTACCTGAAAGGTCCTTTCCAACCTGAATGATTCTATGATTCTGTAAACACTAGCAAACACTGCTGCAGAAGTCATCATTATATGCTGCTTTAGAGTCTAGTAATTTTCACTCATTTTAATAAAGGTGCCATGTTAGTTCTCTACCTTAATCATGAACTGCTATCACTAATTCCTAGGGGAAGTACTATCTTAAAATGATAAAAACAGTTGTATTCTCTGGATGAATTACACCAATTGTGCCAGATTTTTGGTAAACTAGAGTTTAGCAAAAAAATCCTAGAGACATATATTTGATACGTCCACAACATTAGGAAGACCCTAAAACCCCTGGAAACCAGGAGGACTTCCAAAAATGCAAAGATCTTTTGGAGTGGGTACATGATTATAACTCCACTGCAACCTTTTTGCTGAACTTCAGGCTCCAGCTACCCATGCAGATCATACCATGGAATGTACCTTGTGTTATGCACTCATTGTCATAGCCTTCCTGGAAATATTTGTTTTCCTGGTCTTTCTGCATATGCACATTTATTCTTTTTATCCACATCCAAACAGTGGAACTCTTAGAGCATTTCCCTGCTCCATGTGCAGATCCAAGCTGCTTGTCTGGCTGAGAACCCTTCATGCACCCTCCACACTCACTCCTCAAAAAGTGATTAACTTTAGTAGGTCTAAATAGTAAATAGGCAAGCAGTAAGCAAGAAATTAGGATGCACTCCAACAGATCACTCAAAAATGTTGACGACATAAGAACTGCAAGCACATAATGATGTGCACTTACTGTTCACTTCGATACAGTCTTTAGCTCCACTGCTTTCCTAAATTCAGTGTTCCCCTCAACTAAATCTCAAACAATGAAAAGAATATTTATAAAGCTCAGCTTTCCAAGAAGATGATATGAACTCACCTGTGTTGCTTACATCAGGTATAAAATCTATTCTTAATTATATATTTGATATTGACTTAAAGAAGAGGGTGGAAGGATAGAGGTTCAGTACCATTTGCAGAACTTTCAGTCACCTCCCTTATATTGAAAGCAAAGAGTAAAAGCTCCATAAACAAACTCCCTATACTGGATGTCCTTCTGATAATCAAGATACATCATTTCTACTAAGCCCAAAAATCATTCACTCAACAAGATCCAAGATAATGGGAACAAAAAACATGACTTCAGGCAACAAGCTTCGAATACCAATAGCTTTATTTTACTATTCGTGTCCTATTAAATCAGCTTGTGATAGAAAACTGCAATATTGAAGCAATGGAGTGGAATAAATTCCTTAACAGGAAAATTCAAAACAGTTCTTAAGGCTTTTTCTTAAGTATATAAATACACCACACTGCTAAATCTGTCATAGCTCTATACTCTTCATTTTTGGGTAAAAATACTCACACCACCTTTTGGTAGAGTATTGACAAGACTTGAAAAATCTGAAGTGCTTAGGACATAATGATCCATAGAATAAAATGGAAAGATGATGCTTCCTCTATAAAACACAACTTCAAAATGGAAATGCTGTCTAAAATACGTGGAATTAAAAGGCTGCATTGTGACTCATTTCATATGGATCAGTCACTTTTTGTCACCTCATTTATAGAAAATACTTAATTACTTCAATAGTACATCCAGCTCATGTAGTCCTCATTCAACCAGACACAATCAACTTGCAAATAATTATGTGAAGAGTTTATTCACAGAACAGATTGAACGTGTGCCAAAAACATAGATAAACCTGTACAAAGGCAGTTTTGTCTTGACTTGGAATATTCACTCAACTACAGAGGAAATTTTGCAGCCATTTTGCTTTAAGTTTAGCAGCTTATGGAACAAAACTTTAGCTAATAAATAGATCCATTTCACTGCTAGCTATACTTTCCTTAAATCATGCTTACTAAAGTCTAAGCACTAAGCAGCAAAGAAAAAGCTTTGAGGGTTAGCCTGGGTCCAATATTGACCCTGCAGCAGTGAAAAACTTGATCCCTGCTGAAGACACTGAAGACACCACAGGGTGTGTGACATTCCTTTCTCCCCTTCCACCTGCACATCTTGCTCACTGGCTTGCACGCTCTGCTGCTCTATAATCCCTGCATGTTTCAGTACACTGGTAGGCTTCTGCAAACAAATCACTGTGAAATGATGAACTCTGGGAAATGCCAGACAGTCACAGAGTCAGTTCAGGATAAACTGTGCTATTAATTCCAGCTTTGAACAAATTCTGCCAATTCACCTGGCAGAGCCGTCAGAGCAGTTGTCCCAAGTGCCTATGATTATTTTGTATGTTAAAAGGTTATACCTCACAAAACTGAAAATGTCATAAGACAACTGCAAATGAAGAATTTAAAGAAAAAACATGATTAATAAATTAATACTATTTTATCACACACACTGAGTACTAAAAATCCAGCAGAAGTTAAAAACCAAAGAAAAAGAAAACAAACAAAAAAGAGCAAGCATAGAGTTTGTAAAACAGCTCACACTTTTCTAAAACAAACAAACATCAAACAAAAATGCGTCTACATTCTAACAAAAAATCAATTAAGGGAGGTCCTTCAGCCTGTGATTACAGCGAACCTATCCTTTTTATGATTCTATTTAACTAGAACAATGGAGATTTAAGATGCTAGTTTACAAGTTCAACTTATACTATTCACTGAACTACAGAATATTTTCCTCAGACGCCAAAATGACCAACGTTATACTTTGCAAAGTTCAAAGTGCCATATAGTTTTTCGATACTTAATGAGTTATAACTACCTTACTTGACAATAATTCTTTGCTTTACATCATGAAATATAAAATCAAGCAATTTTCATAACCATCAGTACATTTTTCTATCCTAAATTCCACACAATGCAAGCACAGTTAGAAACATCACTGAAATAGGTTTTCATTTAGCTACATTTTGAACTACACTATTAGGATGCACTAATCAGCAAATGAAGGTGATGAAAGAAAAAAAAAAAATCATCTTGTTTTTTCTACCAAACAAGACTATTTTGTCTACTAGTGAATCTGTAATGACAATGTACACACACACACTTAAAAAACCCATATCGGAATTCCTTGTTTCATCAGAAAGAACAACACACCTCCTTTAAAAACGGGGATCCCACTACCACACAATTTAAAAATAAATCCTAACTGAACAGATTTTATTTTTGTAACTCCTGAAATTATGTTTAATATTTCAAATATTTTAAAAGAAGTGGGAAGCACATTAATATAGGAGGGGAAGGTGTGGGGGAGTCTGCCTGCTTGTTTAAACCCTAGAGAAGAAAACGTAGTTTTAAGTAAATTGTTAAGTAGGTCTGTCTAATGTAATCTTAAAAAACTTTAAGTTCTTCAAAATAGTCATACTTTTGTTTTCCAAACAGTTTCAAATACCCAAACAGCTGATTTATAAATAATCATATATTTCAAATGCTCGGATTTGCTACAGTGCTTCTAAATATTTCTCCAAACCACTGAAGAAACAAGAAGAATTACCCCTTCAGGATTATATTTTGCTAACACACCACTGCCATGGAATTCTTCCAAGACATCCTTAATTTTCTTGGTAGAATCTGAAAAAAGAAGAAAGAGAATATGAAAATACAGAAAAATTATTTAAATAATATGAACTGTAATTAAAGAAACAACAATCAAGCTGCTAATAGCTTTTCCCAATGCACATTAGTAATTTCCTCTAGCTGCATGAGAGCTGTGGGCAGAAAGAAAGTGAGAACAAACTAAACCCTCTCACCAAACACTCTAAAAATCAACAAACAAATACTAAATACTAAGTAACAAACACTCTTTCCCCCACCCTCATCTATTGTTAAGTAGCATATTTCTGAAGTTGTTTGCAAGGAGTATTTCAAGTCACTTTTCATGTCCTTGAAACCTGACTCATCTACAGAACACAGTCATTCTCAACAGCACTACTAAATCTACTCTGGCACAGCTGCCAGTGAATAGAGAAACTGTCAGAGGAGCTAGACAAAATAAAGATTAAGGGGAGACTTGAAGAAAAAAAAAAAAAAAAAAAAAAAAAAGTAATAAATCTTTTTTTGTGGTCATGTCACAGAAAACAAATGTTACTATCAAAACCTCAATTTCTGCAGATCTCTAAGATCGTCTAACCACAGTCATCTACAGTAAATTTAAGACAACTTTTGTCTAACAGAATTGTGCAAAATTCCTGCAATTCAGAAGCATACAGGTCTAACCTTTCTAATTTGTTTCTCTTTTCTAATGCAGAAGAGCAAAATGGTTATTTTAACAAGTAGACACTACATAAGGCCTTTATATTCACCTGGAATGTGTCAGCACATAATCACCTTTTACACTTTAAATATCTCAGCAATACAACAAAAATAACTGTAACTCAGCTTTTTCTTTTAAATGCAGTAGTTGAGTGCCTAATGGCCAAACGTGCATTATGGCCACAACACTGACACGGATCATGATCTCGTAGTGAGTAGGACATGCACTACAGAAGGGAACGGGTGAATTTGATGGCTGCACATTTATTTCTTCAACAAATCCTGAGAGAAGCAATGAGGGCACAAGAACAGGACTATCACATGATCAGTTAGACACTCTCAACTCAGAACACGAAGGTCTCAGGTTACTGATTATTTAATTATGTTGCCATTTTACAAATCAGGCCTTAAGCCTGTTCTATTATTCTGAGCTTGCATTCTTCAACCTAGCATTTCAAAAGGCTTCAGCTTCATATATCAGAAACAAGGTTTTGTTTCCCATGAGCTCACTACCTGTTCTGGACTCAGCCAGCCCCACACATTAGGACTACTTGTGCTAAGACAAAAACGAGAGTAATTGTTGTAGATGATTCCTTTCTGAGGGAAACAGAGGGCCCCATAAGCTAACCAGATCCATCCCACACAGAAGTCTGCTGCCTCCTTGGAGCCCAGGTCAGAGATGTTACTAGGAGACTTCCTAATCTGGCACAGCCCGCTGACAATTACCCAGTACTGGTCATACAGGTTGGAAGCAACAAGGTTGAGTACAGTGGAAAATTAATTCAAGGCACTGGGGTGATTGGTTGAAGGATTAGGAGCACAGGTTGTGTTTTCTTGAATACATTCAGTGCCAGGGAAAACTGCACTGAACAGAACAGGAAAACACAGCTGATAACCATGTGGCTCAGGGTCTGGTGCCATCAGAGGAACTTCAGTTTCTCTGATCATGAGACCATTTATATGGCACCCGGCCTGCTGGGGACAGACAGAGTTCAGCTGTCTTGAAAGAGAAGAAGGATTCTTGTGCGTGAGCTGGTGAGGCTCATTGACAGGGCTTTAAACTAGGTTCAAAGGCCAAAGTGGATAAAACCAAGCTCACCAGAGATGAGCCTGGGGTGGAGTGCCCATGTCAGGGATGAAATCAATAGCCCAGCTGTAGCACATCTATACCAATGCACACAGCATGGGCAACAGACAGGAGGAACTAGAAGCCATTGTGCATCAGGACAGCTATGCCATAGCTGCCATCACAGAAACGTGGTGGGATGATTGTCATGCGTGGAGTACTGCAATGAATGGCTATAAGCTCTTCAGAATGGATATGCAGGGAAGGAGAGGTGGTGGAGTGGCACTAGATGTTAGGGAGCATTTTGTTTGTGTAGAACTCAACAACTGCAATGGTAAGGTCGAGTGCTTATGAGTAAGGGTTAAGGGAAAGGCTAACAAGGAAGATATCCTGTTGGCAGTTGGTTACAGACCACCCAATCAGTTGTAAGATACTAAATCTTGTCTCTCTATGTGAATCAACAAAGAAAATCACCTTTGCTCCTTGCCCAGACAATAGCTGTTGTGTATTGGGCAGAAGCCGCTGGATAATGACTCTCTGGAAATGGACAAGATCATCTTTACCCATCAGCTACCCTGGAAAGGGAGGATGGTGAAAAGGACAATGCTTTCACCACCTGGACACACACCTAAAAAAAAAAAAAAAAAATGTATAAAAGACTGTCCACAGTTGAGGCGAGGCAGATCCTCTCTTGCCTCCCACTGGGGCAGAAAAATGAGACTCACATAAATGGATTGCAGAAGCGATGGAAAATTTAAATGGAAAAGCAGTAGAGTGTTTTACAGAGAGCTACAAGCACAGTGACAAAAGAAACCCAAAGCATACAGAGTCCCTTATGACATACCCAGAAGCCTCCCAGCACTCCCCTTCTCTCTACCTGAGAGTATACCCAAAACCCCCAGGGCTTTCTCCCCCCACCCCCTCCACTTTAGGCTAATCTCAGATGGCTAGATCTGAGATTGCCCTTCCCCCTTCTCCTCCTGTCATTAGGCCTAGCCAGGCCTAAGCGGCCTTGAGATAACTCCCCTTCCATTACCAGATAGGGAGCATCTCCCATGGGAGCAGCAAGGGAAGAAAGAGGAAGTATGAGCCCCTGCTAATAGATTTATAGGGAGGAGGACATTATGGGTATGAAATATGCTATTTCCTGTGTCCACCCACTGGGCTGGACACTCGGGGCACCAGAGGTGTATCGTGTGTGGCAGCAACAGGAGGCACTTAGCCAAAACTGCCTAAACTGAGCAACTACTGTCTCAGAAGAAGGAAAAGACCTGGGCAATGCCACTCCGAAGAAAATACCAGGAGAGAAAAGGACAGAGACATCACCATGTAGACTGGAAGAAGCAGACCAGGAGGAACCTTCTCTCTGTGTCCTAAATTCTGCCTGCTGCAACTCATGGAGCTGAAGAGGCTGCTCAGAGAAGAACTTGGACATTGGGATCTCTCCCTCCCCCAGTGGAGGACAGCACAGCAACAAGGCAGCAACCTTCCTCCACAGACCCAAACCGTCTTGCGGGGAGGCAGGTGGTAATATAATTTCCTTCCTCTTCTCTCTCCCTCCTTCTGAGCCATCCACTTTATTCTGTTAATAAATAGCCTAGCTGTTGATATTTTGGCCTCGTTTGTGGCTTTAACATCGTAACACAGGAATATTCAAAAGAACTGAGTCTCTTTCCCTCTCCAGACTGAGACACCAGTATGAGAAGGCTGATGAGGCATTCTGCAGGTGACTAGCAGAGGTCTTCAAATGGCCATCCCTTGTTCTCATGGGGGACTTTAATTTACCTGCAGAGAAGAAACAATCTAAGAGGGTCCTGGAGTGTGCAGAAGAGAACTTCTGGACACGGCTGGTATAAGAGCCTACCTGGGGAGGTGCTACACTAGACCTACTGTTTAGAAACAGGGCAGGACTGGTGAGTGATGTGGTGGTCAGAGGCCAACTTGGGCTAAGTGGCCATGAAATGACAAAATTCTCAACTCCTGGTGAATTAGGGAGCAGGGTCAGTAAAACCACTACCATGGACTTCTGGGGGCCAGACTTTAAACTGTTCAGGTCACTAGTTAAGAGTGTCCCTTGGGAGACAGTCCCAAAGGGCAACGGGGTCCAGGAAGGCTGGATGTTCTTCAAGAAGAAGAGACACAGGGGCATGCTGGCCCCATGTATCATAAAATAAACTGTCAGGAAAGATGACCAGCGTGACTGAACAGGGAACTCTTGGAGTGGCTCAGGAAAAATAGGAGAATTTGACCCAACTCAAGAAGATTACAGAGATCTAGTTAAGTCATCCAGAGACAACATCAGAAAGGCAAATCCCAGCTAGAACACAACCTGGCCACTGCAAATACATAATCAACAAAAAGAAAGGCACAGAAAATGTCCACCCTTTATTGGATACAGTGGGGAACATTGCTATAAAGGATGAGGAAATGGCTGAAGTATTTAATGCCTTCTTCACCTCAGCCTTCAACAGTCAGACCCATTATCCCCAGTGTATTCGGCCTCCTGACGTGGATGGAGAGTAGCATCAACTCCGCATAATCTAAGAGGAAGTTAAGGACCTGTTATCACAGTATCACAGTATCGCTAAGGTTGGAAGACACCTCGAAGATCATCAAGTCCAACCTGTCACCACAGACCCCATGACTAGACCATGGCACCAAGTGCCACATCCAGTCCCCTCTTGAACGCCTCCAGGGACAGCGACTCCACCACCTCCCCGGGCAGCCCATTCCAATGGCGAATCACTCTCTCGGTGAAGAACTTTCTCCTCACCTCGAGCCTAAACTTCCCCTGTTGCAGCTTGAGACTGTGTCCCCTGGTTCTGGTGCTGGTTGCTAGGGAGAAGAGGCCAACCCCTTCCTGGCTACAACCACCTTTCAGGTAGTTGTAGAGAGCAATGAGGTTGCCCCTGAGCCTCCTCTTCTCCAGGCTAAACAACCTCAGCTCCCTCAGCCTCTCCTCATAAGGCTTGTGCTCAAGGCCTCTCACCAGCCTTGTTGCCCTTCTCTGGACACGTTCAAGTGTCTCGATGTCCTTCTTAAACTGAGGGGCCCAGAACTGGACACAGGACTCAAGGTGCGGTCTAACCAAAGCAGAGTACAGGGGCACAATGACCTCCCTGCTCCTGCTGGCCACACCATTCTTAATGCAGGCTAGGATGCCATTGGCCTTCTTGGCCACCTGTTCACACTGCTGGCTCATGTTCAGGCAGCTGTCAATCAGCACCCCCCAGTCCCTCTCTGTTTGGCTGCTCTCCAGCCACTCCGAACCCAGCCTGTAGCTCTGCATGGGGTTGTTGTGGCCAAAGTGCAGCACCTGGCACTTGGACTTGTTGAATGCCATCCTGCTGGACTTCACCCATCTATCCAGCTGGACGAGGTCCCTCTGCAGAGCTCTTCTACCCTCTAACTGACCAACATCTGCTCCCAACTTGGTGTCATCTGCAAATTTGCTGATGATGGACTCAATCCCCTCATCCAGATCGTCAATTAAGACACTGAAGAGGATGGGGCCTAGCACTGATCCCTGGGAGATGCCACTGGTGACTGGCCTCCAGCTGGAGGTGGCACCATTCACCACCACTCTCTGGGCCCAGCCCTCCAGCCAGTTCCTAACCCAGTGCAGAGTGTTGCTGCCCAAGCCATGAGCT
This sequence comes from Picus viridis, assembly GCA_033816785.1. Lineage (NCBI taxonomy): Eukaryota > Metazoa > Chordata > Aves > Piciformes > Picidae > Picus > Picus viridis. The sequence continues at coordinate 13,493,790 of CM066574.1, read as the reverse complement.
GACAGCTTAGCCAGCAGTTTGCTGTAGGGGACGGTGTCAAAGGCCTTGCTGAAGTCCAGGTATACCACATCCACAGGCCTCCCCACATCCACCAGGCGGGTCACCTGATCATAGGAGGAGATCAGGTTGGTCAGGCAGGACCTGCCCTTCCTGAATCCATGTTGGCTGGACCTGAACTCTTGGCCATCCTGCAGGTGCGCAGTTATGCTACCTGCACGCTCACAAGTCTATGGGATCAGATAGGATTCAACTAAGAGTGCTTAAGGAGTTGGCAGAGGAGCTTACCAAGCTGCTCTCCATCATCTATCAGTAGCCCTGGCTAACATGAGAGGTGCCAGACAATTGGAGGCCACATAAAGTCCATTCATCTTTAAATATGTATGATGCCTATGCAACTATAATCAAACCCAAACCACCATTATGTTATTTATAAAAAAAAAAAACCCAAAACCTGAAACAAAAACTCCCAAACAAAAACACCTCTGATTTTAGTTTGTCCATACTCTTCTTAGTCAAGTATTAAGACAGAACATATCCTCTATTCTGGTAACAACACAACTATTCACCTTTGCCATGCATGTGCTTAAAGCACCCACACTGAAAAGCACAGCTAATTCCACACTTGAAATAGCTGTCAAGGAAAAAGGGCCTGTGGATGTAAATTCTGCTTTGTTTTTTTTTCAGTAAAACTCTTCAAGAGATTTCCACATTCTAGACAGGAGCTGTATTTATTATGAATGCCACAACACACATTTCATGTCCAAGGCAGAACAATTTACCATTTTTCACAATCTTTTTTTCACAGTCATTCTATCATTTTTTTAGTTCATGTGACAGTATCCAAGCTAACATGAATAGAGACCTTTTAAAACGTTCAAAATGACATAGTGATATTTAAAGTCGAAACACCAACTGACAATCTTCTGTATGTGGGCTCATCAACAGTGCTGACATTCCTCAGAAAAATTAATTCTCATTCCTCAGCCTCCAACAGGCAAACTAGTATTAGGAACATGTTCCATCTTTAATAAGTTGACCTAAAGGGAACAGTCTTGGAAATGTCTATGCTGCTAAAAATGAGAAGTCAAGTACATGCTTTCTGTCACTATCAGACAAAAAAATTCCAGAAAATATACACAGAGGTAACTAGGAAGTTTTCCTAACTTTTCCCCGCCCCCCTAAGTTTTCTAATCAGGAAACAGCAACAATGATATGGCTTCTGTTTGATCATTTGTCTACATAATCATTTGAAAAGGGTGGTGTAAACACAAGCGTCAAACCAGAACCTGTGTTCTCAGTCACCTACAAGTATGGTTGGTTTTGCATGACCTGGCATTTTACCACTTTGAGGGTGACCAGTCTCAGTAAATTCATAAGTGCCACTCTTTACAATCAAATACAGTCCTAAACTCTGTTGGAAAACTCCAAGCTCTCTTCAAGAGAGACAGTCTCTAAATACATAGCCTGTCATTGCAGTGCTTAAATTCCATTTTATCTGCAGAGCTATAGCTGACACAGTATGAATTTCATGTAGCTTTAAATATAAACTTCCTTTATGCCAGTCTTTATTTTCATAATTTTATTCTCTTACCCACTAGCCCAATGCTTTGGGCATTCACTCAAAAAATGGAAGATCTTCAATTCTCTCTTCCACCTCAATGAATTTAAACTCTTATCATTCAACTCATCTTCTGTTTCAGTTTGGATAGAATGCAGCAGCGTTCATTTAGCCAAGCAGGTGGAAGAATAAAAAGAGAAACCGCAGCCAAGAAATTAAAGCTTTTCTTGGATGTAAGATGTGGTTTCCTACCTCATGCTCTGGTGAGTCTGGGGCAGATCAAACAGTCTGCACATGACATGGATGACTGTATGTCATGGTTTGAGTTGTATCTGCTGCCACTGTTCAACATCATGCTGACATCATTCCTGGTTCAAAATGAAAGTGCTGGCTAGAGCAAAGTATCATGGGGATTGAAGTTCAGATTGTAACATGAGAGGCTTCCTGTTCCAGGAGCTGCTTCTGGTTTCTTGTTTTGGGGTGTTGGTCATTTCCGCTGGGCAGGCTGCAGGTCAGGGGTGGGGAGGTTGCTGGCTGCTGCTGCTGCTGCTTCCACACTTTGCCTCACTTTTCTGCAAATAGGCTGAGTTAATCATTCCTTGTCTCAACCCCGAGGTTTTCCTGTGTTACTTTCCCTCCCAAATGTATGGGGAATGGGGCTTGTGACAGCAGGCTGTGTTAACCCAGGACACAATGCTTAATCTAAAGATTTACGCTTCTAGAAAGGCATGCATGTTAAAAAGACCAAGCCTACCAACAAACCCATATGCAGCACCAAAGGGTAAAAAATGTTCATGTTCAAACAAAAAACGCAATTCCAATAAAAACATGGTTTACTTAGCATGACAAGTCTTACAGTATGTCTGTGTTGGTAAGAGATGCCTGATGGTTGACACTGAATCAGCAGAAGGCAGTAGCTTACATGTCCTGCACTTCCCATGCATATGGCTGCAGGTTTGCTGGCAAAGTTCTTTTGCCATGCCTCAGTTTTGGTGTGGCACTTACACGGTCTTTTGACTCAAATTTTACAAAAGAAACAAACATTTAAAATCTTAAGTAGGACCTGCTGGAGAGTAGCTCTGCAGAGAAGGACCTTAAGAGTCGTGGTTGAGCATAAGCTATCCATAGGACAACAATGTGCCCTGGTGACAAAGGCCAATACTTCACTTAGGGGCATTGAGTGTGTCCTGCAGGCTGAAGGAGGTTCTCCTCCCCCTCTACTCAGCCCTAGTTAGATCACATCTCGAATACTGTGTACAGTTCCGGGCTTACCAGTTCAAGAGGGACAAATCCTGGAGAGAGTTCAATAGAGAGCTACAAGGATGATGGAAGGACTGGAGCAGGAAGGAAAGACTGAGAGACCTGCGGCTGTTTAGTGTGGAGATGAGAAGGCTGAGAGGGAACCATATCTATGTCTACAAATATTGAGGGCTCACTGTCAGGAGAATGAAACTGGTCTCTTTTCAGTGATACCCAGTGAAAGGATGAGGGGCAATGGACCTAAAACTCAATCACAGAAAATTCCATCTCAGCATGAGAATTTCCAGTGATAGAGCACTAGAACAGGCTGCCGGAAGCGGTTGTGGAGTCTCCTTCTTTAGAGATCTTCAAAACCTGCCTGAACACATTCCTGTGTGACTTGCCCTAAGTGGTCCTGCTTTGCAGGCTGGCTGGATTTGATTTCTGGAGGTCCCTTCCAATCCCGAGTAGTCTATGATTTTATGATAAACACTCCATTTTGGGTTTTGCATTATTAGAATTTAAAACTTATCGAAGCCTTGAAAGTAATGACCAAGCTGGGAAGGCAATCACTGTCCAGCATCTAGTGGACATCTCTCCTCACCAGTTGCTACTAGGAGTTTGGGTAACATACCTCAAACTGGAGAGTCTGAGTGACTACACCCTCCAGCAAATCATGGTCCCACTTAATTCTGTGACAAACTATTAGGAGAAAGCTTCTTAGAAACGTGACATCACCACAGCCAGGAGTGGGGCAGCCCCAGGCCCAGCCATCAAGCACCTCTCAGCGGATGGGGCAAGCCTGAGGCTGTCAGATCACTGGTGGCTCCAGCCCTGGGGAGATGGAGATCAGCCCTGCTGTGGGCTGGGACAGACATGGCCTGAAATAGTGTCCTGAGCTATAGGCAGGGTCTGGGAGCCCAGGGAAAGGCCAGGAAGGGATAGTCAGGCCTGGAAGCACCCTCAGGGTCTGAAGTCAGCATGCCATGACATGAAAAAACTATGATACTGCAAGTCAGTCTAATACTCAGTTTCGAAACGCAGTATTAATATACCATGACCTCAGAAACAGCTTGGCTTGAGACCATGAAGGAGGAGACACCTCAGAAGACCTCTCTAACCCTCAGATCCCCTCACCCCCCTTGAGCCTGGAAACTAATAGAAACCTCCAGCAAGTAACTTTGTGGCTCCTTCTTTCCCTTTTCTCATTTCCTGCTTATTTAAAGCTGCTCACAATATTTGATACAGGCTGCCAGCTCATAACCTTTCCAGATAAAATGATGAAAACATTCTCTATTAAATTAAGGAAGTAATTCTATTGACAACACATTTCACCCTAAACACGAAACTCCAAGGACTCTCTAACAGTAAAGAATCAAATCAGTTTGGTTTTAAATTCAGTATTTTTTTCTGACAAAGCAGAAACAATGAAACTATTTTGAAAGTATATGTACTGGTTTTGAAATATACATTAAAAACCAAACACACCATAGTTCACTTGTTTCTGTTTCCCCACAAATTTTTGTTTCTAATTTTAATAGGCATACTTTGAACTCATTACTTATCAAAAAAAGTAATTATGGCTTCAAAACAGGAGTTACAAATATATGGTATACCTATGTACTTAAGCACAGGTCTATAAAAAAGGTAAGTAATTTTAGTTATAAAAACATATAGCTCAAAGAAGTGAAGTTAGAATGGCACACAACTCCTTTATTTCTACATAACACATTACTCTTAAGGCTAATCTTTTCTCAATCCACAAATACTAACTCCCCTTTCTATTCCATCAACATACACTTACTAAAACATAATACACAAGTTTGTCATACTCCCACAGGCATCCCAAATGCAAACTCTCCTAAGGGGTTATGCAATACCAAGGGATACAAGTATATCATGTTAAAAAGCTCCAAGTTTGAATTTATGTGACCACTTCATCACACATGACATGAAATACCGTAAGTGTGCAAAGGGAAACTGAAGTAGTTTAAGCTAATACATTTCATTTGTTCAGCATGGGAGTGAAAATATACAACATATTTTACCAAGGTACCACAGTTTCTTTTGATTGTCTGCCTTTATTTGAAGGGCATGGGGGAAAGCTCTTCAGGTGGTGTAAATTGCCCTGTGGAGCTGGGGCTTTGTCTCCCTACTACCCCCACTTCTTTATGGGCAGGCTACCTTTAAGCCCCTATTTAACTGCAAGACATTTTCAAAACTACATCTTGTTCTTCCATTCCTCCATGCAACACAGACAACTCTTGAAACAGCTTTGTACTGTTCTTGAAGCAGGAAGATTTTAATGGTTACCTTTTTTTTTTCCATTTTGCTTTGTCATGGTTCCTACTTCCACAGTATCACATTCATTTTACTCATCTTACGAAGTTTTAAAGATTTATACAGTGAGAGTTCTTGACATCCAGCATACTGAAATTGTACTATAGAAATAAAATTTCAGCTCTCAACATTGAGGGCAACACTTTGGACTTTGTACCCAAGGCAATTTTAGGAAGATACAATAACTTACTATCTTATGAATAAAGGAATATGAATGTTGAATCAAGGGACTATTTTTAAACCTAAGAATCCAGCTCCATTTGGTTTTATTTGTCATTTGGGTTTCTGATCTATTAAGACACATCTATCTTCCACTTCAAGTTGTATTTACTATTGCAAAGAAATGTTATTAAAAAAAAAATAAATCTGCACATCTTGCAATCATGATTTTCTATTACAGTTTATCTTGGGAGCAAAGGCTTTAAAGTCAAATACTTACATAGACCATGAGACTAAAATAATTAGCAACAGAAGTAAACAGTGCTCTGGATTTTGAGCTACAAATGACAAAGGTTCATGCACTTACTGAGGCTATGTACTAGTAATAAGCTGATTTGCCCTTTGTCTGTTCTAAACATGATTCCTAAACTTTTGTTCATTGTGATTCAATGTTTGTTATAGCAGTGAGAAACTGTTGAAAAATTGCTCACTAGAACCTGCTCTCCCCAGGACTCAGAGACAGAGCCTTGAAAGTTCTATGACAAACATTTCAACTTGTAGTGGCATCAAAATGATCAAAATCTCTATTGAGCACTGCAGTATCATCATTTCATACTGTTGGCATGCCCAAAATTCTCTGTTACCATGCCCAAAATTCTCTGTTGCCTGCTTAGATTTGGATGCCATGACTCCACCTGAGGTAGTTATATATACACTAAATACATATATACGCTATTGCCATGAATACTGCCAAGCCCTTGTATTTTAGTTTATATATCTATGCACATACACATATGTGTTCCATCTGGTGAACTCAGATCAATTTTTGCAACCACTAAAATATTACTGGAGCTAATCAATCCCATATCCATTAAAAATAGCTTACTGTGACCATATACAATCTGAGGAAGGGGATAAAAGCTTTCTCTATATTCCATACATCTTTGGAAAGCATAAGTAAATTTTGCTACCTGGGGTATTAGATGGCATTTCATAGTTGTTAAAATTGTGCTCCAACTTACATAGAAAGAAATGCCTGAGGGTTCATGACTTGATACTGCTAATAAGAATAAAATAAAATTATAATAAAAAGGAACTGTTGCAGGTTATACAGAGTCCCTCCAATTTGTAACTCCTTTGTAAAGGGTTGGAAGTTCGTATGTGTTGCAAGTGTTGACACTGCAACAGGAGGTCTAATTTTCCACTTTTTATGCTGAGAATTGTGCCATAATTCCAGTTTGGATACAATCTCCAAACACTTACAGTACTGCAGGTGTTGAGCCTATGAAAAAAATATCATAGAAAGTTTAAAATTACAGCTATGTTATCCATGTATGACCTAAATAGGTATCTGCCTAAAATTCACAGCCTCCCAACTAGCTGCTTAATTACAAAGGCACAGTTTGATGCCGAGATTGCTTCCACTGCGATATTCACATACTCAGCTACCTTAAAAGACTACTGAAGAAGTGTACTGCTACTAGGTAGAATGAAGAAAAAAAAAAAAATCAAAAGAAAAAGGGTCACAGAGTGAGCAATAAAAATCAGAAGTCTCACTTCCAGTTCAAAACCTAACTTTTGAGATAATGTTGTTCTCCTAATGCATGAAGTTTAATGAAATAAAGGTCTAATGAGAGGCTAAAAATTTGTCTTAATTGTATATTAGGAAGATTGGGAGTTTTCCTGTTTCCGTTACTACAGCAAAGCAACTCAGTATTTACATTATAACTTTACACATTAAATAAAGTTAATATATGCTCATTTATCTTAACAATTGCCACAGTAAACTTATTTTGGAAGTCTGCCTTATGTTCACTGCTTCAAGAAAGAAATACATTTCAAGTACTACCATAAATCTTCTAGCTGTGGATTTCAAAATATATAAAATTCTGTTTCCTTCTCAGCCAGCTATGTGTCAGTACAGTTAAACAGATCTTTTACAGCATTGCTGTATCGTCTTTATTTTATCAGAACTAAATACATATGTAGTCCTATTAATTAACTAGTTTAGCTCATTATTTTCTTAAGAGACTTCCTAGGCAATATTGACTATAACAGACAATACTTGAGAAAAAAGTACAGGAGAGAGGTGCCATACATGATACTATCAAGGAAAGGAAAGTTCCTAAGATCAGTTTGTGCTCCTGCAGACTTGCATTCTACTGATCCTTGCTTGATGGATCTCAAATCTTTTCCATTTCACTACAAATACATTAGACCTAGATTTTCTATCTGCCTTATTTCCAAGGGATTTAATCTTCCCATCTTTCCAATTTATATAAAGTTGGAATTGGATAATTCTTTGCTTATTCCAGGGTTCTAAGGAGACAGTAAGGAAGAACAAACCTTATAATATAGCCCATCGATAAAAAGCAGTAGTAAACCCTACTACCAGAGCTATTTGTGACTTTATTCAATGACACTTTAATGATAAAATGTAGCAGTTTGGGCTGGGTGCCTCTGCTGCGTTGATATGAGGGACGTTTCCTGTGTCCTGAAGGAGTCCAGCCCAGTGGGTAGACATGGGAAGACAGGTATTTCATCCCATAATACCCTGCTCTCCTATAAGATCTCAGCAGGGGTTCTGGCACTTCCTCTTTTCGTCCCTCGCCACCACCAAAAAAAAAAACAACCCAAAACCAAACCAAAACACAATAACCAACCACAATCAAACAACAACCACAGAGTCCTCATAGAGAGACACTCCAAGGAAGACTGCATTTTCATGGAAACTTACCCTGCAAGGTAACATTATTCAAATAAGGAGCTTCCTCAAGCAAGTTCACAGAACTCCCTAATCATATGAAACAACATCTGATTAACTATGCAATTTCGACAGTTTAATACCTTTGGGTTAGTTCTCCTCTACAGACATAAAAACAAAAGCCCATTTAAGCTCTTGGGCTTTATTTTTCTCCATTATCACTTTCTGGAATTCTTTATTGAGTTAAAAAAAATAATTAAAAAGACAGGAAAAAAAAAAAATCCTCACCTCTCTTTGTTCCAGTCCCTCTTTATTCCTGAAACTATCATATAATCCATTTTTCATGCTTTTCTCCCATCAATACATTCTTCATTTGGATTTTCCCACTAGGCAACTTTTCTTCAGTCTTACTGCCCAGGATGGATGTTTGCTCTTATGTATGCTGCTACCAATTAATAACTTTCGCATGATAGGTGTTAGTAGTACACAAGCATTTGTGTTTTAGAGGTTGCTATAATGAGGAATGCAAGATTTCTGCACTTTTATTATGGCCTAGTAGGATGGGAATAAACCTCAGTAAAGTCTAAGCAGATCTTTCTAAATGAACTGAAAAGCTATTTTTCTTTATCCTACAGTTCATTACCAAATACACTGCAAACACCTCTACCAAGGGAAGGTTTAGTCCGCTTTTAAGTCAAAACTTGCAACTGTGGCACCTTTACACATACCTAAATGACTGAGCATATGAGATAAAAGACTTCGAAAAAATATACTTCTGTGTCAAAAATTTACTCTCGAGGTATCAAAAGTAACTAAATTAAGTCAATTCCTTTAAAGCTGTGTGAAACATAGTGACAATTTGGTTATAAGTGAGCATACTCTTAAGTTAATTTTACACACAAGTAGCCCTTGCAAAAGCTATGAGCATCATGTATGGAAGTGATGTTTGTTCCAGTACTGCTGAGAGGGGGCAGGCAGTTATTCACCTACTGGCCATCTTGCTCAGAGCAGATTCCAGCCCTGTGTTTGCTCAAGCATGCCTGCACCCAAAGGGGAAGGCGCTTTTACACTCTAGCCTTCCCAGCCCACTTCATGCCCTTGTCAATGAGGCAGCCTATTGCTGGTCATTGACTAATAGCCAGAACCAGTGCAGCATTGACACTGTCACCAACCTCAGTGGTTCTCCCTCCTCTGTTCATCATATCTTCCCCATAATCTAAGTGAGACGTTTCATAGTCAGCCACCTGCAGCTGTCCCATCCAAATAGCCACAGTCTGTTAGGAGAATTTTAGCAAAAGAATAAGAGGAAGCAAACAACAGTAGGTGACTTGTAAGGCAGAAGAGTAGTTTGGCTGGAATTTGTACAGTGGCTGAAAACTGTCTGCTTGTTCTTCCATCTATACGACTATCCTGTCCTACTCTGAGTGCGAACAGTGTATGGTCCAGGAGCTGAGTTGACTTCATGCTATATAATGTTTTGAAGACTGACATCACTGTTACTTTGCTTTATGTGATAGTTATAGGCATTTTCATAAGAGAAAACTATGTAAGGAAGCTATCCAAGGTCAATTAGAACAGTGTAAATAGCCAGATGCTGTTTCCCTCTGAATTATAAGTTTGAGCAGCCAAACACCTCTTAGTCATGTAAATTCTAAAAAATTTGAGAACTGCAATGCAGACAAGAAATCCACAGCTGCTGAATCATTATCTCTAGTTCAAAAGTGACCATATCTTATCCTTTTGTTCCAGATTTTATTTGCATTGAATGATTGTGTTTCTTCCTGTCAGATAGAGGTATGGAGCTAACATGTTTGCTTTAGGATGTGGTTCTTTTATTACTAAAAGAAAAGACATTCAGCAGACTTGCAGAGATTCTTCTCAAGATGTGGGAAAATAATATAAACCCAATACTGAGCTATTTCTCTTAAGCTATCTGCAGTTAAAGTGATTATTAAACCCCAGGACAGTCCCTGCCCATGGCAGGGGGGTTGGAACTAGATGATCCTTGTGGTCCCTTCCAACCCTGACTGATTCTATGATAATTTTACTTCTGCATACATATCTCAAACTTTCACTACCTTTCTCCCCTATAGAAACATACATCCCTAAAATATATCTACTATAAAATGGCATAATAAATACAGGAAGACCTTAAAAAGCATGTACTATACTAATACATACCATAAAAAGAACTATTATAGGTTAGCACTAATTGTGGACAGTCATAAGCATAATACTGATTAAATCCCTAATTTTTATAACGTAATGCTGTTATTTGCCTGTCATTACGGTCAGAACATCTTTTGGTAATTTCTGGCAAGTTCACCAAGAATATTCTCTCTAAAAATCTGTTCCAAAATCAGATATTAATTTCCCATCTTTGGTTAGGGCTTTAATTACCCCTGCCACAAATCCTTCCAACAATGAATAATCCTTTCCCTGAACAATCCATAACACTAGGGGGAAAAAATAAGGAAGGAGATAAATTTAGAAATTTACTAAAAAAATAATAAACACTTTTATGCCATTTGTGCTTCAAACTTCAAAGATAAGCCCCTACACTAAACTCAATGTATATTTAGAAGAACAACATAAATGTCTGTTTACAGTAAGTTAATATAAACTTAGCATAAACTCATTGAGATGTTTCATGAGCATGTAGCCCTGAAATACAGGTATTATAACAACATTAAGTTATTTAACCTAGTAGCAAAACACAAGTAATATGACACTGGTATTCATCAACTTAATGTTGCCATGGACAAAAGGCAACATAACAGTAGAGAACTAACAACATTCCCAGGTCCCAGGATTGAAATTTATACCTCTTCCTAATCCATCCACTCCTACAGCAGTATGCTCATACAGGACAAGTTTGCTTATTTAATTTCATATTGTTCAGTTAGGAAGATTAACAGTGATACTGTCCAGAACATCAATGGTGAAGCTAGTATCAGCAAAAATCATGCAACAGAGCAAAAATAAGCATAAAAGAAGACAAACTGAGAAGGAAAAATGTAGAAGGCAGATGAGGCTTCAAAAACATTAAGACAAAGAAAAGACGACAGTGATTTCCTCTGACCTTCTTCTCTTCTTTCACCTTTATCTTCTTTTTCTCCTTCATACATTTTTCAAATTGTAACTAATGTATGTTAAAGATAAAAAGCTCTCAGAAATGCTGTATCACTTACACAGACCTTAAAGAATCTATATGTATGAGCTCATCATTTCCCAACTTTTCAGGGACCTTAACTTTATGATGATCTAGAAGCATGTCTTCTTTTTCAGAATAAAGATCAAATGATCTCCACATTAGTGAAGGCTCCACAACATCACAAGCTAATATTAGAGCATTCAGATATAAGACATCACAGCCACAAACAGAATCTTCTCCAAATTTTTGTATTGATCACAAACTTGCAGATAAATATTTCAAATGTTCTGTAAGTCTGATTATTAAAAATATTTAAAGGCAGTAATACATTAATAAAATACTTTGATTTAAACTAAGAGGAAAGAGGACAATCAGATATAAATTCACTTAAAAACCTGGGGAACAGCCTAGGGAGAGGCAGCTACATTTCAATTCCAATGGAGTAGCATTCCAAGGAAATAGAAGACTAAACGATCCGTGAACTTTCTGACTCCACTGCTTGTGGAGATCAGGCTTATTAAGCATAGCTTTCATTGGTTCAAGAGAAAAAAAAAAAAAAAAAAAAAAAATGAGGAAAAGGCAAGTTGATTAATTCCGTGTAAGACATCACAAAGAAAAGAAAAACAAAACTAGACTTCAGAGCTTTGTCAAAAGATGGTAAAAGGAAACACTTTAGACTTTTCCCTTACTTTTCAGGCTGAGCTGTTTCTTTCCTGTGCTATATCCTGTTTCAGAATTAGAAAAAGCAAAACATATTAACACCTCTCTTGTCAAAATGCTGCTCTAGAGCATTTTAACCCAAGGAATCTGTTCCTGAAAAAACACACTGGAAGTCCGGAAGCCTGCCATGCACGCACCAAGTGCAATACAGAGTAGACAATACCTTATGAAAAGATTTTTCATGTTAAGGAAAAAAACTCTCGGGGGATAAGCTGAGGAGTATGCTTGTCCTTAAACAATGCTACCATGCTTTACTACATTCCATCACACAATTTAAATGCTGCAGAAGCAAACATAAAGCAACTGTAAACCCAGAACTTACTGAATGCTATTTAGCAGGTAACATGCTTCCCTAACAAATACAATTCACAACAGAGAATTGGTCCTTTTAACTTGGCATTTAAGATGATCCAAGCTAGGCTGTTTCACTTCTCTTACAGCCCCAGTCCCACATGCTCTTGTTCATCGTGTCACCAGGTGAATTTTGAAGCTTGGATAGAGCCTCTGATTAGAATAGAATAGACTAGACCAGACCAGACCAGGTTGGAAGAGCCTTCAAGATCACCACATCCAATCTATCATCCAACACCACCTAATCAACTAAACCATGCCACAAAGCACCCTATCAAGTCTCCTTCTAAACACCTCCAACATAAAAATATAGCTACACTTATGCTCAAGTTTCTTGCATAGCAACGACTTAGTTTTGTTCTAAAGCATTTCTAACATTTTGTGTGCTTAGTAAAAGAAGCTTTATCCCAGACTGTGCATTAAAAAAAAATGACAGAGAATAAATGACTTGCTATCTTTCAATATGTATGAGATAATAGCTTCAAGATAAGTCATATAATACTCAATCTCCTGAAAGTAGTGATGCACAATACTCTGCATCATTAAGAAATATGCCAGACCCTTGTCAGAATATCTCAAGCCTAGTGTCACTCATAAATAGCAAGCTAGACAATATATCCATAAGTCACACTAAAATAAAGAATCTACAATTTACAACTCCTTTCTATCTTCTAATAAACTCTGCAGATGAAAAAACACCACCAAAACCACCCCAGATATGGATGTGAATATAAACAGAATGGCTAGACATGATGGCAACTTGTTTAAATCACAGTAAGGGTTGAAATTGTAGAAGCTGCCTTCAGAAATCACACCACCCAAGTAAAAATCCTAAGGCAGTAACAGAAATCTCTCTTTAATAATTTTATGCATATTTAAATGTTACATTCAGTGTAAGACCATGCAAACTATTTGCTTTTGTCCCACCAAAATAACCTCGTAATATTTTTAGTAGACATTTCCTTTGTTAAAAATAAAACCAAATGTTTCAGCATTTAACATATTCCAATAACCACCACAGTCAAACTTTTCCATAATCAGATTGCACTTTCCTTTTTTTTTCCCCAAATATTGAAATATTTCATTCTGTACGCATCCAAATGTTTCAAAAAGAACACCATAATTGTTGCAATACAATTTGTTGTTCTGTGTGCCTACAAATAGCACTATTATGAAAAGATACCCTGATTAGCTTGAATCAGACACTGTAGGAATTCTAGAGCTCCTGAAATAAACTGAAAATAGACTCCAGCTGTGCTGCTGCATCAATTTACTGCTCATTTCTAGCTTAGGAGTCTTTACAGTGCAAAGTACAGCAGAAGCATGTTGCTTTTCTGAGGAATTCCCAAACGTGACAGTCTTTTGTTCTTGTAAGAAAACACAAGTCAGTGTGGGGTACACACACAAAGCTCCTTTCTCTTCCATGCAGGTTCTCGGTTTCATCCACAGGCATCCATTCCCTTGCCAACCAGCATCATAATTCTAGCATTGCACAGAAGTGGCGATCTTTCCATGGGGAATGGCTGTGGCAGACTGCAAAAGTCTGATGGGAGGGGGTAGGATGGGGGTCCCAGCAGGGAAGGTATGAAAACGGGGACACCGTTAGGAAAGAGCTGAGAGCATGAATAAGGAGAAGGAGAACTTACAGGCAGACAGAACTTCTGAAAAGCTCAACAAAGCAACATGGCTGCCTGTGCTAGACTTGCATTGCATACAAAACCACATCATTTTCCTGCTATCAGAATTCAAGTAGTTCCCTGGAAACTTTAATCACAAACACAACAATATGCCTCACATGGAGTTCATTGTAACTACATAAAAGCTGGAAAATCAGAATGAAGGCTTCCTTCCAGACCTGCTGTCTGTCCTGTGAAATCACTGAGCACTTTACAAAGATCAAGAATTGACTCCCATTCAATTTGGAAGAGAACAGATGTAATTCAAGTTGTTTAAAAGCTTGCATGTGATTCAGTAAATCACCTGGTGTGGTGGAGTAGGAAGGTTCCCCCCACACACAAAAGAATTCCACAGCTAACTCAGCCGGGTTCCACCAATGAAATTGGATTAGCATATCTCTTGTTTTCATTTATATATCAAAATATTCGCCCAGAGTGTTCAGAAAGTGTCTCTTTCTTAAAGGCACAGCCTAAACCGGTCACAATCCACCCCTGCTAAACAATTTCGTTGGCTGTTCATACTGTCCATCCAATCTAAAACAATATCCACAGTTTGCAAGTAAAGTTCATAGTCCATTCCGGCTATCCTCAGGTGTAGATGATTGAGAAGTCCAAGAAACAAGAAAAATGGAAAACAGTTTGTCTCTTCGCAGACGAAGCGAAGAAAAGGGAAAACAGGGAAACAGGGACTCTCAGTTGACTCAGGGCTCTCAGGGTTCTCAGGGTTCGTGCACTGTAGATTCCTCAGGGATTCTTCCTTTGGGCGCGATGTAGCTGTACAACACTCTGAAATTAAACTCTTTCAGCTAAAGTCAAATTTCTTTGTGGAATACACTGAATTTCACCATTCTCTTGCATTACCCAATAAGTGTGACCCGGACCTTCAGCTGAAACCACCCCTCGGACAGGTTTAGCCTCTCCTGAGGGAGAAAATACCCAAACAGTTTTACCTAACAGATTCTTTTCTTTAACAACAGGAACTCTATCACCTTCTACTTTCTGTAGCAGATCTGAATGTGCAGGTCCAGCTCGGTTCACTGAACCTCTACTATTTACCAGCCAGGTTGCTTGTGCTAAATGTTTTTCCCAGTTTTTCAAAGATGCACCCCCCATGGCTTTAAGAGTGGTCTTCAACAAACCGTTGTAGCGTTCAATCTTCCCTGCAGCTGGTGCATAGTAGGGGATGTGGAATATCCACTCGATGCCGTGCTCTTTGGCCCAGCTCTTTACAAGGTTGTTTTTGAAGTGAGTTCCGTTGTCTGACTCAATCCTCTCGGGAGTTCCGTGTCTCCACAGGATCTGTCTCTCCAGACCAAGAATGGTGTTGCGCGCAGTTGCATGTGGCACTGGATAAGTTTCCAACCATCCAGTGTTCGCCTCTACCATAGTAAGCACATACTGCTTACCAGAATGAGAACATGGTAGAGTGATGTAGTCAACTTGCCAAGCTTCACCATACTTGTACTTGGACCATCTGTCACCATACCATAAGGGCTTAAGTCGTTTTGCCTGCTTAATAGCAGCACAAATGTCACAGTCATGGATGACTTGTGTGATAGCATCCATGGAAATGTCTATGGATCTGTCACGTGCCCACTGGTATGTTGCATCTCTGCCTTAATGTCCTGACGAATCGTGAGCCCACCGAGCTAAGAACATCTCACCTCGGTGTTTCCAGTCGAGATCAAGATCAGAGTCCATGTCTACTGGAGAAACTCTTGCAGCTAGATCTGCCTGATGGTTGTGTTGCTGTTCCTCAGTAGCTTTGCTCTTAGGAATGTGAGCATCAATGTGTCTCACCTTCACTGGAATTCTCTCGATTCGATCAGCAATGTCCTGCCACAGGTCGGCTGCCCAAATGGGCCTTCCCTTCCTTCGAGCAGGCAATAAATCAAGCAACCTTTTAGCCCAGCTTCTGGACAGCAATTATCCACAAGCCGCACGTTGGACCACCAATTAAAAATATGGGGTGGAGTAGGAAGGTTCCCCCCACACACAAAAGAATTCCACAGCTAACTCAGCTGGGTTCCACCAATGAAATTGGATTAGCATATCTCTTGTTTTCATTTATATATCAAAATATTCACCCAGAGTGTTCAGAAAGTGTCTCTTTCTTAAAGGCACAGCCTAAACTGGTCACACCTGGATATAGAAAACAAACACTTTTTTGGTTAATTAAGTATTACTTCTTACCTTTCTAAAAACACAATAAAAGAATTCCTCCACCAGAGGAATGCTATATACTTTGTTATTCTAACCTTACCTTCTTCCTGGTCCTGTAGGTTCTCTCTTTATTCCAACCTTCACATAAGCCCTTGATCATTTCATGTGTACTACCCTGCTTTCCATGAAGCTTTCTTTCCTCTTTTATTTTTATTTTATCCAGCCTTTCCTCACAGGGGAGATGTTCCCCATTCTTCATCTTTGTGGCTTTGCACTGGACTCTTTTTTCAAGCAGTTCCCTAAGGTCCTTCTTGGGCCCAGAACCAGGCACAGTATTTCAGATACAGCCTCGCTTTGGTGGAGTAGAGGGGAAAGAGAATCTCTCTACTAACCACACCTCTTCTAATACAGCCCAGGATGCCACTGGCCTTCTTGGCAACAAGGACACATAGCTGCCTCATGGGCACCCTGATGTCCACCAGGACTCCCAGGTCCTTTTCCCAGAACTGCTCTCCATCAGACCAGCCTCCAAGGTATAATGGTACCTGAAGGTGGTTTTTTCCCAGATACAACTTTGTACTTGATCAGCACCATTTAAGGCAAAGAATTCATGGAACTTAAAAAAATTCTACAATGTTCTGTCTATGATTAAAGCATGATAAAATGAAAGGGGATGATCTTTTCAGGAGAAATACTGATGATAAATTAATTTTATATGGAATAGTGATGCATGCCCACTACAAATTAACACTGTTAAAACAAAATTTAATTTTTATGAGTTAGAAAGATTAATTTTCTCATTTTTTTTTCAAAACTCCACAAGCAGGCTGTTAAAAACTGCTTACAAATCACAGACATGAAAATGGAAATGGAGCAGAACATCCTCCACTCCCCTAAAATGAGTATTAGAATTACTAGTTCAACAGCATTAATGCACAGAATTTAAAACTGCAACTGGATGCCAACTGATACAGCAGTCTGAAAAAAAAATCTCATCTCTGATAGTAAGGTCCAAAGCTGTCTAACTGATAGCAATGGGAATACACACTGAAGTTATGAAGCATAAGCTACTAGACACTTTTATCTAAGACTAATTATGCATAGTAAGGGAGAGAGCAAAAAACCTCTACAAAATGCACGCAAAGTAATTTTTTTTCCCAGAATTGCATGGAAGACTTTTAAACTTTCACTAAAGTGAAAACCAGTATCAGTAAAAGTGGGAATCTCTCCTGGTGAAGTGCTGTTTCATGAAGGATTAGGGTAAGATTGATATTCTGCATGACTGTAACACTAAAGACTGATTACAAAAGGAATACATAATGAAAATAATAAAAATCTGCTAAGATAAAGGACTTTGTTCTCTTTTTTTGTAAGGCATGAAAATGCTTCCCACTTCTTCCATCTGTTTCATTTTTCACACAACAATTATTGGTTTGTAATAACAGGTGGGAAAAACGGGGAACATTTTCATGTCTTTTACAAAAGGAGATAGAAGATGAGGCAGAATCCATTCCTCAAGAGAGAATAGTGCATTGAGACAGCACTTATGGAAAAGATCAAGCAGATAAACAGGCATTTAGAAAAACAATGTAGAAATCAAATCCCCAGAGATGTTTCCCAATCTCTACAACAAAGTAAATGATAAACTCCTGTAAGTTAAAACTAATTGAGAATTGGGGCTGTATGTTTTTTCTTACTATCATTCTTCAGTTTTGAAGAGAGAGTATAGGTATGTGGTCTGTAAGAAACTTGGCCTTAAAAATAAATAAAAGAATGCTACTAGAGACAGGTTCAAAGTGATATATTAGCGCTCTAATCAAGAGAAGCACTTAACAAAAACTCAGCTACTGTTATATACAGGACTATTCAGCATTAAAAACATTAACAATTTGCCATTATCACCACCTCAGAACACTACATGCACTAGTCTTTGGCACTATAATTTGTGTAGCTGCCAGCAGAAAGCAAACATACCTGTGTCCCTGGCAGCATGCACAGCAAACCCATACGAACAAAACTCTTATGTATCCCAAGTTGCTACATGACAAAACTGGACATGAGATGACAAATTCTTTCTGCATAGGACAGGACAACTTTCTGTACGTGTGACATCTCTGGTTGGCATTCCTATCACAGCGTCACAGAATGTGAAGGGTTGGAGGGGACCTCCAGAGAACATCATGCCAAACTCCCTTGACAAAGCAGTATCACCTAGGGCAAGCCACACAAGAACACATCCAGGTTGGCTTTGAAACTCTCCAAAGAATGAGACTCCACAACCTATCTGTGCAGCCTGTTCCAGTGCTCCACAGTAATGGAGTTTCTCCTCATGTTGAGGTGGAGCTTCCTGTGTTCTAGATTATATCCTATTATTGGGTGCCACTGAAGAGCCTGCCCCCTTCCTCTTGACACACACCCCTCAGATATTTATAGATACTAATAAGACTCCCTCTCAGCCTTCTCTTCTCAAGACTTATCAGTCCCAGTACTCATAATAGAGATGTTCAAGTCCCTTATTCATCCTTGTAGCTCTTCATTGGATTCTCTCCAGTCTGTCTTGAACTGGGGAGCCCAAAACTGGATATAGTATTCCAGGTGTGCTCTCACCAGGGTAGAGTAGAAGGGGAGGAGAACCTCCCTAGACCTGCTGGACACATTTTACTAATGCATCCTTCTTGGCCACAAGGGCACATTGCAGTCCTGTATATAATTTACTGTCCACTAGGTCCCAGGTATTTCTCTTTGGAGCTGCTTTCCAGCAGGACAATAAAATTGTGTCATTCCTTACCTTAAAAAACAATTTTCAGGACACAATCTGAAGTACAAAGCACCTAGCATGTTTAACAAAATGAAAATGCAAAGGCATGATATATTCCTTATTCATGATCTCAAGTTATTTAGAGCAGTTTAGGCAACTTTATTCACTAGAAGCAGCTCAATGAGATCTGACTCAGTTTCAAGCCAAAGACTTTCTGTAGTGCAGAGACCATATTGCTAGTTTCCACTAAAATAATTAAATAGAGAGGTGATTATAACCCATTGTGCATAATTACGCAAAATTTGGTATTGCTTTTAAAGCCAAGACAGACCCTGAAAGAAGACTAACATATTTGTGCTTGGAATCCTTACAAAAAATTTCAGATATATGGCTCCCAGAGGCAGGATGCTAAGCTGTAGAGATAACTCCATTTGTTTGGGGGCTTCATTCAGTTTTGTTTTGCAGGTGGGAGGAGTGTTAGCCAAAGTTGCTGCACAAATTTTGTGGCTAGACAACCAAATGGAGATGGGAAGAAATAAAAAAAAAAAGAGGAAGAAAAGAAATTCAGTTTCCTATGAAAGCTGTTAATGGTAGGAAAGTCATAAAATTTAAAGTAAACTTACTCAAGTTATTTTATAAAACATAAGACTTTACGCTCCAGCATGTACACAGATCTGCAAAGTACTTACCTTAATATTAGAATCTGGCTTGAAGTGATGGCAATTTGAAGAGCAGCTTAATAATCCTACAGTCAGTCATTACATCTCTAGAACGCTATCAGAAGGAAGTGCTACTCTAGCACTTGCTTCTTAAAACCTAATGCAGGAAAATGTTAGTATGTGCTTTAATTTAAACACATGGTTACACTGGGAAATATTCCAGAATGTGTTTTTATACTATTTGGGACAATTGAATTTTATTTTGTCATTCTTTCTGTGGATCCTTTAAACTCCCAGAATCCACTAATCCACTAGGAACTTGAAATTATATCACAGGATCATATACTTTTTGGAGATACCGTGCAAGACCTCCAAAAATGATCATGTTAGATCACAGATCAAATAATGGGCTTGGACTTGATGAGCAACATGACATCACTGTGTTTGAAGCAAAACATGAAAGTATAGTTCTTATTTACAACAAGACAAAGGACTATGAAAGTGGTCAGTATTCCTTTAACTACTAGCCAATTCATAATTAAAGAACATCTTATCTACTAAAATGATTCTGGATGAATAGTCATTTTTTATTTATTCTAGAGTGCCTCCAAAAGGGGCTAATTTCAAATTCCAGTTTGAGTACTTATTTGGATTCACCTCAGCCCCAATTAGCCAAGAAAGCAGTCAAGCTGTAGAATCTAAAATAGCACTTGTGCAAACTTTAACAAGTTTTAATAACAGAATTGACAGAAAATCTTCAACAGGAGTCTCCACAGAAGACAAAATAGTTATCCTGATTTAAATCATTGTTGCAAGGTAAAATTTGGCTAGCCACTAAGCTACAGGAATTCTCTCCCTTCTGCCCTAGGTAATTTTTCTCAGTCTCATAATTTGTTGGCGTTGGTTATTTTCAAGTTCTTTTTTTCTGACCAAACACTCAAATGCCAAATAAGGTATTCCAAAAAAAAAAAAAATTAAAAAAAAATCAAGCTTCAGATCTGGAGCTCTGTTCTGGCTCCTGAATGCTGTTCTGACTCTTTAAAATCCTACTCTGATATTGTCCTAATCATCTCTTCCCAGTATCTGTTCTCTGGTTTTTAGAGCTACTCAGTATATTACCTATGAGTTGTGAAAACAGCATGGATTCATACATTTTTGTCTACCAAATTTGATAGACTCAAACTTGATGTGAAGCCATTTGTTTTGTTTTTCCATGGCTTTATTTTCAATTATTTTTTGTATTTTTCCCCCTTCATGACTTTCAGCTTTTTCATCCCAGGAACTCTGAATCTCCTGTATTCATGCTGCCAGGATGGTACAGTTTGGAACCTTAGCTCACGACTAGAGCAATGTACTTGCCTCTCACTCTTTTCTTTGCATCTCTTCAATCTGGTTTCACCACCCCTAGTACCATGTGACTAATCTAAGAATTTCTTAGAGCCTACCCAATACTGAAGTGCCTCTGTTCAACAAAGCACTCTGACACATACTTAGTACACAAACTGTCTCCTCACCCTCCACACATAAGGGTCTCAAATTTTCAGATTTTTCTTCTCTTCATTTCAGCCTCTACAATTTGTAGGGTCATACACTATACACAGCCTATGCTTCCTCTTTGAGGTGGTGATGTCAATAATAACTGGCAGCATCTTTAATTAACCTATCCTGACACAGGTAAGGATGCTAGATTCCATCCTATCTCTGTAGTGAATTCCAAACATAAATGACATACTAAAAGTAGAAATGACCCCCTATGAAAAAAAACAAGTCAAAACAAAACAAACCAAAAACCACCATAAAAAATCCCAAACAAGCAAAAAAATAGAACCAAAACCCAACAACAAACAAACAAACAAACCCAAGCACATAATAAACAAGCAGAAACTAAACTAATAACATAAAAAGCAATTAACAAAGCATTTCAGAGTCACTTGCTATGCCTTCATGAATTAAAACATCTATTACTAGGCCAGTTAATTCCGGGGAAATACATTCTTCAAAGCAGTCTCTATCATTACTGCTACAATTAATTGAGTGTTTCAATAATGCAAATTACTTGCAACTTTTTATGCTGAGAATAAAATCAAGAATTTATATTCTCAGAAACCATGCAAGAAAATATTACATTGGAATTTAATCACAAGTTCTCTTCTCAGAATTCCATACTGTGTTTAACAAAACCATAAATTTTAAACCATGCAACTCGCAGCTCTAAAAACAAATTTAGCAATCAGTAATGTCCTAAAAAAGCCATTACAATTTGCAATGCAGCCAACAAAGCTATGCAGTGACACTCCATAACAACCACTAAAAATCTTCCAAAACCACACAAAAAGCAATGTATTTTTAGTGCTTAAAAAAAAAAGCAAAACAAAAAACAAACACACCAAAACCACACACACAACAAAAAAACACCAAAACAATGAAAACATACATAATTACAAGCACATTTAAAAATTCAGCTTCTTTTAACTGACAAAAATTGGAGAGGAATGCAATACAGGGCCCTTCAACCCCAATAAATGGCACAGGGTGAGAGGCCTTCTGACTCAGATAGCCCTAAGTCCACTCTTTCAAAACAGAGACCTCCGATTCTCTGAACCATCATGAGCATCATAACTTCTGCTCTCAAGAGCAACAAGGCAACTATCTTTGGCTCTCCTTTAAGAAATCCATGAGAGACAGAATAGTCTACATGGTAATGCTAATAGTGATGTCTACTTTTTCTTTAGGTCAGTTGGACAAGCAGCTTTCCCTTTCTCTCTTTGCACATGAAGCTTTCCTAGGCTGAGAGGACCCACCATGAGCTACTGGTTCTTTGTGCTCAAATCCCACAAAAGCAAGGAGGGACCCATCCTTCTCAGAGTTATTTTTTCAGTTTGCCTGATGAGTCTTGGATTGTCATCATTTGAGTTACACTTTCAAGCTCTTCTATAGAAACACATGTACTAGAAATACATGCTTTTAATATGAGCTGAGATTCTGCCATTGTCACATGGCTCCTCAATTAATCCATTCTCCCCTCATTTTGTTTCCTCAAGGCTTGGTGTACTGTAGTTCTCTGTTTGTGACATCAGGCTCATTTCCACAGCAACCAATTGAATTATCCCCCAAATCTTTATAATCGGGAATAAGCAAGAGCAACAGATGAACTCTTAAGAAACAAAAGCTTCTCACTGTTTACATGCAAATGTCCATAGAAACAACTAAACAATAAAGGAAAAGAAATATGGAAGATACACAGAAACAGAGGAAATGTAACAAAGGCATAATTAATGTTTATATAATTTTACAGTGTACAAATACACATTTAGTATTTTTTATGACCATGTGTCATATTCGTAATAATCACAATATGTGTTCGGTGTCAGTAACAGCTGATGCTGCAACACTGGGCATTAACGGCTGGCGGCATATAGCTGTGCAGCTTCACTTCTGGGGAAAACAACAACATTGTTTTTGACAGAGGAAAGAGAAACTGGGGTTAGATGACACCCTTTGCCTTTCAGGATTTTAAAGCAGGAGGTGTCTTTGCCAGCCACCACACACCATGGATTCCACATCCACAGAAACTTGAGAACTAAGGTTTCTATTTTGGAATTTGTACAAGCTCTTTAGATTTGCTTCTTGCAATGACATCCCTGAAAACGGAAACGCACAGTCACTGACTCTTCCTCTGAAGACTTACGCATAATTCCCTTCTGTTACAAGGGATCAGGCCCAGCCAGCACAGATTTAAGAGGGGCAGGTCCTGCCTGACCAACCTGATCTCCTTCTATGATCAGGTGACCACCTGGTGGATGTGGGGAAGGCTGTGGATGTAGTCTACCTGGACTTCAGCAAGGCCTTTGACACCGTCCCCCACAGCAAACTCCTGGCCAAGCTGTCAGCCCATGGCTTGGACAGCAGCACTCTGTGCTGGGTTAGGAACTGGCTGGAGGGCTGAGCCCAGAGAGTGGTGGTGAACGGTGCCACATCCAGCTGGCAGCCAGTCACTAGTGGTGTCCTGCAGGGATCAGTGCTGGGCCCCATCCTGTTCAATATCTTTACCAATGATCAGGATGAGGGGATTGAGTCCATCATCAGTAAATTTGCAGATGACACCAAGTTGGGGCCCATGTTAATCTGTTAGAGGGTAGGAGAGCTCTGCAGAGGGACCTCGACAGGCTAGACAGATGGGCAGAGTGCAACGGCATGAGATTTAACATATCCAAGTGCCAGGTTCTATACATTGGCCACAACAACCCCATACAGGACTACATGCTAGGGTCAGAGTGGCTGGAGAGCGGCCAGGCAGAAAGGGACCTGGGGGTACTGGTTGACAGTAGGCTGAACATGAGACTGCAGTGTGCCCAGGTGGCCAAGAAGGCAAACGGAATCCTAGCCTGCATCAAGAATAGCGTGGCCAGCAGGAGCAGGGAAGTCATTGTGCCCCTGTACTCAGCACTGGTTAGGCCACACCTTGAGTACTGTGTCCAGTTCTGGGCCACTCAATTTAAGAAGGACATTGAGACACTTGAACGTGTCCAGAGAAGGGCAGCGAAGCTGGTGAGGGATTTAGAGCACAAGCCCTACGAGGAGAGGCTGAGGGAGCTGAGGTTGTTTAGCCTGGAAAAGAGGAGGCACAGGGGTGACCTTATTGCTGTCTACAACTACCTGAAGGGAGGTTGTAGCCAGGTGAGGGTTGGTCTCTTCTCCCAGGCAACCAGCACCAGAACAAGGGGACACAGTCTCAAGCTGCACCAGGGGAGGTTTAGGCCGGATGTTAGGAGGAAGTTCTTCACAGAAAGAGTGATTGCCCATTGGAATGGGCTGCCCAGGGAGGTGGTGGAGTCACCATCACTGGAAGTGTTTAAAGAGAGACTGGATAAGGCACTTAGTGCCTTTGTCATGAAATAACGTAACTCCTGAACACTTTGATAGACTCTTCAGTTAAAGGCAGGAGGTCAGTACTCCTCCAAATTGTCCCTTTCCCTAAACAGGCTATTGTACTTTAAACAAGTGGAATGCCTTTATTCATCATGGACATGGAAGCAGGAAACAAATTCTACATACACCTGAGCATTCCATTTGGCTGCCATGACAAGGTTCCTCCTTACTCACAGTTGTAGATGCAGTTAGTATGACACCACAGGTTAACTGGAGAAGTGACTGGCTTCTGTTTGAGTAAAAGCACATCTGCTTGCCATAGATAGGCATATATCATGGCAAGGACAATAAGCATTTTAAGTCATTTGAAGTCCACCTCAGAGCTGCGGATTAGACTATATTACTGTACATTTATCAGATTTTTTTCCCCTTGAGAAACGCTCACCTTATCACACCTCTTTCACACCCTCTTCAAACCCCAACACAGAAAAGGAAAGAAATCCACTAATACTTCTGCAGCTGACATTGGTACACAGGTCTCCACTTCCCACAGCAACTTCAGCTACAAAACAATCTTTAGCAGAAAAATTCTAACCTGGATTTCAGTCTAACACTAGTCATAAATAGAATAGAATAAACCAGGTTGGAAGAGACCTTCGAGATCATCACGTCCAACCTATCAACAAATCCAACCCACCTAATCAATTAAGTAGGATCAAATGTCCTCATTACTGCACACTGTATATAACCACCTTCCTTTGGGCAGAGTTCTCTAGAGCTGAGAACTATCAGATATAATAATTCTGTCCCATTTTCTCTAAATTGGTACAACAAAGAAATGTGCACCAGGAACTTAAATTCACAGATCTTATGGAAGAATAATTACAGTGTTATAGCAATATGCATAGTTCACCTCTCAGAAGAGCTGAAGTAAGTGACCCATCAAACACTTTAGTCCCCAATCACAGACTCAGAATTTGAATTAAGACTCCAGAAATCAAGAGTTCCCTTTTTCTAAGCACTCTGTTCCCAGAAAGCCTTGCATACAAAGAAGGGATCTCTCACTAGACCCATTGTCTTTCTCCCTGAAGTTCTCCTAGTGAGTGGGATATTGTACAGTCAGCACTGGTAGACCACACCTTATAGCCTGACAGGCTCCACCAACATTTTATGAGAACTTAATTTCCTCCATCTTTACCAATAGCAGCAGAAACATCATGCTCCTAAAATCCAATACTCTAAGTAAAACTCAGCAATCACCAGCAATTCTCTCTCTCTCTCTCTGCTTTCCAAACACCCAGAAGAACTGGTTTCATCAATCAGTGTTATTTAATAAGGACCATTTCTTCAGAATTAGCACAATTCCATGTGGCACTGGGACCCTCTGAGGGACTGCATAATGGCCCATAGCTGCTGGTGACCAGCTGTCACATGTATGAAGTTCCCCACAGCTTATCATTTACACTCATTGCAAAAGCAAATCTTTTCCATCTGTGAGGGCCAGAAAATCAAACCCATCCAAGAGTCTCTAGCAACTTAGATCTGGGTCAAAACTTCTGCTGACCTTCCTGTTTCTCTTCAGAGATGCTTTTCACACGTTTGTCTTTCCTGTTCCCCTATAATATCCTAACACTCCCTAGTTCTTGCAGTAGCTATTGATGATAGATCAAAAGATGCGGCAGCTGCTGATGCTGTTCCTGTTCTCACAACCATTTCAGTAGCACTCCAACATCTATTTCTATCTTCAGGCTGTGAGAGTCCTCCCAAGTTCTCTTTGACTACCCTGGGGGAAAAAAAACAAAACACAAAAAAAAAAAAAAAAAAAAAAAAAAAAAAAAAAAAAAAAAACAACCATACACAACCACACAAAAAACACCACCACAAAAATAAGCCACTGCCAAAAGTTTTGCAAAAAGTCTTTTGAGGCATTTTCCTCCGGGCACATTTTGCTGACAAACTAAAGGACAATACAAACCCCAGCTATTTCCCCAGAGTTCACATGCTGACAGAATTCAGAGGCCTTTTTCTCTGCCTCTTTTTTGCCTACCAAGGAAAAGGCAGATCTTCTTTCTTTAAAAACTCAGATGAACCATGAAACAGCCTTGCTTCAGCTGTTTCAAACCTCTCCAATATTTTCTCACTTGTCTTTGGAGCATGGTTCTCTAAACTTCCCTTAACATACAATTTGGACTACAACAGTCATAAAACTTTATTTAATAAAAAGGAGATACAAGATTCATTTAACAAAAAAGGATACAAAACCCCCTGCCCAAACTAATCAGACTTGCTATATAGATAATAACCACAATGGCAGTCTGCTGTTAGGAATAGTAAATTATTAAGTATATAGCTGGTACTACACAGTTTAGAAGAAAGCCTCTGAATGGAAACTCCTGCATGTACCTTATCCTATGCAGTGACATTCTTATGCAGAAAACATTTTGCATCTTTACACCTTTTTTGCCTCCCACAGCCACCACTGACCATGAAATCTAAAGGAGAAAAAGAAAAAAGTGAATTTTCTTCTTTGGAGTGCATGTATTTCCCCAGAATCTTCAGGATTTGGTGTGGGCAACATTGTTTTTATTGTTACTGTGATGTAATGGGCAAATCAGTTATCTCACTGTCCTGGATGGACAAAAAAGCCTCAAAATGGCTCTGAACCAGACAATGAGGCAGAAGCTAGTAGATCTGCTTCTCTGGGCTTGCCTGGACAGGTTTCAGAGCCAGGATGAGCCAGGTGGGCGTGCTTTTGGCCACGTTTGGAAAGAAGGCTTTCTATAGGTTGCAATACCAGGGTTGACCCCTAGACCTGTGTTGCTCCTGGCCATTATTGTCTCGGGAAACATATAAATATCAGCACGAAGGGCCAGAGCTTTGTCTTGCCATTGTCCACGCTCTGGAAGGAACCACATGCCTCGCTTGGAAGCTGAACTGTGTTCCAGTTTACCCAGACAAGACAGCAAAGACCCCTCGCTATTCTCAGCGTTGTAAAGCCCAGAGGACAGATACTTATCTTGTCGGGCCGAGAGGCGAAACCCCAGAGGAGCCGAGTCCCCGGGACAGTTTCGTTTGATTGGAGCAAGGAGCGAGTGCTGCTGCACAAGGACCACAGCCGAGAAACCTCTCTACAAAGCTTTTGGCTACAAATCCTTTGGGAGCAAATCCTGTCTCAGCAATAAGCTGCAGACCCCAACAGAAAGGGAAACTCTGCTCCTGCAGCTTCCACGTGCATCTATTGCAGGTCTGTTGCCCTGGGGAGTTCTGGGTTCCCCCCACACACACACACGTGGTGGACAACCGCCGGCTGCATTGCCGAGGTTTCTTTTCTTTACAGTTTAAAGTGATTGTTGTTTCTGGATTTTTGTGCATGTTGTTTAAACTGTTATTTGTTCCTGCTGGTGAGGTCTCTGTTCCACGACCGAAACCCCTCGAACCTGTAAATAGGTTTTCTTTAATATTTTTTGTGGGATTTTTGTGATTAAAAAAAATATTTTTTTTTTTTTGATTGATCGCTCCATTTATTGAACATTAATTTATCCTTTTATAGACCAAAACACTCACCTCTCTTAATTGTCACTTACTCTTCTGAGGCATTTTTAAACCAGGCAAAGATCTAAGATTTAATACTTTCCAACATTCTCTCCTCAGAATGAGAGGAGATTTTTCAGTACGATCAGCAAGGACACAAAGGAATTCTCTTTGCAAATAAGTGCAGTTAATAGGCAAATGTGCAATTTTTGCAAAGAGCCAAGCATTAGGTAATCTGTTCCTTGAATGCTAGAAATAGACTTTTCTTTTCAAAGTAATATTTAAACTGTTCCAAAATATTCATTTCAGTATGGCAAGCAGATGAAGAAATGTCTTAAACTAGAATATAAAGTTGCCTTGAATGAAGCTCAAAAAATAATTCAGTAAAATGAAATCATGAAATTCCTTGGATTAAGTTACTGGATTATATTCACTTTCTATTAAACTTTGAGCACCGCTTAGAGGAAATTGTTTTGTGATAAGGAATGAGTGGCAGAGAACTCATTCTCCTTTGCTGTTCTGTTACATATACAGAAACTGAGAAAGGCTGGAATGTAATCAGAAAGAAATTTTACATTCAGGGTTTATGTTCACCAGACAATACACTTGGATAAAGCTTAGAATTGCACTGTAAATATGGAATGAAGATAGGCTATTCAGTCTGGAGAAGAGAAGGCTTCCAAGTGACCTTATTGTGGCCTTCCAGTATCTTAAGGGAGCCTACAAGAAAACTGGTGAGGGACTTTTTCGGGTGTCAGGTAATGATAGGACTAGGGAGAATGAAGCAAAACTAGAAATAGGTAGATTCAGATTGGATGGTAGGAAGAAATTCTTCACCATGAAGGTGGTGAGACAGTGGAACAGGTTTCCCAGGCAGATGGTGGAAGCCCCATCCCTGGAGGTTTTTCAGGCTAGGTTGGATGTGGCTCTGAGCAACCAGATCTAGTGTGAGGTGTCCCTGCCCATGGCAGCAGGGTTGGAACGAGATGATCCTTGATGTCCCCTCCCACCCTAACAATTCTATGATTCTATGAACTTCTCAATGGGATACCAAGGACAGTACCTGCACAGAGAGCTAGGAGCAGGCCTTGTTTGCTTAACTGTACTGGGCAAGAGTAGACAGGCTATCCTCAAGCTGACAGGAGATTAATTAAAAGTTGAACTACACTGAACTGCAGCAAAGTCACTTTCAGTCAGAACATGGAAAACAAACGTCCCTGTCACAGCACTGGAATACACAAGAATGCTTTATATAGTGAAAGATCCACTTCTACTTTGGTGACTGTGATGGGTTACGCCCATCCTGAAAGCAGGGTGGGGAAGGGCTTGTGAGAGCATGGCCCTCCCTGGAGGGGGTTTTCCCCTGGGAAACTGAGTTAGTCTGTTCCACTCCCCCTCCCTGTCCAGCAAGCCTATAAAAAAGAGGACACTGCAGCCATTGTTCTCTTTTTACTTCTGCCTCACAGGGACAGGAGAGAGTTGCTGCTGGCTTCCTGCTTCTCTGCCATGTGGTCAGGCCTGGTCCTCTCCCTGCTACATCCACACCTGGTGGACTGGTTTTGTATACATTTTATTTTTCCCCCATCCATCCTTGTTCTTTACCCCTTGTGAACCCTTCCTGTTATTGTTGTTCATATATATATATATTTTTGTTTGCTTGTTTGTTTAATGAAAACTTTAACCTCTCTATTTCCAGACCGATTCCAAATTATTTCTCGGAGGATTTGCCCCCCCTTCCCTCTTTTTTCTCTCTCTGCTGGGAAAGAGGAGGGGGAACATGGGAGGGATTCTCAGTCTTGCCCCAATCTGAGCTCTTAAATCCCAGTTAAGGCACAAACCACCACAGACTACAATGGGGATTTCAGCTAAATTCAGACCGCTAAGCCCAGGACAGCTGGATCTATAATGTGCATGCTCAGTCAGCTACAGTTCTGCACATGCAACCTGACTATATCTCAATATCTCTGTATCTCAATATAGCTTGAAAATTCCTTTACATGATTTAAGTCAGCTGATACAGAAGAGAAGCAGCTCACCTACGTGTCTCCTGAGTTCTGTCACAGTTGACAGATAAGAAGCAGCACTTAATTCATGTCTTACAATATGGGTGGACCCATTCCTCCACCATTCTCAGAAACCATAGTACTTGCAGATGTAGCTGACCTCAGCGAAGTCTGGCAGCACCAGCCATTGTTAGGTTTGCCTCCTGCCTAGGGGAAAGACTGAAGGTATGAGCTTCAACCTCAAGAGAGTAAAACCCAAATCCCTGACTTATACAAGTGTATCCTGTCTCCTATGCAGTAGAAAGTATGCATTACCACACCTGGATCAAAACCAAGGCTATCAGCTCAGAAGAATGATGTGTGCATGTATGGAGGGCAGCAACTAGGGGTGTCTCTCAAGTAAAACACAATCTCACTCCATGGCCAGGTTAGGTTGAGGGGATTCAGCATGAGAAGGAAATTCTTTGAGGGTTTTTTCTGTCCACCAAATGAATATGCAAAAATACCTAGCAAATGCATTTTAAAGAGAATATATTCTGGGGGGATAGGCACATGAAACACAGAACACTAACTCCCCCCTGAAAATAAGTGAGCAAACTTCCTTAACCAAATTTAATTTACTCAAGCTCCAAAGAGGAGCAGAAATTGACACACACATGCTGTGCTTAAAGCTTCCTACTGGCTAACATGAAGCACCTTTGCACACAGCCTCTTTGGATTCACCTGCTAAAGACACCTGGTTTACATCAACAACAGCAGATGTTGTGAATCATCAACACTTGGTATTTGAGCACGGCAACAGATACAGAGGTTGAACTGTGAACTCTGAATTCTACCTCTTGAGCTCTGGTCAGTCTAGTACATGCCTGTCCAAAAGTTTAAGAATTTCTTCGTTTTGCTTCAGTTAGGTCTTTACCATTCTGTATTACTACTTTATTTGCAGATCAAAATGTACGTACACTTATGTACCAGAAAAATATAATCTTTCTAAAGATCTCATTGTTTGAAGTGTTTTCAGTCCTATGCCTACCTTACCACCAAATACCTGCATGAATCAACTCAGACTGAAAAATAACACCATTTCAGATGGTCTAACAAACTGAAAAGAACAGTTCTTTCCATACCTCAGTCTCTTGTGATACTGGATTTGCATGGCAAGTTTAGTAACAGAAGGACTATAGAGGTGACTTCTGTGAGAAGATACCAGAAGCTTCCCTTACGTCCCATAGAGTCAGTGCTAGCTAGCTCAAAGAAACACCTACTAAAAACAAGAATATTTTTATTTCTCAGACTCATACCAATCTTTAAAGTCTTCTTTTAAGGAGTAGGTCCTAAATGGTTACATCCCGGACAGGCATTAATGTCTTATAGTTCACTATGACCCAAGAAACAAAATAGGTCTTTCCTTGGTAATATCACTAAGGATTTAAAGCAGTATATGCAGCAATTTTTTTCATCTCAGTAGCTTCTCCTTGGAGATATGGTGGTGACATGGGGAGGAAAGATACTTTGTTAACAAACAGAATAAAGTTTAGAAAACTGAGACTCAAGCACACCTGTTTCACAAAGCATCACATAAATATTTCTACCTGATTTGCCCCCCCCCCCAATTAAATTGCATTATTTGCGGTATCATTCATGGCTTAACTTGGTATCATGGAAATATTATGAATTTTCATCACATGCCAGTGGAATGTGCTATTAAAGCCAACTCTAATAATTGCTTAACAATTATTCTGTTAGATGACCACACTGAAATATAAATAACTATATGCTGTAATGTCCTAGGCACAAAAAGAATAAAATAAATCACTAGTCTTCTTTTTACCTTATAAGCAAATGTTGCCATTAGAAATAAATCAACAACATTCATAAATCATATGAATCATCTATTTTAGAAATATAAATTTATATTACCTATGATAAAAGAAAACTTCCCAATTGTTCTTGACCTTCTCCAGTTCATTCCTCCAGACTTTACAAACCATCTCCCAAATCTAACTTCTCCTGTTTAGTACCTGTCTTCTAAGCATGTAACTCAGACATTCAAATTGCTCAGGCAACTTGGAAGGAGAATTTACATGAGCAATAACATACTTGTTCTTTAGCTTAGATATATTTCTGTTTCGTGCTCTTTTCCAGGACATCTCCTCCTTCATGTTGTTTACAACATCTTCATACTGAATACCTAAGGTGTGTTTCTCCTGAAATCTCCTTGTTTCTTCCATGACTGAGCAAGCCCTCTTTATAACTGCAAATCCCACCCTAGTAGCCTACAAATTGTTATGATAGATGAAGGTTGGAAAAGCCACAGAAATATGCACTCCAATTACCTGTACTCATGCAACCCATACTAAGTCTATGTGGTACCATACTAGATATAAAAAAAGTTCCAGATTTTAACTATTTTTCCCTCTGAAGAACACATCTTTTGTTTTAAAAAAACACCAAACATAATTTTACTTGACAGTGAATAATATCAATTATACAAGAATATTTTATTCTGCCTCAAAAAAAAAAAATTCCTGATTTGTAATCAGCCACAAAGTCATGTATTTTAAAAGTTACTTACATTCTGCGTATTTCTGAAGCTGAGAGAACTCTCCAGGACTAAGGTTAAGCCACTTTTCCTGGCTCATCATACTGGCAGTAAGAGTCCTTGTTAATGATCAGAAGAACATTCCTTTTGGACCAGGTGATATAAACTCCATAAAGACTCGTAATTTCAGTTCACAGTGCTTGGAGACTGGAAAGATGACATCAGTCCATGAGGATGAAGTTTTTGATGCTATGAACAGTTCCCAATGGGTTGCTTCAGTGGTGAGCTACAGCACTGTTAAAAGAAGATCAAACATTAGAACGATAAATATTTATTTTCCTATGGGAATAATTGTAACTGATAAATGTTTTCTTACATACAGTTTAGCTCAAAGTCTTTTCATACGGTATTCATCCACAAAATTTTCTATGCATTTCCAATTTTTTACAATTCTAAATGCTTATATTCAGCACTGATAATGAAAAATACTTAATTGATCAAATTGTATCCTGACACAAGGATGTTTCTGTTTTAGCAACAACCCCTGCAACAGTAGATACTATCTATCAGTAAACAGTTTCCTATGATTTAAAAATCAGATTCAGAAAACTGAGATTTTATCCAATTAAGTTGCTGTATAGTGTTGTGTGGCCTTGTCAGTAATGTTCTCAAGCTTCCAACTCCCTAAATTAAAAATTAAATGGAGTCTGCAGTGTGGTGAGAAATTCACATGAAAGAATAGTTAATATTTACGTAGCTAACAAAATAGTAGAGGTTTGATTTCTAGAATGCCACAATATTCCTGAAGACACTACTGAACATCAAATATACCTCTTGGCATCATGGCAAACCCATGCTGGGGAAAAAAATAATAAAAATAACATCAAACTGTGGGTGCCATCTCATTCCAATTTTATGCAGTTTCCTCCTCTGACAGACAGACCTTACAAAGGCAACACATTACCAATACCACTCCTTGCACAACAGGTAGATACATTTCATCTAATTTTAGCCATCTGAAAGTCAGGTACCTCATCTGAGGTTGTCATCTAGGGTGCTGTCTTTAATCAGCAGAAAGAGACAGGTGGCGTAGACAGCAATTAATCCCTCCAGTTTCAGCACAATCTCAAAATGTGATGAATTGCCTTCTTGTGGTATTTATCTTTCGCTACTGATTACAGAGGTTGCCTAGATGACAAGTTTAGACTAGAAAGCTAATTTTAGACCATAAGTGGAATCTCCTTCTATGCCTAGCAATGTGTAATTTACAAGGGTCAAATTACAAAAAGAGCAAGGGAAAAATTAAAACTAGAAGACATAAACAGTAATGGAAAGGGTGCTTAGAAGATGTCGGCAGCTGGAAGAGGAGATAAAAGGACAAGCAAACAGAGGAAAAAAGACACTTCAGTCCCACAGCATGCTTTCATTGTTCTCAAGCCCTTCTTGGTGAATGACCTACACACATACATCCTGAGCAAGAAAGGCTATCTAAAATACAACAACATACTACTTGATAGCTGCCTTGTGTTCTCAAAATTCAGAGATTCTTATGGTCTTCATCTGCTCAAGTTAAAATAAAACATTGAAGTGCTAGAGCAGATGCCAAGAAGAGCAACTAAGCTGGTGAAGGGCCTAGAGAATAAGTCTTATGAAAAGCAGCTGAAGGGACTGGGACTGCTTAGTTTGAGGAAGAGAAGGCTGAAGGGAGACCTCATAGCCCTCTACAGTAACCTGAAAGGACAATATAGAGAGGTAAGTTCTGGTCTCTTCTCACAGATAATTAGTGATAGAATAAGAGGGAACAGTCTAAAGCTGCATCAGAGCAGGTTTAGCTAGACAGCAGGAAACACTTTTTCACTGAAAGAGTAGTCAAGCATTGGAACAGGCTGACCAGGGAGGTGGCTGAGTCACCATCCCTGGATGTGTTTAAGTATCGTTTAGATGTGGCGCTTGGGGGATATAGTTTAGTGGTGAACTTGGTAGAGCAGGGTTAATGGTTGGACCAAATGATCTCAACCTGAATGACTGTATTCTGTGATTCCATGAAAACATGATGATAAATCAGAAGAGATCTAGAAACACTAACTGAACAAATAATAAAAACTAATAGAACATGGAGATTGGGATGGAAAAAGCAACATTGTGGATAATGTTGGCCAAGCACAAGGCACATCAGCTCTCAAATGTCAGTGAATCAAGCTTATCACCAGAAAAAAAGGACAGTATCTACAAAAACTAAAAGTGATGTTCAGCAATAAAAGCCAGTACTGTCTTAGAACCTCAGTCCTCTTATTTATGACAAAAGAGAATAAGTATGTTCAACAGGAATATTTTAATCAAATTAGAGATGTTTCATTTCTGGCAGTTGATTAGATTGTATTGAAGACAGTTTTATTTCCTTAAATAGGTAGATTTGTCTCATTCTTGACAACTAATTAGGTTGCACTGAAAAAGTTCTTATACTTCAATAATTGATTAAAGAAAATAAAAATTTTCTACCACAACTTCATCCAGTATTACTGTTTTATATTTTTAACTACATAAGCTTCATTACCTGCAAATGCTAACATTGCCGAGTGCTGTACAGTTGGATACTATCTCAATTATTTCATGTACATATTTGTGATAAGCATCTTGCCATTAGATTTGCCGTCACTAGCAAAATAACTGCTGCACACTCTATACTGATCCATTTATTTACATGCAAAACCTTTAGCTGACCACTGTCAGGAGAGGCACAACAGTGATCAGAGGCCTGGGGCACCTCTCCTATGAAGACAGGCTGAAAGAATTGGAGTTGTTCAGCCTGGTTAAGGGAAGGCTCCAGGAAGACCTTTTAGCTACATTTCAGTATCTGAAGGGGGCCTGTAGGAAGGCTGGGGAGGGACAATGATTTTAAACCTCAGCTGGGTAGATTTAGTTTGGCCATGAGGAAGTTCTTTACAATAAGAGTGGTAAAACACTGGTACAGTTTGCCAAGGAATGTGGTTGAGGCCCTGTCCCTGGAGACATTCAAGATCAAATTCAATGTGGTACTGGGCAGCCTGGATCCAGTTGGAGGTGTCCCTGCCACTGCACGAGTGTTGGACAAGATGTCCATTGAGGATCGCTTCCAACCCAGTGCAATCTGTGAATCTATGACTCTGTGTATAGGTTTACATAGTACATAAACAGTGAAAACCCATGTTTTCCCATTGACTTCCCCTTTCTCAACTTCAGATCTAAGTGACCATCTCTGATATCCTTTCCCTTTTACTTGACATCCAGGTCCTACTTCCTACAGTGTTGTAGAAAAGATGCACAACCTGAACGAGATGACAGCAATGGAAAGATTTAAAACGGGGCATGGTAGTCAACAGGAGAGACGATATAGCCAGCTGAGTTATCATGAAACATACAAAGTTTAATGCTACATTATTATCTTGGAAAACTCTCCAAATACAAGTTCCTTCCTTCGAAAGGGAAGGCTGCAGGAGCTCTAGTGAAACTAGTTTGCCAAATTTAATCTGGGAACAGTAATGAGGAAGTAGGCAGTTCTCTGAGGGTGGCTAGCTGGTCTTCGGACTGCAGCCAGGTCCTGTACACCATCTCGGCAAGTGTGATGCAGAAATATAATGAGGAATTTTTCAGCAGATACCTTATAGAGGCTTCCTTACTTTAGTTTCCTATTAAGTTCTGCTGCACAGGTATCTCCAATAAAGGAAAGTCCTCGCTCCCTGCATCCTGTAGTTTTCATAAAGCTTTTAATGTGGTGTTTTCCCATTTTATATAGATAAAGAGGCTATAAGAAATCAAGCACATTATAGAGATGCTGAAGACAAAGCTATCAATATTTGTATATT
Source organism: Picus viridis (assembly GCA_033816785.1). Taxonomy (NCBI): domain Eukaryota; kingdom Metazoa; phylum Chordata; class Aves; order Piciformes; family Picidae; genus Picus; species Picus viridis. The sequence goes on along the minus strand of CM066574.1, from coordinate 13,457,525 downwards.
ACAATGTGTGGCATTTGTTGGGGTATACATTTCAAGATTATCCCCATCTCACACAAGAAATACTAATTTGTTATCCATTTCAGTAGTGTTTTAATGTAAATACATTCATTTGTACTTTCTTGTAGTGCTCTTTTGGTACTCCTGAAAAGCCATGCAGCAAGAATCCTATGAATACGAAATAAGCACAAGGAAGAAAAAGCAGTAACAGGTATTATACTACAGCAGGGGAAAAATATAATAATAAAAAAAATAATCCTGAATTTAAACATGAAATAAATGTAGTTGCAGGAAAACAAAATAAAGATCAGCAGCACTAAACATATACAAAGAGTGATGTGACCTCTTAATGCAGAGAGAAATATTACTTTGATGAACACACTACAGCATAGAGCTACAATACATAGTATGTCAGAAAGGGAACTCTCGCACTGATCCACTAAGAGCTTGACCTATTCCAGGAAATCCAGATCTGTGCACACATTCTGTTAGTACATGATTAGGCAAGACTCACAGCCCTCACAACCAGACACAAAGCAGGCTTTACAAATAAGAAATCCAATATTAATAAACTATTCATTTTATCACCAAAAAAATAGGGGGGGGGGAAGAAAATAAGTCTCTCATATCCACTGACTATAGTAAGTCTTGCAATTCTAGTGTCCCTTTTATAACATGCTTTTCTTTGTCGATTTGAGAGTTTATTAAGTTTTCTGTCAGAATTCCTACCAGGCCACATACCCAAACTAGGAAGCAAAGCTTTGTTAAAAATTCTGCAAAGAAAATTACTTGGTATTCAGTCAACAATGCTAAAAAAGTTAGATTTCCAGGAATCCCCCAGACAACTCAAATCCTAAGTCGCTCTGCAGAAACCAGGCTGAGGGGCAGAGAAAAGAATATACAATTTAGGGGAAAAACAATAATATATAAAGGCACGCTGCCTATGTGTCAACCTCAACATTCAAATCATCTTATTACACTTTGTAAAGTCCTCAGTGCAAGAGAAGAGAGTAAAGAGGAGGCAGAGGGGAGGCAGAAATTTAAAAAAAAAAAAGGAAAAAAAAAAAAAAAAAAGAGAGAGAGAACTAACATGAACCCAAGGAAACAAGCTTTCCATGGAAAAAGAGAGTTCCCCACAACACGAGTGATTAGCAATTTTGCCTGAACAACAGGAATAAATAACAGAGAATATTTTAATACCTTAATTGCTATGGAGGCTGACACAATTATGCTTTTCAATAACTTTTCTGTACAGAGTGTACTTAGTATTTCCTTCATCTGTGCCTTAACATTTTCACCACGGTTAGTTAGACCCTATCATTTCAGTGTGGGTGACATTATGGATTTTCCAAAGGAAAATTTTGACATTTAAGATACCACATACTGACACATATAGCTGAAACAGTTTTCTGTTATTAACTCCTGCAACTAGTTCAGAAAGCAAGCACATTTTCTTACTGACAAGACCAAAGCATCTTTCCTCTGAAAATTCAGTATCATTTGTGAGTTTAGCAAACAGTAGAAAAGATTTCATCAACATTTGCAGAGCAACAACTTAGCTTGCATGTTTAAAATGCATTCTTCTGTATTTTAAGACCTAATATTAATACAGCGCACTCTTTATTCTCTATTAATTGCCTGGGTAGAGATAGACCATACTGGCTATCAAACCCCCAGGATTATTCTCTGCAGTAAGCTGTTACTGTCAAAACAGCTGAACCAAGAAAACAAAAACCACACAACCAAAACATGCTAACACTCTAATTTCTTGGAAATGTACGCATTATGTTACAGATATACAAGACAATTGGTGTACATATTCCTGCAAAACATGTTACACTTTGTAGAAAACAACATCTCCAACATCAGAAATACTTCAAATTTGCAGTTGAAAGTTTAGTCTGAGGAGTTTAAGGGGGGGAACCCAACAGACAAAAGTATCTATTGATCATTATTCCGATTTCTTTACTCTACAAATAATCATAATACTTCTCTATTTGAATTTCTGATGGATTAACAACAGATGAGAGAAAAACAACACAAAACAGAGCCTCCACAACAAAATATAACAGCTTTTTTGCACAAAAATTGCGTATTTTACAGAAAATCCTTGTTTCCCACAGCATTCAGCATAAAATTACTCCAGTAGTATACATTCAAGTGAAGGATGCTTACAGATGTAAATTAGCATAATTCTGAAATATAAACTCTAAACACTGATACACTGAATTCAGTGACAATTTGCTTACCAAGCTGAAAAATCCCTCCCTGTAAATGAATGATTTCTACATAACTCAAAAGCATGCATGCTTTCTGACTATCTCCAGGTGTATTAGACTGAGGTATGTAAAAACACCCATTTAAATTGTAATAGAAAGATATGGGCTGTATTCCTTAGAGAAGCAATTATTCATATTCACTTCTTCAAATTATTTACATGGAATGTATCAGTAAACACGAGGAATACATGCAGTACAAAAGACATTGCTGTAAGATAAGCAGAACAGTTGCATCTTAGAGAACTAACATTTCACTAATACTACCATTTGTGGCAGGGATACCTATTAGGAATGAAAACTTAGCACCAATAAAAACTGATCAGAATGCAAGAGAGCAATGTCACTGAATATAATTACTTGCATTTAAAATATAGGTGTATATTTTGCTTTGTATTTTTTACCTTGCCCTTCATATACTTGAATTTCATCACACGATTACTTTAAAACCAACTTCAGGTAAATCTTACGTTTTTCCAGCTCTTAGGTTGGCTATTTCCAAGTTGCTACACTAATTACCAAGTCAGAAGAACTACACTCAAAGTTTCTCTGTGCTTTCTTCCCTGAAAGAAATATGGAAATATATAAAACCCAAGAAGAATCTGCAACAAAGAAATACCAGAATGAGTAAGTGCTGATGCATCTTAAGTTTATAAAGGCTTTCTTCCTGCTATAAATAACTGAATAAACTAAAAATAAAATGACACCTTTTCAGACTGAAGTTTATTTTATGCTTATGAGAGAAACAGTACATAATTCAGAAATCCTCTCCCTGAGACAGTCATGAAGCTGTTCCCACTGTTAAAGATGTCTCAATAACAATTTTAGGAAAACAGATTTAAAACCAGTGAAAATGTAAAGAGGAAATCTGAGGAGTTAGTCATCCTTCTTATCAATGACTAACCAAGCAAATGTTTCCATAGGACCAAACTTTGATGATCCTAATTGTTTATTTGTGATTAAACAATCACACTGTATAGTATTTTGATTATATAAGGGCTGATCACAAACATACAGGAACTAGGAGAGAAAGTGGGGAAAATTACTTCACCAATAAGCAGACAATAAACTGTTTGGATAGAAAGATTTCTATCCAAATACCTGTCAGCATTCTGAAGTTGGTAAGTTTTAGTATTAATCTCAAAAACATCCTATTTGAATAGACTATTTATATTAAAACATAAAAAGAAGGCTGGATCACTAAAGCTTATGACTGTCACTCCTTATCAAACAGAAGCAATCTGGGACGGAAGGATTTGATAGGTATAACTATGTTTTCTGTAATACTGCGGATTTGGCTATCCACTGAATAAATAACTGCAGAGAGGATTAATCACTATTTTTTCAATGTTGCCCACTACTATTCTAGATATCCACCAGAAACCTCTCAAATTTAGAGCATGAGAGAATAAACATCTTTGCAAATAATCAACCTTTGCCTTCCAAATGGTCCTTCTACCACCTCCCTGAAGAAAGCCAGCTCCAGAAGTGCACACCCCCTTGGTGTAAGCCCTATGTAGATCCCCCTACAACCAGCATTGCCACTATGAGTCTATTCTGCTGGAGCGTTAACCTCTTCAGCTACTATCTGTCTGTGTTCTTCCTCTTCTCCTTCCATTCCCTCTCATGGGATGAGCCATAAATTCTGCACAACAATTAACTTTTGTTGGTAATAAGCTACAGGGTGTTTCTTGTGAAAGTTTTGAGTTTAATCTCTCCATATTTAGGTGCTCCAGGGGTGATTACATTACAGGAAGGCAAAGCTTAAAAGTGTAATTTACAATTGGGGAAGATGATCCTTAATTTCCTGGGGCAGAAATTCCTACTTCATGCTCCAAAATAAGCCTTTGAAGAGATGTGCTTAGTCTTGTGACAAAAATGTTCCACTGCGCTCGAGGAAAAGATTTGTTAATTGCTGTCCTCATTCCAAAGCTTTAGGCATTTCAAAAATAAACTGGGAACAGGGATTTTAAATAACTTGTGAAATTATGAACCAATTTAATGTTCATCAGTAAAAAGCATACAGAATAGAGAGCAAACTAGCAGGCAGGTTAATGCACATCACAGCCTAAGTCCATACTACATTGTTGTATCTGTTATTTTTGCTTCCTTTTTTCTCTAGGGAGAGAACTACATGCAGAAGTTGATAAAATTACTGCAGTCCTGGGATATGAATAGCCCACACTATGCCATGGTCCACTGGGATAATATGGAGCCTTCTAGACAACTGCAAATTATTTCATATTTATTCATTAGTATTACTATAGAGTTCAGAGATAGTGAGCTACCAAAAGACATACCACAAAGTAGGATGGACCCTTGCCTACAGGAATGCATATCTACAGCCAAAATAAACTATGTGGTGGCAGCAGCATCTCAAGCTACTACTGCCTGTTCACACAAGTCCTGACCTGTACAAATTCAGCTCCAAGGACACCATAATTTCTAGGTTTGTGAAGGCTCTGTGAACATCGTCACTTACGCGTTCCCAGCGCTTGCTCTGACGGCACGTCCACACTGCCACAACAGGCAGACTTGCAACATGAGGCAGTTTTACCCAAATAAAGCCAGTACAGAGCAATGAAGTCAGCCCAGCACCACGAGCACCAAGGCAGGCTCTGAACCTCTGCCCAAAATCCTGCACACAGGCTCAAGCAATGCTGAAGCTGCTTCATACCTCTCAGTACCCAAAACTACTACTTAAAGGCAGCTTGGTCTCACCTCTTTCAAAAGCATAAACATACCTCACATCTCTTACCTCTTTTATCAACTTTCCTACAGGTTATATACTGCCACTGACTAAACTGAGACAGACAACTGGCATTTGTGGAACTACACACAAGATTTGGTCAGAGGTGGAAGTGCTTTTTCTGATTGAGGGTTCTTTCTTTGTTTGTCTGTTCTGTCCCACCCAGGCAGATTGCCAGTTCTAAACACAAAACTTTAACCCACTAACCCACTGAGAACACTCCCTCTTCACAGTTAGCTGTGTTCATTTTTTTCCAGAGGAATATGAGAAGCTGACAATGAAATTTCTGTCCACCACCTACTGATTTCAGATTATTAAGTCACTATATTGTGGATGTTCAGCCTTTCATCCACAGACTCTATTCTAACCCCTACAATTTCAAACATGTTAAGCTGCCTCCAGAATGCTTTGTATTCCCAATGTCAGTATTCCCAAGGAATTTAAAAAAAAAAATAAATATATATATTTAATTGCATTTTTAATTGACAGAGATATATAATTCCACTTTTATGCAAATTAATTTTGTGTTATTTCTCCGTGGTATTCAGTTTTCAGTACAAAAATCTTAACTAGTTTCCCTGTGTTTTTTTCCCCCCATCTTAAAGGGAAGGGAAAAGAAAAAGAAAAGAAAATGCTGTCTCTTTTCTTCCCTTGTGAATTCTTGGGCTAAGCTGGCTTGTATTATGCTTGCATTTTAAAATTTTTTTTTTTTTTTTCCTCTGGAGATAGACTTTGCATTTCTGTTATCTTTTTCTAGTATGTTTTTCTCTGTAGTTCTACCTAATTATTTTTTCTCTTTAAATGTTGCAATTATTTCTCCTCGGATTTAGCTTATGTCTTTACACAGTTGTCCTTGGCACTAACATTATTGCTATTGTGAGCATGATTAGCTAAAGACAGGAGAAATGTGGGACTGGCAGAAAGTAGTAAAATATTTTCTAACACATGAAACTTTCATATACACAGCCCTTTCCTCAAGGCTGAGAACATATGCAGGAAATGTCAAGCTAAGTATAAGTTAAGATCGATTTTGAGTTTAACTTACACTGCGATATTATACAGGTTGCAAAAAAAGGGGAGTTAGTATCCCAGTGCAGGTCTGGACTGCACACATTTGAATTTGGTTTTGCTTGCTTTTCTACAAACTGCTGAATATACTGCTGAGGGGCCACTGTTGGCACTCTGCCCCTCCTGACATTTTGAGGGTGACAGCATCACCTGTTCTCATGAGCCTGTGAAGACAAATGTCCGATTTTGCCTGTATTACTGACAAAGTTGGGAACAGCCTGCTTAGAACACAGCCATAAAACATGCTCAAAATTACCTGAAAAGAGACCTAGGATAAACGCATGTCAAGTTCTTATGATACTCCAGTGAGCAATTTGCCTTATGTATGCAGTTGTTGGATAAAACAACCTACTTGCTTTACAAGGCTGGAGCTTGAAATCTGAAAACAATTTCCCCTGACTTTGCTGAATGTTGATGCTTGTGTTTCCTCATCCTCTGCAATTCCACTGGGGACCCACAGGATTGTGCCCAAGGGAGTTTTAATGTTTTTCACAAATTGTAGTCAAGAGACAAACAAGTATTAAATACTCTCCACCTCCACATACTGGAACACCTTTTACAGCACTAGACGTTGTTTTGCTATTATTGTTATGTCTCCTAAACTAAAATTGTCTACATGTATACTTCTGAATCAAACTTAATCAATAATATTCTGTGTAATTCATATTTACCCTAGCTTTAAAAAGCAAATGATACATAATGTTTGACACACTTCCTTTAGTTTCCCTTTTAAAACAATAAAAATCAATCCATCCAGCAAGGAAAGGAAGGAAAAACAACCAAAGGGAAAAAAAAAAACCAACCACTAAACCCAAACTATTTAGTCCATTCTGAACATATTTTTAAGCCTTTTATCAAAAAGACTTACATATTAGAATACAGTAACTAATAAAAAGCCAGAAATCAAAGGGACTGATAAAGCAAGGAAGGCTGAATAAATATACAGAGAAACTAAACAATTCATTTTTGTTTCTGTGCTTAAATTAATAAAGAATTCCTCTTCTGTGACAAATATAGAAAAGTATAATAGAATGGATGGCAGCTTGGTAACACTACATTTGTTCTTCTGAAAGTGGAATAATTACATAATTCAATCTTCTGGACTCCACTCCTACACAGAACAGAGTTATCAGATAAGAACACTACCGCTCCTGGTAAGTTACTACAGATGTACTGCCTCCAGAAATGTATTCTCTTACCTTTTATAGCACCAGCACTAATTATAGACAACTATTTCACTATTCCATACATAGAAATGCCTTTCTTCCTTTAACCTAATTATTTTGCTGGGTTTTTTTTTGTTTTTTAGTTTCTCAGATGAAGCACTTGGATGCATCTGGTATATTTAAACTCAGAAGCCCAGCTCCTTTTAAATTGTTTCCCTTACATCAAACTTAACACTTAGAACATGCACATATATGTACCTTAAGCCACGTAAATATCTACCCACTGAAACAAAAGTGTGTCAAACAAATACTTAACATTTCATTTATACTGATAACTTTTAAAAAGTTTAAAACATTGGCCCTGCAGATATCCCATGTGATTCTGCAAAGTGCAAAATTACCTGCAAGGTTTCTTCTCAGGTTTTTATAACCAGAGAGAAACTAGGAAGAAAAATCTGGTTAATGTTTTGCAATGTTTTAATTCCATAATTGCTTCATATAGCTCAGTCTGTAGTCAGTAAACACTCCAGTAGACCTTTTTCCACCTACCTGTATAAAGTCATCACTAAAGGTCTAGATATTTTACAAGACGACTGTATATTAAATATGTATACTACAAAGCTTGAATTCCATTGAAATATTGCAAGATAAAATATGAGTGCAATTAAAAAAAAAAAAAAACAAAACAACAAAACTAAACCAAGCAGATTTTTTTTTTAGAGTTTGAGAATTCTTCCCTGTAGTTCCATCCTGAACTGATCCAAGAACATGTTCAAATTAAGAAATTTTCCAAACTCCTTTAGGTGATCTACTCTTTTCAACAAGCATATACTAAACCGAATGAAATAAAATCTAAAAATGTTTGCTCCACTTGCATCCTCTTTCCATCACAGGAATTTCACAGCTATGTGATCTGTACGTCATTCAGATTATTAAGGTCATCCTACTTTGGTATAGTTCAGGACATTTGAAGAAAAGGGGGGAAAAAAAGAAAAAGAAAAATTAGTCTACTTGTTATAAATAACTGTTCCATGAAGAGGTCTTTCTTTTTCTGAAGACTGTATTTTAAATCATAAAGTTATACTTACTCATGAAACAAAGTTGTTCTTCCTGAGAACATTCACCAAAGATCAACTAGAGCCTCATATACCATCTATCCTCCGTAAGTAGAATGCATTTAGAAATAACCTGTTTGTAAGTTCCAATGGATATTCACAGAAGTGGTTTTGCTGTACCCCAGTAGCTTCTATAATTAATTTCTTTCAGCTTATATTTGCATTGACTCAAAAGAATGTTAGCTCCGCTTTTATTATTTCAGGAATGCCAAGTAGCATGTGGGTTTTTTACCCAAGAATGACTATTAGCTACAAGTACAAAAAGGAAAGATGCAAAACACCCAGGGTAAGGTCCTCCATACCAGGTCACTGTCATCCATGAGATTGCTTAGATTCAGCTGCTTAGATTGCAAAGGTAGAAATTCCAGAGCTGAGCTGAAATGGGCAACTGGGACTGTGTAGCCCAGGCAATGTTGTTTTATTGACCCAAACTGAAGTGTCTTCACTCAGATGCCTAGCAGTGCCTGAACACATTCATTTTTCTACTCTTTACAAGCTGGCTTGACCAACAGAACAGATGAAACATGTCAAGTTACTATGTTATCGCATGCTTGCGTTACAAAAGTAGAAATGAAGACAAGATTGACCATAACACTGATTGTACAACACACACAAGGGACAGACCTAAATACTTATAAGCAGGACTCAAAAAATAAGAGAAAGACAAATATCTCATTTTACAAAAAGTAGAGAATTGAAATTCCTGAAAATTAATAGAGTCTTAGTGCAGAATTTTAAAAAGTTGCTAGCTCTCCACTGGCATTAATTACAGTATCACAGTATCGCCAAGGTTGGAAGAGACCCCGAAGATCATCGAGTCCAACCTGTCACCACAGACCCCACATCTAGACCATGGCACCAAGTGCCATGTCCAGTCCTCTCTTGAACACCTCCAGGGACGGCGACTCCACCACCTCCCTGGGCAGCCCATTCCAATGGCGAATCACTCTCTCAGTGAAGAACTTTCTCCTCACCTCGAGCCTAAAACTACCGCATTTCAAATTCACTAGACGCACTGAAACATTAGTTCTCAAATAACGTCCTTGCTATCACACAGGAAGCATGTGGAAAAGTCAGGAACTGAACTGAGATCTGCAACTGAGTGTATTTAAACACATGAACAGTGCTAATTTATGGAAGTCAATAAAACAGTCCAACGTCTTCACATCTTCATTTTTGTCTCTCCTATCAAGCTGAATTGTTAAATGTAAGTCTACATGCCTATTAAAAGTATTTAATAGCTTAGAACAAAACTATTATGAAAATTATCACTGGTATCTAGTCACCCAAACCACAGAATTTCAATTAACATTTCCTGTCTCTTATACAGCTAGCATCAGTTAATCCACCATTAATTAAAACAAGAAGTAATTCAAATGAAGTAGATAGGGATGAGGTAACATTATCACTTAGAGATTCAACTACACATATCCAATCATGACACCATTCTGGAAATCTGTGGCTGTTATTAATTACTTGAGCATGTTTACTGTGGTTTGCCCCAGGGTCCTGGTTTTCCAGTCACCCACACTGGGAACCTGGTTGGAAAATGTCACAGCTCCCATCCAGTTCCAGCAGCTCCATTCCTTTACCACAAAGGTGGACCCTATCCAAACTGGTGCTGGCAAGAAGCTTCTGGGGCCTGAGCCTAGACTCCAAAGGCCAGAAATGCTCTTCATATATACACTTTGTCTCAGTAAAAGCATCTTAAATAAAAGGCAGATGGAGATTCTGAGCAATGTGCCTTAGGGTACAAACCAAATACAGATCACCCTGTCGTAAATCTTAACTGCAGTGCTGTCTTTCCCCTTAAAGGAGGAAAAGGTATATACCTTCAGCAGAGGAAAAGCTGTTGCTAACTTGTAATGCAAAAACATAAAATGTCAAAGACTGTTTTCAGAAGCAAATGAGAATTCAGTGTATTTAGCATTTTTCAGACTCTGGCCTTCTCAGAGACACAAAACAAGATTATTCAAGGTATTACTATAGATCTCTAACATTTATTAGTAGTTTCCAGTCTTCAAGGTTCCCAGGCAGCAATTGCATCACTAGATTTAGTTTACATTTCTTAAACTGGTACAACTAAAAATAAGGAACTTGTTTCTTCTGGCATTGTAAAAGAAGGAATTACATAGATTTAGTACACCTGCAAAATTCACTGTAGAAGTATCTTATTGTAAATAGTCATACAACAAAATTTGGTTTCCTATTTTAATTTTTCTGCAGGATACCAAGCATTACTGCTATTGAATCTTGTCAGTATTTTAGAACCCTACTTATTCTAATTGAGGGGAGGGTGTCAAAAGGAAGGGGACAGGCACCTGGTACTAGGATAAGGAAAAACAGATATAAGCTAGAACACAGGAAGTTCCACCTCAACATGAAGAGAAACTTCTTTACTGTGAGGGTGGTGGAGCACTGGAACAGGCTGCCCAGAAAGGTTGTGGAGCCTCCTCTGCATGCTTTCAAAGCTAACCTGGACAGATTCTTGTGTGGCCTGCCCTAGGTGATCCTGGTTTTGGCAGGGATGTTGAAGTGCCCTTTCGCCTCTTAACATTCTGTGATTCTGTGAAAGGTGAATTTATGTACAGACATATTCTTGTAAAGACACAGCAGAATATTCCAATTAAACAATGTTTCATATTGTTTTGAATATTTCTCTCCTAATTGTTTGTTAAATTTAGCTAGCCTTTTTAATAGCAGTTGTCACCAATTATAGCGCCAGACCTCTTACAATAGTGCTGTTTGATTAATTAGTGAGTCCAAGCTGGCACAGATAGATGAGATAGACACACTGATTAGTTTAGAACCAACTGATTAGTTGTGAACCAGAAAGATGACTCTTAAGTATTTCTGGTTTGATATTTGTACAGTATTCCTTTATAGCTTTAAAATCTATACATATTAAAAGTTCCATTAAACAATATTAATAAACAGTGTGTAATTTTTCTGCCAAAAAGTTCAAGGTGATAGATGTAACATGTATTCTTGGTAGTTCTAATTCCAGATAATACTGCATTTATTGACGTTTAGAGTTTTGGATATATAAGGTTTTCCTCAATAGTCAAAGCAGTTACTGTAGTAGCAGTTTCAAAATACTCCAAAAGGCACAAAATACTTTACCAAAAATAGCAAGCTTTGCTTTCTTGGCAAAGTTGGCAGAGTTATGCACATTTTTTAGATATATCAAATGTTGCAAGAACACATGTCTTCTCTTTTATGGGACATCATGATTGCTCCATTTGCAGTGCATTTGCCCTGGGACACAGCATTTTACAAAGAAAATTGCATTACAATGGCCTACATTGTGCCATCTGTTTTAAGAACTCTCCAATGATTACTGTGGAGAATAGTCTTAAAAACAAACAAAAAAAAAAGGATAAATTAAACAAGATGTCCCAAAGTACTTTTTTACCTAGCTTACAAAGTTTTGATTAAAAAGATACTAAAAATAAAAACCACCACCAAAACATAATCAGAAATCTGTAGCATTACTGCTAAATAAACCCCATAATCTTCATCTATTCCCAAACAAGTGAGAAGATGTATGGACTGACAACCGTATCTGGGACATCCGCATGGCTGCAGAAGCAGATGAGGATCCTCATAACACAGGGGTTGTATGGAGAGTCCCAGCTTTTCCAGGAAGCAAATCCTGCCAGCTCACTTCCCTTCTGCTCCTATCCCCACCAGTAACACACTGTGCCACAGGTACCCACAAGTACTGTGGAAGCAGCAGAACAGCATCCTCCATTCCAGCAAAAGCAATCAAGCAGGGGAACATAGACCTAGTCAGAGAGGCATGAATCAAAACTTTTGGGATCTGACAGTTTAACATTACCCTCACATTTAACTTGCACCATCTCACTCCTTCCACACTGCAAACAGTGCAGATGCCACAGCCACAGGGGTCAACACTGAACAAATTTCATCATGACAAATACCTTAGAACCACTTCACCTGCTCTACAGAACACGAAGAAATAAAGAAAATATGGCCATATTTAGCTATCATCTACCCTTTTATTTCTCTGACATAAAATGCAACTACCAATTTGAACTCTGCAAAATACCATGACTTTCCTTGCTTACCTACTTTTGAAAATTACATCTCCATAAAATGCAAAAGTAATCATAAAGTTCTGATTTAATTCCAAACCAAATATTTTATGTTAAGAGGTACACAGGACTTAAAAGGGACCAATAAGAAAGGCAGAGATAGTCTTTTTATCAGGGCCTGTTGTGACTGGAAAAGGAGTGACAGTTGTACATAAAAGGAGGGAGATTCTAACTAGATATAAGGAAGAAATTGTTTCTACACTGAGGGCAGTAAAACACTGGCACAGGTCACCCAGAGAGGTATTAGAAGCTCCATTCCTGGAAACCTTCAAGATCAGGCTGGACAGGACTCTGAGCAACCTGATTTAGTTGGAAGATACCCCTGCTCATTGTAGAGGGGCTGGACTGGATGATCTTTAAAGGTCCTCAAAAATCCAAATTACTTTCCGATTCTCTACTATCCTTATTTACACTGCACTGGAGCTGTTATTTTACAACAGATAAACAGAGGAATATACGCAGAAATCCCCTGGTGAAGTCACCTCAAACTCCTTTGAAAAGCATAATCTGCAACAGTACAGCTTTGTATTATCTCGTGTCTGACTTACAACAAGGACAATGACTTCTATTAACTTCATTAAATAGCTATTACGTAAGAATGCCAATGTTTTCATAGTATAACCAATGCCCTTTATTCTTCGGAGAAATGGTCTAGTTCAAAGGTACTGTGATCCTTTCACACAATCACCCAGACAGACAGCAATAATGTAGCCAGATAGCGCTAAAAGCATTATCACAACTTCAATACTCATTTCACCAGCTCCATAAATTACTTCCATTTTATAGATACAAAAAGAAATACTGACTCTAATCTTCACCCTCCACACATCACAAAAATCACAGAAACATAGAATCGTTCTGATTGAAGACACCTTTAAGAACATCAGGCCCAACTATTAATCTACCATTGGCCATGTCACCACTAAACCATCACTCCACTTTCCACTGCACCAGTGCTTTACAACCCTTTCAGTGAAGAAATTTTTCCTGACATCCAACCTAAACCTTCTCAGGTGCCACTTCAGGCTGTTTCCTCTTGCCCTATTGCTTGTTACTTGGCGGTAGAGACCTCACGGCAAGCTCCTTTCAGGTACTAGCAGAGAGCAGTAAGGTGTCCCCTCAGCCTCCTTTTCTCTGGGCTTAACAAACTCAATTCCCTCAATCATTCCACAGAAGACCTGTTCTCCAGACCCCTCACCAGCTTCACTTAGGACACACTGCAGAATCCCTCTGTCTTTCTTGTAGTGAGGGGCTCAAAACCAAACAGTACTTAAGATGCAGCTTCACTAGTGCCAAGTACAGGGGGACAATTGCTTCCCTAGTCCTGCTGACCACACTATTTCTGACACAAGCCAGGATGTTGTTGGCCTTCTTGGCCACCTGAGCACACTGCTGGCTCATATTGAGCTGGCTATAGACCAACCTCAACATGCTTTCCACCAAGCAGCTTTCCAGCCACTCTTGCCCAAGTCAGTAGCATTGCATGAGGTTGTTGTGACCCAAATGCAGGATCCCAGCACTTGATCTTCTTGAACCTCATACAGCTGGCCTCAGCCCATGAATCCAGTCTGTCCAGGTCCCTCTGTAGAGCCTTTTCACCCTCGTGCAGATCAACACTCCCGCCCAGCCTGATGTTGTCTGCAAATTCAGAGGCTGCACTCGATACCTTCATCCACATCATTGTTAACAACATCGAAGAGAATAGGCCCCAAAATACTAAGCCTTTGAGAAAACCACTTGTAACCAGCCCCCAACTACATTTAACTCCATTTGCCACAATTTCTTGGGCCCAGCCATCCAGACAGTTCTTTATCCAGCAAAACAGAGCCCATCCAAGCCATGAGCAGCCAGCTTCCCCAAGAGAATGTTGTGAGAAGCAGCACCAAAGGTATTGCTGGTTTTACAATACACACTTCACATGGGTATTCTTCATTTGGGGTTGGGTTGGTTTTTTTTTGGGCGGGGTGTCTGAATATTAGTGAGGAAGGGAGCATACTTTTGCCATATTTTAAACTGCTTTAGTCTCAAAGATGATGTCCCTGTCAAAGTAGGTCCAAACAGGAACACTAATAATAAAATAAATAAGAAAACAATATTGGCATGAAAAACATCACAAAAAACTTCTAACAACTTGATGACATGAACAACATTTACAACATCAACATAAAGACATATCTTTCTCTCCTTTGACAAAGAATCTCTCCCCATTCACACTTCATGGGCTTCATAGCCTCCAACCTATCTTTGAGCCTAGTATGCTTCTTTCTTTTGAACACCATTTCATATCTTGATAATTGAAATGTTATGGTGCTTGAGCCAGCAGCCATTTTTTCCCCTTGTGCTCTGGAATTGTCCAAGCGCTTAATTTATGCCCTCAAACAAAAAATTCTTTGCTTTACCCAGTCCAAAGCCACAGCACATTGCCTTACTCAGAGAGGTGTCCTGGCTCCTCTTAGCCTTGATTAGCAATGTGTGCATCCTGAACATTCCACCTTCCATTCTCACATTCTTTTGCCTTCCTCCACAGCAAGAGGATCCAGCAGCAGCTGTAGTTTTCCTGCTCTGCTTGTGCAGCACGTGGTCACAGGCTTCCACTCAGGTCAACAGTTTTCCCAAAAATCCACAACAGCTTTTCCAAAGCATCTCCCAAACCCAAACAACCATTTCCCATTGTGCTTTTTACCTACCTGAAAACCGATTCTAAGTATCAGAGTCACACACACACAAGAGACCAAAAAAATAATAATAACTAAAAAACAAACAAACAAAAAAGAAACCCCAAAATAAAATAAAATAAAGGCAGCCACTGACAGATTTTCTGTGACTGCATGTCATTGTTCCTACCAGCTTTTCCCTGCACTTTGCTCTGGCAGTCTGTTGTCTGGTCTCACAAAGCATTTTAGCAGTGGCACTCCGCCTTTCTGAAGAAGCAATCCTCACAGAGAGAAATTTCCACAAAATAATACAGTCCATCCCTTCACTTAAAAAAGCAAAGACTCACTCAGCACTGAGTATCCTTGCCTAGGACCTGCTTGCTCTTACACAATTATGACATTTTAGCCTTTTTACTTGGCAAATAGCGGTGCAGATGGACTTTTCACATATCACTAACTGCTGTAATCATCCCAAGTAGGAAAGTAAATATTTTTAAATAGAAATACACCTAAATCACTCTGAAAATCAAGTATGACTGTGCATATAACAGTCCTGTCCACCAGTAACAGGATGCAAACAAATCATTTCCCTCAATATCGTGTCTGTGCAACTCAAACCCTAAGTTCACAGATGTTGAAAGAAAAGATGCACAGGCAAGGAAAAGCTGGAGCTTAGGCCACAGGGAAACATCTGAATTACTACTGGAATTCCATTTCTGGGGTGAGGAAAAAAACCTCACTATCTGTACAAGGCAGTAAGTACCTGAAGAGACAGAGATTTTATCATTCTTCCCCACCCTTCATTTCCTATACACAACGGGTCTCCCCAGTCATTAAGAAAAGGGAGGAAAACACCTATGAAAAAACAAACAAACAAAACACCCATTAAAACAAACCACCCACACCAAAACCAGCTTACTGTAGATTCATCACCGGCAAAGCCCTGCCAGTCTTCGAGATCAGTTCAGGCAGCTCCCACGTTCCTCTGAGTGCAGTATCAACCTCCCGCAAAAAGGGAAAAAAGAAAAGAAGGCAGGAACAGCTCAAGGACATGGCGAGTGAGGAGGCAACAGCAGAGATTTAAAAACTAGGGCTACAGCAGCAGCCAGAGGATGGAAGACAGACATGGTTGGAAATTTCCTCAGCTCATCCTTCGATTTGTTTTAGGAAATGCAACAGGATTTTTTTCCCCACAATGCTACAAAAAAGAGTGGATAACAAGGTGAGTAACTGCAGTGAGCAGTTACACATAGATTAACATTTTTATTATGCAAAACTATTCTGTGTATGGTTGAATGTACATTTCCAAGAAGCATAAAAAAACCCCAAACCTATACCTAAAGCATTCCTTTGAATATATTAGTATGTTTCCATACCTGTAAGATTCTTGACACCATGGCACAGTGCAAGAAAAAAAGCTATTGTATAATTCATAGTTAATTAATAACATACAATACAATACACCAGGTTGAAAGAGACCTTCAAGATCATCACGTCCAATCCATCAACCAATCCAACCTACCTAAACAACTAAACCATGCAGCCAAGCACCCCATCAAGTCTCCTCCTGAACACCTCCAATGAAAGTGACTCCACCACCTCCACGGGCAGCCGATTCCAATGGGCAATCACTCTCTCTGTATAGAACGTCTTCCCAACATCCAGCCTAAACCTCCCCTGGTGCAGCCTGAGACTGTGTCCTCTTGTTCTGGTACTGGCTGCCTGGGAGAAGAGACCAACCTCTGCCTGGCTACAACCTCCCTTCGCGTAGTTGTAGGGAGCAATAAGGTCACCCCTGAGTCTCCTGCTTTCCAGGCTAAGCAACCCCAGCTCCCTCAGCCTTTCCTCATAGGGCTTGTGTTCCAAACCTCTCACCAACTTCGTTGCCCTTAAGCATGTAGCAGAGTAGTGAAACAACATCACTCAAGAACAAAAGGGCCATATCTGGAGCCTGTTGGTTGAACTGGGTATTTTCTAGGAATTAATGTATGTATATTTCACTTACTCCTAGAAAGTAGAGTTGCAAGCACTGTTCCAATACAGCAGGATTCATACAAATACAAAAATAATTTTTAAAAGTTCAAGCATCTAAATGTTTCAGCATCTAATGCTCCAAAAATAAAAATCACATTATGTTCACATCTGCAATGCATCTTCTTTTAGGTGTAAGTCCATTATGAGGGAAATCACCTAATTAAAAATCACCTAATTAAATATCAGATCCACACATCATCTGGTTTCAGTTCTCCACAACGAGTGAAGTTCTGACAGTAGCATGGCATTTCAAATATAGCTCACCACCAATTCCCATCTTGCTGACTGCAAATGACTTGACTGAAGCCTCTCTAAGGAACTAGGCACCATAATCTGCACACAAATACATCATTAGCAACTCCACAAGCAGAAAAAAGTCAAAAGGCAGTTCCAGAGGCATGAATTCACCTTGGTAGAAATCCTAACTTAACTCTCCAGGGTATCAGTAGGATAGAAACTGCATGCACATGCTTCCTATGTATCTGCTACAATGGTCATATCACAAACATGGCTTAGGAAAAATACACAGAAAAGCAACTTGATAAATTTTGCCAAAATACCCACAGCACTGGAGGTCATATCTCAATAGTAAGCATTAGGATTCACTGATTTCAGGCTAGGCACCGTATTTTATTTCAAAACTTCAAGGTATAGGAAACATTACTTAGCCTACCTCAATGTTTTCAGAGCAAGTGAATGTTAAAAAAAAATAAAAATAACAGAAGTCAAACAGCATCAGTTTCCCTCATTGACTATTCCCTTACTATATCACATTCACCTTTTGGAGATTCCAATCCACAGAATAGGACACTGTCATTTGAGTCTTCATGTTTAGGACCCTCACTACAAGACAGACATTGAGGTGCTGGAACATGTCCAAAAAAGGGCAATGAAGCTGGTAAAGGGTCTGGAGAACAAGTCTCACAAGGAGCATCTGAGTGAACTGAGGCTGCTCAGTCAGAAGAGGGGACTTGAGGGGAAATACCATTGCGCTCTACAAGTATCTGAAAGGAGGTTGGGAGTGAGGTATGTGTCAGTCTTCTCTCTAGTATTAGTATTAGGTGATAGGACAAGAGACGATGGCCTGAAATTGTATCAGGGAGGTTTTTTACTGAGAGAGTGTTCAGACACTGGAATACATTACTCAAGGAGGTGGTGGAGTCACCATCCCTGGAGGTGTTCAAGAAACATGTGGACATTAATGGCCATGGTGGTGTTACGTCAATGGTTGGACTTTATGTTCTTAGAGGTTTTTTCCAACTATAACAATTCTATGATTACTTTTACTAGCTTGGGACACTTCTCTACTCATTATTAAATATGTATCATAGTGAGCTAAAATTGAATTCTTTTGTAAAGCAAAAATTGTGTACTGCATACCTAACAGAGAGGCACCGGTCTATCTCATTCATTCAGACTACCTATGAAATACTGGACAGTATTTCACTTAGATCCATATAACATGTCACAGAACTGCAATTCCTACTAAAAGGATTAAAGAAATGATGTAATGCAAGGCTACGAACTGTATTACTTATAAGCAATATTATTTACAAGCACTATTATTTAAAAGCATTATTTATAACTTATGGTATTTTTTTCAATTAAGTGTGATCATCAACTTCACAGAATTATAATTCTAGGAAACAGACCCCCAGTGAAAATAATCACACTTTTGAATAAGAGGTTATATTGCTCCCATCTTCTCCAATATTTAAATTCAAAATAGCACTCGTGAAAGTAAATGTTTTAATTAAATATCTTCACAGATGAGCACAGAAGGCATGCACAGTTTATAATAAAATACAATACTTTGGTCATCTCAGCATTTTGTCCTCTCTTTTCTGGTAACATTAATGTTATTAATGTCTTGGGCTTACATTATAAAGCTTATGTTATTTTTCAGACTACAGGGAAATATTCTGTGGTGTGTGGTAAGGGTGTGCAAAAATGATGCTTGGTGAATGCCAGCTGAATGAAGCATCAATGAGATGGCTTCCTGAGACTGCAAATGACCAGACACAGCGTCCATGTAATCCACTCCAGGTCCACGTTCCCTTTGCTATCTTAGTTTTCAAAAAGTTGATGAATATAGTAATGTTTATAACATTACAACACACAGTCAATTATTTAGGAATAATAAATACATACAGAGAGGAATAGAATGGAATAGGAATAGAATAGAATAGGAATAGAATAGAATAGGAATAGAATAGGAATAGGAATAGAATAGGAATAGGAATAGAATAGGAATAGGAATAGAATAGGAATAGGAATAGAATAGGAATAGGAATAGAATAGGAATAGGAATAGAATAGGAATAGGAATAGAATAGGAATAGGAATAGAATAGGAATAGGAATAGAATAGGAATAGGAATAGAATAGGAATAGGAATAGAATAGGAATAGGAATAGAATAGGAATAGGAATAGAATAGGAATAGAATAGGAATAGGAATAGAATAGGAATAGGAATAGAATAGGAATAGGAATAGAATAGGAATAGGAATAGAATAGGAATAGGAATAGAATAGGAATAGGAATAGAATAGGAATAGAATAGAATAGGAATAGAATAGAATAGGAATAGAATAGAATAGGAATAGAATAGAATAGGAATAGAATAGAATAGGAATAGAATAGAATAGGAATAGAATAGAATAGGAATAGAATAGAATAGGAATAGAATAGGAATAGAATAGAATAGGAATAGAATAGAATAGGAATAGAATAGGAATAGGATAGAATAGGAATAGGATAGAATAGGAATAGGAATAGAATAGGAATAGAATAGAATAGAAATAGAATAGAATAGAATAGGAATAGAATAGGAATAGAATAGGAATAGAATAGGAATAGAATAGGAATAGAATAGGAATAGATCAGACCAGGTTGGAAGAGACCTTTGAGATCATCGTGTCCAACCTATCATCCAACACCACCTAACCAACTAAACCATGCAACCAAGCACCCTATCAAGTCTCCTCCTGAACACCTCCAGTGATGGTGACTCCACCACCTCCTCGGGCAGCCCATTCCAATGGGCAATCACTCTCTCTGTGTAGAGCTTCCTCCTAACCTCCAGCCCAAACCTCCCCTGCTGCAGCTTGAGACTGTGTCCTCTTGTTCTGGTGCTGGTTGCTAGAGAGAAGAGACCAACCTCTGCCTGTCTACAACCTCCCTTAAGGTAGTTGTAGAGAGCAATAGGTACTTACAAACTCCTCTTCTGTTTGGGATATGATCTAGATTTAACAAAAAATTCTGCCAAGTTTCAGACTTCATTCAGAAACAATGTGACCCCAGTTAGGGTTAGTTATTTGTTTGGGACATGTCTCTAACTATCACCTCAAAACTTCAAATCCTGTTAAGTAATTAAACTGTAGTAGATACCTTCTGACTGCTATAAATTTGATCATATTGGCAATGTACAATGAATGTTTGCTGGCATAATAATCACATAGTCATGTTCTAAATGGATAAAGTCAAAGTACTTATGTATTCTGTAGCAAAGGGTTAACTATTTTATACTAGGTTATGATTAGAAGACTAGGAAAAGCCTGGAGAAGAGAAGGCCCCAGGGAGATCTAATCTTCATCTTCCAGTACCTGAAGGGGGCCTCCCAGAAGGCTGGAGAGGGACTGGTTATTAAGGCCTGCAGTGACAGGATATGGGGCATTTCAAATTAGAGAATACTAGATTTAGATTGGATGTTAGGAACAAGTACTTCACGAGAGTGGTTGAGCACTGGTACAGGTTGCACAGAGAGATGGTTGAGGCCCCATCTCTGAAGATACTCAAGGCAAGGCGCAACAGAGCTCTAGGCGACCTGAACTAGTTGAAGATGTCCCTGCTCATTGCAGGGGGGCCACTGGACCTTTAGACGTCCCTTCCCATCTGGGTGACTCTATCCTTCCCACCTGGGTGACTCTATTCTATGAAATGCAGATGATCCAAATGAATCTAAACATTTTTTTTAATCTGTTTTTATTTCTAATAATTTTTTAAATGAAAAAGTTTACCCAAGTAATGTGATTCATTATATTGTTACAAAGTTAATCTTCAAAAAAAATGTTAAGTTCACCATATCCTTTTTATTCACAAAAAAACCCCAACCCATTTCCAATGGATGATCAAACCATTCTTCTGTTTGTTACTGTACCAATAACAATGAGACAATAACACAAATGTCATGTTTTTAAGGATAGAAACAGGAAAAGATTTAGAGTTAAAACAGAATTTAGGTATAATATAGGCACTAAATTCCCCAATAGATTGGCTCTGCTTTCTCTTGCTTTGTTAATGCTGCCCTCCACTTGCTCCTGGAATAGTCTCACACGCCTCAGCACTGATGAATATAAAGTAATGCACATATGAAAAAAATATAATAAATCCTAGCTGTACACTTAAAGTGATGAGCAGTGAGCTCATCAGTGATGAGTTATCACTCAGTAATGAATTTTGGAATTATAATCAGAAAACATATGAGCAGTGCTCAGCAGCATTCAAAAAAAAAAGAAGAAAAAAAATTCATAATGGAATAGAGAATAAACCAATTTATTCCATTGCATAGACCCTACTATACCTGCATTTTGAATAACATATAGACTTTGGGGATTTTCAGTTTCATTAGTGCAAAACTGGAAAAAGAGAAGAACAAAAAGATGGAGCAATCTGCTCAAAAGGAACAAGAGATTTATCCTAGAGTTCCACTGGCTTCAAGATAGAGCAATGGGATATGTCTGAGTTCTGTAAAATAATAAATGTGTGTTGGAGTTCCAAGGATGCTCAGCCTACTCCTATATTCTTCTCTTGGTAATCACTGTTAGGAGACAGTATACTAGACCAGACAGACTCCTACTATGGTCAGGTAAAGCTATCCTTATGCTTTTAAGAGGAGGGATGCTGTGTCCAGTTCTGGGCCCCTCAGTTTAGGAAGGATGTTGACTTGCTGGAACGTGTCCAGAGAAGGGCAACAAAGCTGGGGAGGGGTTTGGAACACAAGCCCTATGAAGAGAGGCTGAGGGAGCTTGGGTTGCTTAGCCTGGAGAAGAGGAGACTGAGGGGTGACCTTATTGCTCTCTACAACTACCTGAAGGGAGGCTGTAGCCCGGCAGAGGTTGGCCTCTTCTCCCAGGCAGCCAGCACCAGAACAAGAGGACACAGTCTCAAGCTGCACCAGGGCAGGTTTAGACTGGACGTTAGGAAGAAGTTCTATACAGAGAGAGTGATTCCCCATTGGAATGGGCTGCGTGGGGAGGTGGTGGAGTCACCGTCATTGGAGGTGTTCAGGAGGAGACTTGATGGGGTGCTTGGTGACATGATCTAGTTGTTTGATGGGTTGGACGCAATGATCTTGAAGGTCTCTTCCAACCTGGTTTATTGTATTATTGTATTGTATTAAGAATGATCACATTCACATGCTACAGAATCACAGAAGTATTCAGGTTGGAAAATACTCTCAGGATCAGCAAGTCCAACCAAGAACCTTACTCTACAAGGTCCACCCCTAATCCATATCTCCAAGCACCATGTCTAAATGACCTTTAAACACATCCAGGGTTGGTGACTCAACCACTTCCATGGGTAACCCATTCCAGTGCCTGACCACTCTTTCCATGATTTTTTTTTCCCTAATGTCCAGTCTAAACCTACCCAGTCGCAGCTTGTTGCATCCTGCTGTAATAGTCATATGGCTACAAATAAGTTGCAGTGAAACTTTAGGACAACATGCAGAAACTGACTCAACAAAAAAGCCTGGACAAAACTGATTAATAGTAATGACTTTGCTATGGGAGAAAAAAAAAAAAAAAAAAAAAAAAAAAAAGTAAATGCTGCAATGTTTACCAGACTCTGTACTGCACTGTGTTCATTTGCCATGCATACAGTACATGCTTACTATAAACACTGGGACACCCAAATGAGCATTACTGTCCAATGTAGTTTTCAAAAATAACTTGATAATAACTAATGAAAAGCATCCCTTGTCGCTCAAGTTTTGCTTGTAATTATTTACTGCATGCCATTGCCCCTATATTGAGGAATGGAATCTGCATTATCAACTCTTCAGAAAAATCCATCTACTACATATATAATTCTTCTCCACCAAAAACCTAGCAATAATATTTAAGGTCTTCCTAGTATGCTGCTGACATCCACTTTAATGTATTTTAGGGCATTATGGGGCAGTTAAAGTATTAAGACAGAAAGGATATACTGACTCGAACTGCTTCTCTTTCCCTTCCCTTCTTCAATTCCATTAGAGTATCCAAGAAAAGAAGTAGTGAAATTTGTGTTAAATCTGCAGGAACAATGACAACACTCAGCAATGAAGATAAGACTAAGTATTATCTTCCCTTCTACAACACCCACAGGTTGAAGATCATCACCACAGTTGTTATGCCTTCAGCTGATTGATTTTTGAACAGTTTAAAGTCTCTCCAAATTCTGTGCTTTTCACAAAGAACTATCTTTTAAAAGCCTTACAATTTGTTGCATATCCCTAAAACATTAAACCTGTAGATACCAGTTTTAAGTGTTCAAAGCATTTACATTCTATGAAGTAGACATATAGAACATCTATAAATAGAACCTGTATACCTGCCTGTCAATGCATCCCTCAATCACAGAGCAGGATTCAAAACAATTTTGAGAGCAACATACAGTAATGAGCTACAAATGTGACTCATATTCAGATGTCAGTGACAAGCATGGTTATCAACATGCACATTGATATGAAAAAAAACCACAAGGTTCAGCAAGTACAGAAGATCTTCATATTGGGATACACATACCAACTCTTCTGGAGAGGAACCGGACTTTATTCTTCCATGGGTTAATAGTTTGGTCATAGTTTAAGCACATGGCACCTGGTCTGCTAAACCCATATTTGCATTTCCAAAGAAGAAAAGCAGTAAACAAGACAATGGGAGGAGTGCTGAAACTTTTCCTGAATAAATTAAAGATTAATAAGCTCCAAGGGGAAGGGATGAAGCATTTGAATCTGAATGAAAAATGCAGAATGTGCCAAGAAATATGTATAAAATTGGCAAACTTTCCCTGCTTGTGATGATCTCTGGTGCAAGCTGGCCAAGAACATAAATAATGCAAGATTGAGCAGATCCTGACCTCACAACAAATTTAAGGAGTTGTACCTTGTCAGGTTACATAGAAGATTAAGATATGATTTTAGTGCAAATAAACAAAGCAAGAATCTCATTCAGTTCTGTAATTGCTGTCATTATAAATCAGTGCATTGCAGTAGTTTCTTTTTTTATTTTGCAAGAACTGCTTTTATTTACCTTTATCTTAAGATGACAAATTAATTAAAGATAAATTACAGAAGTTTTCGAGGTTTCCAGATCATTAAAGCATTACTTTATCCCCACAGCAGTGGCTATCCTTTTAATTAGGGTCCTGAATTCACTGTCTTAATACATCATCGTTTTCAGATACTGAAAAGGCAACAGATCACCTCTTCTTTTCACTGGACAGAATTTTGAGTCACTAATGTAGAATCTGAAATGAAAAAGCTTCACTGAGTGACCAAAGTTGATCATAAATGTGTCCTGAACTGAAATAAGGTCACAGAGACTATGACCTATACCCTGAAGAAGTGTTCTTCAAAAGCGTACGATCTTTCATATCGCTCATATATTCCTATTAGCTTCCTCTAGAGCTATCTACTTGTTCAGCCACACAGAAACAGGACTGAATGTTATTGTTATTTGGAAAAGGGTATTTGTACGGTTCTACAAATTCTTCTGTCATTGACAGATGATCTACCCTGACCTCTGGTTCATCAGGCTTGAATAAAGAACACACAGAAATCCTTACTAGAGACTTGAATTTCCTCTCGTTCATTATAGATACAATTAGATGCAAATACTGGATCATCCACCAAGATGATTTTTCTCAACACCAACAGAGACGTGAAAAAATTACCATATTGGTGCACTGTACAATAAAGGGTATAAAAATATCTTGATCACTCACACAAATAACCTCACAATCTGTTTTTATGCTTAGGTTTCTGGTTGCCTAAATTATTTCTAAGAAACAGTCTTTGACAGAACATAAAGCTTTTCGATGAGTCATTCTTTTGAATTCACAAAGCCAAAAAAAATAATTGGTAACTGAACATGGTATTTTACTATGTAAGAAACAGCAAATAATCACTTGACATTTTCAATTTAAAGAGGAAGTAAGTGAATACTCTTATCAGAGTAATCTACTGTGATTGATAATACCTGATCTTCAAAGCTGGGCAGTTTCCCTAGAATTCATCCAGGTTGTGTCAACACCGCTAAGCCTAACAAAGGGCAGTACAAAGTTTTATCCCTGTTGCATAAAAGATTTCATGGTTTGGAAGGTTTGAATTCTTTGACACAGAAGTTGTAAGGTTGTTTGCACACAAACCTTTTCATGAGCTCTTTTAAGTAAAAAAAAAAACAAAACAAAAAAAGCAAAAGCACCCACTACCCCTCCTGAGCAGAAGTCATTGCAGTAGTACACCATTTTAAATTAACAACAGCATATGACAATAAAGCCAGATGCAGCTGTAACAGCTTTTCAGTTTGACATGTAGAACAAGCTAAAACTAAAATTCTGTGCAAGCCTTCACAGTTTCCAAGTAAATCCAGAGTTTCAGAAAACTCAGTAATTTTATTTTCACTTCTAAAGTGTTATTGGGATATTAATGAAAGACAGAGACTTTTTAATAAAAGTATATCATAGCCCTTTTTTTTTAATGACATGAAGACAAATGGAAATGCTCCAAAGCAGTTGTTTATTTGGACATACTTAAAAATAGGTCCTTTGATATTTAACTTCTGGTATGTGGCCCATTCTAAGTAATCACTTTTTTTAAGGCTACTTCACTTCATGTTTATTTTCAGTAATGCATGGAGAGGATTTGATACATTCTTAGGAGTTCAATCCTACCTTACACTTTTCCTTTTAATTGAGAAAATACCCAAGGGTAAAATTTATCTCACCCAAAGCTGGATGCCTTAAAATTAAACTGTGAAAGAGTCATCCCAGACAGGCACCCTTTATAATTAACTGAGAGGCATGGATACATCCAGAACATACCTCAACTGACCTATACAGGATGATCATCTTAAAATTTCCCTCAGCAGGTGCTTTTATGTTTCCATTAGCAATAATATGAGAGACAGAAGGTAACCAGATGGTATTTAGATACTGAATATAGCACAGATTATTCCCATTTATGTATATTTTCAACATACCAAAATTTTGTAACTCTAAATGATGATTAAATTATCAAAATATGAAGAAATTATCAAAGTAACAATGTTGAGTGAAAAAGAAAAATAATTCTAGGAGTACAAGGAAGCAGCATCCTTCCTTCACCTCTGTTTTACCTTTCTAATCTTAAAAACTTTTTATAGAATTCACTAGCTTAAATTCTCTTAAATTTAAGAAATATTTTCTCTTTCAAGAAAAGTGATAGATCAAGCTGTGACTGGACATTAGGAAACATTTTTCACAGAAAGAGTGGTCAGGCATTGGAATGGGCTGCCCATGGAGATGGTTGAGTCACCATCCCTGGCCGTGTTTGAAGACCATTTGGATGTGGTGCTTGGAGATGTGGTTTAGGGGCGAACCTTGTAGAGTAAGGTTCTCGGTTGGACTTGCTGATCCTGAGCATCTTTTCCAACCTGAATGTTTCTGTGATCTGTGAAAAGCCTTGAAGAAAAACAAAGGGGAAAAAAAAAAACACACACACAAAAAAAAAAACAACAACAAAAAAACCAACCAACCACCCAAACAGTAACCATTAAATCTTACTTTGCTTGCTTAATTTATTCCTTTCTGTAACCATGTATTTGGCTGGTTTCATCTATTTCAGTTGGGGGTTTTTTGTTCAGGTTTTTGTTTTGCTGTTATCTCTAGTTGGTTATTTATTTGTTTTCTTTTTTCCTTCCTCCCTTCTCAAAAATATCTTTCTGGCCTTATTCTACTGTTACCTCCAATGCAGTTAATGGATGTAAGCATATTATGCAGGAAACATAAGAAAATCTACAATCAAAAAGCAAAAGACTCCAGAGGAAAAAAAAAGCAGCAGATTATTGATTCTTGGACAGTAGTGGTTTGTATCACTTATGTCTAGGCCATAGCTTCATTAACAAGACACCACTTATTTTCCTCTCAGAGTACAGGACAGGAAAGCCCAATAACTTCACATCATTCATGAGTCTTTCCTGGGCTAATACAGCTGCCTTACTATTTGTCATGCCTATCTTCTGCTTAAATCTAGTTTGTCAACCATTTATGACCACAAGCATTTAAATATCTAACTGCATGAATGTACTGGGCTTGGTTGGATCAATTTTCTTCATAGTAGCTAATATGGGGCTATGTTTTGCAATTGTTCTGCAAACAGTGTTCATAACACAGGGATGTTTTAGTTTCCCCTGAGAAGGGCTTGCACAATCAATGCCTTCTCTGCTCTTCACACCACTCCACCAATGAGTAGATTGGGCATGCACGACAAGTTGGGAATGGACACATCTGGGACAGCTGACCCAAACAGACCAAACAGATCATAGAATGGTTTGGGTTGGAAGGGACCTCCAAAGGTCATCTAGTCCAACCACCTTGCAGTGTGCAGGGACATCCTCCACTAGATCAGGTTGCTCGGAGCCTTGGATATTCCATACTGCCATGCTGAGCATATAAAGCTGCAGGGAGACCTGCTTTCCTGGAAATGACTGAGCACTGACCCACCAAAAGGGAGCAGTGAATTAATTTCTTGTTTTGCATTAGCTATTAAACCATCTTAACCTCAACCCACAGGTTTCCCCACTTTTCTACTTCTCTCCCCATCCCACCAGTACACTAGTTGCTTTTCCTTTACATGGCATGTTTCTGAAGGCAAAGGAAAAAAGGATCAAGTTTCTACTATCCATATGAGCTCCACCGTTCCCTGAATAAACCACCACTACAGGGGACTTCCCTTTTGGATTGTCTTGTAGGACATTATGAAGTAAAGCACCATTTCCCAACAGGAGACTCACAGAATTTGGTGCACGGCGCAACAGACTTTTGTGAAAACTGCATTACGTATCCATTGAGATTCTTCTACTCTAGAGACTCTGAAGTCAGCTACTAATTACTACTACTGAGCCCTAGACATGCCATGGAAAACACAGCAAAGCAATTGCAATGATTTCAAACCAAGTAATCAAAATCTGACTGAAAATCAACATAAAAAAAGAAAATAATTAAGGCACTTTCATTAAAGAAAAATTTCTAGCAAGTTCATTCCTGGAAATTAACATCATTAGCAAACAAGAAAGATTAAACATTGGAATAAACTCCAAAGGGAGGTGGTACATTTTCTTACATTAGAGACAGTTTCAAGGTCCAGCTTGACAGGATGCTGGGCTTGACTTACACTGAACTAGAAGATCCTTAAGGTCCACTTTGACCTGGTATTCTATGACTCTATGAGACTGCTATCTAGATGTCATTTTATTCATGGTTTATTATAGCATATAACTAACAATCTAAAGATAAAAAGTTCACCTGTCACAGCAATTAGAAGTCCAGCTAGTAACACTGAACTGAAAAATACTCACTTTGGTTTGGGTGTTTTTATGTGTTTTAGTTTTGGGAACAGTTTAGGGCAGCATGATAGCGTCAGAATTGTACATTTACATTCCAAGCTGGTATTAAGAGATTGGACTAAAAATAAACAGCCTCCAAAGGCTCACATTTGTTAAGTGTTTAAACTTGTGGCAAACCAACTAAACAAGCCTATATCCCCTCGAGGCTAAACTGCTGCAAACATTATTCACAAAATCTTCTATTTTCTTCAGAAACTATTTTTAAAAAAAGGGAAAAAAAATGTTGAAGATTGCAAAAAGCTGTGTCACTGGCTGTTTGGGGACACATGCTCATCCCAATTTTAAATAAATAAATAAAATTTCATTGCTCAACTTCCTATATACCTTATCTGTATCATCATTTCTGTCTGCAGTAAGAGCATCATGAGTGTAATGAAAACTAGGTCAGTCCGACAAATTAATGATATGAGGTTCAAAGACAATATTCATGACTTTTTTCCACTCTTGCAGACACGGTATGAAAAATAACTTAAAAACATCCAATTCTTGTCAGTGAGACTCAGTATGTTGCTTCTTAAGCTTTCCTCCAGTACTTAGAATTTGCTGGTTCAGCCATAAAGCTAGAACCCAAAGAGAAAATTATTAATAAAATACTGTTATGAAAGATTACAATTGATGGACAAATAATTGTCCTAAGTCCACTATTACTGATTACTTTGTAAGTCTTACAGGAAACAATGAACCTCTCTGAGGAAACTCACAACTGAACGTCACCAGGTCATTCACGGAGAATTCTTCTCCCAGAAACAATATTTTTAATCTTCCATATCATCTTCCCTTGATTATATTTGCTGTAAAATATTGCAATTCCTATAGAATAAGACTTAGAACTTATGAGAACTTAGAACTGTGAAGGCATAAAACTGTGAACGTAAAAAAATTGTGAATAGCATCCAGAGCAAGGCCTGGTACATTTTATCGATTTTGTTTGTTTGTTTGTTTTCTTGAGACAGCAATGCAAAGCTCAACTGGCAACTCCTGAAGTAGGTTGCAAACTTCACTTCATAGCAAAAAGTAGAGAGCTGAAATACAAGACTAATGCTTCCGCAGGAGCCAAGCATCCCATTGCTCCACAGCACTGCACTCTGTTACCATCTCCCAGGTTTCACATCACAGTCTTTCCCTTTTCCTTTCCACAGGTAAAAGTCTGGCTGAAATTATTTTGCTCCTGCCCACCAAACCACAAAACAAGATCTGTTCTTTCACTCTCTCTCTCCTTCTGATTGTTGTCACTCTTCCATCATTCTAGATATAGGCGGAAATGTTTCATCACACACTTTTCACAACAAGGTAGAAGTCTTACCATGGCAAAAGACAGGATACAGTACCAACAAAGATAACATGAAAAGTGCTCTTTGCAACACAGTTAACTTCTACCAAGGAAACATCAGAAATAACCAAACCTTTAAAACAGTTGTTAAAATTGTGTGCAGAAGGCTTAATTTATCAATGGTCAAATAAAGATCATAATTCAAAGTGAATGAAACATCCTATATCATCTATATTCAAGGAACATTCAAGGACCATCTCAACAACATCCTCCATCATATGGTTTCATTTTAGATAGTCCTGTAAGACTCAATGATACTATGAGTCCCTGCCAATGGAGAGATTCTATGATATGTTAAATATTGATTACATTCATTATAAAGCACATTTTCAACCCGTTATCTTTCGTTCTACCTCTGCCATTCACAACTCAGTGCCCAAAGCAAAAGAAGTCCTGTCCAGCTAGCTAACCAGCCAACTGACTTTGAAGTCTTCCAGTGTTGACATATCTTTACTCCCAGATGTGCTCTATTTACACTCGGATGTATCAAAATGTTGCTCTAGCTGGTTTCCTACAACTCTCTTACTCTCTTCATTCCTGATTCAGTGATCTCACTCCATTGACAAGAGGAGCCTAGACCTGTCTCATAAAGTTACTTGAATGACAGAGCAGAAATGGCACAGAACCTCCTTATAAATATTAAATGTGTCTAGTGCTCCTCAAAACAGACATTATTACTTACAAGTTCTTAAAAAACAACTTATCTGTTCATTTATGCATCGCTACTGAGCGCTGGTCTCTGAATGTTAAAGATACCTACAGGTGTTTACCACAGATTATTTCAGTTCATAACAGTTCATGTACATTTCTTCTACCTAAAAAAAGCACATATATAGTGTCTTTTTTCCCTGAACGTGCTGAAAAGCAGCAAATTCTGTTGTTTGCTGGCACCTAAATTAGATTAGCAGATTTGAGTCCCCAACATTTCAAATCTATAGCATAAATGTCTCATTCCACAAACATTTCAGATTGTTAAGTAATTGTTTCAGGATTTCCCTGCCATGATAAACAACAAAGTCCTTCCACCTTGACAAATGAACATCAGATGACAGCTCTGTCCCCTGGAGGAAAGCCCTGCTTTGTGATTCCCCATGTTTCTGGATGCTTGTTCAGAGTCTGTATCAGAGAAGGATGTCAGGCTCTGAACAATACTGGATTATCACTTCAGGGAGAAATAAAGAACTTATTCCCTGTCATTTTATCCATAAAGTATTGAACAAGTCCAGTCATTTGGGAATTCACATTAAATTATTGGTATGGATTTTTTTTTCAGTATCTAAGGACCCTTTAATACATGCAGAAGCATCATACCATTCAAGTGCAAAGAATGAAACCTATTATATTGCTATATTAGGTCAAATGATCTAAATAGAAGTACAATAAGTGTTTAAGGGTTTTTAAACAAAACCTTACAGACTTGCTCTTTCAAGAATTACTGGTTTCCCCCATCCTGTTGCACTGCCTATTCTGTGGTATAGGTTTTATAAGCGTAATCGTTCCATCTGTTTTCTGTAGTTGCATCAACCAGTTAAAACTGCTTCTGAAAAATTAATGAAGTTCTCACTAAATTCGTAGAAAAGCAATCAGACAGAAAGAAGAATTAACTGAAGACCCTACAATCTGATCGTTTAGCTGGGGAAACAAAGTAACTATGATACAATAATTTTCTGAGAAAACCCTTCATCCATTTCCAAAACAGGATGCTCACAATGAAAAACGTAATTATATGCACTCCCAACAAATAAAAGTCTTTTCACCTAACCAGATCAGAACACTGGACCACATAAAAGAATAAATTGTATCTAAACTACCTTCTGACATCCAAGTTTTGTCAGTTAGTAGAGGATTTTTCATTCTTCTCTGAAAAAAAACCTTTAGACAGACAATCTGTCACATCAACACTCAAAGTTTCAGCAAATCAGCCTTTAAACCACAAGTTTGCAGTTGCATCTTTTGTTTCCTACACTCGGTGTGCTCGCACCCACTCTGCTTGCTTCAGCAACTCACCGTTCCCAGCCCAGCCACCAGCGGAAGCCCGGGCAGCGGCAGGACATTGCCCGGGGTACGGTAAAGTGATGTAGGTCAGCAAGGCAAATCAGCGTTAACTGGTAACCAAAGCCACGAGTCATGACCAGTTCAACACAGCCCGGCTAGCTACAACTTTCTGCCTAGTCCCTCCAGTACCTCCATACACAGACCCCGTACATGCACCATTATCCCTCCTCCCGGTTCCGCGCTGGTAACCGGTTCAGTCGCTCAGCGACTCTCGAACTTACTGCAGTGTGATGCTGGAGGAGGAGACGCACGGCCCTGGGATGCGAGAGAGCCCGGCGCTCTGGGCAGCCGCGGGAACCGGCCATTCAGCCGGACGACGGCCAGCGACGCCACTGCCGCCAGCCACCAGCCCCCACCCCGCCGCCGGCTGCCGCAGCCCAGCACGTCCAGCCCCGCGGGACCACTACCGCCGCCCGCCGCCCCGCTCCCGCCGCCCACCGCGGCGCAGCGCAAATCCCGGCAGCCCTACTCCCAGGAACGGGCAGCCAGCGCCGCGCCGCGCGGTTTTAAGCAGCTGTGCGACAGCACATCTCCCACCCCTTTCTGTCCGGGCGGCATGGGGGAGGGGACAGGCGAGACACACACACACACACATAGCCCCTCCCGCCCCCGCGCAGCTGCGGTACCTGTTGTCCGGCGCCTGCATCGCCCGGGCACCGCCCGGTAACTCCGCGGCGGTGCGGCAAGACCCACGCCCCGCTCAGAACGGCTTCGCTCCCCCTTTGCCCCCCAACAGCGCCGAAAGAGGCTGCCTCCGCACCAGCGCAACACTTACCCAAAGTTTACCCAGCTCTCCCCGCCGGCGGTGGCCGCGCCGCCGGTCACACTCCCCACCGGCTACGAAGCAGCGGGCCTGTGAAAGCGGCCGCGCCCGCGCGCGGCCCAGCCTGCGCACCTGCGCGGCGCCCGCCCTCGATACCTGCCGCCCAGGCCGGCACGCTGCCGCGGGAGGGATTAGGGGCGGCCGCGGAGCCGCTCCCACGCAGGTGCGCGGGCACTGCGGCTCGAGGGTAGCGGGGGAAGCAGCTCCCCCGCCGCCTCTGTCCCCCGGCTAAGCCGGCCCGGTGACCGGCTGGCGACCAGGAGCCGCTTCAGTGGCTGCCAGCCTTGCCCGGCTCCAGAGCCTCCATTTGGTTGGCCCTGCCGGGAAACCTTCACGAATCTCACTGCTCGAAACACGTCCGGTGTCCCCAGCTCTCCTGCGACACGTGCGTGGGTATTTCTCTGTAGGTAGCAACAAACGGGCTAGGGCCCGTGAGAACGTGCCGATTTACTCGGGAAAGAAAAAGAGGAAACACTAGCAGCGGCATGAAAATTAATGTGTGTATGCCCATGCCTCCCACGCACTAAAGCACAGGACACGGGAGCAGATCAAACTTCCACTGACAGGTTCTCAAGGTGTTTAATGGCAATTTTCCTTGACTCAAAGAAATTCCTCTGAAACATGGGCAGATTTCTAAGCAGTGCAAACACTGCCAAACTTCCATCGTCTACGAGGAATGGGTGCCATGCCCAAATTAGCCTCAGGAGAGCAGCTGGAAAGATAATGGTTTGGTTTAGTAGAATGACCATTAACTCATCTCTAAATTCACTTTGATGCTATATGGGCCTAAAAAGACTTGAGCTTTGAGTGGTGTTTCGGGCAATCTAGATGAATCGTAGCATACTGCTAATAATTTTGTATAAGAATAAAACTCATAGAAGTATGAAAATAACATTTTTGGAATCTTTTTCATTTTAGTAACCGTGTAAAACCTTGCCAGCCCCATTTTGTTTATAAAGATGTCTGTCTCCTTAAAAGAGAATTCTTAATTCACTTAGGGTACTCTAAGTGGTTTCCTTAGACTACATAGTACCTAGTGTCCGTAAAATAGCGTCTAAACACATCATGAAAGACATTTAACTGGTTTGAATTTGCTCTTTTCCAAAACTCATTAACACACCCGCTTTTTGTTTGCAAACGAGTTTGAATACACAGATCATCTTCAACAGTACAAATAAAATGTGTTTTTACATTACATGATGCAATAAATCCACAGTTATATACCAAGCATAGTATATAAAAGGCATCCGCAAATGAAATTGCAATGTGACGCACCTTCGCTTATCCTTAAGCTCACTATCTATTAAAAAATAAAGTAAAGCCATTCATCTCTCTTCATATGCACACAAACCCAAAAAATTTCTCCATATCTTTAGGAAAAAAAAAAAGAAGATGTGTTCCAGGAGGTGTAGTATCACACACAGTAGGCTTTAAATTCAGATCCAGCAGTCATCCTTATAAATAGCTTCCTAAATGGCAGCTTCATAGTAGCACATGATGAGCACTTGGCTTTAGTCTCCGATGTTTAATATACTGCTTTCCCTTTAAAACACTGATTTCAAGAGATTCTTTTTCTCCCAGGGAAGGAATTCAGTCCCAGTCTATTTGAGCCTCAAGTTACTAAATTTGGATCAAAACACTGAAATGCAGTGAGTAGTCACTTAATTGTGATAAATCATTCTGGTACAGCACAAAAATTTCACAAGCTTTGCAATAAAATGTTTGATCTAGTGGTTTGGGGGAGGAGGGCCTGGGTTTGAATGACCATATTGCCTTAAAAATGGTTTCAAGTGCTCTCAGTTTCATAACATCATGTTAAAGTGAAAATTGGTGGCTAAAATTATGTTCGCAATTGCAACCATTTTTTTTAATGCTGTGTGTAACTTCAATATGCTCACTTAAGTTTTAAGGGCCTTTAGTATTTTCTTCTGCTATATATTGGAACAGTATCCAACACCATTTCCTATTGAAATGGAGAAGGTCCAACAACTTCACATGCAGAATGGAATGGACAACTCCATTGATGTTTGTAGCTTTAAAACACTAAAGTTAAATTTGGAGGCCTTGGGAGACAAGCAGGAATATTAAGTCATTCTTAGAGAAGGTGACTTAGAGAAGCAGGAACCCTTACACAGGCCAAAGTCAGCTAAGTACAACTGAGCTGTGAAAGATCAGTGCAAAAGATGTCAAACTAAAGGGTCACAAACATTAATATTTTCTCCTTATTTGTTTGCACTGGAGAATACATAGAGATTATGTACAGCCTTAGAAGCATGGCTGTACTACAGGCAGTTTTGAGCATAGGGCAAGGATAGGGGAGAGCTGAAATATGGCTGATGGCTAAGAGCTGCATCCTCAGCATAGAACTTGGTGGCAGTGTTTGAGAGTAGCACATTCATATAAGCAGCTTTGTTCTGTTTTCAGTGCAAAGCTGTGTCCTGTTCTAGAAGCAGGATGCTGCCTAAACTGCATGTGCTCCTATTCTTTCCTCCTATAATCGAGCTCCTACCACAGATTAAAATATGCAGAGAGGTTGCCTCTTAACAGCTCACTCCCTCACAGCAAAGAAAATAACAGATGTCTAGAATGCACAGCCAGAATTTAAAATATTATATTTATTATACTATATCCTTAGATCAGTGTTTGGATATTTAAATAAACTGTGTTGCTAAGCACAACTTTAGGTTGCTCATTTAATAAGACTTTATTGCAAACTCGAGACCCTATATTTTGATGTCATTCATGACAGAAACAAGCACCCAACCCAAGAACCTTAAATTCCAAGAACAGTTGTCAGCCTCCAATAATTTTATTATTCCCTATTAAGAAGTTGCAACAATGTCAGTCATCTGCATTTATTGTATATTAACTGTTTGGGGGAGAAACAGGGTTTGGTGTTACAAATCTGGTTTCAGTGGCCACATGACTGTACTAGTCACAGGTGCAAACTATTGAAAAGTAGTGAATTTAGCTGAGATAACAAGTTACATATAATGAAAGTCTTTTATCTGAAGCAAATAAAATGTACCAAATTTGTTAAAGAAAAAAAATCCTCTCGATATTTAAGTTGTCTAACTTAGGCCATTTTTACATTTCATAAAGCCTTTTCTGAAGAAAATAAAATAGAGTGAGAAAAGCATCTTTCATGCAGTAATTCTGGACTGTGAATATTTTCATTAGGAAATGTCTATGTGCAGTAGGACTGTGCTGCTCCCTTAAAGAAATACCAAATTCACAGACAAACAGCAATAGGAGTCCAAAGAGGAATGAAATAACTTTTGTCAGAAATAAGATCATTCCCAGATCATGCTTACATCCCATTACATTAATTACTGTAATGATAAGAATATAAATCAGAGTAGTACGTACAGTGTATTTGGTACACAGAGTAGCATTGCTATTTTCACAGTTAAAAAGAGTGGGGGGAATCTTGTGAAATACCCAGAGATATTTGCAGGTCTGCTACCACTCATATTACTGATATTAAATATATATATTAATATATGTTAAAAAATATGGTCGATACAGGGAAATATGCAACAGAGCAAATATTTGTGCTCGAGAAAAATCAAAGACTGTTGGCAAACCAGAGGAAATTGCATTAATCAGATGAAATATAGTTTGTGAGCTTGTTATCCAGTATACCAGACATTCAAACCAAATCTTTAGCTATTTTTTTTAATTAATGCAATCAAGTTATAATGCTGAAAGCATTTAAATTCACATTTGTTGGGTTAACACTGAATTGCTTGATTACAAGCAAGCTACAAATCAGTCAGACTCACTTCTGCCCTGGTGTGAGTTCTCTTGGAACACATTTTAAGACACTTGAAGGAGAACAGAGTGCGTGGGAACAATCAACGTGAATTTACTGAGGGTAAATCTAGCCTGATCAATCTGACTGTCCTCTGTGATGAACTGACAGAACATATGGATGAGAGAAGAACAGCGGATGGTACTTATCTTGGCTTTTGCAAAGCTTTCTACACTTTCTCCCACAATGTTCTTCTGTCCAAGATGAGACATTACAGACTGGATGGGTGAAATCTGGATGGTTGAGTAACTAGTTGGGTGGTTGGGCTCAGAAAGTAGTAGTTAATGGGTTGTATACTATCTAGATGTTGATAGCAAATGATGTTATCCAGGGATCTATCCTTACATCTTTAAAGGATCTGTCCTGTCTTTATCAGTGACTTGGGGGACACAAAGGAGTACATGTTCTTCAAGTCTGCAGATGAGAGACACAAACTGGGAGAGCTAACAGACATGCTTAAGGGCATAAATGCTGACCAGAGGTACCCAGATATGCTGAAGGAATGGGCTGGTAGGAATCGTATGAAACTTGGTCAGAACAAACCCAAAGCCCTGCACTAGGCAAGAAAAAAAACAAACCACTCAGTGATGGGGCCAGACTGGGGACTGCCTAGTTTGAGAACAAGTCTGTGGAAAAAGCCCTGGGGGTTTTGGCAGAAAACAAGTATGAGCCTGCAGTAAGCCCTGGCAGCAAAGCAAGCCAACACCATGCTGGACTGTATAAACAGAAGCAAAGTCAGTAGCTCAGGGGGTGTTACTATCTCCCTCTAATCAGTATTTTGTAGATCACACTTTGAATACTGAGTCATAGGATAACTCCAGGTGAAAAGGCTCTTCAAGACATCCGTATTTCATCCTTAATATGAGACCACACCAAGGGCTTTATTCAGTTGGATCTTGAACCTCTTCAAAGGACAGAGACAGCATAATTTATGTGGGCAGCCTAATCCAGTGCTGGACTGCTCTCATGGTGAAGAAGTTTTTTTCATGCCAATAACCTCTTGTCTTCTTACCACGCGTAATTATGAAGAGCATGTCTCTCTCATCTGGATAGACTTCTCATGGTTATTGGCGGGCTACTGCTGTACGTCCCCAAAGCCTTCCCTTTGCCAGGCTGGACAAGCCTAGTTGTGCCACTGATTATATAAATTGTCATATGAGTGTAGCATTGCTTGAATTTGTAGTGAATTTATCTGTAATCTGGTTTTACAACTATGTTATTCTTTCTTTCAAAGTACTGGAGGTAAGTATAAAAGAATTGAAGACAAATGCAATGTAGTAGAGTACCTTTCACTGAATGTAAAACTATTTTCTTTATGACTCACTCTCATCTTTACCTTTCATCTCTTTATGCAGTTTTCCTCCTCTATTGTTCCTGTTTCAAAGATGGACCTCAGAGAAACTATCTTAACTCAGTGGGATGATATTCAGAGATACCAGCAAGTAAAGGGGTTGACAAGCTAATAAAATCTACGTGAAAGGTACCAGTGTTTTCAACTGGATGTAGGAATGAGCCCTTAGTCATACGAAATGAGAAATGTTTGTTCAGTCTGAAAAGACACTATTTAGTTAAATATTATCTAAGAAGCAAATATCTGATAGCTCATTCATTCTAAAATGCTATAGTATAAAGACTGCTTAGCTCTTTACAAATTCTTTAGTACTCCACTGGGGCAGGAGGTAAGAGGCAAAATGTATTTACTGTGTATTTCTTGATGTGGCATTACAGCAATAACATGCATATGTTTTTCACTACATTTCACTATATATATGTGTAGCATACAGAAAAAGAAGCATATGGCTAGCAGACATTAAAAATATATATGAAATATCTGAAATGTGGCTTTATATTTTGAAATATGGGTTTAATACATTAATTACCATCTGTATATTTATTGAACTGTCTCAACTGTGTGAAAAGATATGACATGTCCTTAAACATTTGTTGAATCTTCACACATATTGCAGAATCACTATTTAACATTCAGCAACCCATGTAATTTGCTATTGGAAGGCTTTTGTTTCATTGAGTGTCAGGAGGATGGAGCCAGGCTCTTCTCAGAGATAATCAATGACAGAACAAGGGGAAATGGGTGCAAGCTGGAACAGAGAAGGTTTCATGTGAACATAAGGAAAAACCTTTTCACTGTGAGGGTGACAAAATACTGGAACAGGCTCCTCAGACAGGTTGTGGAGTCTCCTTCTCTGGAGACATTCAAAACCCACCTGCATGTGTTCCTGTGTGACCTATTCTAGGTTATTCTGCCCTGGCAAGGCTGTTGGACTAGATGGTCTTTTGAGGTCCCTTCCAACCCCTAATGTTCTGTGATTCTGTGACCCTAAACTTAGTTCAAGAGCAATGTAAGTGCAATTTATTCTCTGATCAATGATAATTATTAACAAAACCTGATGGATGAAAGTAATAAATTTAGATGTTCACTATATGCATCTTGCACAGAGGTCATTCGTTAAGGAATTCCTGGGTTTGTTGTCTTTTGTCCTCTCTTTTCCAATTTTCTTCTAAGTTTTGATTTGCTCATGTGACTGATGTTGAACATGGTACCTACTGTCTGCAGGTAGATAACTCAAAGGGCACCAGTAGATGTCATGCCTGAAAAAATAAATGAACTGAAGAAATCAGTAAGAATCATCTCTCTACGCTGTTTCTAGTGAGAGGAACAAAGCGGAACTGAGAACAGCTACTTTTTTTCTTGATATATGAGTTGACAGAGGTAGCACAGAACTGAATGTATACCTACTACAGAGGCAGTATAGGACATTTGCAGATTATTATTAAGCATGTATTAGTACAAATTGGTTTGTGACAGAGAAAAAAGGTGCAGAACTTAAAAAGATGAGGAAGAAAGATGACAGAGATGATGGTTGAGTAAGGAACTGAGGAATCAATAACAAAGAGGGAAACAGAGAAAAGATTCCTGGCGTGAATTTAATTTAGGAATTTCCAGGGAAATGCACTCAGCATAAACCATGAAAGAAAATGGTAGTGCTGATTAGTGCAACACAAAGTGAAAAGAAGGCAGGAAAATAAAGACACAGTGAGTTAACTGTATTACAATTTTTCTTTGCTTCAAAAAACGCCCTGTGCAGAATGAACATCAGAAAATGAACACAAATTCTATGAAATTATTGTAAATGCAGGTGCAATTAAAAACTGCACTTATGCCTGTCATGCACTATAATTGGGTATAACCATAAAACAATCAAATGAACGAAAAGAATTAAAAACTTGCATTTCTTAACTAATCAGATCTAACTATTTCACAGCCACTGGAGTGGCTGACACACCAGAAGCCTGTGCTGCTATTCAGGAAGACCTGAACAGTTTATAGAGTGGGCAGAGAGCAACCTAATGAAGTTGAACAAAGGCAAGTGTATTGTCCCTTACCTAGGGACAAGTAACTTTATGCACCAGTACAGGTTAAGGATTGACACGCTGGAAATTAGCTCTCTGGAGAATGATCTGGGAATCCTGGTGAATAGCAAGTTCACCATGGGCCTACAGTGTGCCTTTGTGGCCAAGAAGGCCAATAGTGTCCTGGGGTGCACTAAAGCAGAATGTGGCTAGCAAGTTGAGTGAGGTTCTCCTCCCTCTCTACTCTGCCCTATTGAGGTCATATCTGGAGTATTGTGTCCAGTTCTTGGCCTCCCAGTTCAAGGCAGATAAGGTACTACAAGAGAGTGTCCAGCAGAGTCTACAGAGATGATGAGGGGACTGCAGCACCTCCTTGAGGAGGACAGGCTGAAAGACCATATCTGTTTAGTCTGAGGAAGAATGAAAGGGGTTCTTAACACTTCTCTAAAACCTAAAGGGTGGGTCTCTAGAGGACGGGTACAGACTCATTTTAATGGTGCCCAGCAACAGGACAAGGGGCAACATGCACAAACTAAAACACAGGAAGTTCCATCTAAAGATAGGGAAACACTTTTTTTCCTTTGAGGGTGACAGCACTGGAACAGGCTGCCCATAGAGACTGCAGAGTCTCCTTTTTCTTTGGAAATATTCAAAACCTGCCTGGCTGCAATCTTGTGCAACCTGCTTTAGATGAACTTGCTTCTGTGATTCTATAACTAAGTAATTAGACCTACTTAATTTGCATTTTAATTAAATGTGTTCAGGGGAGAAGGAAAAACAATACAGAGAAGGAGATATACTGTGTTAGTAAGCCCAAGATGTATGTCAAACTATACCAACTTCAGTATACCTGACAACAAAAAACAACGACACAATCAATTAAGACTCAAGGGTTTGAATCTGCTGCACTGCATATTCAAGATGTACGTACGTTATTATAGCTGAAAGTGAACAGGACTTAAAAGCAAGACAGAGGGTTCAAATTTAGAAAGCTGAAATAAATTAGAAATAGTTAGGAAGACTTATGTGTAAAAGGAAATAGGAAGAAACTGTAGTAGAGAAAAAGAAAGAACCAATTGCATTTAAGTAATTTAAAAGAAAGGTTTTCCAGATGGCTGATAGAAGGAAGACAAAAATTAGTATGTTTTGAAAGACGGTTTGTATCAGCAAAAGTTAAGTATGAAAAGCAGAAAAGGTGAGCTCATCAATGAAAGCAAGCAGAGAGGGTCTTATGTTAGTTATATATCACCAGCAGTCTTTAGAAAGAAACTTTTAGTGGATTTAAGGCAATTAGAGAACAAAAAAAAAATCAATAGTGGCTAGCTAGCACGTGCTCTATTTGTAGCCCTTAAATCTGACATTATTTTATATATATATTTAGTGCAGCTTAGGGATTTTTTAAACTTTTTTTTCCTCCTTCCAAAGATGTGCTGTGATGACAGGTCAGGGATCTATTTAAACCACTTAAAGAATATATTATATAATACTCTAATAAAGGATGTTTTGCTGTATCTAAGATAGATTAGATCCCTAAAGGAGCATACATTTTTCTTTGATGTACCTTCTACTGCTGTCTTTTCTCACTGATATCTTTATTTATATGCAATGTATGCATCAGTATTACATTGCAGAAACCTCAAGTAATTCTATTTTTAGATATATTTTGTTAAAAGTTAATAACAATTTTATTTTAAATACTTTCTACTATCATTAAAACGTTCATCATTGTTAATGTTTTCAACATGCAGTTGAAAGTACCTAAAAAAGACATGTTCCACTCACTTCTCTGGGAACAAATTCCCATATAGATTCCAGGGGAAAAAAATAAATTAGCAATTTATCAATACATCCTTTGGTTACAGGACATGCTATTTAAATGCTAAATTCTGTTCTATTTGCACTGTCACAGCTGCCAACATAGTTTATTGTGGATCTACAACATACAAATAGGGTGAAAATAAAGGAGGTGGGTGTTGAGAGCAGCAGGATCCTGAGTAGAGCACTCAGTGGAATGCTTAGATAATTGTTTTGTGTACTCCAGTTCTGCTCTTGGTCCATTACTTGACTTTGACATCTAGGATGTATGTACATAAACCCAGCACTATGATCTAAGACTG
Source organism: Picus viridis (assembly GCA_033816785.1). Taxonomy (NCBI): domain Eukaryota; kingdom Metazoa; phylum Chordata; class Aves; order Piciformes; family Picidae; genus Picus; species Picus viridis. The sequence goes on along the minus strand of CM066574.1, from coordinate 13,415,188 downwards.
CAATTTTAAAAATCCCTTAGCATGACAGACCTCAAGTATTCAGTCAGGAAAAAAAAACACCACAATTTTCCCGTGGTAACTAAAGTTCTACTTTTAAAGATGTCCACAACTTGTCATTTTTTTTGCCTAGGCCTCCAGTGAGACATTTTCTTTCATAGTCCCTTTGGGAAACTAAGTATAGTAGCCATGATTCAATTATTCCCACTGTAAACACACAGTCAAGGTATGTACAAACCACAGGGGAATTGATTACATTCACTCAGAAATATAGCCAAAGGGCAAAAAGGTAATATTCCAAGAATTAAACAGCATCTCAGAACAGTTGAGGTTGGCATGGACCTCTGGAGGTCATCTGGTTTAGAACCTTCCTAGCTCAAACAGCATCACCACAAGCAAGCTGGCGAGAGTTGACCAGTGGCTGAAGTATATGATATGAATGTCAGAAGGGATAAGAACTTGATTTTATTTTCCCTTTCTTCTGGGATGCAGGATAATTTTCAACCTAGGAGATCTGTAAAGCCATGTTTTGAACTTAATTTTGATGCAATAAAATTTATGGGTTTTAACTCACAAGGAGTGACAGAGACAGATCCCATCAAGCCCAGACTGAATGTTAAAATTCTGGTGTAGGGGGAGGCGGAGGCTTTGAACCCCTTCAGAAAAGGTTTGAAATGAGTTGTTCTAATTTTTGTGTTGTCATTTGCTCATTCTCCTGACAAGACTTAAAAAGAAATGGTGATGTTTTCAAAGATGCTGTGAATACCTTTTGGATACGCTCTGAAAGGTCTATCAGATAAAGTTGTTTAAAAGAACTGTCGTATAAATCTGCTGTTGGCTCTAGTTCAGCTTCTTCATGAACTACCGTGATATCTAACCCGGAAGACTAGCGCCATTTTGAATATATGAATATGTGCAACTCTAGGTTTCTAGGAAGTTTAAATAACAAGACATTGAATTGTGCATTAAGCAGCAAGATGCAAGAATCACACACTTGGAGTTAGATTCTAAATGTCTGCTTAGATTATCTAATGAGTCACACTATTTTAAGCACAAGTCTTTTATTGCCATATATATGTTTTGTTTCTCCAGACTGAAACTACCTGGGGCAATGAGTTTTTCTGATGTGAATACTTGTACAATAGCCAGAAAAATCAAGTATCAAATCTGACTTGGTCTGTAATATAAAACCTGTCTCTGGAATTGCATTTGTTCCTTATATAAACTCCAACCTTGTATCTCTGTGGCAAAGGAAAGGCTTGCTGCTAGAAAGCTAAATTAAACCAAAGCAGGTAACCAAACAATAAATTCGATACATGCATTTTCTACTGCCTGAATGTGAATCTTAATTAGGCTTTTTAGACTAATTTTTGTATGCTCAGATTTTGAGTATGCCAACTAATTTAATGCTTCCTCCATTTTCTCTAATTATTTTAGCAGTTTTTATTATACTTTAGTTTTAATATTTTTGTGAGGCTGAGTCTGTTTCAATGTATAACAAACAACTTGATGAGCCCTTGTTTTCAAGACTAGTCTCTCTGTCTTGAGTGGAATTACCAGTGCCTGCCTGCTAATATGAATAAACATGCACAGCCCATCTCAAAACAAGAAAAATAGTCCTGATGCTGAAAATTTTGCTCATTTCTATCAGTTACATATTCAGGCTTATTATCTAGAAGCTAACTTCCTGATATTGTACATCTGCATATGTATGAACAGTCAGCCATTTGCACTCAGTCATTCTTGGTGCTGTCTTTTAGCACTTGTGAGTAGGAATTTCAGACCTTATCTGGCACTTCTACTCTTTATTCATTGGTCACTGATCCTTCTGTAGGAGGCTTCACCTGGCATAGATATTGTGGAAAGTAGGCCTGGTGCAGAGGAAAGGAAGGTATTGTCCTGCTCAACAACTCCAAGTAGTGCTACTGCTAGTAGAGCTGCTATGATGTTTGTGATCTTGGGGTATAGATGTAGATAGGGTCTTCTCCAGCTCCTCACCTGAATCACCTTCAGAAAATGAAAACAGGGCTTGCAATTGCCACAAGTGCAACTCCTTCCTTCTGTTTGTTTTTTGTTTGTTGGGTTTTTTTTTCCTCTAGTTCTGTGATGGTCATCTTACAGGTACAACAGAGTTTTTATAGAGATGAGTGCTAACTCAAGCCTTATTGCTATGCTACCATGCTTTTTAAAACAGCTTTCAGCTTACTTTTAACAAAGGTGACAGAATATTTCATAAAAAAATAATAAATCATTATTCACAAAGCTGTAACAGTGTGTTATCAACTAATCCCCATTTGATTTAGTGAAAATGCTGAACTTAAAATAACTGAGGTATTGTAACAAATGCATCCATGCTCCTTTGTACCATTTTCCTTAGCGACACTACAGAAGCTGTTGATTTATATTTTAAGGTCTCTCTATTATAATGCCTCTTCAGAATTCACTTATTTCATACTTAATGTAGTAATTAAACATGCCTACATATACATAGGAAAATGGAAAAGACAGAAGAATTTGAGAGACTGATGCTATACAAGCACTCTATCCCTGTAAGGATTCATCAAGGTATTGTAAAGTTACAGTGCAACCCTTCCAGAAATTGGCAGATCTTCCCAGATTTTTCAAAATACACTAAGGACATGTGTCAAAGCTGCCCATGTAATGACACATTTTCATTGAAATAGAAATGTTACAGCAAAATAATTTTAATATGCAAAGACAACCATTAATTGCTCAAAGCTACTTCTTAAATAACTGAGCTACTTTCTCAGCCTGAGGGACCAATATATTCCCACAACAGGCAAATTTGCAAATTTTATCAGAAGGGAAAACATGTAAAAGCTGCTTCTCCCCTTATTAAAGGAGTTCACCTTATTTTGGAGCAAAGCTGAACTTCGATTTCAGCAAATAAAAGGTCTCAGTTACAGTTTTAAAATTGCTCCCTCTGCACTAAAGTTTTAAGTAGATGTCACAAATGCAATAAATTAGACTTTATTAAATTACACTGGTCATGATATTTTGGGAAGAAGGTTGGTGGGTCTGTTGGGTTTTTTCATCATTAGAAGCTACAGATGGGATCCTATATATATAAAAATGGAAAGATCTTTGTTAGCTACTATTACAGAAATGTACTGTAATCTCATTAATAAGAAAGAAAAAAAAATCCAGTGAACTATATGCAAAGATGACCTTAAATAAAGAGGGCAGAGAAAAAGCTGAGGGGTGCAATCAGAAGAAAGCCTCTTATTAACTTTCCTTGTTTTAAAGAAACTAAATGAAGGCGAAGCAAATACAAAACTATCCTGAAAACACCAGAGAAATAGAAAGTTCATTTAATGAGCTGAAAAAACCCAAGAATTTTGAAAGAATGAGAACACAGAGAAATTCCCCTATCATGAATGCTCTCTCCATCTGCAATCCTGTTTCTTAATAGTCATGTCTCAGCTAGAAAATCCTATTACATTGAGTTTCACATATACTGTGTCTTAAATATAAGGCCTGCAAGAATGCAATGTGATTTTAGTAGTATCTGACATCACAAACTAGTACAGAAAAAACAACTGAAAGTGATACAGAGCCTTCAGGAAGCAGGCGACGAGATGTTACTTATCCTCAGATAAATGGTGCTGAGAGGCTGTAAACTACAGTAAAGTGTCAAAATCATAGATATTGCATCTGCATACAAATTATGCACCTGAATAGGAAGTATTTAGTATGAATTTTTAAGAAAGATAACTTTGAAAAACATTTGCATACTAAAAGACATTCAGAAGATTCGCCAATGCCATGGAGTGGTAGCCATAAATGATGCTGCAGTTAGAGGCATTCCAATTTTCCCAGCTGAACTGACAGAGATTGAAAAAAAAAAAAAAAAAAAAGTTGCATAATTCACAAAAGAACTAAATCATTAGCACTGACTGTAAAATCACTTGCGAGGAAGCAACACTTTGGTTTGCTGATGCCCTAGTTCTGTATTTCTTTTTAATGACATAATCAACTGTCAATTGAGATTAAATTGTTTGAAAAGGTCTTTTCATTGAATTAAGCATCTTAATAAAAGTGATTACTTTTCTAATTCCCCACTGGGCTATTAAAATATAATCCAGTACCAAGTGGAGAAAAAGTAGAGTCTTTGTCACTCGATGTTTGGACTGAGCCCATAACATTGAAACCAAAGCTACAGTCTTGGCAAAACAATCTATAAGTAAGAACAGGGCTGAATATGCTTCAGAAAATAAGTAGAACTAAGAATTTAATAACTGTAATGCACAAAGAAAATTATTTCATGGTGTAGTTTTAATTAGGTTCCCCTTAAATTGATATATTTTCAAAAGCAAAGACAAAGAAAGAAAAGGAAGAGCAGCAGCTTTTCCTTGCAATAGTTAGATCAGATAGCTGAGGGCTTATCTACTAAATCCACCTAAGAGAAAAGCAATAGTGTTACTGAAATGTTAAGATTTTTATTCACACAATAGCAAGCCCTTCCTGAAATTTACAGTTTCTAAAAGACATCATGTCTGAGCTCCCTGAATTTATAGCAGATTTTACAGGTCTATCTCCATGTGCAAATCTGGTGCCATGTAACAGCAGCTGAAAGATTTAATTTTTTTTTTCCCCTCCTAGTAGAAGTGGCATATTTGGATTGCACAGCAAATAATCAAGTGATTTCATTTGAGAAAATAAATCTGGGGGAAAGCACTCTGGCCACTGATTAATAATGAAAACCACTGCATAGGTCTGGAATAATTTTTTTGCTGTTATCGTTCCCAAGCACTCTGAAGTTGACCAAAGGGTGTAGATATTCAGTTGCTATGGAATAATCAACTGCTGCAAGAAGGCTGAAGAAGCATAAGAAGTTGAGAGTGCACACATCCAGGACAACTGACCCAAAGTGACCAAAGGAATATGATGTCATGCCCAGTATGTGAACTGGAGGAGCCAATTGCTGCTAGGGTACTGGCTGAGCATCAGTCAGCAGAGGTGGTGAGCAATTGAATTGTCTATCACTTGACTTTCATGGGATATCTTTCACTCCTTTTGTTCTCTCACTTTCTATTGCTATTAAGTAAAAATAAAATAATAATAAATTGTTAAACTTTTCTTATTTCAACCTGTGAGTTTTATTTGTTTTCAGTTCTGTTCCCCATCCCACTGTGGAGGAGAGTGTGAGCAGCTGTGTGGTGCTTCCTTACCACCTGGGGTTAAACCATGACGTAAGCACAGTACATAGGCTTAACTGGAGACTTCTAATGCAATATTTACAATGAAGCGACTGCTAAAGTGCTCAGAATTCAAGCAATAAAATTGCTTTGGGGACATGAACATAAAGTAACATGTATTGTATATTAGATGAATACACCGCAGGACATTCCATAATCAGCTTCCCTGCTGTCTCATTATTTCTTGATAGCTATACCAAAATAATCTCTGTCTTGCAAAATGAATCCTCAGCCTTGAAAAACAAATGGCTCTAGTTTTATTATTCATGAACTAACAATAAAAACTGGTTTGTAACTATAGAAAATAACATCCACCTTAAATAAAAAGTCATTTCAAACACTGATTTTAAATGTGTGTGTCTATATCAAAATTGTCTGTTATGCCTGCATATAGAATATACACAGTGCAGACAGAAACATCCAAACACTTTTGAGATACTGATAGAAAGTTCTCCTGCTTCACTACATGTACAGCCTACTCTAAAAGAAACACTTCATCTGTTGCTAGTAGTCAACATCCTTCTGATGCCAGCTAGTATAGCTTGTCTTATTTTAAACGTGTCTGAACAGGGAATAGAACAGAATAAACCAGGTTGGAAAAGACCTTTCAAATCATCGAGTGCAACCTATCACCCAACACCATCTAATCAAATAAACCATGGCACCAAGCACCCCATCCAGTCTCTTCTTAAACACCTCCAGTGATGGTGGCTCCTCCACCTCCATGGGCAGCCCATTCCAATGGCAAATCACTCGCTCTGTGAAGAACTTCTTCCTATCATCCAGCCTAAACCTCCCCTGGCACAGCTTGAGACTGTGTCCTCTTGTTCTGGTGCTGGTCACCTGGGAGAAGAGAGCAACCCCCACCTGCTACAACCTCCCTGCAGGTAGTTGTAGAGAGCAATAAGGTCACCCCTCAGTCTCCTCTTCTCCAGGCTAAGCAACCCCAGCTCCCTCAGCCTCTCCTCACAGGGCTTGTGCTCCCTCACCAGCTTTGTTGCCCTCCTCTGGACATGTTCCAGCAACTCAACATCCTTCCTAAACTGAGGGGCCCAGAACTGGGCACAGGACTCAAGGTGTGGCCTTGAGTACAGTGCTGAGTACAGGGGCACAATGACTTCCCTGCTCCTGCTGACCACACTGTTCCTGATACAGGCCAGGATGCCATTGGCCTTCTTGGCCACCTGGGCACACTGCTGGCTCATGTTCAGCCTACCATCAACCAGTACCCCCAGGTCCCTTTCTGCCTGGCTACTCTCCAGCCACTCTGACCCCAGCCTGTAACACTGCATGAGGTTGTTGTGGCCAATGTGTAGAACCCGGCACTTGGATGTGTTAAATCTTGTGCCCTTGGACTCTGCCCATCTGTCCAGCTTGTCAAGGTCCCTCTGCAGAGCCCTCCTACCCTCTAAAAGATCAACACCTGTCCCCAGCTTGGTGTCATCTGCAAATTTACTGATGATGGACTCAATCCCCTCATCCAGATCTTCAATAAAGATATTGAACAGCACTGATCCCTGGGAGACACCACTAGTGACTGGCTGCCAGCTGGATGTGGCACCAGTCACCACCACTCTCTGGGGTCGGCCCTCCAGCCAGTTCCTAACCCAGTGCAGAGTGCTGCTGTCCAAGCCATGGGCTGACAGCTTGGCCAGGGGGACGGTGTCAAAGGCCTTGCTGAAGTCCAGGTAGACTACATCCACAGCCTTCCCTACACCCACCAGGCAGTCACCTGATCATAAAAGGAAATCAGGTTGGTGAGGGAGGACCTGCCCTTCCTAAATCCATGCTGTCTGGGCCTGATCCCTTGTCCATCCTGTAAAAGCAGTGTGATTGCACTCAAGAGGACTAGTTCCATAATCTTGCCTGGCCCTGAGGTCAGGCTGACAGGTCTGTAATTCCCTGGTTCCTCCTTCCAGCCCTTCTTGTGGATGGGCATCACGTTTGCCAGCTTCCAGTCATCTGGGACCTCTCTAGTGAGCCAGGACTGTTGAAAAATGATGGAGAGTGTCTTGGACAGCTCATCTGCCAGTTTTCTCAGCACCCTAGGATGGATCCCATCTCGTCCCATGGACTTGTGAGGATCCAAGTGGCTGAGCAGGTCTCTAACTACTTCCTCCTGGATCACAGGGGGACTATACTGCTCCCTGACTGCATCCGCCAGCTCGGGAGGCCAGTTGTCTGGAAGAAACCTATCTTGCTGTTAAAAATTGAGGAAAAGAAGGTGTTAAGTACCTCTGCCTTTTCCTTATCTTTAGTTACAATATTCCTCTCCATGTCCACTAAGGAGTGGAGGTTGTCCTTGCCCCTCCTTTTGCCATTAATATATTTGTAAAAACATTTTTTTGTTGTCCTTCACAGCAGAGGCCAGTCTAAGCTCTAAATGGGCTTCTGCCTCTCAATTTTTTCCTACATGACCTAACAACATCATTAAACATTTCATGGGTAACCTCTCCTTCCTTCCAAAGATGATACATCCTCTCTTTTTTCCCTTAATTCGCTGAGAAGTTCATTGCCCATCCAGGCTGGCTGGCTACCCCGGCAGCTCATCTTCCAGCACATTGGCACAGCCTGTTCCTGCACCTCCAAGATTTCGTTCTTGAAGTATCTCCAGCCCTCCTGGACCCCTTTTTAAGAGCTGTTTTTAAGGGCTGTTTCCCAAGGTATCTTCTGAATTAGTTCCTTAGGTAACCTGAAGTGCGCCCTCCAGAAGTCCAGAGTGGAGGTTTTCTTGCTGCCCCTCTTAGCTTGACTGCCTATTGAAAACTCAATTATCTCATGGTCACTGGAGCCCAGACAGCCTCCAACCACCACATCTCCCACCAGCCCTTCTCTGCTTGGAAAAAGAATGTCAAGCAAAGCCTTACCCCTGCTAGGCTCACACAGCAGCTGGAATAAGAAGCTATCCTCCATACAGTCTAAGAACCTTCTAGACTGCCTCCTCTCTGCTGTGCTAAGTTCCCAGCAGGTATCAGACAGGTTAAAGTTGCCCATAAGAATGAGGTCTGGTGATCTTGAGACAGCCTCTAGCTGCCTATTAAAGAATTCATCAACCTCTTCATCCTGGTTGGGTGGTCTATAACAGACTCCAACCAGGATGTCAGCCTTGTTGGCCTTCCCTCTAATTCTCACCCACAGGCACTCAACTTGATCATCCTTAATCTCTAGTTCCATGGTGTCTAGAGCCTCCCTGATGTACAGGGCCACCCCTTCTCCCTCCCCTGTCTCTCCTGAAGAGCCTGTAGTCATCAATTACAGTGCTCCAGCCGTATGAGTCATCCCACCACGTTTCTGTGATGGCAACTACATCATAACTTTCCTGCTGTAACAAGGCTTCCAGCTCCTCTTGTTTGTTACCCATACTTTGTGCATTAGTGTACATGCACTTCAGCTGGGCTGCTGGTTTCACCCCTGACTCCAGCTTACCACACTCAGACTCCTGGGGGGGGGGGACGGGGACTGGTTTCAGCCCCTTCCCCCTTCAAATCTAGTTTAAAGCCCTGTCAATGAGACCTGCCAAGATTTCTCAAACATTTTGGGGTTTGTTTGGGTTTTTTTTGCACCTTGGGGCAATTCCTTTTAAATCAATGGGGTTGTTCTGCCTCTGTGGTATCACTAATACTGTAAAATATCTTAGTTTTAAAAACCTGTATCAGGACAGCAGTACCTTTGCCAGTCCAGCTTTTATGAATAATGAGTGTTTTTGCAGGCTACACCTGTAATGGTCTGACCTGAGAGATCTCAGTAGCGCCTGGGGCTTAGGTCTCCATAGACTTGGTCTTTCAGATTTTATTGGCTCTATTTAAGAAGGGAAGTGATAGCGTGGCTTTGGTGGGCATCTGGCCCCTAGGCCAGGGTCAAACTACCACACAGATAAACATTTTTCTTACAAGCATGCATTTTGGTTTGACTTCAGAATGCCTGATGAGGTCAACCACTTTTGGGACTGGCAACAGGACCCTTGCAGGATCATCTGTGGTCACTTCTTCCTTTGGGTGAACCTCAAGAGCAGCAGGCATAGGTGAAGTGTCATGGTCAGATGTGATGAATTTGAATTTTATGTGGCGTGGTCTGAACCGTGAGACTCTCAGAAGGCCATAAGATGTACCTGCTCTGATGTCTCCATCACAGAGAAAATGGAAAGAATTTTCCAGGAGATAAATATTTTGGGTAGGTAAAAAGTTATCCTTATCGACTTCTCAGGAGCTTGCTCCTACATAGCAGTATAACAACCACAGGAGGCATCCTTCTGGGACAGTATCAGTTAGGAGATGAGGTTTGTTTGTTTGACTTATTAAAAAAAAAAAAAAGAAAGAAAAATGTAATTACATTTGATAGTTACAATATACAAAAAGGAAAGGAAAAGAAAATACATTACCATAAAATGTAAGCCAGGTTGCTAAAAATAGACTGTGTGCTGCAGAAAATTATTCTATCAAGTAGTTGATTTACCAGTGTGTTCTGATTTAACATGGCCATTTGGACGTGAGCACTTGACAAGGCTATTGTTTATCAACTGTGGCTCTGCATATCTTCCATTCATTTATAGCTGTGGAACATCAGGAGGAGAACAGAACGGTTTGACAGATTTGAGCTGGGCAAAGCATGGTTTTGAACACTGTCCTTTTTTCCCTGTAACCTGCAGGTTAAAATGCATTTATATATGAAGTAGAACACTACCCTTGTTAAAAAGGCAGTCACTTCTACCAATGACGTAGTTGCATTGAAATCAGTGTATTTCCATCACTGAATCAGTGTGTTTTCTTCAACAAGCCATTTTACCTTTTATTAACTCTGTATTTTTGAGGTGTCTTAGGAAACTGAACCACTGTGAAATTACAGTCAGCTAAAGTAGTGGAAGAGTGTAGAAGTGAATATAACATACAGCAGAAAAGGCTGATGGTTCCTCTCATTCTAATATTCGTTGTCCCACATACCCCTCAATATTCCTGCTAAACTCAGTCTCTGCAAAGGCATATTTGCAAATAAATTTAGTGGCAATGTTATTCATATATGCTTAGTGTTATGTCTAATCATCAGAGGAGAGCAATCCAAATCTGTATTGTACACACACTGAATGGCACACAGTTTATGTTGTTATACCACTAGCAACACTCTTGCAGTTTACACAGCTGAAAACAGCTTTGTCTGCATCTTGGTTAACATGGACTACCTCAGATCAGCAGTTTCCCATTCAAGCTATAATCAAAACAATACACTGAGCATTCACATGGGGCATTAGATAAGCCTTTTGCTAGAAGCTGACTCAGAATCTCCCCATTCACTCAAATGTTTCTGGAAATTCATTTTAACTAAATGCACATATTTTTGCCATTCAGTAAGAAAGTTTGCTCTGTGAAGGTGAACTTGCTACAAGACTACAGAGTTTTGTTTAAATTGCTAACTGAAACATAAAAAGCACAGAAAAATCAGAGGGAAGTTATATTTTTGTGATGAGAAGTCTATTCTACTGATGTTATCAAAGCATATTATGTAATGATTCACATAAAATTCATCCCTGTTCACTTCGTATTTCCTTGGTCATCAGTGGATTTTCAAAGGTACCCAGGTGAAATAAAGACTAAAAACACAAATTAAAGGGGCTTGTTAAAGAAGAAACTAAAAATTACTTTCTTTCATAAGAACTATTTGTAACTCATCCTTTTACTTATTAAATATTTTCATCGGTTTAAGGATATCAGTGGAATAGAAAATTATTGAACTTTCATGCATGACATGAAAAATATTGGCATGAAAAATATATACTATTGGTGTCAGCATCAACTATAGAATAGAATAGAATAGAATAGAATAGAATAGAATAGAATAGAATAGAATAGAATAGAATAGAATAGGTTGGAAGAGATCTTCATCGCATCCAACCTATCATCCAACACCACCTAATCAATTAAACCATGCAACCAAGCACCTTATCAAGTCTCCTCCTGAACACCTCCAATGATGGTGACTCCACCACCTCCCCAGGCAGCCCATTCCAATGGGCAATCACTCTCTCTGTGTAGAATGTCTTCCTAACCTCCAGCCTAAACTTCCCCTGGCGCAATAGTACAACCTAGAACAGTTTTAGGGTTACGTTACTGATCTGTACATACATAGTACAGCTTGACAATAAAAAAGGAAAAGGGCAAGAGTTAAAATGTGAAGTTTTGTCTAAAAATAGTCATATTTTTTGGAATGGAGAAATTCCAGGCTTGTGCATGTAAAAGCTTTTAAGTAGCATATTTATTTTTTTCTGTTTTTCATGGCAAAAAGAGAAAGCCACACCCAGTTTTCCAGGCTAAGAGTGTGGCCCTGCAGATAAATGTTTGACAATGGCTATTGAAATGGTCAATAATAAATACTTTTTCCCCCCTCCCCCCGGGAAGAGGATAAAATGCACTTAATAAAAAGAGTGCAAATGGATGTTTTATGTAGCATGGAGTGGCACTTCCTTTGTCATCTTCTCCCAGTGCTTAAAACAAAGAGGAATATTTGCTTACACAAGAGGAGAAGATGGAGACTGTCATTATATGTTCCTGACATAAGGCATGACTTTTTACTGGGTTTTTTTGTTGTTTGCAGGCTTTTCTTTGTTTGTTTTTAATACTTAAACAAGCAAACAAGCACAGCAACAGCTTTACTAAACTAAATTAAACCACTTTCTACCATTACAGCTTTGTCTATACCTATCAGTTAATTTGGAGGAACAATCCTCTGAAAGGCAATAGCATCTCAAACATAAATTAAATGTTTTCTTCCAGGGCACTTAGAATAGCAAATTTATATCCATGTATTTTGGAACAGCAAAATGGAAAATCAAACTTTGGATCACAGAAAGACAGACAACCTCACTACAGTAAATATATCAGGACAATGTGTTGGAGAATATCTAAGGTGTGCAAAGCCCTACTTCAGCAAATATATGACAAGAGAAAGTAGTACTCAAACCAGCTGTGCTATGAATGTACACTTCCAGCCCCTTCACTGACTTAGGCATGTCTTCAGTGGTGTCACAGACTAACAGACACATCCACTATGACTTAGCACTCTATTAAAATTCCATATGGTTAAGTAGGTGGCAGACTTTCTTGAACAGAAGTATGCATGATAAGAAAGGGATTTTGTAAGTCAGATGCTGTATAACACTTGAAAACACTTACTGCTGTATTGTGCTTCCAGAATATTTTGCTCTCTATATTTTCATGCAGATATACAGCAGCATTTGCTTAAAATGATCAAATATTTTTTTAAAATTAAATGAATGTACTTTATAAACTGATGACAGATTTGAAAAAGAAAAATAACAAATTTCCAACAGTTGCTAAGCAGACTCAGACACATGATAAAATGCTATGGAATTTACTTATTTTCTTGAATCAAAAGCAGCTCCTATGGAAATTCAGTATGAAAAAAGTTTGTGGAATGGGATCTTTAGAGGATAAATGAGCCTCAAGTAATGAAAGGGAGATGTCTGTTTGAGGTTTACCTTCTACCCTTCCCATTTATTCCTTATGACCGTTCCATATCCCCTCTCACCTTGCCTGTTGACATCCTGCACCTAGAAATCAACTCCTTTACACTTCAACTGGAAAAAACAGTGCTGGTGAACTTAAGCAGTATCAGTAGAGAGTCTGTTTTGAATGTCTGTACATGCCTAATATAATAAACCAACAACTGAGAAAATCTGCACATACATACTTGACAACTGCCTCATTTCTGGATTAAGTGTAAATAATGTATTCATAATCCAATTACTAATAGTTCATGTGCATAAAGCAGCAGGGGCTACATTTGGCTCCTCAGGCTCTTCAGTCTTTATTCGTAGCTGCAGTAGAAATCTCCCCTTACTGTAACCCACTTAAGCTCAGCATAACCTGTTTAAAGACAGGCCTTCCAGATGTTAAAAGCCTTCTGGGACTGTAGTTTGCAGTTTCAAAGGGAAAATAAAGTTGTCAGCATAAAATAAGAAATGAACACTTAGAATATACACTCATCTATAAACAGGCTTTTTGATGATGCTATTTGGAGGAGAAACATCACAATACTGGCAAGAGTATCATATATAAATATTGGCTTCAGAAACTATGCTTCATCTTTAATGGCACAGAACTAATATGACTATGACAGCTGCTATTTAGTGAAAAATTCATCACATCTCTCATAAAAATAGCATACTTAATGTTGTGTTACAATAGATTTAATATCAGTAATCTCACATGACTATGCAGTGCTGAAAAAAATGATGAAAGACTGAAAGGTTTCCCCAAAAGCAAAATCTAAAAGCTTCCTGTTTCCCGCTGTAGACAAGCAAAATCTGCATGCTCAAAGTGTGTAAAAGCAGAGCTCATATGGCAATTGCAGCAAACAGTTCCAGGGTATCAGAAGACAATCTTTGTAGGGCTCACTTTTGGGGCATGAACCTAAGAGTCAAGGGCTGTGGACGAGATTTGATGTGTTCCCAAGAGAAGAGCTGAAGGTATTTCTTGCACTATTAAAGTCACATTCACTTGTGATTAGCTAAGAAGTGCAAATGATCAGAAATACCTTCAGAGATGTGCTGAGAACCTTAATTTTACTTCTATATAAACACGGAGTCTGTGTACTTCCATATTTTCCATTAATATAATCAAATGCTATCCAGAAACCAACCTTTACAAATAAGAATCAGAAACTGTTTTTAATAGACAGCAAGGTTTCACTAGCACAAAACCTTACAGTAGTGATATTTTTAGAGGAGTGTCTTGCCACTGAAGAGTTGCTTTCCGAGCTGATGTTACCATAACCAAGAAACTTTTTAATATGAAAACCAGAAATGTGTAGCCAAAGAAAAGATCAAGCAACCCCTTACATTCAGTCTTCAGACCTAAGAAAATATAATTGTTTTCAAGTCTTTATGTGATTTGATGGATTGCTGGGAGTATTTGGAAATGGAGAAGACAAAGTTTGGTTCTTGAGATAGCCCCCAAACTTTGAGAAGCTTGAGAAGAGCAGATATAGACTTGATATTAGAAATAAATTCTTTGCAGTGAGGGTGTTGAGACACTTGAACAGATTGCCCAGGGAGGTTATGGACATCCCTTGCCTGGAGATGTTCAAGGATAGGTTGGAGAGGGCCTTAAGCAACCTGGCCTAGTAGGAGGTGTCTCTGCCCATGGCAAGGGGGTGTTGAACAAGATGATCATCAAGCTGTCTTCCAACCCAAACCATTCTATGAATCTATAAAGAAAGAAAAATTACGAAAACCATAGATTCCTTGAAGACCTTTGCTGCCATAGAATAAGGGTAAAACTGACGTATTTGCATTTCCCTTGTGGTAGTCTACATGACATTGTTCTGCATAGCACTATTTGGGACTCATTTTGAGACTGAAAAATATTTGAAATCTTGGAGCTATGGAAATCAGTGGCAAAATACTATCCTTAATGAAGGCAGATCTGTCCTCACAAGTACATTTTTTGTAACTTTAAATTATCAGTTGAAAAATTAGATTGTGTGTATGCATTACAACTCAGACTGTGTGTTCTGCTTAACAGAATTTTGGTAGGTATCATTCCACATCACTGACATAGCTAAAATTGAACTTGAGAGTAGGGGAACAGATTTTGGCATTACAGTAAGGCATTTATAAATGTGGATTCTGCCAGAGGCATTGGAGCCTTGTTGTCATGGGTGATTCACTATTTTGCTGAAAAGCTTGGAGAGCTGACATGTTCTCCAAAATTTCATCTGAGAATATCAAAGATTATTTTATCATGCATCTTTGAAATTTGTTCTGACAAGCACTTTTGTGATTGATTCTAACTAGTTAAATCACATATGAAGAGTCTACTCATTTTAGCAAGTCCTGAACTTTTCAGACTTTTTAAAAGACTTGGGATGATAGTTTTTGTATGATATCAAACGTCATGAACCCACTATTTGTCAGAGCTGAAAAATTTAAGACACTTCTAATAATTTTTATAAATGTCTATGGATGCTCTATAAATCCTAAAGGCTAAGATGAAAGCAGAGTTTAATAATTTATTTTGTAATTATCTTGTGCCTTCTAGATGGTTGTAAGTAGATTTCTTTAATTTGAATAAAATGAATAGCAAAAGAAAGAAAATAGCAGCTGACCATTTGTGACTTGCCTCCAGAAACACCCAAAGTATAATGGTTTACTTTTCCTGAGGCTAAAACTAAGATAAGAAAGTTTCTAACTCAAAAGTAATTTAATACTTCTGATCATGAGAGTTCAAACCCCTCTCCTTTTATTCAACCAATAGTCTTGTTTCGTAACAAAATTCAGGTTCCATGTGTCCTAACTTCCAAAACTAAAAGATGCTTTTGGTTGAGTAAGACAGCATCACTTACAATTTTAGATCCTTCTGCCTTCTGGTTAAACTTGATTTGGTTAGCTGCTGTAAAATTGAAACATTTCTTAGCCTATCAGTAGCTAAGTACATTGTATAATTTTTCAACTTTTTTTGTTGTTGTTTTATTCCATCAGAAATTGCTGTACCATATGCCAGTGAAATCTCTCTTTTTTGAGAATTTTTGTCAAGAACATTTCTCCTGACATTATCTTGGACTGTTTTGCTTTTAAGCCTGAAGTATAGCATCTGATACTTAAGACAATGCAGCTCCTGTGTATGTTTCACAGACTCCAAACTCAGCCTGAGATTTCAAGGGTTGTATTTTCTTCACTCCTTGATGTATTTTCTAGAGACCCTAAAGTTTTCTAATTCATTGCAAGCTGATTTTAATCAAGATCTGACATTTAGTGGCTGAAGAGAAGAGCTCTTAAATTAAATTGTATTTGCTAATCTCTGAATGATGAAAACAAAATATAATTTGCAAATACGTTTGTTAATACATACTTCAGCACTCAAAATTATCTCATTTTGCTCCCACTAAACTGTCAGGTTTAGTGTCATTTATTACTCTAAGTCTCCCCCTGTGTTTTACAGGGTGCCTTGGAGCTATATTCCATGGCCATACTGAGGCCTCAAATACTCCATTTAGATAAAAATAAATATAAATAAACAATGCATCTTATCAACCTGAACTCTTTTATTTGTACCTCAACCAACATTCTCAGTATTTGTGGACAGATCATTAACTTCTATTTTAAGAGAAGAGGACAGAAGTCTTAGTTTCTTAAAAATATGAACAAACAATATGAACCATCTCAAAAAGGAAAAAAAACAAAAACCAAAACAAACCCACAAAGAACCCAGGTGGAAGCTGTCAGCAGAAGTCCACAGAGGTACTCTTGAGAGTTTTCAAAAAAGGCTAGACAGTAAGGTGACAAATTTGCTGGTTGTACTAGATTACTCATGGTTGCAAGGTGAAAAACTGATTGCAAGGAATTGAAAAAGTATCTGTAAAAATGGAACAAACTACCAAAAAAAAGATATTTTTTTCTACAGTTCAGCATCAAGATGCATATGTAAATAAGCATTTCTTTTTACAAAGCATACAAATACAATAAGGAAATGCCAAAACACTCATTAGAAAAAAAGGGAAGCTACCAGATAATTACAGGAGATTTAATTTTGGTTTTTATTCCAAAGGGATGGCTAAACTGAGTAATTAGCCAGTTACAGGGTACTGGAACCAATAGAAGAATGAAGTGAAATAATCTCAGCATTTATCACTGCCCTGAAAATGTGGAGGATAGTAGGGTCAAAAGAGGTAAACAGCTCTGCTTAGCTTTGAAAAAAAAAAAAAAAAAAAAAAAAAGAACAGGAGGATCCAGAGAATGATAAATTAGTCAGTCTAACAATTTTCACAAAAATGCTATCTGTCTTTGGGTAAAGACTATAGACAAGCTAGAGCAGACGTCCAAGAGAAAATATCAATCCCATCTACATTCTTCCTGTGACGAGCAAGAGCCCTTAGTGATAGGCAGAAGTAGTAGATAAGACACACGTTCATTGTTTCAAAACATTTGCCAGCCTTATGTACCACAGTCATAAATAAACTAAGAATTTAGCAATCCAGATGACACTATTGTAACTGCATGCACAAACAAATGTGAAGCTATACTTAGAGCAGTTACTGGCTGTCAAGCTGGGAGGAAATACTGAGTGGAGTTTCACAGGGCCTGTCCTGGATCCAGTATTATTCAATATTTTCATTAACGACTTGGATGATGGAATAGAGAGTAGGCTTATTAAATTTGCAGACAATACCAAGCTGAAAGTGTCTGCAAGCACTTTAGTGAATAGGATTTGAATTGAAAGTAACCTTGACACACACACACAAAAAAAAAGTGATAAAAAAAAAAAAAGAAAAGAGAAAGAAAGAAATAAAAGATATAATTCAATAAAGAAAAGTACAAAGTATCACATGTAAGAATAATCCCCAGCTGGAAAAATACAAGAGGAGGAACAACTGACTATTCATCAGATTTACAGCGGGTAATGAACCACAGAGACACTAAGTCAAAAACATTGTACTGTTCATGTAGGACCATTTTATATAAGAAACATGAAGTAATCCGATTTGATACTAGTGCTGTTCAGTCACAATACTTGCCATGGACGAAGCGGCCTGCTTAGACAGAATGCTGCATGAAGTTTAGCTACATCAGAAATAAATTTAACAAGGTGGGGGAAGCCACATTTCTTGCCTTTTAGACTATTTAAACAACGAGAACTAGTATTTCCTCACAATGTGCAGAATTTGAAAGAACAGACACCTTTGCTGCAATGATTTTCTGCCCCATTTGAGTTAAAAGTTACAGTACTTCTGTACAATATTTCTCATGTCTGAATACACAGGTAAAATTGTAGGTATTGAATAACAGAAAAACCACCTGTCCACAAAGATGACAGTTTCTGATTAAGCATAAGTGGGGAATTACTCAAACATGAAAGACATGGTTGAATAATGGAAACTACTTGCCAGTTTTGTTACTTTTTGTGTACTCTCCCAAATAGCCATCTGCATCCATAATATATATTTTTAATGTTTTGTTTATTACAGTTCACACTACTGCCACTTATTGTAAATATTTATGGATTTATAGGTACAATAGTCTCCTTAACTGTTATCTTTTGCATAACAAATCTTCAGCAGATATTCTTCAGTGAGGAAACTACAAGATGAGGAGCAACCAGCAAAACTGGAGATGCAGAGAGAGTAATGAATTTCAAAGAGCTCATGAATGAGAAATGGTCAACTACTGCAGCATATGTAAGCAGCAATGTAGGAAGTATAGAGTACTTATTCCATGAAATATTTGCCAACATGATTCACAGCCATCATAGCGCCTACTTTCACAAGTCCATGGAATATATTGATTAAAGACAGGAAAGCCATGTTTCCAGGTTTGGGGATCTGACTGATCAGAAATTATCGTCAATGGCAAAATTAGTCAGACTCTTAAAATTAATACAGTTCGGAAAATGCCTGAAAGAATGGACATTTTTATACATCATCCCAAGAGCTGTTGAAACCATTAGAACAAAAGATCATGACTCTGTTATCATAAAGATTATTAAAATACCCTTTAACCCTCACTATTTAAACTACGTATTGCAATTTAATCTTGTTTGGGCGATTAAATTAGACAAAATAGATACACACTTGTCAGCCAGCACCAGCCTGTGCTGTGGAATATGAGGGAGCACACAGTTCATTCCATCAGTATACTTAACATATTATTCTATGATTGTTTTTCATTTAAGGAACAAATACGGAAGGTTTAACAATGCTCTATGAGTATTACCTAGGAAGCTTGCTCCTTTTATTCATGTTGGCATGTGCCCAGTATATCTTTGTGAAATAAATATTCAGATAAGTCTGTGTTTAACATTTTTTAAAATAGAGTTTCATTTCCATTTCAGGTAAGTCTTAATGATTTATGCTCTGCATAATTACTTTCTGGTAATTATGTTGTGGTTATCATCTTACCTTTGACCACCATTGCTGATCTAAATCCTATCGATAGGATACATTTTCCAGTAAGTGGCTATAAGTGTGGACACTGGATGAAGGTGGTCTTTTAATCCATCTGATTTTGGAGCTACTGTAGTCATCATTCCAAATTAACACCACCATCCCTGCTTCTTTAGGTATGAATTCCTTTAATTCTTGCTACCTGTAAGGTTCCAGATGTAAGTCAGAATAACCAGATGTTGAGCAAATATTATCATAGAATCAACAAGGTTGGAAAAGACCTCAGAGATCATAAAGTCTAACCTATTATCCAACACCTCATGACTAACTAAACCATGGCTTCAAGTGCTACATCCATATCTTTTTTGAACACCTCCAGGGACAGTGACTCCACCACCTCCCTGGGCAGCACATTCCAATGGCCAATCACTCTTTCTGTTGTTGTTAAAATCAGAAACCAGCAAAGCAGCCATAGTATTACATAAATAGGACTTGGTACCTCTTGGGCAAATCAGGTGATTTTAGTGGAGTGAGTCTAGGAATAAAGCAGGACTCATCTGAATTCCATTTTAATGGCAATCATAATAATTAGAAAGGAAGTCAAGGAAGTGACTCAATCTCTAAAAAGCTTCTATCGATTTCACCAGTAATAATAAACTGAAAAATCTTACACCTTTTTCTGGTGCTTCACAAAAAAAGAGGGAAGAGTAAATAGGAGCTTCTTGTCGAAAATGCAGCAAGTGATAGAAGTCTTGCCAAAACACTTAAATTGTTGTCATTTCTTAATTTAATTATTTAAATGAATTTAAACACACTGGTTAAAATGTTATATATTCATTATATTTGCATTTTTACAAAAATAAACATATATCACTGCTACAGTGAGGGACTGTTGCAAATTCTATTAGCCACACTCATTTAATCAAATTCATTAAAGAAAATCAGTTCTACATTCTCTGGAGAACTGCTTTAATCTTCTAACCTTGCTGTCAGGATGAAGTTTGTTGATGCCTGCTATTTTTCAAGGGTTAGGTGTGGGATGGCCACTAAACAAGTGACAGACACTCTCTACCAGCCCCTTTCCCCTCCCAAAGGGAAAAGAAAGGGAAGAAGGGAGTCTTATTAATTAGAAAAGAAAGCCAGAACTACTGTAATGAAAATAATAAAAAAATGAAACATACACAAATATAAACAAAACAAATATTGAAGCCAACCCCCACAATGGCACTTAGCCACTCTCAGCACTGATGCTGTGGCAGAAATCCCAGAACGGACTCAGTGGTAGATGCAAATTAGATTCAGCAACTCATGGATGGGGATCAAAGGCACACTGGACAGAGTCCTAGATGCCAGCCATTGAAAAAGAGATGAGGAAGAGTAAAGGAAGGCAGCCTGACACATGTGATCCCTCAACTTTATACTAAGACATATATGGAAAGAAATACCTTGCTGGTCAGTTTAGGGTAATTTTTACTGTCCACTTCTCCCTGCAAGTGTGGTCTTTCACTCTGTACCCCAATGTAGACAAGATTTATCTGTCAACCTCGTGTGGTGGGTTGAAGTTTCCCCCAGTATTAACTTTGCCAGACCAACTCAGAAGCAAATGAAGCTGTATTTCCAAGCAAAATCTACACTCTACAATGAAATGCAATGAATATGCACAAAAGATACAGTATTTACTATATTATATGGACATTTACAATTAGCAAACAACATGAAAAATAACCCTGGTCAGAGACCAGGGAAGCTGTTCCACTGCTCCCTCCCTCCCCCCACATCCCAAGGGAGAACAGGAGCAGAGAGGGAAGCAGTAGGTTAGACTCAGTTAAGGCCAGCCAAAGCATGCAGATTAATCTCTCCTGAGCAAAGGAAAGCAGCCAGAGATCAGAAGAGAAGAGAGAGAATTGTCATGGTAGAGCTCGTCTTATTCTAGATATTCATCCAATTAATTTGTTTAGAATAAGCTTCTCTGTTTCTTTTCACTCCCAATAGTGATTTATTTATATTTTTCTACTTTTCTGCTTGAAACCTGTAACTAAATTTTAAAAGCATAGCCTCAAACCACCACACCTGGTTACACACCAGTCCTTGCTACTAGCCACAAACATCAGTGTTGCCACTGCTAGAAGCAGACGCAGTCTGAAAACATACTGTTAGCTTCAGAAAGTGCAGTTACTGAGAAGAGACTGAGCTGAAAAGTGCAATCACTGAACAGATTTGGCTCTGCTCTAACTCAACCCAGGACACTACTGAACAAAGCACCGTGATTTTAGAACTAGTGTCATACGTTTGAAGAAAGACACAAAATGTCTCCAGACTGCCCAAGAACTACTGAGAAACAGTTTTGTTTCTGATGTTGATATCCAGACAGAAAAGGCTTAGTAGATAAGGAACATTCATGTCTTTTTGACACAGTTACTCATACTGGTAGTGGGAAATTTCTCTTCAGCCTTCTCACCATACTTTAGATACCTGTATCTTTAAATTGCAATTAATAAATGAGATGCAATTAAGGGTTATGCCAAATTGTCTAGGAAGTAGTTAAACACAGGGAAGTCATTGTACGCTTGTATATATCACAGGAGTAATGCACCATCAGAGTGGAAGACCTTGCTTTCTAGAGCCAAAGCTTGATGCTAATGATTTGGTTTGTTTGTTTTAATGTTACCATTTTCCATTTACATTTGATATTCTCCTGTAATACTTTCTTAAAAATATATATATACACCAAAAGACACTTGTTAAAAAAAAAAACACACACTCAAAAATGAAGTGTATGAGTCCTGTAAAGGAACTCTGATGTAGGTTAGAAGACATTCTTAGCAACAGTTATTTTCTGAATGATGCTGATTATAGAGGTCTTCCTACACAAAAGATGGACAAAGCAGAAATAAGAGGTAAAATGCTGATGTTTTCTTGAGGTTCTATCTATCTATCTACCCACTCATTTTGAAATAACTTAAATAAAGTTATTCTTCCATAATGTTTTGCCTTCAATCCAACCCAGCCTAGCCCTTTTTTTCCTGAGAGACAAGATAGTGAGTACCTGGAACCTGATTTGTTTCTAATAGGGAGGATTAGCATACTCTGATAGCTCACCTTTACCTGTCAATGCTTTAAACTTCCTATAATCATCACAGTGCCTATAACACAAGGTATTCTTCCGTATGTAAAGGAACTGAAGTAAATGCACATCATGACTTTCTAACCAGATGTTAAATGTGGTAAAAATTATCATCTATTCATGGCAATAGTTAATTTTAGAACAGACAAATAAGATTGCAGTGATTCCAAGTCACGATTAAATTCTCACATTTCCTCTTTTTCTCTTTTTTTTTTTTTTTCTTTTTCAAAAGATGGAATTGATACTACCCACTCACTGCCATTTACCGTCATTAATGATTCCAGAAACAGTGAATAGCTAAAAATTATCCCCAAGTCAAACGCAGCTGCCAAGGTTCAAAAACACTGAATAATATTTCACTAGAACTTTTATGCCTAAATATGAACTTAGAAGTTTGTCTGTAGAACGCCAGGTGTAAGCATCTTGCTGTCTGCCAAACTGTCTTTATCAGTTGAAATGGACTGGCTTTTGATATGCTAGTACACACAGGAACTGGGAACAAATTTATAGCATCAGACAGTTATTGGCGTCTTTAGTTACAATACAATATACCAGGTTGAAAGAGACCTTCAAGATCATCACGTCCAACCCATCAACCAATCCAACCTACCTAAACAACTAAACCATGCAACCAAGCACCCCATCAAGCCTCTTCCTGAACACCTCCAATGAAGGTGACTCTACCACCTCCACAGGCAGCCGATTCCAATGGGCAATCACTCTCTCTGTATAGAACTTTTTCCTAACATCCAGCCTAAACCTGCCCTGGCGCAGCCTGAGGCTGTGTCCTCTTGTTCTGGTACTGGTCACCTGGGAGAAGAGACCAACCTCTGCCTGTCTACATCCTCCCTTCAGGTAGTTGTAGAGAGCAATAAGGTCACCCCTCAGTCTCCTCTTCTTCAGGCTAAGCAACCCCAGCTCCCTCAGCCTCTCCTCGTAGGGCTTGTGTTCCAAACCCCTCACCAACTTTGTTGCCCTTCTCTGGACACGCTCCAGCAAGACAACATCCTTCCTAAACTGAGGGGCCCAGAACTGGACACAGTACTCAAGGTGTGGCCTAACCAGTGCAGTGTACAGGGGCACAATGACCTCCCTGCTCCTGCTGGCCACGCTGTTCCTGATGCAGGCCAGGATGCCATTAGCCTTCTTGGCTGCCTGGGCACACTGCAGGCTCATGTTCAGCCTCCAGTCAACCAGCACCCCCAGGTCCCTCTCTGCCTGGCCGCTCTCCAGCCACTCGGACCCCAGCCTGTAGCACTGCCTGGGGTTGCTGTAGCCAATGTGCAGAACCCAGCACTTGGATGGAAGTTCCTATGGCTTGCAACAGAGATAGGCTTCACAATGGAATATTTACTTTTCCATGTTGTAAACTCAATACTATAACATCAAGGGCAAACAATGTAAATATATTTTTATAAAAATAATCCTTTTATATAAATTATCCTTTAATTACCACTCATCCCTCTGAAAAAGAGAAGCCATCCACTGAAACTAAACAATACTCTGTAGGCCTAGAGTTTAGTTAAATGGCAGCTACTAAGAAAATTAAAACTATGTAATGATCAGCATTTAAAACTTTTTACTGATTTTAGTGGAAATTGCCAGTTTAAAAATGTTTTTAGAACAAAAAAAAATTCTTGAGGTAATTGGATAAATATATGAACCCCATTCTCAGAAGACAACAGAGTTCTTCAGTTATTATTAGGGCAGTATTATAATACATTGAATGTAGAAATGGGGTAGGACCATGCCATGAGACTTAATGTTCCCTCCTACACTCCAGCAAACAATATGCAATCTGGAAACTAGTCTTGGAAATGGCTATATTAAAAAAATTGCAAGTATTAACAGAAAAAGGGGAATGGAGATGAAATCACTCTTGGTACTATTTCCTTCCAGCAAAATTGTACTTCTTTGAAGTTACTGAGCCTGGTATCATCAAAAGAAAATGTCACAGACTCTCAAAAGCAAAGGACAGACAATTCTACAGATTATTGAATCATGTCCTATTTATAGACATCTAACCTTTTCATCCCCAAAGAGAAACAAACAGAAAAGTGGAGTCGTGTCATAGATCCAAGCCCCAAATTACCATGATTTTTTACTGTTATTGTATTTTGTTAATCACAGAGACTTAGCAAAACACTGAGTCACCATTAGTATGAGCAGTATTTCATTGTCAGAGTAAATACTACTACTATACTTACATTTTCCTTTAAAAAAAAATTAAAAAGTTATGTATCTGAAAAGCTCTTTGCCTTGTATGCTCTTTCTATCTTTCTGCCTGTATATAGACAACAGATTCTTTCCAGTCATTGTTTAAGTGACAAGCTACACTTCGGATAATAACTCAGAGGGGAAAATAGGTAAATTCCGCAATTCCAAAGTCAACCAATTATTATATTAAATTCACACCCTAACTTAGGTCTCATCTAGGAAAAAAATATAAACACAGATAAGATATGAAGTGCAAGACAAATAACTATAGGTCCAGGAACACAGTAAATCCCAACTGTACATGAGCAAAAATAGTGTCAAGTTGTGCATCAGAACAAAGAACTCTGTAAGGCAAGACCTTTTGCAAGGTTATTTGTGTAACCTAGTTGCAAAAAGCAAATGAACTACAAAACCTTGAGTGTAGCATTGATGGGTCTCAGCACAATGTGAAACAGAAGTATACTGATTTTGGTCCTGGATTCTTTCCAAAGCTTCCCAAAGTTAGATTACAAGATCTTTTTTTGATTGCTCTGGCAAAGTCTGTAGTGAGGTACTGTGTACCTCAGAACAACAATCTCCTCTAAGTGAAAAACTACAATTGAATAGTTCATCTCCATTATGGTCTTCATCTTCAACGTAATCTTCATCATAGTTCTTTAAATTGGCATTATTTCTATCCTAAAATAACAAAGTGGGAAGATTTGAAATTTCCCTCCCACCCCCAAACTGAATGCAGATTGTCATGTCTGCTATTACCGATATCTCACCACTATTTCAAACACGAATCACTCCTACATTCCACCATGTTATTGACATTACTAGCATCTTCAATGGACTAGCAGCTATGCCCCTTCTATAGCAAATAGAGATGTCTCTTTAAAAGACGGCCAAAGACTCACCCCATATATTGAATCACATTGGTCACTGAAGATAGTGCCAACCATCCCTAAACTTCAGTTGGAAAAGGCTTAGCTGTATGACATCAACTCATCGCATATTTTATTTCCAAAAGACTTGCTGAGCTGTAACTGATGTGACAAGGAAAAACAAGCTTCTGTTCTCAGTTCAGAACTAAGAGTGTGTGTGTGTGTGTGTTTATATCTATCTATCTAAAGCTTTCTATATTAGCAATTTAGTCTTGGGACTAAAAATGGGAAACTTGACAAGGTTTCTACAGCTAGTTTCTTAAGGGAAAAAAAAAACACAACAACATTACAAATGCAAAATATTTTCCATGAAACTTGCAATCTTAGTATTACAAAAGGAACCATCAGGCTATCAACACAGACTTGATGTGGACTTGTTTCAAAACTACCTTGGAAATTCCTTGTGCAGATTATTCACATGATTAAACACTGTGCAAATGGAAAAACATATTACTTCTAATCTCCACAATATTCTATTCAGGCAATTACAAGAAGCTAAATCACTGTCTAGAGGATTTTATACTGGCATCACCAATTTTTGAACAATTTATGCAACCACTTAATCTATATTTGAACTGAAAGATTGAACTATACAGTTATTCACATGGTGAAATGTTTATATGAGGAATTCCACTGACATCAGTCATAAAGTTCATGTGAAAATTCTCATCAGTGTAATTGAGTTTTGCACAAAGTACCTCATGGCAATTTCATAACTCTTCCAGTTGTTATTAAAAACCAACTAAAAAGGCTTTGATTTTGGCAAAAGACAATCACACAACAGCAGGCTTGTAACATTTTTAAGCACTGTTTATACAACCCATCTGTATTAATAAGTACAATATCAGTCCATTAGGAATCTTTATCCCTTGTCTGCTTGATCTGAAGCCCATTTGCCTGCCATTTTCCTCACAGTCCAAAATGCTTATCCAGTTATTTAGGTGTCTTCACATTGAGATAGTGTTTAATGCTTCTCAGAAAGGTACTGAAATGAGTTCACATCACTTTATTTTTTAGGCAATAATTAAAATAATATTGTAAAGTATTTATAAGTAGTTCAGGTTTAAATAAGAGAACCTTAAGTAATTACTAACATAACATGACAAAGGGTATCAGCTTATTTTTTCCTGAATTCCAGGTGACTGGCTGTAATTGAACAATTTCTTTAAAGTAGTGGCAAACACCTATATGTCAAGATTAATTTGATGACTCATACTATGCAATTATTCTAAAGGCACTTTGGTCTTTTTTCTCTAATTGAAAGGGATCTCATAGGGGATAAATGTGCTAAAATCCCTTTCTATAATCCATTATCATTAATTAAAAATACAACAAATTTAGAATACAAACAGGTCCTTTACTTTGATCTGAAAATATTCTCAGAGTGAATGCTTATACACACATTCCAGTAAGTATAAAACCCACAGTAAGTTGGTTTTCTTTTTTTTGGAAGCACTGCTGTAATGCAGGATAAGACTAACTGTCAAAGTTTGGAAAACCAATTAATCCAAATTCTCTACATGAAAGACAACTCACTGGAGTCTTCTCCACTTTTCTGTCTTGAAATAGAATTTACATGTTAGATCTATACCACGTAATGACAAAACCTGACAATTCTTTGTTAGCTCAAGAATTTTAATTCAGAAATGGAAATGAGAATTCCTTTTACCTCTCATTGTTTGACACAGTTCATCCATATTTTACACAATACCCTCAGCCAAACCTCTGTTAAAAGCCTCTATACTTCTGACAGAAAGGAATCTGATGAAGATAGCCATGCAGAAAAAAATGGGATATCTATAATTACACTGGGATATCTGTAATTACACTCAAGAACTGATTCTACCGTGTTTGTCAGACACTTCAGGACAAAATTTGCCCTCATTTTTAATCTGTAGAGTTCCTAGCCTCCCTAGTGTATAACAAATAATCATTTCTGTATAATTGCATGTCACAACCTGGAAGTGCGGAAATTTCCAAAACAATTGGAGTCAAAGTTAGTATAGTGTTGGCACATAACTTATTTTTCTCCCTTCCTTAACTGATGTTGTGTTTCTTCATATATGCTGTAATGCTGAGGGGAAAATGGTTTATGTAGTATTAAAAAGCAGGGGGGAAGAGCTTGCACAATACTAAAAGAAAAATATTTCTCAAAGATGAGGGTAAATAAATGTGTCAAGAATTGCTAGTTCTCAAGATTTTAGTTTTAAAAAGGTGAAAAAATTAAGTGCCACAACAGAAATTCTTCAGGACAGAGAGCATGAAGTTTTTTTGCCTGCCAATCACTGATTTACTTTAGAATTTGTTAGCTAGGGTTCAACCAGTTAATTTTTTTTTTTTTTGTCTAAAAAAAGACAGTTATGAGTGTCAAAGCAGTTAACTAGGAAATGCTATTCTAATACTATTCCTTTTGAAATACCAAAAGAATTCTTGTTGGAATTATCAGCAGAATGATTTAATTAATGTTATTTTTTAAAAAAGAAAAAAGAAAAAAAGGCCAAGTTACACTCTTCAGAATAACTGAAAAGCTGACACAAAGGCAGAAGCAACTTTTGAAGCTTTCAAAGGCATCTTTGGAGATGCTTGTGATGCTATCAACCACAAACTAATGTGGTTGATATTGACCACAGATTTAGATCTATTTTTAAAGAGAAAAGCATATCTACCTTCTTAAAAGTGTATATTAGTTTGAAAAAGAGGAGAGAAATGCGTAGCTGAAGGTGTGAATGCTTCTGGAAACTGAATAACTGCCAGGCTGCTTCAGAAATGTTAAGGAAGCAAGGTCCCTCCCTTTGATATAGGCAAAGAAAACATTAGTATTCCATTGAAAATGTTTCCCTTCATTTCAGTGGTGTTGTCTGACAATGTTTCTGACAGAATATAATATCTCTCAGACCTGTTAACTCTGCAAAGGAACATCAGTGACAGGAATCATCATAAATTGACTTTTCTGTTGTATGAGGGCCCTATTTTCTCACCTTGAAGTGATTTTACACCTTGATAATTTTAAACAGAGCTCACTATATAACTTGCTCCAGCTTTTTTCTTTAGCAAGTGTACCTCTCATATAACAATATGCATTTCTTGCTGGGAGAACCTAGCCTAAAACAGAGCACCAGCCAACATAAAAACCAGGGTTCTATGATATTCTGCTCATGCCCTTTGAGTTGTTCTCTATTGGTTTGTCTCTCTGTTGTTTCTCTATCTTTCCAATCTCTTTTACCTCTCCTGTTTTAAAACTTCAATATTTCTCATGCACTGAAGTCAGAATCAAGTATAAAATATTATGGATCAGCAGAAAGATTAAAGCACTTGTGCATTAAAGCACTTACGCATCAAAGCAAGCTGTTAAAGGGAGCTACTGCTTCTATGTATTGAGACAGAAGCAAGAGCCAGCTGCAGAAGATTGACTAAAGAAAACATAATGCTATGCTTGTTTTGAATATTTCTTCATCTTTATAAATCCAGTAAGAGTTACAGTTTTTCCTAACTTGTGTCTGAAGGAAGACCTCTGCTCCCCCTGAGCAAAGCTTCCTCCTTACAATCAATGTTCAGAAGTCGAATTTTTCACTGTCAGTGGCACTGACGCCACAGAGCACAACTAAATAGCCTGTACTCACTGTGCTGATCTCTGTACTGCTGCCAAAGATCTGGGAAGAGTCAAGTTTATCCTCCTTTCTGCTCTATAAATACCAGATGATGTCTGATACAAGTCCACCTTTTGAAACGGCTCTCGATATGTGGAGGTCATCTTTTGTGGGGAGACACAAAAAACTTTCCCAAGAAGCAGCTATGACGTGGGGAGTAGCATCTCTCTTCCCTAATTTGAAACATTTGAGTACCACAAGAAGTGAGCCAAACAGATTATCTTTTATTTTTGACCCAGAACTTCTGAGGAAATTCTTTTGTCTGACTCTGTTCATGCTTACAGTGGCTTGTAGCTGCTATAGGCAGCCAAATTATTTTGAGCACCAACTTAAGTTTTAACAGTAACAAAATCTGCATAAAGATTTACTTTATTGCAAGATTTACTTAGGTTATATTTTTTACCACTTCCAGTGGCTAATATTTTGAATACTTCACATTTTTCACAGGGAATATTTCTTTTGGCTTAGAGGATTATGCATCATGCCACAATTTACAACTGAAAGAACAGCTGTTTCACCACACTGAAATCAGATGTTATACTTTTACAAGAGTACTCAAGACTTCAATTTCCTGCTCAATAGCATAGTTACAGCTGGAAGAAGAACTTTTAACTTTACAGTGCCTGTTTAATGCTGGGCACATCCAGGCTCTACTGCATGCCAGTACCAGTGAATTCTTGCTTATACAGAATATGTACACATACACATAAATGTGTAAAAGTCATGAGCACATTCAAAGCAAACTTTTAATTGATATCTAACAGGAGCTTAAAATCATAATTGAAGAACTAGAATAGAAAAATCTGCTTATTTACTATAGCAGTTTATCCCTCAGCTAGAGCCTGAGAACAAGAGGACTGCACATTACTGTGGCTAACACAGTATTTACATTTAGAGTCCTTTAATTTTATCTCATCTATACTTGGAGAAAAGTGGAACACAGTAGTACAGAAAAATGAATATTGAATCTCATGTCAGAATGTCTTTTGTAGCTTTTTTTTGTTCAATGGAAGAGTTCACTTTTTGAAGGTAGTGGAGGACAATACTGTTGAATATCTATCCCTTTTCACCCTGTTTGTGAAGAAACCTTTTAAATTAAGGACATAGTAATGAATAAAGTCTTCTATTAACAATCTGCTTTAGCTTTGCCCCTTTATGCTATAAGAATATTAAACCTGTTCCAATTCTTCAATAATATTATTTCTAAAAATTGATACTCTTCTAATATAACATTCCTGCAACCCCTCTAGTTTTGAGGATAATTTTCCAGTCTAAGTTTCTGGAGGTTTTTTTATGGAACACATCAAGAACATTTCTCAGATAATATTTTGAATTACCTGTTATAAGATACCATTAACTTTTGAAGACAAATCAAACCTTTGCACTTGTACCTAAATATGACTAATGTTCTCCAGTCCTTCTTCCTTCACCTCCTCTTCTTTTTTTCTTTTCTGATTTACAGAATTTATCTCTGAACAAATATATTGATTCAAATTTCTCAAGTATGTGATTGGTTCACCTTTAATATTACACTGTGACAGATCTGAAGTTCTTGTTAGAAGCGTTTCTTATTCTTTTCTCTATAAATGGTTATGTTTGGAACCTGAGTGCACTCTAGAAGCATCAGGCAACACAAAAGAGAATCACAGGATGGCTGAAATAGGAAGGCACCTTTGGAGATCATATAGTCCAACATTCTTCTCAAACCTTGATAAGCAACAACAGGTTTCTCTGTGCTGTGTTTGATTGTGTTTTGATTATTTGCAAAGATGAAAACTTTCACACAGTCCCTGGGCAAGCCTTTCCAGCAGTTGATAACTCTCAGTAAAGAAGTTTCTTATGTTTAAACTGAATTCCTCATATTTCAGTTGTGTTCATTGCACCTTAACTTAAAGAAAAGTAGGAGCGTTATATCCTCTAGCACTTCAAGTCATGTTACTGCCTTTTCTGAGCTTATTAGCTCCATTGCCATTAGCCTAAAGCTGTATAGTATCTAAACACTATGTAATTAGGCCCCTTAGAGATGTGCCAAGCATGATCTGGCATCAATGAAGTTACTTCAAACTTTACAACACTCACTTCAGAAAACAGAAAAGGACACTTTAGCTCTTCAATCTTTTCACAGCACCAGGAGAACTAGCTTCCCTAGGAAGTAGAAGACCTAAGAAATGTCAGCTATTAAAAGTCTCAAGGCAATCTCAGCCCACTATGTCACTACCACTGTATTCTGTGCAAAAGCTCAGTTTGTTCTTTGGTGGGGAGTGGATCGCAATGTGACCGAAAATGCAATATGAGAGTTGAAGGTGGACAGGCAGAGCCTTTTCAGTTCCTTTCCAAGAGCCAGATGCACCGAATATCACCATAAATACACCTTGTTCAGAATTTGTTTTTCTGCGATTTTGCTTTTTTTAAAAAAATAGAATAGAATAAACCAGGTTGGAAAACACCTTTGAGATCATCAAGTCCAACCTATCACCCAACACTATCTGATCAACTAAACCATGGCACCAAGTGCCTCATCCAGTCTCTTCTTAAACACTTTCAGTGATGGGGACTCCACCACCTCCCTGGGCAGCCTATTCCAATGGCCAATCACTCTGTGAAGAACATCTTTGGTACTTCTGGACATCTTTATTGTGCATACTGGTTGAACTTCTAGAAGGCAAGCCTAGAGCATCAGCAAAATGTGCTAACTGAATACCAGGCAAAATCCAGGCTGCATACATTAATCCACTAATGAAATGAATGTCAGTGTGAAACTTATGAGGGAAATCAGCCAACTGGAACTGACAGTGGTGCCTATGATAAACACTGTTTTCTCAAGTTCACTCAAGTTTTGCTTACTTCAATTTGTTTCATGCTTCATGATTTAAGCTGTCAAGATCTTAACTATTTTCATGCTGTCCAACAGAAACACCTGAAAATATTCCAAATCCAGCTGTGAAGGATAACGTTACATGTATTTCATTCCCCATGAATTGAAGGAGTTTATGTAGGTTAATTTCGTTCATCTCCTGTGGTTATTTGATCAATATAGGCTCCTAAATAAAACTAAAATAAAGCAAGCGTGCTATTCCTTCTATTACTTTTATGAACAAAACCCCCTCAAAGTAGTAGGTTGTCCATTCTGAGAGAAACACTAACTACCACTTAGAATATACTCAGCAAGTAAAAATTCTTATTAAAATGGTACCACTGTTACACAACTATGTCAGAATCACACTGTCCTAAGGCCTTACACATCTCGGCATGATTTTGAAAGTGTGCAATCCAAACCTATGTTTATCCTAAATCTTTCCAAAATTTTGCTTCCCGTAACTTATTGTTGAGCAAAAATTTCTGGTGAGAGATTCTACATTACCATTTTTTGTCCTCACTTTGTTTCAAAATACATTCTTTTGTCTCATAAAGCAGGAAGCATTTGATCACCATCCTCTTTTGAATAATAACCTTCTCTTTCACAAAAGAGTGTTAAACACTTCATTCAGATTTTCATGATCAATCACATTCTTTAAGTCCATCGTACTCCTTGCTCTGGTGTGAACTCCAACGTGTCTTTCTGAAGAGAGCATGGTGGCCATGGACATATTATTCCAACTTGATATTACTGTATTAGAATCACAATAAATTTTCAAAGCCTCACTAACTTCACAAAGTTTCACTTAAAGTGTCAGTATTTCAAAAGCTTTCCAAGCTTTTATCAAGAATAAATAAAAACCAAATTCTCTGCTCTCAGTTCATAGCTTAAATTAAAACAAAACAAAACAAAACAACAACAACAAACCCCACAACATTGCAGTTTTATTTATTGAGAACACTACAGAATTACACCTCTGGAAGAACTGAGGAAATGGAGAAAGGCTTTGCTCTAAACAATGCAAAATCAGCTTAATTTGAAACACTAATGAAGGATTTAGCTTCACATATGTTGCAATACATACTAAAAGCACATAATAGATAATATTAATTAGGCTGATTATGAATTCTTTTTCTGTTATTTAGGAAATATTTTTATAAACATACAATGCAACCATAAAGTTATCAGTGAGTGCTGACTACAACTAGTTTTTTATAGTTTTATTGCTTATAGTTTGATTATTGCTTATACCAGTATAAATTGATAGGTGCAATTAATTAAATTTGGATGTGGATGTAGTATACCTGGACTTCAGCAAGGCCTTTGACACCGTCCCCCACAGCAAACTCCTGGCCAAGCTGGCAGCCCATGGCTTGGACAACAGCACTCTGTGCTAGGTTAGGAACTGGCTGGAGGGCTGAGCCCAGAGAGTGGTGGTGAATGGTGCCGCATCCAGCTGGAGGCCAGGCACTCATGGTGTTCCCCAGCGATCAGTGCTGGGCCCCATCTTGTTCAGTATCTTTATTGATGATCAGGATGAGGGCATTGAGTCCATCATCAGTAAATTTGCAGATGACACCAAGCTGGGGACAGGTGTTGATCTGTTAGAGGGTAGGAGAGCTCTGCAGAGGGACCTTGACAGGCTCGACAGATGGGCAGAGTCCAAGGGCATGAGATTTAATACATCTAAGTGCTGGGTTCTACACTTTGGCCACAACAACCCCGTGCAGTACTACAGGCTAGGGTCAGAGTGACTGGAGAGCAGCCAGGCAGAAAGGGACCTGGGGGTACCGGTCGATGGTAGGCTGAACATGAGCCAGCAGTGTGCCCAGGTGGCCAAGAAGGCCAATGGCATCCTGGCCTGTATCAAGAATAGTGTGGCCAGCAGGAGCAGGGAAGTCATTGTGCCCCTGTACTCAGCACTGGTTAGGCCACACCTTGAGTACTATGTCCAGTTCTGGGCCACTCAGTTTAAGAAGGACATCGAGACACTTGAACATGTCCAGAGAAGGGCAATGAGGCTGGTGAGAGGCCTTGAGCACAAGCCTTATGAGGAGAGGCTGAGGGAGCCGAGGTTGCTTAGCCTGGAGAAGGGGAGGCTCAGGGGAGACCTCATTGCTCTCTACAACTACCTGCAGGGTGGTTGTAGCCAGGACGGGGTTGGTCTCTTCTCCCAGGTGACCAGCACCAGAACAAGAGGACACAGTCTCAAGCTACACCAGGGAACATTTAGGCTCGAGATGAGGAGAAAGTTCTTCACAGAGTTGTTAGCCATTGGAATGTGCTGCCCAGGGAGGTGGTGGAGTCACCATCCCTGCAGGCATTCAAGAGGGGATTGGACATGGCACTTGGTGCCATGGTTTAGTAGGCACAAGGTCTTGGGTGACAGGTTGGACTTGATGATCTTTGAAGTTTCTTCCAACCTTATTGATTCTATGATTCTAATCCAAACTGAACAACCCAACTTTCAGCCTGGAGAACAGAACAATGTGTAAAGTAAGAAGTCATCGTTTTTTCTTATTAATGTTTGAAAACTATTTGATAAATTACTAAAATTCTCCTCTGAAGTAGCAATGATTTCAAGAGAAATCAACACCACTTAAACTGATTTTAACTGAAATAAAGAGTAAGACAGAGACTAATAAAACTGCTCACTTAGCCCTGCACAGTTCGAACACACTGAAGCAAACATGCAAATGATTTCCCATAGAAGTTTTCAATCTGATTGAGATTGTGTAGGAAAATTTTATCTAGAGGTATTTCCATGATGACATCATGTTGGTAGTACTTTTATATTAAAAAACAAACAAACAAACCCCCAAACAAGCCACAACCCAAAACACCAAAAAGAAAAACACCAAACAAAAAACCCCCAGTATAGTTGGTAAATAGATATGAAACAAAAAATATGTATATCAACAAGCACAGAAAGCATGGCTTTTGTTAATACGTGGTATTTCTAGAGACTAAGTTTTTCACAGGTTATTTTGCCAACATCAGTGTAGTTCATCTGATATGGGAAAATAAAAACTCTGGAATTTATGAGAGACTAAAAATCATGGCTTAAGAATTAAAAACAAAAATTGAAGTGCAGTACATCACAGATTCTCTGGCTTATCTGAAATAACAGAACCAGAAACACATTGGAAGTGGAGAGACTGTTTTAAATGAAAAGGGCAGAAACAATACATACAGGAAAAAAAACCCCACATCCTCTTGTAAGTTAAATTATAAGCATTCCACTTCCAAATGTTTCTTACTTCCTCAGACATAAAATTGTGCCATGCTTCAGAGAAATATATCAAAACATTCATTTTCTGCATACAAATACTCGTGCTTCAGAGAACGCTATTTTTTGCTTCTCGCTCTTACTAGTTCAAAAGTAAAATCATATTGTAGGTGAATAATATGCTGTTCTTACCTGTCTTGAAAAGCTACTTTGTCACTTTGTTCAAGATTCCCTTGATCTGCTGTCTGTATCAGCTAACCGTAAATGAAACCTTGTGCTGGGGGAGAGGCTCTCATTTCTACCACTTTAAAAAAAAATAATTAAAATAGAGATGACAGATCCTTTTATAAGGTAGCCTCTAGGCTACCTTGACTAGTTGTTGTCACAATGTTGTCATAGTGACAGTGACATCAATGTATTTCCTGACAATCAGTACAGCAATTTATCTAGAGAAAACATTAGCATTGATTCCTGAGTGTATTTTGTATTGATTTCCTTTTCAAGTCTCGTTAGATTATTTATTTTTTTGCACTATTCCTTAATTTGAATATGACTGTACTAATTCTTCTGATTGTAAGCAGCATTGTGGAAAACAAAACAAACAAGAAAAACCACCAACCAACCAAAAAAAACCCACCCTCAAACCCAACAAAACACAAAAAAACCCCAAAAAACATCGAAACCCAAACAACCCAAAACTGGGATAATGTGAAACGAAAAAGTTTGACTATAAAATTTTGCTATAGGAATTAAAATCTCATTTATTTGTTAGCATAACAGAGAGACTTCCTGGGTCTGATTCTGTGAAAGCTTTTGAAAAAACACATAGAGGGTTGCTTATCTGGCAAAGCACTATACACAGATAAACACAGGAAAAGGAGCAGAAAATGGTCCCAAAGAAATAAGCAATATATTCTCTACATCAGGTATATTTTGCTCAGAAATACTTACTGTTCGCTATACAGTTCGGGTCATTCTTCACAAGATTATAGCACCTATCTTCAGCCTACAAATTGTCACCTTCCTGAAACTTTTCACATTTTTCCTCAGTAATTGCTACATGACACACAACCACGTGAAGACAAAAGTATATTTTCTCTATTTTTTGGGGTCCAGTAATTGTGTCCTCAAAGCAGGTGGAGGCTTCAGTTCACCTGTTGCCCTTCTAATCTTTGTAGTGTACAAAATCTGCTGAGGTAACAAATTAGTGCGAACTGTGGTATTCTCTGCTGATAACAGATGTAAATTTCAAACAGCAGAGAAAATTTGGTATTGATTCAAAAATGTTTCCTTCAAATTACGTGACTTCTAGCAAAATGTTTTCTGATACTAAAACTCACAAACTACTGACACTAACTTGAGTCCTGAACACACCAACTCTTTTTATTCCTGTTTATTCAACCTCTGACGTGGGAATTAACCTAATAGAATAGAATAGAACAGAATAGAATAAACCAGGTTGGAAGAGACCTTCGAGATCATTGCATCCAACCTATTACTCAACCCACCTTATCAACTAAACCATGCAACCAAGCACCCCATCCAGTCTCCTCCTGAACACCTCCAATGACCGTGACTCCACCACCTCCCCGGGCAGCCCATTCCAACGGGCGATCACTCTGTGTAGAACTTCTTCCTAACATCCAGCCTAAACTTCCCCTGGTGCAGCCTGAGACTCAGTTTCTAAAAACAGAGGAAATACCATTTTACCAGAACAAATCCAACATGCTCCTTTCTCCTGAACATTCCGTGTATCTGTAATCAGAAATAATTGAAATAAAAGCCATAGCTGAATAACAAGAAACATAGAGAAGTTGGCTAACTTTCACAAGTAAGCTCTTTCCTATCACATAATATTAGCCACATTTGGTCTATATTGAAGTTAGTGCACGTAACCTGCCAAAGCGATTTACTCCACCATTCCGCTATCTATGTTAACTGGGATTGCCCATCCTCCAGACTAGAACCATTGTTTCACCTGCCTCTCTTAAAGCTGAATAAATGCCGCTATACATGAATATAGACACATGTATGCTACCAACAATAGGTAGCATCCAATCAAATGATCAAGTAGTAGGTTTAGAAATAAAACAAAATTTAACAAAAACTGTTACTCTAACCATAATTAGCCAAATACCCATAAATAAAGTTTTCATAATCAAAGAAAGAGACTGTGAGGATTAGAATATGACCTAATTCACCAATACTACTCTCAGACAGTCAAACCACAGCCTTTTTCTTGGGAAGTGCCTACATAAAGATACACAGAAGGATCTGAGTTGCTACACTTTAAGATTACACTGAGCCAAAAAGCTTCACTTATTTTGAAATGCAATTACTGCAGCATGTGATAATCAAGACTGGCTCTTCACTATCAGCAGCAGTTAATGGGAGGCCTAACTGCCTCAGGCATTTTATAACTATCCTGAAATTATTATATTACAGGCTTTGAAAAGTTTGACCAGAACTGCATTAAAAAGGATGAACAATAGATAAAAAGTCCTTTGAGTTTGTACTTGGCACAATGCCAGGTGCATTTATATCATAGTGTGCATATACTTTAAGTAGAAAAACAGCTTTACTGTTTGAACCATGCAAACTGGGAGCAAGTATTCTAGTCTCAAAACAAAGAAAGCACAGTTGATTTCTTTATAAAGTAAACTTAAAGGAAAATCATTATTATTTAACAGCTTTTTAATGCCCAAATTGCAAAATATTATATTATATATAATATAACGTTTTATAAGTGTTTAGGAAGACTTGATGGGGTGCTTGGTGCCATGGTTTAGTTGATTAAATAGTGTTGGATGATAGGTTGGACTCAATGATCTCAAAGGTCTCTTCCAACCTGGTTAATTCTATTCCATAAGTTATTTTTGATGTTGTTCTTCATGACTGATATCTACATTAGTGGATTACTCATCCAGGAGGCCAGAGACAAAAACATCTACCAGCTGCTCTGCTTAATCATCTGATACTGAATTCTTCATTGATATCTCTATACAAGACACTGTTCCTTCACAGAACAATGCAAGACAAAGGTTCAGTACTGACGCGAAATCATTCCGTGGCTGGCAGCTTTAAATGTTAAATGAGTTTATTTTTAAACACTGTGGTCACGTCTGAAAATGTTTTCTCCAAAGGAATATAAACAGTTATGAAAATAAGGCTTTAAAAAAAAAAAAAAAAGTACAAGAACTTAAAGAGTAAGTTCTAATGTTTCAGTCTTTATCATGTCTTCCTCACTGAAATGGCATGCTTTCCATGCAATAAGCATATATAAGTGGATTTGTTCAGAATAAATCATATTAGTGAACATACAGAAAAACTGAGTCACACAGAAATAGCGGTGAGCCTTCTAGCTGGACTGATGTACATATATATAAAATTATCACTTTATGAAACAACTTAATCTAGCATCCAGGTTAGTTAAATTAGGCATTAAAGTGACAACATCCACAAGCTGAGAAATATGAGACATCTTTCATTCACTAAAACCACTAAACCATTGCACTAAAATGCCCAAGGTTTTGTCAGAGGTGTAGTTTTTTCCTCTTTCTCTCCATATGATCATCGGTTTAGGCATCACTACTGCAAATGAAGACCATGTTCAGGTTTTTAAGATACGTGCAAGTGTGATGACAGAGCTTGTATTCTCAATTAAAACATAAAACAGTCCTCCTACTAGTCCTGCTTTGGGATATTATTAATTATCCTTGAGGATTAAAATAAATAATAAAAAATCCCAGGTTTATGACCCCTAATTCTAAATCAACAAAATTTTCATCTGTGAAAAAAATTGCCTTTTGGATCACTAAGTAGGTATAGTTTCACAATAAATCAATGTTAATTCAACTTTGGTTTCAATTTACAGTTTTATAAGCTGACATATATATTTATATATATATTTGTTCTAGAAAAGTGAAGATCTTTGCAAATAATAAAAGCTGACCAGTTTGTTCAGTGATATATATATATATATATATATGAATTTAAACAGCAGATCCCTGTAATATGGAATAATGGATTAAGCTGTCAGGCCACAGCATGTTACCTGAAGCCCTGGATACTCACAGTCTTTATAGTTAACGGATTGACAGAGAATATAAAGATTTTTGATCATGGCCCTTCATTAAGTCAATGAATTCATCACTAAGTTTTATGAAATATAAATAATAGTAATTCATACAAAGAACTTCTATTATTGCAAATACTAGAGCTGAAATTAATTTAATCAATATAGTTCCAGTTAAGAAGTTTCAGAGAGCAGAAAGAAGTAGCAGAGGAAAACAAATGAACATATTATGGTAGAGGTCAGTTCTGCTTCATCAGAATTTCCCCACTGATTTGATAAGGTATCACTGACTATAGCTGATCCCTAAGGACATCTGTGAATTTACAGTCATCTAATACTGGAAGCAGATACTGTGCATCAATCTGAATCCTTAGACTCTGAATGTAAATGACATTTGTAAAAATTTTTTTACACTGCAATTATAACCTCCCCTGTGCTGCTCTGTGGGCAGTGTACTGTACAATGTATCTGCTTGGGTTCTATAACAGCAATCAAAGGCCAGGTTTTCATTTTATTTTCCCTTGTCTTCTTCCTCACTGAAAAACAAGTCCGCAAAGGAAAGAAATTACTACACTGCCATGATTCAATTCAGCAGTCAGAGCATGTGCAGAACAGATAGAATTAATTTAGAGGAACACCTTATTAACCCATATCAAAATAGTTCGTGTATGGCAGACTACATGGATATTGTTGATAAAGGTGCTGAACAGTGTCCCTCAGCAGTTGCTTGAGATGCCATAACAAATCATGCTTACAGGATGAATATAGCATATTCAAACTTCCCAGCTAACATCCCAGTATTTTTTTAAGTTGGATGCAGACCCTGCTTCAGACTTTTCCTTGCAGTGAATTCCTAACCACGTGTGGTGGAGTAGGAAGGTTCCCCCACACACACAAAAGAATTCCACAGCTAACTCAGCCGGAGAAGCAGATGAAAGCTGTATTTTACAAGCAGATATGGAATGCAATGAATATGTACAAAAATATACAATATTTACAATATATACAGAAGTATACAGCAATGTATGTAATACAGGAAACCTTTCCCCAACCCCCTGCGGCCAGGGGGGTTCGGCCTGCCCCTCCCTTCTCCCTCCCTACCTCCCCTTTTTCCCAAAAGGGTTAGAGAGAAAGAGAAAGGAAGGTAATTAAAAGGGTGAAAACTTGTTAAAGCTCAAAGCGGATGCAAAAGTTAGTTTTCTCTTATCTGGTTAGCAAGAATCGTAGAGAGAAACGAGCCAGCTCACAGCACAGGGGGAAGAAGAAGACAACGACTGACTGCCCCCCCCGACTGAAAGACTAAACAAGAACCTTCAGCCGGGTTCCACCAATGAAATTGGATTAGCATATCGTTGTTTTCATTTATATACCAAAATATTCGGCCAGAGTGTTCAGAAAGTGTCCCTTTCTTAAAGGCACAGCCTAAACCGGTCACACCACGTCATGCTAATTCCACCATGATAAACGTGGCACACTTACATGTAGTTTTTCGCTTCAATATTTCCCTCCCTTCCCCCCACAAACACACTACCTCTTCACTGAGCTTGAGGAAGAGAATCAATAGAGATAAAAAGGTGTCCTCAAATCCCTAAGTTGCCTTCCGGTAGTCTCTGACACCAGCCAGCTAACTTGTACTTGAATGCAACGTCTCTTCTATTTAGCTATTTATTTGCATTGTTATAGGGAATAGTCTAGTCAGATGTTAAACTATCATTATACAACATGGAATGTAATTAGCAGAGAGAAAAAGATGTAGGGAAAGACACAAATCCATGGGATCCTTGAACCAAGATATCCCCAAGTGCTTGCAATAACTACAGGTTTAAGGCAGGCTATTCTAGGTATCTTAAAATGACAAAATGGTCTTATATATCCACTTCAGTGTTTCTGTTACTGAGGTTACCATTTAGTAACAGGATTGCCAGACTATTTCCAGTGTTTGGTCTTAATTCACTGCCTGTATCTGAAGCAAGTAATTTATTCTAAACCAACATATTTTTAGTTGCAATTCAATTTAAATTATAATTTGGACATTACATGACTAAGCTCATTGGATTTCAGTTGTATACAGGATTTGAGTTGTATATATGCAATAAAATATTAAGAAACACTTTCTTATAGTCCTAGCGCTTTTGGGTTGGTCTTGATGCTACACAGTCTCAAGTGCTCACTATCTCTACCATTTCTAGATCAATAATCTGAGTAACTGACACTCAAATATATGAAGACAGATTGTTTCGGAGTCGAGTTCTTTAATGGTGATGCCACACTTAGCTTCATTACCTCCCTTCATGGATCAACGGACACACTGCCAGGAACTTTGCATATGAGGCAACATGAAAGTTTGGGACAAGCATCTCAGACTGCAAAGATCATCCTGACAGCCACTCATGCTGACAAAACATGCTGTGTGGATGGAGCGTGAGAAGCTGGAAAGAGACATGACTGACAGGCAGCGTAAGACAAGATATTATCCTAAAGCATCAAATTCTACACAGAGAACTGAAAGCCAGAATCCTTTTGTTCAGCCTGATCTGCCAGCATTCAGCCTGACAGGCAAGTGTGTATTTCCTACTGAAAACTTGTATGCAGCATACTTCAGAAAGTCTGTGGTGTTTCCCTACTGTTTTGTTAAAGCTTGAAGTGTTAACACATGCACAAATCACAGCGGTGATTGCTTTCCCTGCTGTAAGCACTCAATCTAACTTATCACTCCAGCCTTTCAATTATACTTCAATGTGTCACACATGACAACTTCACCTCCAGCTCCAGCCTTAATTATGCTCATTGCAAGGCACACACTAGCAGAAGTGAAACCAAATTTAAAGCCTACCTCTTATTTTTATGTTCTTAACTTCCATGTCTTCATCTATATCAGAGATTTACCTTTTTTTAAAAGATGTATTATTACATGTGCAGAATTTTATTTAACAAACTCAAACCTGGTATTTGTATTTTAATTGTTTCTAAGGCTTTAATTCTCAGAGATGGTTTTGTTCATGGGCACATGAAAAGAAATTTAGGTTGTGATTTTTTTTTTTTACTCCCTCTCTCCTGATGCATCTCACGAGATGCTTTTTTCCTACAAGTTTGCTTTTTGTCCTCTTTTATGGATACAATATGGAAGCTGGGGAAGCATAACATAAATGGTCTGGCTAAAGAGGCTCATTCTTTGGTGCTCTTTACAAGTAATCCCACCCACTGATGCAGAGGTAGAAGTAGTCTGGGCTGTGTAAAATATCAGTAAGTCATCAGGGCATATCCTATTTTCTAATATTAATACAGTCAGAAGAGTAAAGGTGTCCTATACATCCCAAGGATACAGGGTTTTGTGCTTTTTAATTAAGTAGTTTTAAGCATTTTAAAACCATTTATCTAGATAAGTGTCATGACACCATTTTCTATACTGCAGTCAAGAATAGAAGCCAAATTATTGAATCTAAAATATTTTTGAAGACTGTGCAGCCTGCAGCTTAAATTTGGGGGGAAAAAAAAAAATAAATCACAGATCTGCCCAGCAGTTTATTATGATCTATTAAAGCTCAAGTTTCTTGGCTTTCAGTGAGGCAACTCATTTACTGCAAACCTGCAGAGTGAGTGATTTTGTTGCATGTATCTG
This sequence comes from Picus viridis, assembly GCA_033816785.1. NCBI lineage: Eukaryota > Metazoa > Chordata > Aves > Piciformes > Picidae > Picus > Picus viridis. The sequence goes on along the minus strand of CM066574.1, from coordinate 13,372,391 downwards.
CTACAGCTTTATGTTGCATACCTTTCGCTTCCAAAACCTTAAAGAACTGAGCAGCAAGATAAGGTGGAGAAAATACAGTTTCTCACTCAGAGAGCAGAGCAGACTCATTACAGAAGAAAATTGAAAGGTATTCCTATGAGGGCAGTAGAAACACATTGCAACAACTCAGGACAATAACAGCTTGAAAGAAAATGACCCAGACACCAAGGGCAAAACAATGATTACTTTTTTGTCAAATACTTCCTAATTCGGTTTGCAACTGCTGTCATCTTGTCTCTGTGGATGAGGTGGTCTGTAACACCCAGTTGTGGCTCTTCATTTTGAGTGCTGAGATGAGGAAAAAGGGTGGATATAGACTAAACAAAGATTTCAGATTAAAAAATGAGGAAGCTGAACACTGTGAAATAAGCCTCTCCTAGGAAAGCCTTCTCACTACAGAATCATGTTGCTCTCTTTGATGACAGTTTCTCATTTCAGCACCTGCAGATATGCAGCTTGATTTGGTTTACACTATGGAAACATAAACCTCTGTTGTTTTGTACAAAAGCTCAACTTTCATGCCTACCGTGAGCCTCGATTCTGCAAAAAGACCTTTCCAATTAAAAAAGAACAAGGCAAAATGAATAAATCTAAACAGTTCCTATTTTATTAAATTTATCAAGCTACAATCATCTCCAAAATGATCTTTCCTCCTTATCCTAGAACATTTCTTGAAATAGAATATATTTTATATTTTGAAGGTATCTGCACAAGATGAATTGAAAGTATTTTCAAGATCTTTTGTCATCTGCTTATCCCAACTTTATTTAAAAAATAAAGTGATGTGTTTCTGCAGAAAAATATCAACATTGGGAAATTCATCAAGTTACTAAACAATTAGCTAACCAAACCAACAATAAATCAATAAGCCAATTAAACAAGCAAATAAAGTATCTGTAGAGAACCTCAGGCTGTCTAGGTAATTAGACAGAATGATGTCAAATAGCATTTGGGGCAGTGTATTAAAGGTCAGGTGTACTGAACTGACACTAAGTATCTTAAGCAACTACACACCTGTGAATGATGAAAAACTTCAGATACAAAGGTTGGTGGTTGGATTTGATGATCTTAGAGTTCTATTCCAACCAAAACAATTCTATGATTCTATGATCAATACATTATTGTGACCATGAAAACAGGTTAGATATTAAAATGTAAAATGAGGAATATGAATTAAAACTGAGATTAATATGATATTAATCAGTGCTATAATACTCAGTCCTCCAGTATTTCAACAAATACATACTAAAAAAAAATCCAACAACTGCATTTAATAAAAACAGAAAAAATCATTTCCTATCAGTAGAGGAATAAATACCTTTGGACTGTTTATTTTAGAATGATGATGCATAAGACAACAGATGATAGAAAAAATAAACCTGTACAAACAAGATTGAAAGCTGTCTTTTACTGTTGCAGAAAACAGAATTAGATGCTTAAAAGAAGCAGAAAGAAGAAATGCTCATCCCCCTTCCCAAAGTTGGAAGTGGAATGTTTTGCTACAATATACGACTTCAGGGAAGACCTAATGACAGAGAGAGGAGGGGAAAAAAGGATATATGCAATAAGAACAAGCTTATTTTCACTACTCAAAATAATAGTTTAAAAGGAAACTGAAGTGGTTTGTTTCAGCTATATGTCACTTGATGTAATTTTCTATTTGCAATTACCTTGAAGGTTCTTTTAAAGCAGGCAATACTGTAGATAATGAAATGAAGTATGACAAGTCTTCAGCTACTATAGCTTCTTGGTTACCAGTCACTATTCCCAACTGCATTAATTAGTGTGATCCAGTTGTATGTGCTTACTTAAGGACTCTCCCAGCATACAATTTACAAACTCTCATTATTAGTTTGCTTTTGAGAGGTTAATGTGTTTGTTTGAAGACTGCCTCATTTCATGTTCCTCCTCCTGACTGTGCTGATAAAACCATCACAGTAGATATATCAGAGAACAAAGAGCTATAGTTAGCTATTTTTCCTCTGCCAAACAATGGGCATGCCAAGAGAATACTCTTGCTGAGAAACCACTGTGCTCAGTTCTGTCTGATGGAGAATATTTGAGGTTCGTAGGGCAAGCATCATAAAGCTTGGTCCCGAGAGACTTACATGCTTTCATAGCACAAAAAAAAACTAGGTTAACTCAGGGCTCACTTTAGCCAACATTAAAGCAAGATGACCTTGAAGAGGAGGTAAACACTGGAACACACACTACTCAAAGTAAAAAAATAATCCTCAAATGGTGAGGGGATTACTGCTACTCTCCAAAACTCTACAAGTAAGCATACATAAGGATACACAGCCATCTAGTGAGTACTGAAGGATGCTGGTGGAAAGGAGCAGATGGCCAGAGCAGTCTCTGTTCTGCAGGGAGGGGACTACCTTCATATCCTGGAAAGTTTAATTAAAGTCAATAACTGTTAGCACATTTGTGTGCCTTGTTAAGTATAGAACAACATATAATAATTTATGACTTTTTTAGATGCAGAAGTACAATGTAGAAAAGATTAGTATCTTTGTGAGCAGTTGCAACAGCAACATGACAATTTCACTCTTGAAGGTACCCTTTGAAGCGAGTGAACTTACAGATGGTTTTCAACCATGTTTGATAAGGGAAATGTATTAGTAAAGAGGATGGAACCTAGCTGTTTTCAGAAACTTCATAGTAGATCTGGAGGTTCAGAAAGGAAATTTCTGACTAGTTACATGTGCCTTCACCAAATCAAAAGTAAAGCACCTCATTTACAGAATGATATGACAGACTAATAGCTATGTGTATACATATTGTAGTTCAGTGAGTGGCCTGTTTACCAAGCCATGCTTAATCATTGAGATTCCCAAGAGCTTTCCTCCCCATCACAGTATTTTAATTGATTGTAATTCCTGTTGTGAAGATATATCTACATATGGCATCCTGGCCTGCATCAGGAATAGTGTGGCCAGCAGGAGCAGGGAAGTCATTGTGCCCCTGTACTCAGCATTGATTAGGCCACACCTTGAGTACTGTGTCCAGTTCTGAGACCCCCAATTTAAGAAGGACATTGAGACTCTGGAACATGTCCAGAGAAGGGCAATGAGGCTGGGGAGAGGTTTTGAGCACAAGCCTTATCAGGAGAGGCTGAGGGAGCTGGGATTGTTTAGCCTGGAGGAGACTCAGGGGAGACATTATTGCTGTCTAAAACTACCTGAGGGGAGGTTGGAGCCAGGTGAGGGTTGGTATCTTCTCCCAGGCAACCAGCACCAGAACAAGAGGACACAGTCTCAAGCTGTTCCAGGGGAGGTTTAGGCTGGATGTTAGGAAGAAGTTCCTCACAGAAAGACTGATTGGCCATTGGAATGGGCTACCCTGGGAGGTGGTGGAGTCACTGTCCCTGGAGATGTTCAAAAAGGGATTGGACATGGCACTTGGTACCATGGTTTAGTAGGCATGAGGTCTTGGGTGACAGGTTGGACTTGATGATCTTTGAGGTCTTTTCCAACCTTATTGATTCTATGATTCTATACAGTGTAGTCCAGTCTGAGTTAATTTAATCAATACTTCAAAACTAGTTGGGAAACTAATCTTGGTAACTATCAGGGTCATTCAGAAGCTGGAAAGTTTTGTTGAATCAAATTTCTTCCAGAGATGGCCGGCCTAGCTTTCATTCTGCTCAATAAGTTCACAGGCAATATTCAATAATGACAAAAATTTCAGCATCACTCAGTAGCTTGGTTAATAGACTTGAATTTGCAGCCAACATCATCCTAAGAGAGGCTTAAGACTTGCTGTAGAATGATTTTAAGATTTAAAAAAACCCCAGTCATAACAAATGTAAGGAAGCTGTCTAAAAGAACGTAATTGGCCTAAGACAACTCCAAATACATACATTTCTGTCCAGACACAGTACAAAGAACAACTGGTAAGACAATTCTGCAAATTTTCAATGGTCTGTGGTATTGCCTAGGTAAAACAGAGAGTTGAACTAACAGGAAAGCAATTTACAGAACATCAATATGAAACCATTCTAGGATGGTATGATTTTAATAGTAGCCTGCATAAAGTTAACCTTTCTTCATCTGCTCAGCATTAAGCATTTTGTACCTAAGTTGGTACAAAAACTGTACATCACCACAGTCTAACTCCTCTGAAAACAGTCTTAGCTGGAATGTTCCCATGAAGTCATACTCAGATCAACTAAGCAGCCATCCCTTCAGAAAAAGTTCATCTGGAGCACAGCTAATTTCACTCAGAAGTTACTGTGACCTTTAATTGTATATTAACACCTCTGATTTGAGCTGATGACCATTTCCTGGGTATGCTTCTGAAACACAGTGATAGCAATGAGTAATTCCCGACCTTTAGCCATTGAATTAACATCTCTAATTGTAAATGAGAGAGCAGTTAAACCAGAATGCTTCCTAATGAAGTAGCTTATATGACTGTCATTTGGCTGATCTGCTACAGAATAGCAATTCCCTTAAACTGGGAAAGAATTTTTTTTCCCTGGGGCTTTGCCAATTTATATCCTACATAATTTGCTCCATGCTTTACACAGCTGTAGTTGGAAAGGGTATGTTCATACTGTATTTTGTCTGCTGGAAGAGGGGTAATATGTCAGTGCTACTTGAATTTATCACCACTTACCATGTTTCTTTTTATGTCTTAGAATACAAAGTCACAGCCTGTAATCAAACCACAGCAAGATGTGGGTTTGTCAAATCTCACAGGGTAGGCTGACAAACTCATACCTGCCAGTGCTGGAAAATATTTGTATTGCATGGACAAAATTTTCTACTTTCTTGCAATACTTGAAGAGTATCCTTTCATGCAGATCTATAAGCTTAAATTCGAAGCTACTCAAGAGATATGTAGATTATGATTCCTCAGACATAGGACTACTGATGGCTTATCCAAAGAATAAATTAAATGGAAATGGTACATCTATGAGTTCTGACTATAAAAGACATCTGTCTTGTACCATGATATTGCAGTTCTGCACTTAGTGCAATCTTTAGTTTTAAGCCCAGCTTGAAAAAGATGTTACAACAACTTTCTCCTCTGAAAACTCAAAATCTGCCTGGATGCCTTCCTATACAGCCTGCCCTAGGTGATCCTGCCTTGGCAGGGAGGGGGAATTCGATGATTTCTAGAGGTCCTTTCCAATCACTAACATTCTGTGGTTCTGTGATAAAGAATAAAAGTAAAAAGCATTTCTGAAGTTTTAGCAATAGCTGTGTTTTGTTGCAGCCTTTGACAGAAACTGACCTGGAAAAAGAATTTATTTTAAGATATCAGTTAAAGCTATCACCAGCACTGCTTTTTTTGTTTGTTTGTTATATATATTTTTTTAAACTTATATATGAACTGATGAACTCCTCAGTGGACATAATTGTCCCTGCTTTCCCCTTGTAGCTGTTAGGCTTGCTCCAGCATATCCACAGCTCAAGGGTATTCTGAACTGTTGAACTAACAAACTTAGTGTGCTATCATGAATACAGTAATAGCTGATAGCAAATCCTACTAATATCATGGAAGCTTTTTACCTTAAGCACACTTAAAGTTGCTTTTTATAATGTTATCCTTTTTGTATTCCTTCCTTGATTGCAAGCATACAGCAAATTAAAATCTTCATTTCAGGTAGCCAGTTTTACTAACTGCACTCTTAGCTCAGATCTGCTAATGTGATGAGACACTTGGTGCAGCTGAGTCCCTACTGAATTTTCTTATGCTGGAATTCCCAGGTAAGAAAACAAAAAAGAGCCTCACCTAGATGCTGCAAGGAGTTCTTGCTTATTTTTGGTGGCATATTGAAATAAAAGCTGAAGTTAACAAAAATTATCATGGTGCACTCTGCAAAAATATACACTAGATTCTTTTCAAAAACTTCTGTATGTTCTGTTGAACAAATAATACATTCAAAGCAGTATAATTGTCTTAACAACAGAAGACACCTTTTAGAAGTGTAGAAAGCAGGATCATAGAGCAGATGAATGGAAATCAAGTATCTCAGAAGACTTAAATCAGAACATTATCTACATCACTCAAAAAAAACAAAAAATCACACCAAGAAACAGATTATACAAATCTAAACATACTGAAGGTTTTCTCAACTAAGAGCTGAAATACGAAGGTCTGGTTATATACCCCAATAGGTAAAAATCTCTTTTGTAGAACATGAATACCCTAAAAATATCTACTATTATCTACTGGGCTTTAAATTCAGAGGACATGAACCTAAATGTTTTCTATTTTGAGTACACAAAAATCTGTAGCTGTTAACAACTGCTGATTTTTGTTTGCTTCTATTGTGATGTATATATGTGTTATACATCGTAATTAGAACAACCAGTTCAGCTGGATCTCAGTCTAGCTAAAGACCCTTGGAGTCAAATTAGTTATTATGCCTGTAGACTTTAAACACCTATATTGCTTTGTGGACTTGTTAATGACTTACCCACCGTTCCATAGAGAATAAAACACAAGGCCTTTGCTCCTTACATCTCAGACCAAGTTGTACCATCACATCACCTTGCTTTTTTGTTACCAAAATGAAGCACAAAAGTATTACAAGTCATAGTACAGGAATTACTGCTTTCACTGCAAAATATGTTGTAAATCTAGACAAATAGTAGGAGGTAACTGCATTATTCAAGCCACTTGTAGCAATTAAAAAACAAACAAGATATAGCAAACCTCATTTCCAGCCCTTATATTCAGAAGCTCGAGGATCTGAGAGCTTTTTAAAATTACACAGGAAACAGAACAGACCTGGTTTTTGCTCCCTTCCTATCCTCTTTTCTTCAATGTCAGCACACTTTCACAAATGTTTTCTGTCAGCTTTTCCCCCTCCACGCCTGTTCTCCACTGTCATCATGCACTTTGTTTTCATTGCCCGTTTTCCTCTCTGTCCTTCTTTAACCGTACTAACTAGATTTCTCCAGCTCCAACATCCTATTAAAAATGCATCCAAAATACTTATGTTTCTTTGCCTGCATTCCTGAAGCACTGGCAGAGCACTGTTTTGAAGCTCTGAAGATTTGCCAGGCACTTGCTCAGCTTCCTATCTAAAGTCATCGATATCCTGTTTCTGGTTGTAAGAAGTTGAAGATGGTTCCTGTTTTATTTGAAAAGGATGAGAAGCCATTCCTTCACTACAGTTACTCAGACTCCAAAGCCTTAAGAGAAATTAGACCAAAGAGTTCCTGCCACCTTTCTGCCTCCAATGAGCTTAGTCAAGAAGCTGTTTCTATGTGTACATTCAGCAACACTGCACACTGCTAATCTAGCTGAAGTGTTAAAAGCTGGAAAGCAGCTATAGAGACCAAGCTGAGGGGATTGAAGCCTTCCTTTGTGCTCTGTCAGTGTAATGCTGCTTGCATGCTGAATGCTTTTATTTCTTTCCCCACCCCTCGATGCAGTCAATAGCAGTGAAATATCTTTATGTTCAGAAAGTTATTCCCAAAAAAGCACTGATAAAATAGAGAGAGATACTACAAATCTGAAAGAGCCCCTCAGCTGGACCCTGCACCGGACCTGAGCAGTATGACACAACCCACAAAGCAGAATCAGTTTATATTCTAAAAGTGTCAGACAATTTGTCAATAGAGGAAGAGTAGTTACAGCTGCCTGCAGGCAGAAGAATGTAGCTAAGGATCTTTTATTAAAGCTGTTCCCCCTATTCACTACATTCCTTTTGCCTGCAGCTCAGTTCACAGTTTGCTGTTAGCAGCGTACTGTTGCCTAACCTCTAGAATGGATGAATTTTAGCACAGTCTTATGCTAACAGAATTCATTGTTATCCTGGTTTCCTAAGAAAGTGAGGTTTGTACTGTAATGCATAAATATGCAAGGGTTTCTCCTTAACTCCCAACTGAATATATATTTTTCCACCATTTTTTCCCTTTAAGAATCGCAAACCCTAACAGTATTATATTCTTTAAAAGGTTGTGAAGTATGTGATTGGTTAGAGGAAAAACTCTCTAATGCCTCCCACCGAGCTCAATTCTCATTAGAAAACAGACAGAAAGGGTTTGAAAACTTTAACTATGGAGCAGGAGGAGGAATGGAGACAGACGTTCTTTAAGGGTAGCTTTCACTATACTAACTGTGAGAGAATTAAACCGAAAGGCAAGTTTTTATGAAACCGTGCTTAATTCATTTTGCTGCCAACAGAACTCCTATTGATCTGTCTGTGCTGCGTCACCCAGCACTAGAAATGCTTCTGTCACACTGAAGGGCACTGTAGCATGTCTCAGGCTTTCTGACAAATACCCCTCCTACATTGCAAATACTTTGTTCTTATTCAGTTCTTTGAAATCAAATTTCAGAGTAAGACTCACTGCAAAGAGAAAGAGAAAGCTGAATGCAGGAGCTTCAGTGAATAGAAATAGGAAGATAAAACAAAGACTTAAGCAAAAGGAACCAGAAGCCTGTAAACTGCAAGTGAGAATTCTTATTGTCTTCACCTTAGAAAACTTAAGGGGAAGAAAAGTGTTAGGTACTCTTTTGAGACTATTAAAAAGAAAATAGAATTATGAAAAGATTTTTATTTTGCTAATGAAACAAAGTGCTCCATTTAGTCATCAAAGCCTCAGTGATGAGATTTCTTGCAGACACATTCTTCTTTCTTGTCCACTTGTTGGATCCAACTTTATAATCTAAACCAAAATAAGCTCCCAGGAAAGTTCAGAAATTCAGTTAAACTTCACTGTCTAATAAACAAATCTGCATTCTACTTTTGTGACAGCTTTCATGTGAAGATTTCAATGTACTTTGAATGACTTTAGTAGTCAAAGAACATATCTGAACTGGTAAAAGAAAAAAAAAAAAAAAGTTTTGCCTCTGTCTAATACTTTCCACAAACCACAGTTTGGTCAGATTCTAACTTCCAAAAATTGTTGTTTCAAAAGGAATTTGCAACTGGTAAACTAGGAAAACTATGTCAGTGCTGTTTCATTTAGGCCAACTCCTAATACTAGATTTGTTTGATGTTTTTTCAAAACCATCTTTTTTAGCTGATTCAGTCTTCATGTATATCAATATGTTCCACTTCCAAGTACAATATGGATTAAATTTTAATCTCATTAGATTCAAATACATACTACAACTTTCAGCCTTAAATTCTATTTGTGTGTATGTCTTATTTTCCCTGTATTTCCAAGACTGCTTTCTTATTTGACTAGGTATGACTCATAGCGTTATATTTTTTTAGTACTTCGGAGTTTATGAAGCATTTGCCTGTGCAGATGTCTCAACATATTGCTGTACAAACCCGGTATGAGTTTCAGACTTTTAACAATATGGCACTGGCTTTTTCAGAGCATAATTTTTACATGGATAATTTTCTGTTTAGCATATTATGTAACTGATAAAAATTACTTCTATGCAGTGCTGTAATACTAAAGAAGTCTGTGGCTATAGTATGAATCTAGCACCATGTAATTAGTGTTACTTACACTGAATACCTGTATATTCATGCTGGTTCAGGTAATGGAAGAAAAGTAAAGGCAATGTGAAGAAGGAAGCGAAAGGGAAAGTCAAAGGTGCTGTAGCAATGAAGGAGAAGAAAGGAAGTGGAAGAGGGGTCAGGAAATTGAAAAAAAAAATAGCAAAGGAACTAGAAATTCCTATGACGTTATACACGTCTTATGCATACATTAAAAAAAAATCTATTAATCAAATCCTTGAAGTTTCTGGCATTTCAAATAAGATTTCAGAAATCCACAAGTTCCTGTGGGCACATTTTAGTCCAAAGATTTTCAATGGATGCAGAGGCTGACCCTGTGAATACACCATTAATTTACAGCGCATATTTGTAGACTGAGATGGAATTGACTAGTAATGTCAGGCTAATGCTTGGTGCATTAAATTCAGCTTAAGTTTTAATTTTTTTTAATGTGCATATAGACTTCATTTACTAAAAATGGACAAGTCTCTATAGTATCTGTTCTTTGTAAACTATATTTATTGCCGTTTATTCAGTATCAATGACTATTACCGTAAACCTACTTCACCAGAAAGAGCATACTAAAGGTGTTAATAGTTCTACCTGGCATGCCCAGCTAGGATTTGAAGAAATAGAACAAGTTGTCTTGCCTCATTCAGTGGACTGAAAAAACAAAGCATGCCAGACTGGAGGTACAGGGAACAGTGAGAGACTGAAATGACCCTGGAAATGGCAAAGCTCCATGGCATACTGGACACAACTTCAGGCACTGTGGTACCACAGAAAGCAGGTACAGGACTTGTCAGGGATTTTGATCATATTCTTTAGAAAATGCTTAAAGCAGGGTGTGCTCCAGTGTTCCTTCTAGGGACTTCCCTACAAAGAAAGGAGGAGAAGAGGAGAAAAACCTAGAATTTGCAAAATACAACTTTTATGAAGATACAGGAAATCTACTGAAGAAAACAATAAATAACAAAATGTTCATGACTATAAATTATACATAACTAAAAGGCGAAACTATGAGGAAAAAGATAAATTGATAGGGGAAACAAAAGTACCAGGATCACAGAAACAAGAGATTAAATTATTTTTAAGAGCAAAACATTTCCTGCTCAATGTCATGTCCAACCTAGGACAGGTCTCCTGTTTCTCCATATTCTGTATACAGCTTTCTATATGTACCTCTAGAGAATCCAACTCCTATCTCCCACATTGCATCAAGAGTAATTCCTGTACAGAAAACAGTGTATGTGGTGCCAGCATTCTCATTTGTCATAAGAACATAAGGTAGATGAAACAAACCCTATATGGATATAGAGCCATGCAAAATCTTAAATGCTAACCAAGGACAAGAGGTTGTATGATTTTTCAAAACTATTTGTATGGATGCATTTTAATGTCCTGTCTCTCTGCTCTCCAGCCAAAATCTGACACTTGTGTTCTGGGTTTCTTTACAATTTACATAGCAGACTCTACTATTTAACTTCTTCAGCCTGCTTGGTATTATGAGAAAAACTTGTGAGCTGCAATACCATATAATCATATGCAATCATGATTTAAAGAGCTTATGTAATTAGTATTATATCCCTGGAAAATTATTTTAAATACATAATTATACTGATTAAAGTTTAAAAACCACAATAGCCTTATTACATATAAGAGATCCTGTTGATTCAATTGCCTTTTTTAGAGCCTTTGGCCACTAGAGTTCAAAGACTTTCTAACAGGAATCTTCCATGTAGACTATCTTCTGGATCACTCAATCTATTCTGTTCAATAGATATCTAATGCCCTATGAAAAAGAAAGGTTTCTTTTTGTGAAAACAGCCTGTCTTAGACTCAGATTTTATTACAATGAATACATTAAAGGATATGTGATACCTTTTGGTGACACTAAGTTTAAGAGGGAATTATTGTAATCTTAAACCTCACAGATCATTCAACATAGCAGACAGCTATCCAAGCAGTTTCCCATTAGGAAGAATATGCTGAGTATTATTTGTATGAGAAGATAAGTCATTGTCAACAGTAGAACAGACCATTGCTGCCACCAGATAGTGATGAGCTGCTTCTTAGCTGAAGAAAGAAGTCTGGATTTTTGTTTTGCTTTGCTTGTTTGTTAATTTTTAGAATATTTCTGAATGATTTGGTGTTGCGGCTCCGAAAAAAAGGTGTAAGAGCATCTACTACATAAAATACTCAGCATCACATTCCCATAGAAAAACATTCCTGCTAATACTGCTATTATTGTTGGTTCCTCAGTTTGTTTTCCAGGAACTACACATTGTAGCAATCAGACAATGTTTACTTGTCTTCAAAAGCACATATAGATATTGAGACCACTTTATGGATGAGCATAAATACCATTATTGTCATCGTAAGACAGGAATATTTGATGTATACTGGTTTCTTGCTGGTGCTAATGCCTCCTACTGCAGGAAATAAGGGTGAAGTTGAAGCTCTGAAAGTTAAGCACATCGCATTTCATGATTTACATTGCCTGTCAAACGGGGAGAATAGCCACCTGCACCTCAATTTGGAAAAGGTAAATGAATGTACATTCTCCCTACTCTTTCTATCAATGTACCAGCACTCAGGAAGATATTACCAGTAAGATCTACTGGAACAGTGCAAGGACTAACTCCAGAAAGAAAAATTAACTGACATGCACAAGAGTAGCTACTGTATTAAGGAATTAATTCAATATGCAAATATAAAAAGAAGTGTGAAACCTAATTCCCCACAATCATCAACATACAGCTTGGACAAAGTAAACACAAATGCAAGGAGCTACTTGCTCTATACCAGCCCTTCTCCTTTCCCAAAGGGGAAGGGGACGAGAATACAGAGAGACTTATGAATTGGAAAAGAAAACTAAAACTACTTCAGTGAAAATAAGAATAATGAAATACACAAAACCAATATCAAAGCAACCCCTCTGACGGCAATAAGTCACCATCACTGCTGATGCTGTGGCAGAAGTCCCAGACTGGACTCAGTGGCAAACAGAAACAAGATTCTGCAACTCATGGATCAGAATCAGAGGCAGAATGAACAGAGTCCTCCTTAAATGCTGTTCATTGGAGAAGAGGAAGAGGTGGAAGTTCACCCTCATAATCTCTCAACTTTATGCCAAATAGGACATGTATGGAATGGAATATCTCACTAGTCAGTTTAGGGCCACCTGAATTGTTCATTCCTCTCTGCAGGTGCAGCCTTTTATTCTGCACCCTCAATGTAGCACACAAGATTTAGCAGTGACCTTGGCTTGTACACCAGTCCTTGCTACTAACTAAAAACGTCAGTGTTACCATGCCTAGAAGCAGACTCTGTCTGAAAACTTGCTGTTGATTTCAGGAAGTGCAGTTATTGAGGCTGAACTGAAAAGTAAAAATCACTGCACAGAATTAGTTCTATTCTAACTCAAAGCGGGATTAAATAAAATGTAGTTAGAAACAAGAGAATGGTTATTTAACATCAAAACGTATTTAAAAACACTAATCAATTTCATACATGATAAACTATATTTCTGTAACTGTCAAGTCACAAAAAGGTATCTCCAGTGTCATATTAGGACAAGAAGAATCGTAGAGGAAGTTTAGACATGGAATTCCCCTGTACATCACCACTAGCCAAGGCCAATGAAGAACCATCCTTATTCACTCATATCTGAGTTGTCTGAATAAAAACCTAACTTACCCCTTTGAGACACAGGCTACATTTGGTGACAAATGTTTGATAATGGCGACACACATCCTATTCCATCCTTTGGTATTTACATACACAAAGCTAGGGTTTTAAGACTTGCACAAGAAGTAGTCCTGACTTCTGAGAGATAGTTGCAGGTTTTAATCAAACATTTCTCACATCTCAGACTTTATTATCTAGTCTTTGAAACATCCTGAATAAAAATAAAAACTTTTTTTTTTTTTTTAGCTTCTGCACTCTAAGAATACTCCAAGGAAGTTTGTTTCCAATGCAGTTTGGGTTTCTAGTCTTGCTGCAGTGCCTACAGTTTTTGCACTCAAGTCAGGATTGGGGAGGGAGAAAAACACAACAACAACACCACAAAACCAGTCAATAACCCCCTTACAAATACCACAAGCCGTAAGAAGCCCTGGCCTGAAACAGTTGTTCAGTGTGGAGGACAGTATGAGAGAGGAGATGGCTTACTTTCCCACTAAGCAAATAAATTTGTATGTCTTACTGAACTGTCTCCTAGCTTCAACATGAGCAAAGGAAAATCTTTACATAAGCCTTGTTTTGTGATTAGATAGATCTTGGGCTATAGGATCTCTAGGTTCAAGCCCCATGAGGTTAGGGGCATCTAGAACAGGATCCATTGCTTCATGAATATCAAAATCTAAGGTTACTGCAGGAAAAGCATCCAGTATTTACTCCTCTGCTGCATTATCAGAATATAGCTCCATATTTGAACCCAAGCAAGAAAGTGGCTTGCAAAGGGAAGCCCTGAGAGGTATTTGCTGAGGCACCCCTTTACAACAACTGTTACCTACTACATGGCTTTAGTTTGCTTCTTCCCTGGGTACACCAAATAATTTTTCAGAACTCGTTTGGGTTTGTGTGATTTAAATAACAGAAAGAGATGCCGACCTATTTTTGCCATCTGAAAGCCTCTCTCCTTTACCTCACCATGAGTCCTTTTTACTAATTTAGATTCATGGTCTATTGGGCAATTCAATCAGCTTAATCTTTTATTAGCTAAAAGAATGACTGCTGTTACATCTGCAACATTTTGATTGGTCAAATCAAGGCAGCCTCAAGATGGAGTCAGCATACCTAGCTTTGACTAAAAGGCAATGTGCATCTATCAGTTTGGTTTATTTGTTCAGTTTGTCTTTCCTTCGAAATTTGTTTCATGAATTTTCTTACTCTTATCTCCTACTCGTTTCCATGTAGTTGTGTGGATGGTATTTTTTGATTTCAAATGAGAACAGATTGTTTATTTATATATTTTAGTTCCTATGTTATTTCATATTTTGCTTTCTTCCACATTCTGAAAAGATGCTAATCTAGCAACTTCGCATGAAGAAATCCAGCCCTGTGAATTTTGTTCCAGACCCTGAACCCTGCCATGTAATCACACACACCTGCATTTGTGTGCTCAGTGTTATGATCAGTGTTTAACCAAATCCTTCTCACCTTGGTCAAAAAGTGCAACACCAGTGTGTCAGTCATGGCTATTTTATGATCTTTATAGAATCATAGAATGGTTTGAGTTGGACGGGACTTTGAAGATCCCAGCCATGAGTAAGGACACCTTCCACTAGACCAGGTTGCATAAGGCCTCATCCAGCCTGGCCTTGAGCACCTCCAGGGAGGAGGCATCCATGACTTCCCTGGGCAACCTGTTCCATTGTCTCACCACCCTCACTGTAATGAATTTCTTCCTAACATTCTGTCTAAATCTACCATCCTGAGGCTTAAAACCATTCCACCTCATCCTATCACTACAAGGCCTTGTGAAAAGTCCCTCCCCAGCTGTCTTATAGACCCCCTTCAGGTACCGGAAGGCTGCTATAAGATTTCGCCTGAGCCTTCTTTTCTCCAGGCTGGACAGCCCCAATTCCCACAGCCTGTGCCCACAGGGGAGGTGCTCTAGCCCCCCTTGTGCTGGGGGCAACAGAACTGGACACAGTACTCTAGGTGGGTCTCATGAGAGCAGAGCAGAGGGGGAGAATCCCTTAACTCATCCTGCTGATTACTCTTCTCTTTTGATGAAGCTCAGGATACGGTAATCTTAATTGCATCAGTAGTTAGCTGAAATTAAAAATTTAATAGCTAAAACAATTATTGAAGATACAGTAACAAAAAACCTGGAGAACCTGACAAAGAATAGTTTTCTCTCATTTCACGCATTTTAATTTGAGGCTTCAGTGCCAAAACATATTAGAGGCACTGAGCCACATGCTTTATTTTCTCCTTATCATGAAGCTTACTCTGAATATTCATAGTTCTCAAAAAAGCTGAGATTAAGCCACACCATGTCATCCTGCATCATTGATCTCTCTCTGAAGTAAATGGAAAAATTGAGCATTTATCAGAATGTGGTCCTCTGGCCTTTACATTTAATACTTAAAAAAAACCCCAAACAATGAAACAAAATAAACAAACAAAAACCCTTGAATATTATGGCTCTACCAGGCAAAATTATTTTGCTTTCAACTGAATTACATTTCTGTGAAGGTTATGGAACATAAGCTTCATTTAAGCAGTAAAACATTATTATCTAGGGCAATATTTTTTTGTATAGGATTAGCTCCAAATCAGAAAACCCTAACACTGCAATGCAGAGGGTAAAGATCCAAACAAAAACTGACAGTATTTATATTTTGCTAGCTCCCTGAAAGCGGCCTCACACAGGACTATAATACAATTAGCTGCCTATGAATAAAAAGAATAACTATTATAGCAATAACACAAAAATCAGATTGAATGGGAAAGAACATAGTGCAAATCCATCCTGATTAATGTAATATTCTTTGTATGTATTTCAAGAAGTAGTTAGCATGCAGCTGCCTGAATATTTTCCCAATATCGAGTATTTTCAGGGGAAATTCTATGTGCCTTTTCTCAACCATCAAATAAGCTTAGGAAGGCTGAGAAGATGCTGGCCTTCAGAATTAACATCATTGTCTGTCTAGATCCAGGTGGATCTAGCACTGTAGTTTATAGGTGTCCCAGTAGATTAAACACATGAGAGCTGCAGAAAGACACACCAGTGTGAGAGATCAGTGGAAATTAAAATTGGTAAATATAAGGAAGTGTATGTTTATACTAGGAGTAAAAGTCTGTACCTATTATAATTTGGATCACCTTCCTAAAGTCCTAGGTAGACAAAGACTTGCCATACACCTTTAATGGTAGTATTTCTGGCACATTCTGTAATAAAAAAATTGTCTGTATGTTGCTCATTGCCTGAGCTATGAGGGGAAGCTAAAAATAACAAAAAACCAAAACAAACCACTACCAAAACAGAGATAAGGATAAGGTTCGTTGTTCATGCCAATTGAGGTATGAAGCAATAAATATATTAAGAATATTTTATTATAGCATTTTAACATTTAAGAGCTTATATTTTTAGTACACTGGTTGCTAAGATGGAACCCTAAGCCTCTACCCTGGGCACCTAGACTATGTGATCTCTGATTGGGATTTAAAAATAGCCTTTAAGAAATGAGAAAAAACTGCACATGAAAATCTCCACCCTCTTTGGTGCATATGGGCATATTCAACTGCAAGGGTCCATATTCCATATTCCAGGATCCATATTCTTGAAAAGGAGCATCTAGGTCTCTGAAAGGAAGTTAGCTCGTTTCTTCTCTCAAAACCCCAACCAGAGAAAACTGAGACCTCAGTCAGGCTACAACTTCCATTAGGAAGGGACACAAATTCAGGCCCTTCTCAGGCAAGGAAAATGGACGCCACCCCATGAAGGCAAGATTTGTAGTACGTGATGAGAGATGTCCTCTCTCATCCTCCTCCTAAAGCTTTACCATTGTTCAGGTTAAAGAGAGAGATGTATTGATCAGAAAATACATGGCTACAATCTCTGAAAGAAAGCACCACATGCAATTAGGAGTTTGTTTCTCTAACCCTCTGACCAGAGGAAGAATCTCAGAGAAGTGCAGTGCCTAATGAAAAAGAACAACCCACAAACAAAAAAAAAAAAAAAAAACAACCCACCACAATGTAATTGGGTGGGGTTTTTTGGTTGTCAGGGTTTTTTGTTTGTTAGGTTTTTGTTGGTGTTTGTTTGGGTTTTTTTTTTATAAGATAGTCATTTGAAAAAGTTTCTAAAAACCAAATTCCTGAATTTTAAGTGTGTGTGGTTCTCTGAAGAAAAAGCTGCTGGACAGAGTGCTTCTTCAGATCTAATGAAAAGTTTTCTGTGCTGTAACTGAACAGAGTAGCATCAATGAAGAAATCGGGGAAAACAGAACCTTTAGTGTGGGAACAGGGAAGGAAAGATTATTTAGTCAGGAGAAGCATCCACATTGATAAATAGGTAGACAGATCCTGAAACAGACAGTTTCAATGAAATTACACAGCCAGAAACAATTTAAAATATTTCAGAAAGCAGTTAATTACATGTTAATGCATTATCCACTTAAATTGGGCACCAGATAAACCACACTATTGATAAATTGGGGAAAAAAATACTAAGTGTTAGGGTTTTCAGTACGTGGTACTCTTACTCTTAATTTTTAAAAATAAGAAACAACTGAATAACTTGAATTTGATTTAAGATTTTGTGAGAAAGCCCTCTAGTCTCCGAGAAGAGCATCATATTTATACTAAAGGGAACAATAAATAGTAAATTCATGGGATGAAATCTCCTGCAGCATAAAGTTATTAGAGTGAGCTTCTCCTCGAGGGAATAGAATTAGATAAATATTTAGACAGTAATACTGCTGAAAAATTTATAATTGAATGATAGTGAAGGCAGACTGACTACAACAGGCAACAACAATTTGCTTTGGTTAGTGGTTTAGAGCCTATTGAGACAATTTGGAAATTGAATTAAGAGATGAAAGCCTTTGGAAGAGCAGTCTTGTAACCACTTTAAAAGAAAAATGAGCTTCATTGCCAATCGAACAAGCAAAACCACTGAAATTCCATTGTTCCATGACTAAAGACTAAAAATATAATCCATGCCTTTTTCCTTGTGAGTAAAGAAACATTTATCAGTTGTCCTAGCAACTTTAACTTAATACATTAAAAGATGGTAACTTGGACGTAAAAGCTATTAAAGATAAAAAGCAAGAATGCATTTATCTGGTTGCTCTTTGGTTTGTGCTAATATATTAATCTCCAGTCAAGTGACAGAAACTCATTTTAATTGTGGAGATTTATTTAGAAAGGATTTGCCTTAAGTCTTTGGCAGGCCAAGAAAGAAGTAGTAGAAATAGAAGTAAAAATCATAGAATCATGGAATGGTTCCAGGCCAGAAGGGACCTTCAAAGGTCATCTAGTTTGGCCTCCCCAACTAGATCAGGTTGCCCAGGGCCTCATAGAGCCTCACCTTGAATGTCTTAGAGTTTGCTTTCATTTTTATGGAAGCCAAGACTTCCTCTCAGATACACCACAGAAAAAGGTCTTTGTGGTTTTATTCTTTATTGCTTTAGTGTTTGAGACTCCATTATTTTAAAGTTATAAAGAATTTTTTAAACCACATTTACCTATATGTGCATATGAATAAATGCTTCCTTTGAAGGTTATACTTAAAAAAAAAAAAAATTGTGGCCTAATATAGCATTTTGTATAGGTAGTAGTGCCTATCATTTGCCTAAGATAAATGCTATTACAGCAGTCAAAAGCAGAGTTCCTAAAATAGTCAGTGAAAGCTGCTTATCCAATTATGCATCTCACAGGGCCCAAATAGAATTTTCCACTCTCTATAAGTATATTCAAAAATAAAGTAGTAAATTAATATTTTTTTCCTCAGTAAATACCATCACTTCTTCACAAAAATGGATGCCAGTTAATTGTAATTTCTTTTATCCATAATGATGCCAATGATGACTTCTATTTAGCATATCTTACTGTCAAAAAATAATAATAATTACTTACTTCGTATTTTCTTCTTCCTATTCAGGTCAGAGTTTTATCTAAGCATGCTGCATACCAAGCTGGGTAATAAGATCGCAAGGAGAATTAGTTTTTAATAGTCATCTAGACCCCTCCATTTAAGGTTATGGAAGGAATGAAACAAATTAAACAAAGGAAGAGGCAGGTGAGGAGAGCAAGAGTCTCAGCAATGTTTCTTTTCTTTAGGATTCCATGGCAACTACATACAGTTCGCGTACACAATAAATTAATGTGGATGATAAAGTTGTGTATTTCTGAATTAAACCACCAAACTGCAGCACAAACAGTGTCAGCACTGGGAAGACATCTCAAACAGCAGATATCCATGTGATTCAGCTGTTCCCTTTATATAGTGTCTTCACATAGAGGCAAGTAGGATCATCAAACCTTGAATAAACTACTATTTGAACAGGCAAACCTATGCAGCAATCACCTCAGAGCACCACTCCCAGCAGAAATCAAGCCTCAGGCTAAAGTTGTACCATTGCACCGGTAAAAACTAACCATTATTTAAATTGTAGTTGCTGTAAAACATCAGAGCTATTTCTTCTGAGACATTTGTAATCTAATGAATGAAAGTAATTTTATCAGCCTGTAGCCACACATACAATTTACGTTCTGCAGAATGATAGCCCCTAGCAGAAACCTCAGGGAAGGCAAACATTAATGAAAAACCTCCACTTTATGCTGTCCAGAAGCAGACACTACACTGACATCAAAACAGCAACTTTAAAGTTAGAGGCCATAGGAATTATTGTGTAATTTTCCATCAGGCCAAACACCGTCTGTGCACACCATATGATTTTTCCTTATCAAGATTGGTGTCATTTTGCTGTATTTTCCAGTACTTTCCATTTTAACAGTGATGAATTGTATTAGACCCCAGGAGTGAGGGCAAGGGAGTAGGAGTTTGTGGAGGTGGCACAATTCTAACTTTACAAAACAAGCTGAAACATTGCTAGAGAAAGATTTTGGCAGCAAAAGATTAAGAAACCAGATTTGCTTTTGACAATACTTTGACCTTATTTTCCAACTAAAATCTGACTTTACATTAAACCTCAAAATACAGAGGCAGAGCAAAGACATTACTTTTCCATAGCAGGAAATAACAGCATCAAAATTAGTCCTGTTAGGAACACATATGTCTTACTACAGAGCAGGAAGGGGTGAAAAAATAGCTTGTTAGAATCTTTGTTACAGGTATTTGGCTTTACCTGGGTGGTTATAGAGGATTACATTTTATGAACATAGGTTTATAGGGGTTTCACAGAGGATCATAAAGAAATTCTTGGTGGCTACAGTTACACTTATAGCTTTTTACAGGGGTAACAGCTAACTGTGAAAGATTTCCTACAGTCCAGTTAGTATCATTGAACATCAATCCCCCAGGTAAATAACTTATTCCCAAGGAACTACTCCAGTTTTAAAAGCAGTAATAAATTAACCTACCAGTTTGAGACATTACTGCCACATGTCTTACTCCTTTCTAATCAAGTTCAGTGCTGATTCTGGTGTTGTTGGTATCACATTTTCTGGCAGAAGACTATTAGATGGAAAAATGCCGAAAACTTCCCAAATAAACAAACAAACCCACCCAACCCAAAAACCAGCAAACATCCTCTAGCTAAATATTCACTGAAACAAGCAAACAAAATCTCAAAATTCTCTTTTGATTGGGCAAGTACAATTGCAACTGCCTCTACAGCACCAATGAAGCTTCTCTGATATGATATCTTTCATATTTTATCGATCACATATATGACTGTAGATTATGCATAATTTTTCAGATATTAATAAAGTTCTGTGACAAAACCAGTAAATAAGTCACTGTTTTGCAAAATTTTATATTTATGCTTCCTTAATATTTTCTGCTCCCTGCTAAACTTCATTTATATGATTTTTTCTTGTTAATTTCTTTATCATATATATCTAGTGTGCAAGAGAAGGTTTTCCTTTACGTTATTAGCACACCTACTTACTACAGTGGATGTCTTTAATGCATTGAAAAAAAGCTTATTTCACAGTTTGAAGTCTTAAGTGTTGGAAAATATTTACTGCTTTATCTTATGGTTCATCATCTCTTTGTTTTTCATTATAATTTCACATTTTTAAAATATTTTAATCATTTTTCCAGGGCATTGAAATGGGAAAGAGTTACCAATAAAGGAAAAACAAGCAAACAAACAAAACTCCAACCAACCAAAGAACAAATCAGGACCACAGCCAAAATAAAGGATTACTGTAGGGCTTCACAAAGTGAGTGAAGTTGTATCTACCAGCAGGTGACCAATTATCCTGTAAGACAAGTAGAATGGATTTGATTTTTATGATCCTTTGTGAAATCCCTGCTGTAAATTGTAACCTCTATGCTTAAGGCTTTGGGTTTTAACCATTCTATAGAACTCAAATACATACCCACCCACTTCGAATGCTAGAGAATGATTAAGAGTCTTGATGAGCCTTTGTCTCAAATTGTTAGATTATAAATTTTCTGGCTTTTAATATGCTTTGATAGGACACATTAGATTTCATTAGCCTTCTGTCAAAGTCTACCTTCCATTCCAATACTCACAAAACAGACTGCTAAGCACTAAGCAAGACATTTCCTCAAAGACAGAGACACTGAAGAAAAAGTATTTCCAGCCAGCATTATGTCTAGCTAAATAGTGTGTGCACTATGTTGAAGATAACTGGTAGGTTGAAAACATTCTGTAGATCTCATCCTTGTGAATTATTCATAGTTTTCATGACACGTATTACTAAGTTAAAGTTATACAGATGTACAATGAAGCTAGACAACCTAAAATATTTAGTTGTCTTAACAATTCTTAAGGTTATACTCTCCCTGCTAAGATTTTAGACTCCCGAAGTACTTAAGATTTCAGGTAGGTTGAAGTTAACATCTTCACCCTACCCATCAAGACAGTGAATTTTATGAGTGCTTGCATCATGTACTCTCAGCATGAAATCCCTTTTAACAAGCAGACAGACATATGTACCAGCTTAGACCCACACAAGGATACACTTGCCTGTTTCACAAAAAAGTTCATCTGCTGACAGGTGACAGAGATTAAGTCTTATATTAAGACAATGTCTTCCTCACACCTTACCCTCACTGGAGGCCATTTCCAAAAACAGGCTGTAAGTGTGAACAACCTGCAGTAACCACACAGAACCCTGACAGAAAATTTGTGTTGAGTTGCAGCTGCATTCTGTGGATACAGAAAGAAATATGAGACATGCTATTATTTTATCTAAAGGAGATAAAGACAAGTGTGAGCCCCAGTCAGCTAATACTCATTGATATTTCTGCTCTGCTAGGCAGTATTATTGATTGTTGAGAGTGGAGGGTGGTGTCAAGTCAGAAAGAAATGAGTGCTATTTTTGCACTAGGGACACAGAGTGGTGCCTCTTCACGGTCCTGAACAGTTTAAATTGCCAAAATACCCTGACAGAATTTTGTTAATATTCTGTATGTGAAACCTATAAATATACAGGAGCAAAATTCTCCACTACTCCACACATATGCTACTCATATGTATCTTCCTGCACGTTGCATGCTTATCTCATTAAAGAGCCTTCTGTTAAATCCTACCTTGAAGTTTCTACAATCCACCCCCACTTTTCCTTGTGTGCCATCCACAGATCCCAGGCACCTGGGGTGAAATAATACAGCACTCATGTCTTCAAGATCCTCTTCTGGCAAAATCTCGGGAAAGACTGTTTAGCACATTACTTGTGGGTACAAATTAGCTTGTTGAAGACATGAAGGCAAGCATTTTCACATGCCCAAACCCTCTTTCCCAGTTGCTGCTATAGTTGACATAGCTGAAATTCTCACCAGCAGAATGACTTCAGTTATCTCCTGTTATCCTGATTTTATTTCACAGTCCTAGAGAGACAGTTAGACAAACTAAACAGGCCAGAGGGACTGGAGATAAACAAAGGTTAAAGAAAGTATTTGCCAGATCTTTCTCCAGGACTTTTCCCACTATAACAGAGTCTGAAGGACTTGAATGATGGCCTCTAGTACAAACCAGAGAGAGCATGGAAACTTTATCCAGTAAAGCTGGTAACTGTGGAAACTGCCCTGTGTCAAGAGCTAGGACTGGGCTGGCCAGCAGACAAATGACAGATATTCTCCATTCCCAAAGGGAAAGGGACTAAGGGAGAGATTTATGGACCGGAAAACTAAGCCAGCTTTAATGAAAACAACAACAATAAAATTAAATATACACATACATATATGAAAGCAATCTCTAACACAAGTCCTAAAGGGCAGTTATGTCACCATCACCACTAATGCTGTCAGCAGGTCCTGGGGACATCCCAGACTGAACTCAGTGGCAGAGAGTAACTTGCTTCAAGAGCACACAGATTGAGATTGAAGACAGAATGGACAGAGTCCTCCTTGGACACTAGCCATTGATGAAAAGAGCTTGACCTTGGTGATCCCTGAGCTTTCTACTGAATATTTTGGATATAGAATAGGTCATCTGTCCTGTCTGCTCCTCCCCGCAGCTATGATGTTCTACTTTACGGCACCCCAACATGGTACACAAAAGTTACCAGTGATTTTGGTCTCCATAGGAGCAAGTAAAAACAAGAGACTTTCTTGTCCTTCATAAAACTAGAAACATTAAGCATTATCATTTGAAGAAGCAAACCAATTGTCTGCAAAAATACCTTCAGAAAGTGTAGTTGCCTAGAAGAAACATAGGTGAAAAGTAAAATCAATTAACAGAATTAGTTCTCTTCCAGCACAAACCAGGACAGCCTGTGAACCAGAGGGTGGGGGAAATGACCATGGCAGGCTACTTGGAGCACCTCAGAGTTCCTTCATTATAATGACTGCAAATTTATTTGCACCTGTTGCCAGAGCTACAAGTAGACCAGGAGGCTAGGACTTACATGCACCATGTCCCAGCTCCCTGTTCTTGCCTGACAAAGACGACAGCAGAAAGTCATAACTGATTATTTATGTGTATCACAATTCCTAGAATGTAACAATCAATAAAAAAGCACAAGTAGTTCTACCACAAATTGTTCAAAAGCAAACACACTGAAATCCATTTTCCAGAAAGCTGAGTTTCAAGAAGAGAACAAAACAACTTTGTTTCCTCAGGGTGACAGCTTTTCTCAAAAATATGTTTGAACTGCAGTGGCCTCTAGGGTATAGCTCAAATCATATTAAACTTGGAGTGTACAACTATAAAGAGCAGTTTCTGTGACAGACATTGTAACCTCAGGATAAGAGAAGAGATTCAGCAAAACTAAGGTATAAATGAAGCACCAGTGACAGAAGAAAGGTGGGTACAAACAGGGCAAAAAGCAATTTTCACAGTATATGCTTTCTTTTCTGCCTGTACATTACATAATGACTTCAAAGGTACCTTTAATGTGGAAAAGAAAAGAAAGACTCCTTTGAAGGTCTCCTCCTAAACCTTCTTTTAGGAAGGCTGCAGCCTTCCTTTCTCTTGAAAGGGGTTTTCCTCAAGGGGTGTGGTTAAACAATGCAAACACTTAGGTGCAGTTTATACTGACTGCTGGAGTTTTTACAAATTTTAGGTAATTACAAATAAGAGCTTAGTATGATTCTTAAGTGCTGCTAAGCCTCTAACTGCAGCCTCAAGTGCTGTAACCCTTTAAACTGAGGCCCAGGATCAGAGGCTTTGTCCAACTGAAGTTTAAAAGTTACCTAGTGATACCAAGCATGTCAAATTACTGCTTTTCAACAGCAATAATCACCCAGTGATTATACTGTTTTCATTTTCTTAGGTCAAAATTTGTCTCACCTTTTCTTTAGCTCTATGAAAGCTCTCTGGTGGACGAGAAGCTCTTGCACTTGCAGCCCGGAAGGCCAATCAGATCCTGGGCTGCATCAAGAGAAGTATGGCCAGCAGGTCAAGGGAGGTGATTCTCCCCCTCTACTCAGCTCTGGTGAGACCCCACCTGGAGTACTGCATCCATTTCTGGAGCCCCTATTACAAGAGGGATATGGACGTGCTGGAACGTGTCCAGAGAAGGCCCACGAGGATGATCAGAGGGCTGGAGCACCTCTCCTATGAGGACAGACTGAAGGAGTTGGGGCTGTTCAGTCTGGAGAAGAGAAGGCTCTGAGGTGACCTCATTGTGGCCTTCCAGTATCTGAAGGGGGCCTACAAGAAGGCTGGGGAGGGACTTCTCAGGCTATCAGGTAGTGATAGGACTAGGGGAATGGAATGAAGCTGGAGGTGGGGAGATTCAGGCTGGACGTGAGGAGGAAGTTCTTCACCATGAGAGTGGTGAAGCTCTGGAATGGGCTGTCCAGGGAGGTGGTTGAGGCCCTGTCCCTGGAGGTGTTTAAGACCAGGCTGGATGAGGCTCTGGCCAGCGTGATCTAGTGGAGGGTGTCCCTGCCCATGGCAGGGGGGTTGGAAGTAGATGATCCTTGTGGTCCCTTCCAACCCTGACTGATACTACTATGATAACCATTTTAACCTGTAAAAAAATAACCCTAAAGGAGTATACTTGTGGCCCATGTATGACAATATTGTCAAACTTCAGCTGTCTTGAATACAGCTGTGAGACTAACTTGTGGTAAGTGCTCAAGATTCACTATTAAACCATTAAAGCAATACAAATAGGAGTTTAATAAAAATTATTTATTAGAATCATTTAGGATGGAAAAGATCTTTAGAATCATCAAGTCCAATTGTAAACCTAACACTGCCAAGTTCACCAATAAACCAGTAAGTACTTCCGGGGATGGTGACTCCACCACCACCCTGGGCAGCCTTTTTCAGTGCTTTACAAGCCTTTCAGCTAGGAAACTTTTCCTAATATCCAACCTAAACCTCCACAGACACAACTTGAGGCCATTTCCTCTCATTGTTGTATGGGGTTGTTGTGACCCAAGTGCAGGAATTTGCACTTAGTCTTGTTGAACTTTATAAAACTGGTATCAGCTTCAGGTAAATGGGTTAGAAACTATTTTTTCTTACATAGCCGTGTTTTAAAGTGAGAAAAAAAAATACCAACAGCTGAACAACAACAACAAAAAAAAAAAAATCAAACTGCAAATTCTGTCAATTTAAAATTAGTAAGAAGCATCATGGCCAAGAGTCCACTCCGGACAATAAACACTCACAGAGGGAGGCAAGTCTAAAACTACTTCTCCCTGTACTCTGCATTGGTTAGGCCGCACCTTGAGTCCTGTGTCCAGTTCTGGGCCCCTCAGTTTAAGAAGGACATCAAGACACTTGAACATGTCCAGAGAAGGGCAACAAGGCTGGTGAGAGGCCTTGAGCACAAGCCCTGTGAGGAGAGGCTGAGCGAGCTGGGGTTGTTTAGCTTGGAGAAGAGGAGGCTCAGGGGCGACCTCATTGCTCTCTACAACTACCTGAAAGGTGGTTGTAGCCAGGAAGGGGTTGGCCTCTTCTCCCTAGCAACCAGCACCAGAACAAGGGGACACAGTCTCAAGCTGCACCAGGGGAAGTTTAGGCTCGAGGTGAGGAGAAAGTTCTTCACCGAGAGAGTCATTCATCATTGGAATGGGCTGCCCATGGAGGTCGTTGAGTCACCACCCCTGGAGGTGTTCAAGAAGGGATTGGACTTGGCACTTGGTGCCACGGTCTAATCATGAGGTCTGTGGTTACAGGTTGGACTCGATGATCTTCGAGGTCTCTTCCAACCTTAGTAATACTGTGATGCTTCCTTTTTTTATCTTGTTGTTGTTGATTTTGGTTTGGGTGTTGGATTTAATTTTGGTGGTGGTGGTTTGTTTGGGGGGTGGAGGTTGGTGGTTTTTGTAAAGGTACAAATACATTAACAATCAGGTTAGGTTTTTCTATAGCTGTAAGTCAGTTGCTTTACTGTGGCCTAATATTTACATTTCTTTACACGTAATCACCTCAGAGAAATGAAGTGATACTCTGCTACCATTCTGTAATGACATTCTGGAAGCCACCTTTCTTCAGCTTCCCTTTTTTTATTTCTTTCTGGTTTAGTCTAAGCAGACATAGAATCATGAAACCTACAGAGAAAGCAGTTGCTCATAAATATTTATAAGCTAATGAATTCCAGGTAGTTCATGATTATTCATCAACAAATCTTACACTGATGTAAAATGAATTATTCACAGTTAGTTTATGGTTTCAGCATCTTGAATTAATTATTACAGGTTTGATTCCTTCTGAGTCATGCTGGATAGCATCTGTCATGATTAGCATGACTAGAATGCACTGTTAGACAAATCATGGAGTTCTGGAGAGTGAGAAGCAAAAAGAATATTTTTAATAGTTTATTTAATCTTGAATTGCTTACATTCTGTTATTTATAGACTTGTAATTCACCTGTATGAGAATAGTACGGACCATTTTCTGTTGCTAACTCAAAATAAGCCAAAAATATAATACTATTGCAGGCAATTACAGCTGTTATTTCTGCCTTCCCCCTCTTTCTTAAAAGAGGATTACCATTATGTTTGCTTCGTTTTTACCAAGATTTACATAAAAAATACAGATGCCTAAAGATAGCTGTATTTTTCTTTCTGGAAAGTACAGCTCACCAGGGAATGCATTGTGTTTTCATGGGATATAAAGGGTTGGGGTTTTTTTTTGTTTCTTTTTTTTTTTCTGATTACATTAAACCAGCTAATCTACTGTGGGGGTGGGTTTTGTTGTTCTGGTGTTTGGTGGTTTGTTTGTTTTTTTTTTTTTTCCAAACCTGTGAGCCATAATTTACTCCCTACATACTTATGGAAAAGCATGTGGACTAGAAAAGAATACAGAATCCCATATGCACCATAAATACCCACATGGAGCAATGTGATCTGGGGGAAAAAATGGAAAAGATCAGATTATTAGGTCACTTTTCTATTTTAACAGTAAAATGAATATATTTTCTGACAAGACTTTGCAAGCAATGGCAATATATATATATAAATATATAAAATAAATTGTGAATTTATTTCACTTGTTTTCTATTACTATGCTCTCTTCCATACAATGACCTGTCTCTTCCACACATGGCTTTTTGCTGTATCCTTATTTTCGCTTATCTACTTTATTCATGAATATTGAAGTGGAACTGGTTAAAATCCTCTTCATTGACCTAAAAGACCTTCAGATTAAAATTTCCTAAAAATTTGCTGGATGAAAGGTAATTTTTACCTCATTATATTGTGTGATTTGATTCAAGTTATAATAAAATTTCCTTCCAATCTTAAAGAACAATAGCCGAATATTTAATTTAAGTCTCCCTCAGGAGCTAGCTCTGTCTTTTCTGGGCACTGTTTGGAAGACTTTCATGTTCCATGTTTGCAAGAAGAGATGGCTAGGATTCTTCTTTGTTTAGGAAACTTGTTTAGTTTTATATGACCTAAGGTATTCAAAGGCTTTCAAGGCAGAAAGGGAAAGGCAATCATGTCACCGCCAAGAAATCTATATGAGTTTGAAACCCTGCTGTCTGGCACATTGCCTCATCTTGACCACTTATTGATGAAAAGCTGCATGTGAACCACTGCTGGGTGTATAGCATCATAGAATGGTTTGGGTTGGAAGGAACCTCCAAAAGTCAACTAGTTCAACCCCTGCCGTAAGCAGGAACATCCTCCATTAGATCAGGTTGCCCAGAGCCCTGTCAAGCCTTGAGTGTCTCCAAGGATGGGGCCTTCAGATACCTTCCTGGGCAACTTGTTCCAGTGTTCCATGACCCTCAAGGTAAAGCACTTCCTTCTAATGTCCAACCTAAATCTACTCCTCTCTAACTTAAAACCATTGGCACTCATCCAGTTGCTACAGGCCTTTTTAAACAGTCCCTCTCCATCCTTCTTGTAGGCCCCCTTCAGGTACTGGAAGGCCAGTATTAGGTTTCCCTGGAGTCTTCTCTTCTCCAGGCTGAACCACACCGCCTCCCTCAGCCTATCCTCAGACAGGAGAGGGTGAAGGAAAGTCAGAATGGGCAAGAAAACACAAGAGGCTGTATCGATACATTTCAGCCTCAGAGGATCAGGACTCTAACATGTCCTCCAACAGCTTTCCCTGTGCTTCTTATATGAACAATTCTATATTTTTTAAGATTAGAAATGTATATCAGAACTTTCCAGACTCACGGCAAAATCTCAGGCTGCTGAGGTAGAATCTAGATGTCCGTACAAACAAAGAAGTAAAAGGGGACTGTAAGTCAATGGCAACTGAATGGAAATGTGTCATAGCCAGCATGCTACAAACAGAGAAAACCAGGAGACTAGATAGAAAGACCCCAAAGGACCACGTGCATTTTATGTTATCAGGAACAATGCTTTGATGTCAGTCATACAACTCTGTGATAATTTGGCTTTGTGACAGACTTACAGATAGAAATACATATTGAATTGTGTACTCTCCACATAAGGAAAAACACATAGGGTATTAACACACAGGTTATGCCAGACAGCAGATGTCATATATGTATAATAAAAAAGATGCTTTAATTTGCTTGAAATATGAAGTCTTGAGGTCTTTAAGTGTTTATAACTCACTGGTAGCTGAGTTTCTCACATATGCAAGTTCTACTATGAAATACTTAGTTTATTCCCCTGGTTGCAACTCCCAGTTGTAAGCCAGGATCCCCTTAATTAGATAATATACATAGAAATAAAAAACATTCCCTGCCCCAAAGATCTTACAGGCCAACCATAAGAGAAAACAGATGGGCAGAGACAGATGGGTGAACAGAAGGAAAGAATAAGACTGCTATGATGGATATAAGAAGTGTAATTAGGCTGATCATTTACCCACACATGGTAAAGTTTGTCATGAATATGATGCTATGGAAAGATTTTAGACCTTCTACACTGCAGCCCTTTTCTCTGTCTTTCTGTAAAAAGGGCACTCTTGCCACACAAAAGAGCACAGTTAAGGAGTAGTTATTTGCTCAGCAATTGCTTATTCATGTATATTTTGCTTAAGTGTCTCTTGGAAATTAGCCACCTTCTGAGCCCTTTCACAGTGGAGAGAAGTTTAAAGCTTATGCTACTATTTTATTTTGATAATGAGGTATCTTCAGTTTAAGGACCTTGCTTCCTAGGAAGGGAATAAGAGATAAAGATAATACTATTTTAATATCAAGACATGGATGGCTTTGTAAGGTTAAGAAATATACCACAAAGTATCCAAATAAGGATATTGTGGCTTATGGTCAAGCAGGGATATATTGTTTTCTTGTGAAACGCAGATAGGTGGTCCAGTAGTATGAATATGATGAACAAAATTAATGGTTATCATACATTCTCTCTAGAATTCAGATATTACAATACCTCTTGACCTTAAACTGTGTGTGAAATTCTCCATCTTTCCCAAAAATGCTCATACCAACACAAAAACAATCATTAAATCATTAGGGGTCATTCTTCTATTAAAAAGAGGCATTCTGCATTAAAAATTCTTTTACATTATACATCTGTCATTATTTTGTAACATTTGGTATTTGAGGAATGACTAAAATTTTCTGATCCTTCAATTCTGATCATGGATTGGTTACTATTTAAAGCAGAACTTTATTAATTATGTTAAATTATGACTGAAATGAAAGGTATGACAGATGGAAATTACGTATCTGCACATATGCTGTTATAGGAGGCAATGGCAAATCACTGCCGAGCACGACTTCACTCTGGATACAAAGTTAAATAGGCTAGACAGGGAACAAAAAATCTTCAGTTAGAAAATCCTGTGAAATCCCAACAGGTTTTGATGGTTAGCAACCATCATTTCACATGCAAGGGCACTCTGAGATAATGAATAACACTATCAATCTTTACATTAAAGATCTGCAACGCTCAATCTCCTAGTCACTACGAAGTACCTGGAACTTACAGGAAGAGTTCCAGGTACTAGTGATGTTTTCTTTTCATGCACAAACCCCTAGTTTTGCTTCTCTTCCCTTTGCAGAAATTAGGAAAAATGATCAATACACAACTGGCCCTATTGAACTGAATGCAAAACTGCTGCCGATTTCAGTGTGAAGGAGTGTCACTTGAAAATGTGCTTTCCTCTTTTTGCATGCTTCACATAAGCACTGTCATTTGGTTAAGAATAAAAATAACACATACATTTCATGTGAAGGAGCTAGAGCTAACTTAGTGCAAATCACATAGTATCTTAACTACAAAAACAATTGAAGAAACATTGCCCTTGAACATGTACTCAGGCTACACTCAGTGTTCTATGACTTCAGTTGTAATTTAAGATTTGAACTGCATTGGTACCCTACAGGTTTATGACAGCTATTCTTAAAACTAATGTTCCCTTGGAAGAGCCATAAATTATAGCCCAGACCAATTTCTAGTCCCTATTATTATTTCTTTTGACAATTTCCCTCTCCCTTTTCTTTTTAAAATTTTCCCTTATTTTCTTATTTTTTGTGATGGTACTCAGCCTTATATGGACTGGTCAAATTCCCTTTTCATGTGCTGTTCCTCTCCACACTGAAATGCATGGCAAGTCTGCAAGAAACTTTATATAGGTTGACAAGGACAGCTTCAGCAGGCAAGGTAACTAAAAAACTGATGATTCCAACTTCACTGCCAGGTGCTTTGTCCAGATTCACACAGCATTTATATCGTTACAATTTCTGTTTTATACTTTTTGCTTGCCATTTCTTAACCCATGCTTCTCACCATCAGAGAGAGAATCACTACACAGTACTTCACAAATCTGCTCCTTTGGCAAAAGTTTGCAAAATAACTTACAGGTAACTTCTATGTGAGTTGCCTTAAAGACATTGAAGAACCACAGAACCAACTAATAGCAACAGGGGGGAAAAAAAAAAAGAGAGGTGTTAAAATTTGGACTTCAATAATATTGCCACTTTGCTGAGTTACAACAATTTGTGTGTCCATGTAAGTAAATAACTGTTCTGAAAAGAAAGTGATAATGCAAAATTAGGCACTTCCTCAACATAATTCCTATACAAAATGCACACAAATTCTGTTTCCTTGTGAGGAGATTGAGGTAAACTACATAAAGTCTCTGCTTTCTTAGATATTTTTTCATCATGTGTGCTATTTCACCTGATGCTGCCAAACATGTCAAATGTGTCTGTCTCTTGAATGTCTCACACAAATGTAGAATGCTTAGCAAACAGGTTTGGTTTGTCTGTACTTTAAGCCTTGACCTTGATACTTAGGAGACTGCTGTAACTCAGAACTCTCCGTCTGGGACACCTACCCTCAAAATTTTTTCTGACTCTCACTTTTGTTTAGCACCTTTTTGCAAAATGAAAAGATCTGGAAGACTAAATGGCAGGCAAAAGAAGGCCTTTGCACAGTTTCAGTAATGAGAACCTCTGAGACTGAACACTGCAACATAAAATGGGTAACAGTCACACATTTTCATTAATGCCACACTGCACTGGTTTTGTGGCACAATTACACAGTGTGCAATGCAACACAGTCCAAAGCAATATCCACAAGTTCTTAAATATTCGGCTCTCACAAGACACAAATAATGTTCCTTGCATTTTGCAAGTGCTCAAATCAGTAATATATAGCAATATTTACAAAGAACTCTGCATTTTCTACTAGCTCTGGTTTCCAGTAAGGAATGTTAGAAAGATATTTTTAAGTAATTTAATGCTTCCCAACAGCTTATTGTTCTACTTGTCCTTGTAGGCATTTGAAAGGTTAGAAGATTTTTAATAATTGAATTTGAGGAGATCAATTTTATATCAGAATGTAATTTACAATGTTTAGAATCAGTTCCATTTATCTTCTGATTGTATAGGTACTATGCAGCTGTGTTATGTAGGGCACAAATGGCTTCAAGTGCTTCATGAAATCTAATAAAAATTGAGCTGTTTCAAAGGAAAACTAGATCTTACAAATGTGTCATGTAGCTAAGCTTAAGCCTCTAAATGTTTCACATCCTGAAATGCTTGCTTCTAAAAAACTAAAAGAGAACATAACACCAGCAAGATTTGCATCCACAAGGCATAAACCATAAAATTAAACTACTGTGAAAAAGAAATAACTGTTACTGATAGCCTCAGTGATATAAAACAGATCACAAAGTGTATAAAATTGAATTCCAGCCATCAAATGAATACAATACATTTTAAGATGTCGATTTAAAGTGAAATAATGATAGATTTTAGAAAGACAAATGCATACATGGGTCATTTCCAACAGTCATGAACACAAGCAAACATGTCTGTAGGCTGGACAAATCAGTACCAAAGCCTCATTAACTGGGACTGAGAAAGTCCCTCAGCTGTAAGGTTTGGTCTCTCTCACAATCTTTAAAAGGGATTCAGATACTCAGAGGAAACTTTCTATTCAGAAGAAAATTCCTCCAATTGCCATGTTGGCAACAAAACAGGTGGGCAGCAAGAAAGCATTCCCAATAGAACCACACACCAGCCCGCTCCCACCCCCCCAGGCTATTTCACTCTGGGGTT
Source organism: Picus viridis (assembly GCA_033816785.1). NCBI lineage: Eukaryota > Metazoa > Chordata > Aves > Piciformes > Picidae > Picus > Picus viridis. The sequence continues at coordinate 13,338,898 of CM066574.1, read as the reverse complement.
CTCTGAATGCTCTTATCTACTTCATTAACATAAGAATGGTGATTGGTGTATGTAGCCTACATGCCCAAACTCAGCTAAGTCCAGTATTTACACAAGTATACTTTTCTCCACTTTTGTCACATGGTAGGAAGTACTAATGAAGAGCTTTCCGGTCAGAGGAAAAGAGCTGGTGGAAAGGACTAGAAAGAGAGTTAGAAGGGAGGTATCATGTTAAACATGGTGCTGAGAGGTAATGACCTGGCAAGTGCTGAGGGTGAAGAGATAAGAAGATTGGTGCTATAGAAAAAAATATTAATTTAATCTAGCAGAATCTGGTACATCTTAAGCACAGGAGTGACTTCTCCTGTTTCCTCTGTTTTATTATAATAGCATTTTACTACTACATCATCCAATCTACACTTTTCTTCTAGTGCCTTTCCCCCTTTTCCTTATGCTTTCTAACGTGTGTATCTCCCTCTCAATTTTCAGTTTCCATTTTTAACTCTCTTCCAACCACCTATGATCCCTCTCCTCTTGATTCTCCTTCAGAGGCATCTTATGCTCGTTCAGGAGTGATGTGCTATGTTTTCTAAAGATCAGAACATTTACTCAGAATCATACACTTGGTTTTAATAGATCCACTTAAAAACACTGGAGTTGGAAATGTTGCCTTGAATAACGTTTTAGATATTTTCCATAAAGAATCATAGTTTTGAATATACAGAAAATGATGCTGTGTCTGGAAGTATGTTTGACATGAAAAGAATTAAGCATAAGGGAATGACATATTGTGATTAGAATATATTATGTATTTGAAGATCAGTGTCACAATATATTAATGAAAATGAGAGTGACTCTTAACATAGACAACTACAAGCCTCCTGTTCTAGAATTCCTGTGTTCAGGAGCTGCCAAACAGCACCATGGACAGTAACAAACGAGCCTCAGTGCTGCCAAGATTCAGATGCTGCCACATTTCATCATTTCAAGCTCTTGTTAGAAGGCTGAATGACTAAGGACATACTGAGACTTTAGTTTCTGTCGTGATATTCCTCCCAGTGTTTCAAAGACTATGTGAAAAGTTTGATTTGCACCACATAAGTGTTTAAAATTTACGCTTGATTGAGGTTTACCTTCTGCTCATAATTCACCATTTTATTGCCTTTTTCCTTATTGTACTAACACCTACAGTTCTTTTAAAAATCTATCTAGTTATCTTCAGTTCATTTCAAGCTCCCATTCCCTGGTGAATCTAAGATTTTATTAGAAAAAGCCATAATGGGAATAAAAGAAAAATTTCCTGTGTGACAATTACTTTGCTTTCCATTAATCTGAACTTTCCTAATGGTTTTCAAATACATAAAAAAGGTTTCTTAAAAGCCCATTCCTCCAGACCTCTACCAGTAACTCAACTGTGAAATCAGGCTTGAAGCAGTATTTAAGCATATAGATTAAATGTCTTTTAAATGCGTAGAGAGGAATTGTGTGTATCGTGCTCAAAATGCCATCAAGATGGTCCAGTCATGTATCAAAACTATGATCATACCTGGGCTATTGGTTTTGGATGCAAATGCAAAATCCCTTCTCCAATGCATTGACTCTGGTATTTATTCAGGCTACTAGACACTTTCAAAAAGCTGCAGATTTAACAATTTTGAATCCACCTTTATAAAAGTGAATCTACCCAAGTTTTATTGCATCTGTTCATTCCACGTCATACAGCACAAATGTTCAAGGTCCTGTCAATATACCAAGGTCCTGCCATACCAAGAATGTCCAGAAAATAATATAATACAATGTAAAGAATAAAAGTTATTACAGGGAAAGGAGTATTCTTATTTTTAGCTCTTCTGGAATGAAAGCAACACTGATGTATACAATGTTGTCATCTTCTCCAAAAGACTTTTGGTTTTAAAAATCACTCTGTCATCCCACAAAATAGGCAAATGGTTTCCATAATTCTTTTTCATCTCACATTTCAGAACACAGAGTAAATCACTGAAGTACTTTCCCCACATTAATTTGCATGTATACTGCTGTTCATTGGAAGATTAGAAACAAGTGGAATATCAAGCCGAGCAATCAAGAGCTGATTTTATATGCTAGCAGTTAGCTTGAAAACAAAAAGGCCTCATACAATCAGCTGTGATTTTCCTGTAGTTTGAGTTGTAGAGCTCTGGGAATGCATAGCAATATACTGTATCTTCAACACTGCATATTTGACTATAAAGGTTCAGGATTATCATATTTCATTCTCTATAGAATCACAGATCATTACTCCACATCTTCAGAATCTATAGTTTTGGATCTGTGCTTTGAACTGTTAGCGCTTACTTTTCAAAATTAAAGCTTAGATTTACCTGCAGTTCTATTTGTTAAGGACACAACTCTAATCTCACAACTCCCCACCTAAGTCAGGATTAAACAGAAGCCAAAGCACTTGCACTTCCCAGGGGGAAGGGAATCCTTAATGTTAGTGCGGACCGAGAGGAAATAAGTCATAATCTTAAAAGCATTTTTGCATTTCAATTTGAAAAATAAAATGGTTTTAAAACTTAGTTTTAGAGCTTAGTTTTCTCATACAATTGAGGACAAGTGAAAACTAATAACTAGTAAATCATACAGTCTTTTGATTAAATCAGCTCAACCAAATGCCAGACCTCTAAATAGTGATTACTTCACTGAATTTTTTGGGGTGGGGTTCATTTGTTTCCTTTACAAAGGATCAGCGTTCTAATGTAAGGAAGCTCTGCAGCAGGCGATTTGGTGCTTTGCAGTGAACGCACTGGATCCGTTCAAGTTCTGACAGAATGAAAACAGCAACTGAAAAATATTTCTGAAAACAGAATTCTGCAAATCTACTCTAAAAACACTGATGCTGAAGTGTTTTTTAATCTTGTCTGGAAGTCACAGATGTCTATCTTCATTGTTCTCATTAAGAGTAAGATAGGTGGGTTGCTATTTAGCAGTATTTTGTTGAAGCATATTTTCATATCCTTAATCCCTTTTCCACTTTATCCATGGCATCCCTCTCTGAGACACTCTGTCCCTATTTAAAAGTGCAGTGATGCCTGAAATCTCAGAAATCCTCCAGAAAGAGAAGAGTTTGCACTTTGAGCAGAGTGCATGGGAGATGAATTGGTCACATTCAACAGCTGCAGCAGAGCTATTTCTGGTCTAAAATGGGCTAGACAGGCTTACATGTGCTGAGAAAGAAGTGCTTGCTGAGGTGCTATTGTAGCAGTAAGCACTGCTATATATAGCTTGCACAGCTTGTGAATGAACAGCCTTACAGAAAAACCTGACTCCCTAAAACAGACTTTATTAAAAAATGAAAGAAATATTCACAGAAAATAGATGAGACATTCTTTTTTCTTTTCTCAGGGGCACTTTGCCTCCTTATTTGCTATTATTTATCTTTTTAAAGAACCTTGCATTTTTGATTTATCTTCATGTAGAAAGCAAGTGAATCACACTCTGAAACAAAAAGGTTTCTTACACTGTAGGGGAGTGGAGAATAATGAACTTTAATTAAAACTGGTTCATGTATTACTTCATGATTCACAGCCCATGTATAAAATGTCAGGTTATAATGTGCAGTGTCTTGCCCTCGCACTCCACTTTTCTCTCTTTGTAGAAAAGGTGAACTTTCGATCAGATTCCCTAAATGGAGCAGAAATCTCTCAGAGCCCGGCTTTTATTTATTTATTTTTAAACAAATGCACCCTTTTGTTTCCCCAAATCCATTGTGTAACATTACCCATTTCCAGCGCTACTTTCTCCAATTCTATTTAATAATATTCCCGTGTCCAAAAAAACCACCAACGCCTGAAGTTCCTGAAATGGTTCTTTACCACTCCAGAGGATAACAACTTTCTGAACTCTGGTATGTATCACATTTTAGTTACTCACTGACTGCAAAGGGCATCAATTCTGAAGTGAAAAGAAACGTGACAAAACCCATGCTCACTGGCAAATCCAATTCTAGTACTGATCTGTCAAAACTATCATCATATCAGACAAGAATGTCTCACCTAAAATTTTCTCATCGTACAATGCTTAATTTCCAAATTTTAGTATATGCTCTATATTTCCTGAAGGCCAGATATGTACAAGTGCAGGCCTAGAGTCAGCTGAGAAAGTTACATTTTTTTTGTAAGCTTCATGTTAAAATACTAACAAGTTGTCATTATATATATATTATCTAAGGTGTAATTATCTTTGATGACCCTTCCAGTGCACTCTTGTTTTACCTTTTAATACGGAACAACTACTATCAATTAATGCTTGCTTATGCAACAGCAAAGACAGATTAGATTGCATGTATCAAGCTAATGCACCAAGCCTTGTTACTTTGAACACAGACACAGAGAAGTAGTTAAAGATCCAATGAACAAAAGGCAATAAGCAGGAATTTCCATATAAAACTGTACAATAGCCTGAAAATTAAGCTCTTAATAATCTATGCTACCCTTAAATTTGCTGACTGCATGAACCATTTCACTCAGAAAGAGAGGGGGAAAAATTGTTTTACTTTTGTGAAATGACTCTATGGCAACTGAAAAGTGTTTGGCTTTAATCTCGCTACTTAATTTACCATTAAGAAGCACAAGAGTTATTCCACCACCCTCTCAATATTCTTAATCTCATTAGTATTGCCTAAGAAGCAGAATCATGGCACAGTTTTAAAGTGAATTTTGTCTCCCTATACAAAACATACATCACTGAAGTTATTCTACAGAGGAAACCTACCAAACTGGAGGTAAAAGCAACAGGATTCTTTCTGTCTGAGCATCTCAGAACAACAGCAATACAATTCTTACTGTGAATTCTGTACAGACTCTGCTATTTTGAGATTTGAAGAGTCAAAGTACACTCTTTTGTGACAGATTAGTTTACAGCATTATATTTTGCCACAAAAATTTAGGACCTGGGCCAGAATGGAGGCAGTGGAAAGGTTCCCATTGACGTCACTGAGCTTTGGATCAGGCCCCAGATGGCTAAGAACTAGGACTGTTAACTTACAATTAATGTGCATCTACACTGACCCTAGAACAGTCCAGGCAGGAAATTCCTCTTTTACTTTCAGAATGGGGTTTCATATCTTTTATTGGTAACCTCAAAAAAAAAAAAAAAAAAAAAAAATCAAATCTAATTAAAAGAAAAAAAAAAAAAGAAAAAGAAAGAAAGGGAAAAGAAAGAGACATGGATTTTCTAGGGTAAAACTGATGTTTATTAAAAAAAGCCTTTTCATAAGCTGTTACTTGCTGAAGTGTAATAAAATAGCAGAATCAGAACATTCAGCAATTCAGTGTCAGTAGATACAAGTCATTTGCCTTCACAGCTCAAGTCTTGCATTTAAGGGTCTGTAAACTTTCCCATTTAAACAAAGGTGTGTGCATTGAAAAGGAGGAACCTGAATAAAATCAATGAATTGCAGTGATGACACTGGAGCAAACATTTCAGTTTATAAGAGAGATGTAGTAAAAACTAAAACATCAGAAACAAGTATTTTTTCAGGGGTTGAAAAAGGTAACTGTGCGTCTGACAGAGGATCATTAGCTGACGTTACAGTGAGCAACTGCAAGAGAATTACCAAAGTAAACAGTGAGAAAACTTGTACTACCTTACTGACTTCAAATTCTGCACCTTTCTGTTTTTCTTTTCTAATTAAGGACATGTTTTGGCTCTCGGCTTCATAATTTGAGCTTCCATTTAATTTTTTTAATGTTTTGCATCACATGCTTAATGCTGTTTAAAAAAAAAAAAAAAAAAACAAAACAAAAAGGCAGCCTCATTTTTTCAGTTAAGCAATATATCTTTGTGTGAGACACAGACTGTTCTAATGGATTGCAACTCGTAATGCAGCTAGTACTCGCAGCAGAGATGAATCACAGTTATACGTCACAAGAATGTGACATATAATCAACGCCTTTGCAATGAAGGATTAGTTCATACTTTCAATTTCATTGAAGTGTTCTAAACATTGCTGATATGGTCTCATATTCCAGCACTTCCTTGGACATTTATGAAAATACAATCCCAAACTCATTAAAACAATATCAAAGCCACAGTACAAGTGTTGGTGTGATGGAAGCAATTACTCAGGCATTGGAATAAATAATAAACTACAGAACCATTATTATGATTGCAGCAGAACATTTGATTTGAAGGCATAAATCCTCTGAACTCACATAAAAGGTAATTTTATTTCCCTAGTTTACACAGAAAATAGTACCAGTGGTCACATTGATTTTAAAAAATGGTTGGTTTGTAAAGCATTTATTTACTCTGTAGGGAGTAGCAACACTTCCAGGCAATGTTTTAGGCTCCTGAAGAATCTGAGAAGCATCTGCTTCAAGGAAAATATTTTCCTTTTCAAATGTTGAACATTTAGCACTTACTCATAGGCATTTCATAGCTGTAAGAGACAGCAGATGATAAAAATCGCAGTTGGAACTGGGGAAAAATAGACTGACTTATTGTTCTTGACTACAGAAAATCATAGTGCAAATGCAGGGGGAAAGAAGTACACATTGCAAAATGAGATAATGTCAGAAATATTTAAGAATATCTCTACACTCGTTTCAGTAATATGCGACATTATGTACTATGTCACTGAATTCAGCTATAATGTCTTTGACAGCATAATGAAGGGGGAAATACAGTCACTCTGATCTTTATTCTGTGGATGACTCATCCAACTAACTTCTAATGCTAGAAGCAATTTTACATAGACCTGAGAAAAGACACTTGGAATTAAAAAAGTTTCCAGGAAGTGAAAAGTTAAGGAGAAAACTTACTGAATTTGGATACAGTATCAGCAAATTAACAGCTAAAAAAGGTGGGAGGGGGAAAGGGTAAGTAAAGGAGTGTTCAGACTAATAAAATATTTTCCTTTGACATTTTCAAAGGAAAATATTTCAGCTTCAAGTGCATTGTTGTTTTTAAACGGCTCTTAGCTTCTGAAGTATTAGAATATTAGAACATTCTCCAAATAAAAGCAAATATTCCCACTCATGCTGGAAAAGGACCTCAAATATAACTGCAGTATTTTCCTTCATCTTGCAATGTTTCTGGTTCAGCCACTGAATCCAATCTCTTATTTGCATAACTCTTCCTTTCAGTTTCTCTAGGGACTGCTCTCCTTCTATGGAAACAGAATGATCCTGCACCCACTATGTAAGCTAGAGTGAAATAGCAGGCTACTGGCTGGTGAGAGATGGCCATACACCAAACAAGGAGTTGTTCACCTGTTAAGAAAAATGTTTGGATGTTTTTCTGAACAGTTTATTACAGCACAAGTGAAGACAAAGAGCAAGTGTTCACTTTGTTGTATTCATCTTTCTCAATCTCATTCTTTTTCTCCTTACGCTTAAAAAGTGCAGGAAGTTGAATTTGTATTGTGAAAGGCACAATGCCTTTCAGATACAAGGGAAGAATTAAAAAGAGTGATATGTAGAATTTCTAGAAGTATGGTTAGTAAGAACCAAGAGTGCTCTGTCATTGTCTGATGGAGAAAAATCAAAAGCAGCTGACATACCTCTATATAAAAGCTTGAATTTATCCATACCTCTAGGGAAATTTAAATGCAAAAGCTGGAATATAGAGGAGACAGAGGAAGGGATTTCAGGATAGTAGTTTTAAATGTCTGCTTCTAAGAGACCCAAACAATACATTTTCCATGGTGATGATGGCACAGATAGAATTGTTGGTCAGATAATTACTGTCTATTTAATAATTTTTAAGTTTGCCTTTTCAGTGTTGAATTCATGAATTATTATTTACCTGTATAACAAGTGACTCACTAAACAAAATGAGTGGTTCACCAATTCCAGGACAAAATACACTAGGATGAAATTTAGAGTAATGAAAATGGATTAATATGTAAACAACATGATTCTAAGCTCCTTAAGAAAAGGCTAAAAAAATGAAAGGAAAAGAGAGGTAGAATAACAAAAAAGATTCAAAGTAAAGACTTCAACAAGTTCAGTTCCTAGTCTCTGCAGGCTCCTTACTGCTATTCTTGCCCCCAGCAGGAAGCAGTCTATCTGTACTTGGGAAAGTGGATCAAAGGCCACAGCCTCGCCCTCTCAGCTCTTCTTCCTGGTCTGCAAACCTATACTAGCCTATCGGTACTGCTCTCGTAGCTCTGCCAAACAATTCTAGGGCAGGATGACAAGGCCATCGCTGCGGCCAGTTCTTCCTCAAGCATCCACTTTTGGAGCAGGAGGAATGGAAATGCCAACAGCTCTCCTCTGACTACTGCTGCTGAATCAACGAGGAAAAATTAGGGACCTCTTCTGTACATGAAGCAGGAAATTTGAAAATTAATAAGCCACTTCCCATAGAAGAAACTGAAGCCTACTACTTCCTGGGGCAGGATTTGCAAACGGCCTGTTAGTAGTGATTGAAGAATGATTCTGGTGAAGAGACACATGGTCAATCAGGCGTCTAAATCTGGGCTACTGACCACTGGTTCATCCGTAGTCCACATGAATACAATGGTTAGATGTTTGAGAAGCAAGACTGTCGCCAGCATTTGTTTTCTAATTGTACTAATTTTCATAGTAAAAGCTTTGTTTAGCAGCATCAAACTTCCATGAAAAAGGGTTGAAAAAATAAATAGCCATAAAGCCACTCATGTATTCACATCTCTCATACATCTGTCTGACAGTATCTTTGCATTCTGCTCCTACTTTTAACAGCTAAAATTGTTATAAATCCTGTATGTTTAAACTGATCTTAACCCATTTCTTAAGGTCAGTTAACAGCTTAGCAAATCAACGGAAACTAAATGAAGAAAACATGGATACTGCCTGATTGGTGCATAGCTTCTTTTGGATGGTTATCATTATCTTTGAGAGGCAAAACTCAAACTGTTAATAAGTCCACTGCTGCAAATTGTTTTCTCTTTTCTGGCTAAAAATGATAATTTAAAATAACTGGCTTCATAGTAAGTATAAAAACCCCAATAATTTGGTGTTGGCTTGGGAAAAAAGATGGAGATTAGGCACTAGAGAGCATATATATTTTGGTGAAGCAAAAAAATAGCCTTTTTAATGCTCATTGGAAGAGTCATTGTAGTCACTTTGGAGTTAAATTAAGCAGGCTCTGTGAACTGACAGCTATAGATGAGATAATCTGACACTTGCAAATATATGAAATGGGAGTGCTTGTTAAGACACATGTGAGGATGTGAGTCTATCATTGCAGGAAAAACAATAGGGCTATATCACACCTCAGTTCATGACTTAAGATGTGTTTTGCATCACTATGTTTTAGTTTCTCAAAGTAAAGGACACTAAAGCCCTGAAAGGCAATAAATTCTTACACACTCAGTAATTATGTGTGATCTGGGGGGATCTTTTTTTATTTTTCTTGTTTGTTTCCTTACAATGCATAAAGTGGGAAAACCCATTTATACTGTCAAATCTTCAACACCTCCAGAGAAAATTCAGGTTATTCCCTACTAAACCTTGAACATTTCAGCTGGATTTGTTGCCTTTCCTTCTTTGCTGTCCTGCGTGATGACATCACTGACCAAGAATTTGGATCCATCTGCAAAAGGACATTTAAGGAAGTTAAAATGAATTAGGTGAAGCTGTGTACTGAACTGCAGCGTCCGGCTCTTACGCTGCTGCTCATTTCATGCAAAGGTTGAAGTTACGAAAGTAACTCAAGGGCCCTCTTCTGAAAGAGAATGTCAATGCAGATGTAATGCAATGCAATCTATCTTCACACCTTCAGCTAATTCATCCTAATTTCCCCAGTGTGTCTGTTTGGAAAAATATCCTGGAGGCACAAAAATCTTTGTATCAGCTACACAATCTTTCAGTATTATACAAAATTGGCTACACGCCTGGAACTTCTGCTCTCTGATTTTCTCTTTTATCCAGGATTTCTTATTGCAATATCCCAGACAAGTAAAGTCCAGATGTTTTTTGCTGTTAAAGAAAGGAAGCAGAAAGCATCCTTAAGAGTTTCAGTCTTTTACTTTCCAGGAGCATTGAATTTGTTCCATTTAATTTCAAAATATGGATAAAGTTTGTCTTTGGATTGCTATTTAAATACTAATTATTGAGCAGTACTTTAGAGCTTTATGGTACTTGCATGCCTTTAAATGGAATAGGGTCTCTGTTGGTTTGTATTTCTAGAGCATGTAGGGCTTGAAATTGCTCACTCTGCTGAGCAAAGATAGACTGTTTATTCTGATCTCTATTACAATAGAGGCTGAATTCAAGTCATTATTTTCTCAGAAGTCCCAACTCTTCATAATGATCTATAAATTACATCGTTTGAAATATTAAACTGTTTTGGAAATAACATTGAAAAACATTATTTTAATACTGTAATATCATATTTACTTAACTATGTTTCCCAGCAATCCTCATATATCTTTAGTTGTATTTCTCAAAACATTTCTTGAATAAATACTGAGGTTATCTGTCACTCCTAATGATTTATAACTCAGCCTTGTGTTTATCAGTGAAAAGCAGTGGCTGTTTTGATCCTACAGTGCACATTTATTAAACAGGAAGAAATTCTATTAGTACTATGCCAATGCCACAATTTCATTCATCCTATACACAATTTTAGTCCTCATTACAGAATCACAGTATTGTCAGGGTTGGAAGGAACCTCAAGGATCATCCAGTTCCAACCCCTCTACCATGGGCAGGGACACCCTCCACTAGATCAGGTTGCCCAGAGCCACATCCAGCCTGGCCTTAAAAACTTCCTGGGATGGGGCTTCCACCACCTCTTTGGAGAACCTTTTCCCACCCTTATGGTGAAGAACTTCTTCCTAACATCTAATCTAAATTTCCCTTCCTTTAGCTTGGATCCATTCCCCCTAGTCCTATCACTACCTGCCACCCTAAAAAGTCCCTCCCCAGCTTTCTTGTAGGCCCCCTTGAGATACTGAAAGGCCACAATAAGGTCTCATCAGAGCATTCTTTTCTCCAAACTGAACACTGCCAACTCTCTCAGCCTGTCCTCATAAGAGAGGAGCTGCAGTCCTCTGATCATACTCATGACCCTTCTCTGGATACATTCCAGCATATCCATATCCTTCTTGTAATAGGGGGCTCCAGAAGTGGATACAGTACTCCAGGTGGGGTCTCACAAGAGAGGTGTTGAAGGGGAGAATCACCTCCCTTGACCTGCTGGCAACACTTCTCTTGATGCAGCCCAAGATACCGTTAGCTTTCTGTGCTGCAAGATGTTGTTCTTAGACATTAGTGAACAGCAGTTAAGGAAACTACTTAAGTATAAGGACTTCTTATTTTTATCTCTATTATACTTTTATTATATGCTGAATAATCACAGCATTTCCTTGGAACCACCTGAGTCATATTTGCACATAATAGCACAACTGCAGCAAGGGTTTAATTTGGTGGCTTTCAGTTAGTTGAAAATCAAAGCAGAAACTATCAAAGGAAAAAAAAAACTTTAAATTTTGCCTAACAACATTCAGCAGTCCTAACTTTGAAAATAATGCTTCACAGCACCATTTTTAATTCTTTCAATTAAGAATGCAGATCAGATCAGTTATGGTTAGGAGTGCAACTACTATCAATAGGCTTTCTGAAAAAACTTCGTGCCCCTCAGAGAGTTGTTATCACAAAATCAACACATTTCTGTGCACGGTTAGCCTTAGAGATTTGAATAATATTCTGCCCTAAGACTTCTATCTTTTATTTAGTTAAGAACCACTAAAGCTGTGTGATTCTATCTATTCCTACAGTAAAGAAACGGCAATGGCATAAATACTGAGTTGGAGGTAAGACCCTACTCAGAAACAAAATTGGTCATCAGCCTGCTATCTCTCAATTCATTTTTCTTCCCTTCTTCCCTCCCTGTTCCCAAAGACACCGTGGAAAGAAGACATGTATGAAGCCGTTGTAGAAGGAGCAAATTGGGAATGTGTTGGTGAAAAGACACTCAGGAGTTCTACTGTCAGTTAACTGAAAAAAGCTCTCTCTTTCTTTGGCCTCCCAGAGACACCAAAGAATCACTTGAATAAACTTGTCTAAAGCTAGACTGTTTTCCACTTTTTCCTCACTCCAAGCATTGCTGAAGTGAGACATGGTTTCCTTCTGGACCGTCACACGCCTCAGGTAAGGGATTTATGTGGAAGGGTTCTGCCTGTGTGCACGCAGCCAGGCTTGCCTACTTCCTCCTGGGCTTCACATGATAGCTGCTCACTTTTTTTTTTTTTTTGCAAATATTTTCAAGTGCAGGCAGAAGAATGACTGAAGATAATTCCTTGTGATCTTTATATGATTTCGCAATAGTTTTCAGGTCAGTATATTCTTTTCAAGTAATTTTTTCATTTATGTATTTCATTAAGGGAAAACTGTTTCCCTCTTTCTAATAAAACATCGTTAGCTCAGTGACACACAATATATCACCAGAAGGATGAAATATGACAATGTGGAGCATGCCATACATTGGAGAACAGATTTTGCTTCTGGTTGTACTCACAGGCTGGATTTTTCAGTGCCTTAATATCATAGATTTTTTTGGAGAGATATTTCAGCATCAATCTTTTCACCAAATCTCTGCATTTTTCCACTGACATATTTGATGTAATTCTATGTTCATCTCCCTTCTGCTAGTTAGTTCCTAGCTTTAAGCATTTTTTTCTGATCTTTATCCCAGCCTTACATTATTACCTGTTTGGTACAATGGCAATGGTACACAAGCTCCCAATGTGTTTTAAAAGGGAGGAAAGGTGTCCTACATCCAACATGCAACAGCTAATCTGTACTGGGTTCTTATGTTGCTACTGTAAATCCTCCATTCCTTAAATTTCTGTAGAGAACCCATGTCATTTTATTCTATTTCTTTAAATCTGAAGTCTTTCTTGTGTATCTACCATATATTCCAATTACTGTAGGGGTTACATATTTGATCTGAAATAGACTGGAACATAATGGCTATAAAATGTGTTACAGCAAACGTGAGACTGGCAGGTGGTGATACAATATGCTGGATTTAGTTGCAGTTATACTGAGATTAGAAATATCAAACTGCAAAGAAACCACTCAGTGCCTTTGCCAAAGGCAAAAATTACAATTAGCCTTTTCACACAGCGCAAGCACATGCTATCTGCACTGCAACATCTGCAAATAGATCTTTTTCTTCTGTGGCACTAAACCTTCTTAATTATATCAATTTTGCTAATTATTATGCAATTAAACAGAGTTTCCTCAAACTGTATTTCTTGTTAAAAAAAAAAAAAAAAAAAAAAGAAAGGTACCTTCTCCTAACCTGACCTTTTACTGTCTTTTGACCAAGCTTATCTAAGTAACTTTGGAAATTATGCTAAAGATCACATGAATATGTAACCACACACCCCAAAAAACCCCAAACAAACCAAGGATGAATGGCACTCTGTGAGCTTACCTAGTCCAACCTGCTGTTTCAGGGCAGAATTAATTATTTCAAAATCATCCCCAGTGTTTGTCCAATTGGTTTAAACTGTTGGTTAAACTTCCCTCCCCAACTCCCCCTTTCTTCATTGTCCTGACTCTTCTTAGATAAACTGTTTAATTCTGCATTATTGTAGCATTGTGCTACAACGCTAACCTTCAATGAACCTATCCTTCCAGTGGGACAGGTTGCCATTGACTCCAACTATCTTGGTAAAGTTACCCATCAGTTCTCCATCCACCTTAGAGCATATTTCCCTAACTTACCCTGAAAATTTTTTAGGTGAAAAGCGGGGTCAAGGAAGAAGCAATTTGATATAATTTCTTCATTATCATGACATCTTACCACATGTTTAAATTCCCATAAGTGGGATATAAAAATAAGTTTAATATGGAACAGCACAGTGCATATAACCAGTTGGCAAAGCTGAGAATCTGTAAGACTGTTTTCTAATGTTCTGCTGAAAGGGGTAGAATCATATCCTGCTTACCATCCAAGTATTACCACAATAGATCCCAGAATAGCATTAAAAAAAAAAATAGTGAGAAAACATGGTGCGCAGAAGTACTCCAACTTACAACTAGGACACCCAGTTGCATTGTGGCTTAGAATATAACTTAAAAGAAATAATAAATTAACACTCTTAGAGCTCTTTTTAAAAGTGGAAAGCTCAAGTCTGCTTTTCCACGGCTATTTCTTCACATATTAAAAAACACAGCTGACGCTAAGGTTAAAAGTGAAAATAGAAGTAGCCAGCTGAAGTAAAGGGCAAGAAATAACTCTGGAGAAAGAGCAGATTATTTTTATCCTGCTTTGATGTTACAGTGTGGTTTGCTGCCTGGCCCAGTGCACTGCTGTTGGATAGTTGAGATTACTCAAACTAAAGTAGAGGTTCACGGCACACTATGGACACCCTGTGGGTTCCTTGTAAGGATCGTAGCAGTATCAAGACTCCTTGTCATCTTCCTCAGTACATTTGCATTTAGATCCTCACAAGGAGTATTGTGATCCTGTTATATATTCAAAGAATATCTTTAACTTCATCTGAGGGGTTCTTTGCCAATTAAAAAAGGAATTACTGATCCTCTTGAAATTAGGAAGTTACACAGAAGAATAATTATAAACAGAATAATATTCTCAAGATTGCATGTAAAATTTCACTTGTAGAGAACTTACTTCATAACACTTGGTGGCTCATTAGTGTGAGGAGAAAATGCTCAAAAACTGGAATAAAGTCCTTGAAATTTAAACAAAAGTTATAATTTTAAAACACACTATAGATGAGTCTACAGAAGTATCTTCCAATTCACAGTAAGTCCCACATACTTTTCGTATGCAACACTATTAATAGAGAGCAGAAGTACTACTCAGCACTTGAGGTCATTTATATTCCACCTTATAATACAGAACATAGAATCTAAGAATCACAGAATCAACCAGGTTGGAAGAGACCTCCAAGATCATCAAGTCCAACTGATCACCCAAACCTAACCAAGCAGTTAGGCTATGGCATTAAGAGACTCATCCAGTCTTTTCTTAAACACCTCCAGGGACGTGAAGGTGTTGATAACCTAATGAGGACACAAAAGTAATGAAGGGCGGAAACGGGCACATGAGAGTTTCAGGAAATGACAAAATCTATACAGGATGGATTTAGTGCAAGAATTCCCTTCAGAGAATTAACAACAACATTTTAAAATGATGCCTACTGTTTTCAAGAGTATGTTGTTGTCCTACCACAGAGATAAAAGTCCTCCAGAAGACAGAGTGTCCAAGGGGCTAAAAAGTTCATCCCAGAGGGTGGACAGAGGAAAATGTAAATTGTTATTCCATCCCTTAATCCTGCAATCCCTCTATATGCAAACCTCACACCCAGCTCTCTTGTCTCCTCCCTCCCCTCTGCTCCTGACAATGTGGCTGCTGTCTCTTGGGTTTGTGAGGGAGTGTGGCTTCAATGGCCATTTTCTTGCCATGCAGCTGGGCCTAGTGTGCCAGATAGTGTGGGGGGCAGTGAGGCTTGGGCAAGGGGGCAGCTTGGCCTACTCTTCTATTTAACCTCCAATTCCATGCAACTGTGTTTGTTTATTCCTTTGGGGTAAATTCATTCTGTCCTCAGTCCAGAGCTGTTTTCAGCTCATACCAAGGCAGTTCTGTATGTGATATTTCCCAGTTGCCAAACTGTGACACTGATGTAGCTCAGACCAAAGAGGAAGAGTGGCTTCTTTTCCTACCCCTCATTTTTTCAGACTCAAAGAAAAATAAATGAAAGTATACTGATGAACATAAAGGAGAAAAATGAGATAAAAATACAAAAAAAGTTCCAAAGTAGCATGAAATAGATGAACCTGTGCTATAACTTTTACACCTATGCTTTTACTGCCCATCCCTGTTACAATGGTGAAGTGGTTGAAGAACATTTGATTGACGACAATTCATCTATAAATTTCACCCTGTATGACTCCAGTCTTTTTGTAACATTTTCTTATATTGTCATGTTTATGTAGCTCTGATTAGGTTATGGTTAATGTAATAAAGTGTTATCTGAAGTTTTATGTAAGGACTAGAATGTAGAAGCTCACATTTCTCATTTGTTGACAGCTGAATTTTCTGCAATTACTGAAATGAGGAAGTTTATTTATTTATTTATTATTTGAAAGTCCAACATCTGAGCCATACTGAAATTGAAATGGCCAGTTCTCATACTTGGCACAAAAACTGGAACTTCAGCCAAATGCAGGGAAGAGCTTTTCTGAAGTGGAGCTTGATTTCAATCATGTGTGAGTGAATGATGCTGTAAGGTGCTCACTTCAAGTCTGTCCCCAGGTCACATGAAAAACATTTGGAATTTTATGGAGATATCTCATAATTATCTCTTTCAAGGCCTCAACAGCTCTTGAGGACAAATTTGTCTTGGCCAAACTGGTACTAAAAGGAAAATGTTCATTTAGTCTAACTTATTCTTTTTTTTTCTCCTCAACACAAGGCAGAAAGGTTTTTGTCTCCCTAGTTATCAGGATATTTCCTTTGAACTTCTTCCATAATGCTTTTATCTCTTCCACATGCACTTACACAAAATCCCATGAAGTACGCATGCATTTGTGAAACATTCTGTGCTTCACCACCAGTTTTTCCCAGAATGTAACAAAGGAGACCTAGTTCACTGTTACAGCCAAATTTCCGACTTCCTGATTTAGATATTTTAATATTTAGTAATGTATCACTATAAACTGATTTCAGAACACGGCACATTAAACACTAAGTCATTAACATTTCTTCTAAGAGGGTTTTTAAAAGTCATTATTGTCCAAAGCCAGCTAGGTATTTAGAGGTAATATAGTTGCATGCTATCTAAATTAAAGAAAGTCATTATTTTGAAATTAAAATATATCCTATTTTTTCCACCTTTTTTTTTTTTTTTTTTTTTTTCAGTATCTTTATATACTGACAATAAGACACTTAGGAAAGATGGGTTGGTTGGGTTGGTTTTTTTTTTAAGAGTGGTTATTTTTTAAGACAAAAATCTGAACTTTAGTTAAATTCATCTGGTTTTTCTAGTCTCAGAAAATGTATTACTTAAAAAAATAATATTTCTATTTCGGTCTTCAGGATGGGACCATTTTTAGCATTCTGTCAAAGTCATTCCCTTTCAATGCAAAGAACAAGTTTTAATCAGATTTTTAAATATCTGTCCTACCTAGATACTCTGTTCTAAACTGCTATCAAATGCCCATCAAAAAAATTAAAATACACTGCAAGGCAGTTATTAAAAAACAAACAAACAACAAAACACAACTATTTTACAAGTTTTTACACAGAAAGATGAACAATCAATTCCATAGTTCCAGTTCCATGGTCTACATCACTGGATCTTCAAGTGTAATTTATTGAACTAGGTGACACCTGAGGCATTCAGAAGCAATCTGACGTTCCAGTACAAATCAACACTCAAACTCCCACCTCTTATTTTGAGGTCCATTGCTCCATGTGAAGCTTGTCAGGCAACTCATTTTATTGCTACCTGAACAGCTCACTAGAAAGCCCAGAAATATGGGCTATAGTGCGGTTCTCCAACACTGAACATCAGTAGTAGTAAGAACACCACATCAAAGCAGCACTATTTGGGGTACCATCTTCTTTTCAAAAGGAAGGAGAAAAGAAGTGGACTCTTTTTTAGCAGTCAGAGTTTGGACTCTTTTTTAGCAGTCAGAGTTGACACTCCATCCAAATAAAAAAATAGGACATCAGACTGGAGCATAACTATTTCCTTGCAGGGATGCGGTAAATGAAAAGATAGATCAGCACAAGCAATTTCTCATCACTGTCTGGCACAAACATCTTTCTTCAAGAAACTGACAACAATACCAAACCACAAAGCAAACAAAAGTTCTTTTAAGTGTTGTCTGTAAATTTTTCTGGGAACTTACACAAAAAATATGTACAAATTTAATCTGAAAAATGACTAAGGCTACACCGAGCCCATAATGATGATCAGAGGATGATCAGAGGGCTGGAGCACCTCTCCTATGAGGACAGACTGAAGGAGTTGGGGCTGTTCAGTCTGGAGAAGAGAAGGCTCCGAGGTGACCTCATTGTGGCTTTCCAGTATCTGAAGGGGGCCTACAGGAAGGCTGGGGAGGGACTTCTCAGGATCTCAGGTAGTGATAGGACTAGGGGGAATGGAATGAAACTGGAAATGGGGAGATTCAGGCTGGATGTGAGGAAGAAGTTCTTTACCATGAGAGTGGTGAAGCCCTGGAATGGGTTGTCCAGGGAGGTGGTTGAGGCCCAGTCCCTGGAGGTGTTTAAGACCAGGCTGGACGAGGCTCTGGCCAGCGTGATCTAGTGTAGGGTGTCCCTGCCCATGGCAGGGGTTGGAACTAGATGATCCTTGTGGTCCCTTCCAACCCTGACTGATTCTATGATTCTATGATTCTAAAAATGCCATAGAAACCTGTGCAGAAATGTAGACATTACAGATCTCCCACAACATTGTTACACAACTCTCACTACCTTCACCATAAATAACATCCTTGTTTACTTATGTTATTTTAGATCTGTAGTCAGAAAAGTTATCAATTCAAAGAAAGTTGAATGAAAGATTGTATCACATGTTCTGCTACCATTAAAGATAAATAGCAAGCAATAAGCTATTAGGAACAGCAGGTTTTCTTCTGTTCAGAGAACATTACCAGGACCTGAAGTTTTCTATTTACAATTGACTGAAGACAGCTGATCAACAACAGAATAAACTGATCTTTTACTCAGGGAAGGCAGAAGCTCTCAAACACAAGGGTCACTGACAGCTCAAGAAAGATAGAAGTGATACTGGGGCTCTTTCTGACAGGAAAATTTTTGATGTCTCTGATACAATAACCAAGGGTTTGCAGGAAAGGGCTGTCTAATGTAATGCCTGAATTCACTCACTACCTGGTATCCCTAAATGTCTGACAACCATAGCTATATATTGCAGGAGTGGAAGTTATAGGACTAGAGATGTAGGTTATTAGGTCATTCTTTAGGTCATTTAGCCTAATTCCTTTCCAATTCATCTGTTACAGTTTGGCTGAAAAAGCCAACCTAATTCATCTCAATATAACAGAAATTTTATTACAGTGAGATCAATCAATCACTAGATCAAGCTTCTCACAGACATGGTAGAGTCCCTGTCACTGGAAGTTTTCGTGATGCAGTTGGACAGGGTACTAAAATAATCTCATTTCCTATGAAAGGCCGGACCAGATGATCTTTCAAGGTCCTTTCCAATCTGGGCCGTTCTACAATTCTGTGATTAATTTTGTCAGACAGTGATCTGGTAAAAAGTTTATGGAAGTTCCTTTGTTGAATGTTATTTAACTTTAGTTAACTATCTCATACCCATGAGATACATGGAGAAGGCATGAAACATAAGAAAAAGATAAGACAAATCGAATCTAGAGTGAATGCAGTGACAGTGGTGACTTCTCCAGATGCTTCATTGCTCCAAAGTGTCATTTCATTTATGTGTGCAATGTGTCTGCATTGGCCCCAGCAGACTTCAAATCAGGATCATAATCTGGCTGCAAAGAGCAATTTTAAGTCCATTACACCACTAAAACAGATCCTAGCATATCTCATCTATTAAAAGGAAAGCAATGTTTTGTGAAAAATAGTTCCTTATTCCCAGATGGAATAAGCTGCTCTCTGCAGTCACATAGGCATTTGGCAGTTACAACGTGGTGTTGATACAGCTGCAGGCCCTGGCAGCTGAGCCAGTTTCACATGGTTCTGCTCTTCTCTCCCTCCCTCTTCCTCCTCAAAATCTAGGGAACAGAATTGGACAGTTTCTCACCTGGCCTAATTGGTTTTGTGCACGAGTCATTACAAGACTCTATCACTGTCTTGTTTGATGTAGGCTATTGTACTTTTGGTAGGGTTATGAACTCAGCTCAGTGCTTGTGTTTGACTACAAGGTTGGTTGTCAGCACATGGCTATGTCAGGAGTTGAATGAGAACAGATCAACTAAGATAATATACAGATGAACTCACATAGGTGGGAGTGAACCACAGAAAATAAATTCACATTGTCTATGTTTAGCCAGGTGTTTTACCGGATCCTTTGCTTTTCCTAAGTGTGAAAGTCTTTTGTGTCAAATATATCATACAATTAAAAAAAACAACACCACCATGACAGAAGGGAAGGTGGAATGGAAGAAGACATTAACATTTCAACACTAAGACCCACTAGGATTGTGAAATGTTTCTGCTTTAAATCACCACATAGGGATCTCCACTACAGCTGCTTTGCCTGGAAAAGCATTAGATGAATAGTAGCTAACACAGCAGAGATTTCTAAAACACTAGTCTCTACCTTCCATTCCTTTTTTGTGACTGATGAGTAGTTACTTTATATGACGAGCTCATGCTGCTAAGTTACATAAAGAGACTCTGATACAGCCAGATTTGTCCCCAAAGTAAAGCTTTGAGTTTTCATCCACCCCTCTTTTTAAAACTCCCCCAGATATTTAACATTCTTGTGGCAATTGCTTATCTTAGAATAGTTGCTAGAAGCTCCTCCAGAAAATATTTTCACTATGATTACAAGGGGGAAAAGGCAGAAGAAAGGAACTTTTGTTCTTGCACCTTTTCTAGTCATAAACTGGTTCTAAATAGAAGCTACTGTGAAAGATACAATAAAAGAAAGGTTTTCTTTCTCCTTATTTTGAGAACTAGTTGACAAATTACGCATCTGTGAACTACTGGGGAGAATATTTGCTTTCTATGGATTATTCTATTGTAATTTTTTTCCATAGAATTCTAGGTTCAAGCAATAAAATAAAAAAGATTTTCAGAACTGCTCCCTGTGTGCAGCTATTAATAACTCTGCATCAAGTGCATGCTGGCTGCCAATATCTTAAAAAAAAGATCCGAAATATTTTTTTCCTTCCAGTATGTTCTACTCAATTTTTGTGTCTTCTTATGTATTTTCGAGACTATTATATAAGGAGCCTAATTGCATAGTGCTCCCTTATCTATGAAGCAGATTTTGCCACAAACAGATCAACACCTCCCCATGGACTCCTTAACTTTTATTATACAAAAAAAAAAAAAATTAATTCCCACATTTTCTATGTTACCAAGAGCAAATAGGTGACATTTTCACAGTGCTCAGCAATCCCAGCAATCCTGGAAATAGAATATTTCAGGGAGAAAAAGTGCAACAATTTCTCCTAGGATCAAACAAGCAGGCCTCTCTGGTATGCCTAAAGTTTTATGTGCAGTGAGGGACTCGAATGAATTTGAAGACCTTTGAACAAAGTCCTGTACGATTAAATTTTCTCCCTAGATGGGCACAGAATTTATCCTCTCCAGGCAGTTTGCTTCTCATCTGTATGGCTCACTTTGAATTCAACACAACCACTTCCTCCTGCTCAAAAGCAGCAACATCTTAGCTAGAAGAAAGAAAAGTGTTTCCAACTTCCAACAACGGTCTCTAATCCAGTCTTTCATGGTCCCATCAGGAAAAAAAGGAATTAGGTCAGCAGGTGATGGTGATGATCTTCCTGATGATTGACTGGAGTGCTAAAAGAAGTCTGTTTTCCAAGAAATTGAAAGATTTGAACTGTACCTATATGCCTAAATTTGGATCAGAACAGGCTGTACAAGTCTGTTTCCATAAACAAGCATTTTTAAACCCCTCCCCCCAAACCCAATGACAACTAAATTTGCATAGCTGGGGAATTGTCATACCAACTAGTGCCTAACGATTTCATATATGAAGGATTAACTATCTGCCTAGGATTTATGTTTACAATTCTTCTAGTGCCTAGAGTGAGATTTTGGGACACTGGTTCACACAATACTTGGCTTTTCCACAATGGGAAATCATTGTACTTTACAGATCTCACAAAACCAAAGGAACTTAAATAACCAGCTAGAGAGAATATGCATTCCATGACAATTTTTAAAGCTTTTGAAAGATAAAGAACATGCCAGATTTTTATTTAATGGATGCACTTTCAAAAGCCCTAAATAAAAATGTGATTTCTTGTAACTAGGTTTATTTTTGGAAGAACTGCTGTGTTTTGTCCCATGAGAATTGTAGCTCTGATGCTTCCTGAATAGATCTTGACCTTCTGAAATTCTCTTTGCTAGAGCAGTTACAATACAGATTACACAGCCTAAAAATAGTAATTCAAAGGATACTTCTGAATTTTAATCTCTCTTTGATTCCTTCTCAAGGCAGTTAGCATGCAAGAGGCCTCTCCTCCGTTTGGAGTGAGGATGAGAAGTGAAGCTAGCCTAAGAAAGCTTATATCTGGATAGAATGATAATCCTGCAATTATTTTCTCTATCTAACAAACTGGATACAGCTATTTTTCATGCTTTGAAGTCTGAACCAAGGCTTGTATTAACTTCTTCCTCCCCTCAAAACATCTTACCTCTTTCATTCTACTCCAACTCTGAATGCTTAGCATGAGGCATGGACCACCTTCAGAAATATCAGTAACGAAGTACTTGGAGTTAAAATGTGGGCCCTAAATGTTGCAGAAAACATTTGAAATTCAAACTTTCATGTATCATTTGCCTTTTTTTAAATTTAAGAACAAATAATTCAGAACAGTAGTGACTACTGTTAACTAAAAGGACAGGCTCACTCTTCATTTCAAAAATCTTTGAGGAAGAGACAATACTCACATAAATCTATACTTTTCCATTCTATTGTCTCTATATGTGCTGTTTGTACCATTTGAAGATGCAGAGAGAGGAGTAGATTCTGTACAGGAGCCGAGATGATCGGACAGCCACAATTTATCTGAGGAGTTGACATCTTTCATACTGCCAAAAGCAGATGACAACATGTTGCAAGACATTGTTGTGACTTCTTTTCTGACTGTTTATAAAGCATCCTGAGCAATTCCACGTTTTTGAAATGGGTATGAATGGGTTTTAATTTGTTAGGTCTAGGGTTCTGTGATTTTGTTTGCATGTTTCTTCATTTTGTTTGCTTGGGTTTGTGACATTTTTTGTTTTAATTTTTAATTTTATTTTAAACCTATGCATTCAGGAATTCTAACATATTGTTGCCTTCTAGTGGTCACCTTTGAGGTGACAGATACTAGACATCAAAAGACACCTACCTGCTGAGGAACCATTGTGTCTGGAGACATAATTCACACCACAGAGAAACCCAGTTATGTAGTCCTGAGACACCAGAACCCCAAAAGGTATTAATTCCAAGAGAGTATGTGACATTTTCTCTGGTGACTTCTGAATCCTTTCTGTGGCAGTTTTTGGTATCTAAGTTATGTAGTAATGAATCTGTTAAACTTGATGAAGCCAGTGCCCTGGAATATATAATGCCGTTTGGATTACTTCTGCTGCCTGGGTCTGCCTCTTCCAACGTCTGCAGCCAACATGTCAGTGATCCAACCCCTATTGAGCCACTCCAGTGATTTAATTAGCGGGGAAACTGTTTCTGCACCAGCCAGAGACCATATTCATTCAGCGATCCTTAAGGTTTGGCTTTTATGAGGAGGGCTGCTTCTTCAGAAAACATGCCAAGCAATAAGCATAGCTCCACGCACTAGATCCAAACACTAAAAGGGTCTGCCTCTCCTACAGCTTGAATATATGGTATCAAAGCCACAACTCCACTTCATAGTCAGGGAATCAGTTCTTTAGAAGTTGGCTGATGGTTTTTACTGGATATATTCGGGCAACTATTAAGATCTTTGGACTGGTTTATCTGCTTTACCTTTATTCTAAATACACACTGTCATTCTAATCTTTTAGCAGAACCACATGGTCTGTTTAGGACATCTCTTCAAATGTTATCTTTGGATCTTTTCCAGTCTATGTCTCTTGATTTTACAATTACATTGGTGCTTTATATAGATCTCATTTAGACCTTGATGGACTACAGACATCCTGCTTGCTGTCCTATTATCCAGCTTATCAGTTTCACTCTAAACCATTATTTTAGGTCAACTCTCAAACTACAGTGTTTTAGTCTACCTATTCTTGACTTGCTGCAACTACTTGAGAAATTTTTTTTAAATGCATCTTATTTTCTTTAGTTAAGACAACAACACAGGAAAAGGCATATAGATCAAAAGGTAATACAACAATAACATCATCTGCAACATGTAAAAATGGAAATATTCCTTACCTAAATCCAATGTCTGCACAAATTGGAACACTTAAAAACAAATTCCCTAACTGAACTAAATTCAATTCTCATTTTTTGGAAATATTTACAGTGCTGGAATTTCCCTTCTACTTGTCACCAGGATTTCAAGAGAGACATGACCAATAACTTCAGACAAGAAAGCAAAGTCTTTGGAAATGTGCTGGTTCAAGCAGGAAACAAGGAATGAGAATTAAAGGTAACTCCATAATGATCACACATCACAGATAAAAAAAACTTTCAAACTAATTCACATCAGAATATATTTCCATGGCAAATCTCTGATTGTGAGTGGCATACGGAAAACAGGGAGTCCAGGATGGCTACCACCTTCAGCTGCTGGGTGCAGCTAGATATAAACATTCACTTTTTGAAAGTACTTAAAAAAAAAAAACAACAACTAAATTTTCAGGTTTTTAAAAACATATAATGACAGTGATAATTAAACCCACAAAGACTGCATGAAGTTCTTGAAAAAGTGAGCAAACTGATTGTTTTGCAATTTTGCCAGAGAAAGCAGAAAAGGAACTGCAGAAATATTCTTTGATGGTGAAAAATGTTTTAAATGCCAATCTTCCAAGAATGTCATTGGTTCTACCCATTCCCTCAGCCCACATCTGAAGAGAAAAGTAGGGTACTTCATAATGTAATAGTTGTTCATTTTGCAAGTCCAAACCAAATCTACAAGGAATTAATCAACTGAGGAAAATTGTCTCTTCTTTCACCAAAAACACTGAGTTTGGATTTTGGTAGGAGAGAATTACAATCAATTTCTGCCTCAGAGTTCCCAAGGCTAAGTAGACCAGAAACCCCTAATTAATACATTTTCTGACTGAGCATTCTCTTTAGTTCTGGCTCAGAGAGGTTTGGAAGTGTCCCCCAGCATGTACTGGAACTGTCATGAGTGGCTGAAGGTTAGGAACATGGCTGCTCCTACAGTGCTGTGGTTAATGAGCTTGGTGCCTTAAAGATCTACAATGTAAGGGATCTATGGACCTCTTCTGTGAAGAATAAGCATTACTGTCTTTCCAGGTTGTTTTCCCTTCATTAAAGAACTCTGTCTAAAAAATTCTGTACTTCCACCCTTTATTTCTTTTAGCACAAACCCAACTGCACGTTCACTGACATGAATTAAATGAGTCCAACTAAGAGTACTGTGTTATTGCTTCTGAAATTAGAAATTTAAGGTATCAGTTTCTGCAGCATCAAATATGGACTGATCTTAGAGCACTACATCAAATGGCTCATTGATGCATAACACTGACATAATTCTCAAAGATGAGATCCTACGTTCTACTGTTATGAACTCAGCACTCTCAAATGGTGCCAATGTGGTTTTAAACCACCACATTTTGATGTATTGCTTTGTTCTTGCTGGTTTCATTAGCTACAACTATTTTTCCAGCTTATCAATTCAGTTTAGGTTACATTAAGTGCAAGAAGTGTACAGCACAGCCCTTTTGTCCATATCTCATGGTTTTATCTCGATGCTCTATCCGAAGACTAGACGAGGGCATTATAAAAATGATGCATTTTCTAACCAGAAAGCAATAATACCAAAAGTGAGTGTATAAAGAAATGCAACCTCAGAAATTATGTTTATTCTCTTCTTACAATCCTCATTCTCTGTTTTGCACATTGCGATTTAAAAATGTTGGTAAGTTGATAAAAACATAAGATTGAATGTTAACTGTGCATCATCTGAATGAAAGACCTGTTTCTCAACCTAATAAATGGGGAACGGTGAAAGCAAAACTCGTTTTTTTACCATCTAATTCTTTGATTTGAGGCTGCACCTAAAATGAACCACTTTCACACTCTAGGGAAAGAAATAGAAAATTAATCTTCCATTGCTGTTATGCCTCTGTTAGCAGCAGGGTATGAGGTCACACTGCTGCCTCAATAAAGATTGCTCAGCCTCCTTCACCAAATGCTGTGGTCCTGCAGAGTATGAACAGCTTGTCTGTGAAAGGGTTTCTGGATGTAGTAGCTCTCTAAATGCCTAGCCTGTGCTGTTAATAAGGTCTATCAGCTGGCTAAAGGTCCCGCAGATGACTAAAGGCTATTGAACAGTAGTTTTCCAGCCTTCTAAAATTGCTCTCTCCCCTGTCATCTCCTTAGAGTTCACCCACAGACAGGTATAAATACGGACAGAACTGTAAGTTCCCAAGCTGCAAGGTGAAAGATATAAACCCAGGAATTTAATGTTCACTTTCCCCACTGCCATCATCCTGCAAGATGAAAGACAGAACAGAAGGGGTATGTGGGTACCATGGGGGTGTTTCCATAGTCACCTGCAAGAAACAAATAACCTGCAGCTACTGGTTCCCTAAAAAGGTATGGAAACATCTGGATCCCACTGTTAACACCAGCCTCAACATTACCTGCATTTCCTCTGCGTGGTGCACAGTGTGTCTACTTTATCAAGCTGCATTTGTGAAAGGCCCACAGAGAAGACAAGAACAGCAGCTGCAACCATTCCAGATATATGCAGCCTAACTTCCTTCTCCCTTTAAAAGGTTTCTACTTACCAACCTCACTACAGCAGAATTTGGAAGACTCTGCAGCTAGCAAAAATCATCTAATATTGGCAATTTCCATCATTGTCAATGTAAGCTTACGGCTCCAGGGTCATAACAGCACATATTAAAGATCACGTCAGAGAAGAAAGAGGAAGGAATCAAAGTATAAACTCACCAGATCTCTCTTCTCCCACAGCCCAGAAAACAGGTGTTCTGTTTTCTCAACAGAATGCAAAACCAGCTACTGGGTATGACGGGGAAAAAAAGCCACTACCAAAGGATGAAATATAAGAACAGTTCACTTCATCACTTTCTATCAGCCTCCAAAATCTTCAGTGCTTCATTTTAAGCCCCTCCTGAACTGCACTTGGTTCCTTTATTTTAGTCACTAACAAGCTCATGGAGATTTATATTGTTAGTGACTAATTAGAGTTTTTAATCACATAATTAATTCTTTTACAAGAGGTTCTGCAGTTCAACTATGTATATGAAGACCCATCTCCTTTGGTTTGTTTTGAACCTGGCTCTGATTATTTAATACCTACTGGTTGATTTTGTTGTTTTCTTTTTTTCCTTTTTCCTTTTTTTTTTTTAAACTTCTCCCCCTCCTGCAGAGAAGAAATATGCCAGCCACATTCTGATGATGTTCCCTGTGTATCCTAAAGTCTATCTCTTTCCCATCCATGATCTTTATTCTGGGGTTTATGGGGCACCTGCTTTTCCTGTAAAAAATTCAGTTGATTCCAGAAGTAATGGTAGCTGCATGGTTTCAGCAACCAGTAGTTCCAAGGTACCAGTCAGGACCCAGAAAACTAAGGTAATTGGAGGCAAAATGGAAAGCCACCTGCTGAGGAGTGAAGTCCCACAGGGCTGTAGATTAACACCAGCAGATTTTCATATTTTATTCAATGGTCTAGATAAAGCTGTAATAAGTCAGATCATTAAATTTGCAGATGATACTAAAATAAGGGTAGTATTTAAGACTCAGAGGGATGTAAGAATAATCCTGACATTAATGAAATGGGCTCAGAGGTGAGATAGGAAATTAAATGGGTATTCATTTAATGTAATGAAAAGTGACACACTTCAGTAAAAATAATGCCTGGGACACATACCAAGACACTTACAACTTAAATTATGCTAAATTAATAGGCAAAAAGAGATAAAGTTGAAAGTTATACTTGTATTGCCATTCACATTCATAGTTTTAAACAATAATAAGATGTGCCCCCTGGCCTAAAGAGATAACAGATTAGCATGGACAAAATAGCACACTGTCAACACAGCCAGAGAAAGTGTCTGCTAGCACACTCTAGAAAACAGAGCTACAGCCCTCTGGACCAGGCAGTCATTAACAAGACTCAGAAGAACGTCCGTGGTCACCATCACCACCAACTGTGACTTTCTACTATTCTCTAAAAATGTGTACCTGATTAGAGTCTACTTCAAAATTACACAGATAATTTTTGGCAGCAGAAGTCCTCGGGTATGAAAAAGGCATTGTCAATTACCTGACTAGTACCCAACAAAATTAAACAACCATTAATAAGAGGAGGCAAAAAAATCCTCCCAGAAAACAAGCAACAAACAACCTCCAAAAGCAGGCCTCAAACTCTCTTCCCAACATTTCATGAATAAAAAGGTCTGAGAATAAAGCAAGGACAACAGCAAAGAGTGAAAAAATGAAACCACAACAACAAAATCAAGAAAACAAACCCAACATGCAAGCAAGCTAAAGGCAAAGTTCACCAAAAAAACCACCCAACTGAACCAAGCAACAACAAGTCAACCCACAAAATTACTATTAGAGACACCAAAATAATTTTGCTGATATAGCAAAGCAACCTTAAAAGGTTCAGTTGTTCTCAATTAATACTACTGTAATAGCACGTCATAACACCTACCTCCAGAATGGGATACCTCCTTTCATCATATTGCTGAAAACTCTGAGGAATACTGGAAAAACATCCTTCACCATTTACCCTTGAACAATCACTTACACTGAAGACAGCAGGTTCCCAGGGTGTTCTTGGTTTATCCAAATGTCTCCACCTAGTCAATTAACAGCCCCAATTAACTGCAAGTACCCAGCTGTAGAGCCTTAGTTTGACAATTGTTGCAATTTGAAAAACAAAATTTCAAGGGAAAACAACAGCAGTGTTAACAGAGAGAAACTGGCAAGGTCATATGATTCATTTATCTAGGAGCTTAGCAACAAAGGAGAGCTGTGAAATACTGTAATAGCAATAAGCCAATGGATTAGCACAGCATCAAGCAACATCTTGAAGGAGAACAAAGTAGTAAATAAAATTAAATGCAGTGACAAAAATGAGAATAGGGTGTTCTATTTTGTATCAGTATGAAATAGTGAATGAATTGCAATGGACCTACACACCTTACAGCAATATAAGCAGGGAGGAGAGGAAAAACATGCTAGCAAAGCTTTGCCTCATTTCGTAAGAATTGAAATGAATTTCTCTTCCTTCTTTAATGGAACCTTTTGGTGGAGTCTTTCCTAAGCAAATTACATGATTATAAAAAAATCATAGAATCACAGAATGATAGGGGCTGGAAGGGACCTCCAGAGAGCACAGAGTCCAACCCCCCTGCCAAAGAAAAACAGTACTATCCTAAAATATTTAAGCAAAATATAGACCAAATTCCAGGATATAATGAAGTACTAGTTAAGATTCCCAGAAAACTAGATAGTTTCTCTAGCCTTCACTGCAGAAAAAAACAAAACAAAAAACCCCAAAACAACAAAAAAAGATTAAAACCAGTGAGTCATCCTGGAAAGAAAGCCCTCTGATTTTAGTTTGGAAAACACGGTTTGATATGTTTGTGAAAAGAATGCATGACTGTAAACGTATCACTATCAGTGAAATCTGAGGATTTGCATAAAGTATACTGTATCTGGCATCATTGCACCACACATATACAGACCACAGTTGGTGATGTAGGTTGAATAGAATCTGTTACAAAATCACAAATGATTAATAGTTGAGATAAATCCTCATTTACATATAAACTAAACAGAGAATAAATATGTTGTGAATGAAGAGCATGCCAGGTGTCAGTACGACAGAATCACTTGCACTCAGTAAATATGAGTGTATTATCCTTCAGTAGTTATCTCCTTGTTGCAAGCACCAAATTACATCTGCAAAAGAATTTACCTTGATCGCATTTGCTGTCAAATATCAAGGTTTGTATACAAGCAACAATATTAAATACCCTAATTTTGCAGTACTATTTCCTATGTAAATCTTTGCAGTGCTTCAGAGATTATGGAAATGGTTACTTCTTAATAGCCAACTATTATAGAAGTTGGAAGAGACCCAAAATGTGAAGTCTTAATTTCCCACTACTTTCATCTTTAGTGTCTCCAATAGAGCTTCCTCCCAGCCAGCCTCCCACACAATTTAACTAAAATTTCTGTTGTGTCTCAACTTGGTTTGCTTCCAGTACAGAATCAGTCCTTCAAAATGTCTCCATTTCATGACACCAAATCCAAGTGAGTTTTCAGTCAGCTGAATAACTCTGCTTTTCTGATTGAAGGGGATGGTAAGAGAAGAAGTACCTATTTAAATTCTTTCTCTAACTTTGTATTGTAAAAACACACATATTACTTGGTGTAGGACAGGAAAGGCAAGGAACTCTGATACCACAGGCAACTAGCCATATTAGCAAGCAATTCCAAAACATCAGCTTTCAAATTCTCATTCTAAATTTGTTATGACTACATCATATATTAAAGCTTCTTTGCCAATTACCTTATTAGTTCCCCTCTTTTGGCATTTACTCCCTAACTATGGACTCAAAGGTAATACGCAAACTGCCCTTTATTTTCTCCCAGTGCATCCCAGCTGTGTTCTGATTACCTGTTAGCATGCGGCAAGGCTTTCCAATCTTCTTCCACCCTTATGGAACAGACAGACAGTTATGCCAGTTTGAAAGCATCATTTGTTCTGTCCTTAATCTGACCAAGTTGTTAATTCCAGCTACCATGCAAACTACAGTCTGTGAAAGCAGTCATACTGTTTCAGCCTTTGGATTTTTGTTTAGACATTGAGTCCTTTTGCAGTCTCTAAACAGCCTTGTTGCTGTCTTCTGTGCATAGGTGACTGGAACTATACCTGATATTACGGGATTATGGGCAGGATATCATCAGGCTCTTGTAAAAACAGTATTATTATTTTTTCATATTTACAAGGAATTTCTCACTTAACACCTCCTCCTTTCTCAACCACAGCTCTTTAGAGACCATTATAACTAACTAGCAAACCCAGCTCTTCCTTCTCCACTACTCTTGGTAACTTGTGTTTCGAGTTAGCAGCAGGTTTTGTCATTAGCTCTTCAGCAAATGACATTGCTGTTCAGGTGGCCAAGAAGGCCAATGGCATCCTGGCCTGTATCAGGAGTAGTGTGGCCAGCAGGAGCAGGGAGGTCATTCTGCCCCTATATTCAGTACTGGATAGGTCACACCTTGAGTACTGTGTCCAGTTCTGGGCCCCTCAGTTAAGAATGATTTGCTATTGGAATGGGCTGCACAGGGAGGTGGTTGAGTCACCATCACCGGAAGTGTTTAGGAAGAGACTGGATGGGGCACTTAGTGCCATGGTTTAGTTGATTAGGTGGTGTTGGGTGATGGGTTGGACTTGATGATCTCAAAGGTCTTTTCCAACATTGTTAATTCTGTCCTATCCTATCCTATCCTATCCTATCCTATCCTATCCTATCCTATCCTATCCTATCCTATCCTATCCTATCCTATTCCTAACACCCATTACATTTGCTATTTTATTCTTTAGAATTTTACTTTATCCAGATCTGTCTGTCCTGATGTCTTTCACCTTTACCATCTAAATATTAATTTCTGCAATCAAACATTCTGTGCCAAGGTAATTAGAGAAAAGCTAAATAATAATACTACTATGAAGACTGAGTCCAAAGAAGTTCTCGTATTAACTCCCAGGATGGTTTTAATCAGCTTCTTCTGTGAAAACTAGAACAGGTGAATCAAAATTTCCCTTCCACCCTGATGCTTAGGGTAAGTACATGATTTCTGTGTAGAATAGCCCATGGTCAATTTTTTTTTGTTATTCCATAACTCTACCTAAATATGTTTGAACTGCATAAACAATTTTTATATTTATAACATTCTATAGCTATACACATAAAAACTTAATTATGTGGTTCTTTTGAACCTAACAGCCTACACCATCATTTGATATTCCCTAGATTTTCCAAATTAATAAGCATCCCCTACTGATTCCCTTTCTACTTGGGATTTGATTCCCTTTCAGCAGGCTTCTCTTGAGGCTGAAAAGACCTAGGGTATTTAGTAATCCATTTTATCTGTTTTCAATGTCTTAAAATTTATCATTTATCATAATCTCTCCCAGCTCTGCTAATAATTTCTTATGCATCTTCTATATAATTATTTGTTCAAGTATTGACAGATGACACAAAATGCAGTTACCACATGTAGAAATGGAGAAATTTAGTCTGGCACGATCTTACTTTGGTTAACCCATGTTGCATTTTATTCTGTTTCCTATTTACCTGCACATTTTAAATATTCCTTTCCTTTTGCTTTTTAAACACTTTTGAATTCTGTTGAGGTCAGACTAGTAAGCAGTGAATTACTTTGATAATTGTCTCTTTTTATCTAATAGAAGTGCAGTTTCTGTTGCTCCCCACTGATGAAAGCATCCTTGTTCTTTCATTATTTTGCAGCATTGCATAATGGGTGTCCAAAGTTGAACCCACTAAGTTTACTTAGTTTTGTTACCAACATTAATTTCTAATACACTCAAACTTATCAACCATTCTCATAGTGCTTTCATGTACTATATTCTCCTCTTCATTTAAAACTGAAACCAGGCACTCATTTGGATTTGTAAACACACTTTTAAAATCTATTTTTGCATTCCTTTTACAATTTTGACCTTGATATTTTGCAATTCTCAGCTGATCCTTAATACTGTCTGACTTCCTGAAGTTTTCTCTGCAGATCAGTTCTTCTTTCCATTCCTGTTAGATCTACTCCTAGTCTATTTTTAACAAGACTATTCATGTAGTTAGACTTAGAACTTTTCCTAAGTATTTATGTTCCTCCTGCAGTCTAAAAATAATTCTTTCATTTTTGTAGTCCTGGTCGTACAACCTGTTTAGGTGTCACTGGGAGAGATCATTACTTTAGTGCAGTGCCTTTCTACTGCCTTGCTCTGGTGATGTGCCCAACCAACACGCTATCTGCCCAGCATGAATACTGGGGAAAGTGATGTAGCAAACATCCAGGTGGCTTTGCACAGAGTTGTGGTTTGTCACAGCTAAAGTGAAGGTGGATTTTAATAAAGCATGACAGACTCGAGCAGGATGTCTCTGCCCTGTGCTGTCAGGACACAATGTTCCAAGAAGCTTATTAGCACAGCATCGTGCAAATACAGGCTGAAGCCTTCCGAGTTTAATGTACCCAACTGTATGATAGAAGTGAAGTACAGAGGGCTGTCAACCTTTCCGGAGTCTGCTGGAGGATGGTCGAGTATACTAGAAGTTCCCGGCCCTACTAGGACCAGGTACCTGTGTAAAAGACCTTTGCAGAATCCTACCCTTTGTTTCTTCTGTTCTTATTTGCTAAGCAGCCAGCACATATTTGTGTGATATTTGCTTATTTCAGTTAATCTCTCCCTTGGTATCTCTTGAAGCCAAGAGAAAGAAGCTTTCATTTGTTGCTTTTAGTATTCTCATATTCATTTGAGCAATCAATGATCTTGAAAGTACAGATAGATGGAGAAAAGTGACTACCTGGACTTCAGCAAGGCATTTGATTCCATCCCCCTCAGCAAACTCCTGGCCAAGCTGTCAGCCCGTGGCTTGGACAGCAGCACTCTGTGCTGGGTTAGGAACTGGCTGGAGGGCTGAGCCCAGAGAGTGGTGGTGAATGGTGCCACATCCAGCTGGCAGCCAGTCACTAGTGGTGTCCCCAAGGGATCAATCAGCACTGGGACCCATCTTGTTCAATATCTTTATTGATGATCTGGATGAGAGGATTGAGTCCATCTTCAGTAAATTTGCAAATAACACCAAGCTGGGGCCAGGTGTTGAGCTTATAGAGGGTAAAAGGGCTCTCCAGAAGGACCTTGACAGGCTGGAAGGATGGCATTCAACAAGTCCAAGTGCCGGGTGCTGCACTTTGGTCACAACAACCCCATGCAGTGCTACAGGCTGGGGTCAGAGTGGCTGGAGAGCAGCCAGGCAGAAAGGGACCTGGGGGTAGTGGTTGACAGCCAGCTGAACATGAACCAGCAGTGTGCCCAGGTGGCCAAGAAGGCCAATGGCATCCTGGCCTGCATCAAGAATAGTGTGGCCAGCAGGAGCAGGGAAGTCATTCTGCCCGTGTACTCAGCACTGGTTAGGCCACACCTTGAGTACTGTGTCCAGTTCTGGGCCCCTCAATTTAAGAAGGACATTGAGACACTTGAAGGTGTCCAGAGAAGGGCAACAAGGCTGGTGAGAGGCCTCAAGCACAAGCCCTGTGAGGAGAGGCTGAGGGAGCTGGGATTGTTTAGCCTGGAGAAGAGGAGGCTCAGGGGAGACCTCATTGCTCTCTACAACTACCTGAAGGGTGGTTGTAGTCAGGAGGGGGTTGGTCTCTTCTCCCAGGCATCCAGCACCAGAACAAGAGGACACAGCCTCAAGCTGTGCCAGGGGAAGTTTAGGCTCGAGGTGAGGAGAAAGTTCTTCACAGAAAGAGTTGTTGGCCATTGGAATGGGCTGCCCGTGGAGGTCGTTGAGTCACCACCCCTGGAGGTGTTCAAGAGGGGATTGGATGTGGCACTTGAAGCCATGGTTTAGTTAGTCATGAGGTGTTGGGTGACAGGTTGGATTTGATGATCTCTGACATCTTTTCCAACCTTATTGATTCTATGATTCTATGACTGCAGCACTTGCTCACTTGTACTGCCACTCACTTGTACTGTCACTGAAACTGCTTGCACAAGACACATGGATACAGAACCAATCCAGAATTATCCTTGTGTAGCAATATTTGTGCAGGAAAGACAAAAAACACAGATTAAACTACTTGATTCTCTCCTATTTTAATCCTTGTACACAGACTTTCAAAGCACCAAATAATACAACAGAATTCTTATTAAATAAATTTCAGGTGAGATTAATTTGGATATATTTTCATTATAAAAAGTGTCTTTACAACATCATTAACATTTTATTTCTCCCTCAGGCTCTGTAAAGGCTGAATAAGATTGGAGAACATAATGGTGGCTGCAAAAGTTGAATGTTTCTCACTCAGCAGTGGGAGAAATGGGTATATTTACAGGAGAACAATAACTGCAGACATTACCAATTGTCTTATACATTACATGAAGGGCTTCACGCACAGAGATTTGCAAAACATAGAGTGCAGAAAACAGTCGAAGTTATTAAAGACTTTATGAAGTGCATTGGTACTCACATTGTTTGAGTCAATTATGTTTGCTATTCTAAGATCGTACTTCACCTCTTCATTTCTTAGTAAGATCTCTGACTAGCATCTGACTGATTTTATTATCATATTGGAGTCAATATAAGGCATGTTGCTACTGGTAAAAATATATAAGAATAAATAAAAGCAAAACCAGATCTTAACATAGGTGAAACAGTATCAAGAAGTAAGACATAACTTAAAAGCCTTTGGCCATTTGAGAAAATAAGTTTCCTTTAAAAGTCATAATTAACTGAAATCAAATAATATGCAAAAAAAGAGTCATCCCCCAAATAAAACCCTACCAAAATCTATAAACGCAGGCAACAAAGAAATATCTTGCTTCTTTCATCATCTGAAATATTGGGGATTTCTCTGTCATATCTGTATAGAAGATTAAAAGCCCTGAAATCACACTCTCTAGCAAATAAACATGAAATTTTCATATGAAGACATTTATCATGGACCAGCTGTTATGAGAGACATGGGTTAAAGAAAGTAAGACACATTTCTCTTGTGTGCATGATTTTGGGAGTCCTGAGGAGAACAGGGAACACAAGGGAAGGGACTGTCCTGGGGACTGTTTTTGCTACAGCATGTTCTCCTTGCACATTTTGGATCTTCAGGTTTCTGCTGGAGATTCTGAGAGTTAGCACTGACTGTCTATTGCTGACAGAAGGTACAGAACGCTAGAGTCTTCTCATTCCACATAGACATTTGAAAAACGTGAATACATTGGCTAATTCATTGTTCTGTAAATCCACTGGTCACTTATTCATTGTGCATCAGTCTTACATCTCTGGATGAGTCTAGGAGCCTTGCCATAAGGCTTGCCACAAACAGACACAAACCATATTTGCAATCTAGAGGTGTGAAGATGCCTTGCTTAGAAAATCAGGAGCTAATTCCATTCTATATAATCTGGATACCTGTGTCCCTTCAGCTGTACAGACTTCATGAGGATGGCTTGCTAAGCTTTTGCTGACTGGTTAACTGCTACTGTACTCACTTTGTTGGATATGTTCTTGCCAATACTTTGCAAAGTCTTGTGTATAGCTATAGAGGGTTCAATCAAAACCTGTATTTGTTTCACTTTGAGGTTGCAGCTTTGGTTGCTGGGTTTCTTCTAAACAAATTTCAGACATCTGAGAAAGATTCTAAGCTCACCCATTATCAAAAGGGAGAAATGCATTTTTTCCCCCTTGAATCTGATTTGAACACCTGCCACATTTTTCTTTTTCACATTAGTGTTGTCATTCCTGTGTATGTTTTGATGAGAGATATATATCTGCTTTTATTTTAACTGAAAATTCATTCACTAATGTACATTTTGATACTTTTTTCCCCCTACAGATTATTCTTCAAAGCTCCAATAGATGTCACTATCAAAATACGAAAGAGAGCTGGTTGTGTAATGCAGTAAAAGAGAAAAGCAGCAGGGAAGCCTTACTCACTGGTCTGCTTCAAGTCCCAGCATGACAGCACAATTCATTAAGCTAGACATTGAGGTGAGCAGCTGCCAGCAAAACAGTGCATGTCTTTTCATTCTTTAGGCCCTAAGCCTGAACCTACCAAGTGTCTGGGATAATAAGCACTTTCCTGTTAGATTTTTGCTGTCCTTATTCAACTACCAAAAAACTACCTGTCTTTTCTCTAGCCCACTTTTCACATTACTGCATGGTGTTTTACAAATGCTCCTTTTCTTCTTCTTTTGGATTGCATCAGGAGTAAGTCTGCTATGAAGCTTTACTACTGCTATGGAATGACCTGTCAAAACACCACAGTGCTGCTTGAAATGGATAAGTAAAGCTTACAAGTAAAACAGTTTTGGAGATATCTGCACATAAAACAGAAATCTTTAAGCTTTTGTACTGACCAAGAGGATACTTTGCTCTTTTTCTCTAACCTCTTATCCGCTGGAAAAAAGCCATATTTCTCTGTGAATATTGGAATCTTTCATTGCTGATAATATCTTTTTTATACTGCTTGGAATAGAGTAGGAAAACCCTGTGAAGCTACTGTGTCAGCTCTACTACTTGATGTTGAGATGACTCTATTAGCTCTACTGTCTTGGGAAACAAGCTAATTTTTAAAAGATCAACAGTTTATGACCCTTACTTCTTGGGAACACACCTGGGAATGGGAGACATTCTACCTTTAGAGATCCTAGTGAATTTTAATGTAAATCTCATGTTGAGTATCATTTGATCCAGGAGAGCATTTTCAC
Organism: Picus viridis; assembly: GCA_033816785.1. Lineage (NCBI taxonomy): Eukaryota > Metazoa > Chordata > Aves > Piciformes > Picidae > Picus > Picus viridis. The sequence goes on along the minus strand of CM066574.1, from coordinate 13,301,576 downwards.
AGCTGCAAGTTTTGCAAAATCTCCATCCAGATCCATCCCCAAACAAAACTGCACCACAAGATGTCAGTGTCCAATGCAAACAGTTCCCAAATTCTTGGCTCACTTTCAACTGCTCCTGAACCTTGTTCGAGTTTGGGGTTATTTTGAGTAACAAATATGTCCAAAAGATCGCCATTCTTTTTACATGCAACTAGCTGCAGGATCAAAGAGACAATAGCACTTTCAAAAGTTTGTTGCTAATGACCTGTCCAGCCTAGAGCCCTATCGCTCATGTAGGAAGTCTTCTCACATAGGAAGATGTCTCACTAGAAGTCTAGAAGGCAGGACCTGTGCATTAATTGAAAGCCACAGACACTTGGACAGTTCTGCGGCTTCCAGTCTAGAGAACCTTTGTATCATAATGCCAATATCTTTGTTAAAAACTTCTGCCCTAAGGTACAGAACTTACTATATGATACTGCACTTACCTTTTAAACCATTTCTTACAGGGAATTTGGCTGAGCTACAGTTTCATGAGCTTAGGATGTGAGGGAATTCATAGGATGTGAGGGAATTCAATGAGCCAGAAAAGAAGAAACAACCAAACACAAAGGTCAGCACAGCTATCCAATTTACGTTAGCCAAGGATCAGGCTCTTCTTAGTAAAACACTGTAGGAATAGGACCAAGCTGCTACTTCTTTCTAATTTGAAATTCTTCATCACAAGGCTACTGAGGCACTGGGACAGGTTGCCCAGGTAATTTGTGAAGGCTTCACCTCTGTAAGTGTTCAAAGCCAGGTTGGATGGGGCCTTAAGCAACCAGGTCTAGTAGGAGGTGGTACCTACACATGGCAGGGGATTTGAACTAGATGATACCTCCCAACCCAAACCATGCTATGATTTAATGATTCACCTGTTTGTTTGTGGTTTGGTGTGGGGTTTGTTTTGGGGGGAGGTGGTGGGTTGGTTTGTTTAATGTTTTTTTCTTCCAAAACCAGCTTTACTTTGGCATGATATAAATCTCCAAATGGTGTAAGCATCAGTGCGTGTTGGAGACCACTAAATATGAGCATACACTACAAGTCCCAGGATTTCTTCCCAACAGAAATTGCAGCATCTGAGCACACATCATCTAGAATTAGCTCTTAGGGAACGCAGCAAGAGGCTTTTTAATTTGCTTTTTACCTGCTGCTTCATATCAGAGGAGAGGTTACTCTTTCACTTCTCACTAATCTTTGCTGAGGTGCTACTGACAGCAGGAACCTTATCTGCAAGACTCTTCATCTTGGAATCAGCTCATCAGAGAAAAGTAGACCCCAGGTCCTCATACGTGGTATCTCTGTAGTTCACTTGGGCGATCATCTCCAGAGATTTTGTAAAATGCACAGCCAAAAAGCAGACTGAAACGGTACAGCATTACTTTTCTTGACTCAAAAAAATCTTGCATGGAGTCCTCAACCCAGCTGTTCTTCCTCATTTTTTGTAGTTTCTGTGCAAAAGGTATAAGAAAGGCACTGAAACCTTTCAAAAAAATGCAGTGAGAAAAAGTCAAAAGTAGTGGTCTCCAACAGTAGCTGCTACAGCATAGCAAAATCATTAATGGGAAAATAAGATGTAGAAATCAGAAAACTGTATTTCTACATGATTCTAGTTCTCCTGAATCAGAAGCTGTTCCCCAGAGGAGTCCAACATAAGAACTAAACCATGTAGTATTATTTTGCACCTTTTTAACCTTAGCATCTGCTGCATATGTGGTCAGGAAAAGCATAGGGGCTATAACTGTAGTTACAGTTACCCAAAAAAAACCTAAAGAGTGCTTGAAAAATATGCCTATGCCTTCCAGAAAACACACAAACCCCAGATCTACATATCCTATTCTGCGAGGATTCAGACATAAATCTCCACGTTTTAAAAACCAAGTGCATATCTTCTAACCAGACAAGCTCAAGGACTCAGGCACTATTAATTCCCTTACTCTGAGATCTCCTTAATGGGGAAATGGGCCGTACAGTTGAGTATTTTCCACAGAATATATTTAGACTACATAACTACATTTTCCATAAATTCCAGAAAATCTTCCAGAAAAAACAAAAACATCCCAGTGCACATTTCTGGCAAATTTGACTGAGCTCAGTCTGTGCAACTGAACTTGAAATGTTGAGTTATTTTTGCTAATATTACAGTGACCAATATTTTCTCTTATTATTAATAATAATATTGGTCATTACTGCTGTTTCCCGCTAAAATCTGCCCACAAGACATCTGATAAATTCTTCAACATACTGATAAAAAATGACTTCATAACTACTACTGTTTGTTACAGGCTGCAACTATATTGCTTGCCTGGAGAAAACATATGAACCTTTGCTTACCTTGACAATGCAAAAGAAATTTCATAGAATCAACAACGTTGGAAAAGACCTCAAAGATCATCAAGTGCAACCTGTCACTCAAGGCATCATGACTTGAGGCATGGCACCAAGTGCCACATCCAATCCCTTCTTGAACACCTCCAGGGGTGGTGACTCAACGACCTCTGTGGGCAGCCCATTCCAATGGCCAACAACCCTCTTTCTGTGAAGAACTTTCTCCTCACCTCAAGTCTAAACTTCCCCTGGTGCAGCTTGAGACTGTGTCCTCTTGTTCCGTTGCTGGTTGCCTGGGAGAAGAGACCAACCCCCTCCTGACTACAACCACCCTTCAGGTAGTTGTAGAGAGCAATGAGGTCTCCCCTGAGCCTCCTCTTCTCCAGGCTAAACAAGTTCCCTCAGCCTCTCCTCATAAGGCTTGTGCTCAAGGCCTCTCACCAGCCTCATTGCCCTTCTCTGGACACGTTCAAGAGTCTCAATGTCCTTCTTAAATTGAGGGGCCCAGAACTGGACGCAGTACTCAAGGTGCAGCCTAACCAATGCTGAGCACAGGGGCAGAATGACTTCCCTGCTCCTGCTGGCCACACTATTCTTGATGCAGGCCAGGATGCCATTGGCCTTCTTGGTCACCTGGGCACACTGCTGGTTCATGTTCAGCTGGCTGTCAACCACTACCCCCAGGTCCCTTTCTGCCTGGCTGCTCTCCAGCCACTCTGACCCCAGCCTGTAGCACTGCATGGGGTTGTTGTGACCAAAGTGCAGCACCCGGCACTTGGACTTGTTGAATACTGGACTTCTGCATCCAGTAACCAGAAGTGGTTCACAAGCACTGTATGCTGTGTGTACACTCTGTATGTACTACATGGTGCACTTTGGTGAATGTACTTGTATCAGCTTCAACAGTCAGTGCTACACTGTGCCTATTCTCATTATCTTGCATATAGATGCAATAGAATCTGACAGGACCATAAATATGTGCATTGTGAATACAGGTCAAATGCTCAAACTCACCAGCATACCATTCCATTTTCTTGATTAATGTATTGATGAGAAAATTCCCTGCTGTGTATTAGAATATCCATGCACTTTGCATTTACTCAATGCACAGTGAGATGGAAGAGAAGAAACTGAAGAACTTCCTGAAGAGAAGAAACCCAAACAAATAATAACAGTTACAAGAACCACCACTCACAGGTGGGCCATTTTCTCTGTCATGTGTGTCCCCATTAACTTCCTGTTTGAATGAGACTCTGTGTGCTTGATAGGCTCTCATAACTGTCAACCACTTGCTGCACCCCTCTCCTAGTACACCCAACAGGTGTCTCTACTGTCCCAACAGGTTCTGCTGTATCTGTGGTCCTCTCTCACTTTGCAACTTTTCTGCCCAAGTCCATCTTTGCTTCCCCACCTGGAAATGCTAGGGAAGGGAGACTGATCATTTCACCTTGCTTAGGAGCTTGGTATGGTACAATATCCATCTCTGCCAATGCTCAGGTGTCTCAGCCACACTCAGAGAGGAGTTATTTTTCATGTAACAGCATAAGAGGTAGTTGATTCCTTAGGGAAAATATTACAAGCTTCCATAAAGAGGTGCAAAGAGGAAGCCATTTGTAGTGTACAGCAAGTTTCCACAGTCCTATAATGTCTAGGACTATGCTAACTAAATTCCAGCGCTGCTATGAAGCTTTCTTGCAAAGGAGAAGTCCTGGGGGAAATTACTAAGCAATACTTCTGTTTCTGTAGTACAAACTATTGTTCAGCATTTTTCATTAATAAGGCCATATGCACACATACTATACTCCAATTATCAGGCACAATTAGCCATAGGCATGAGGCACATCTAGACTTTCCCATGAATAATAGTAATATTGCTGGTGAAGAAAAAACCAAAACCAAACAAGTACGTATCTTATTATTGGCCATGAAAGCATCAATATATTCTTCTTCTCTATATTTCAGGAAAAATAAGTCATATATAAAATAAAACAAAAGGTGATTTGACCTTCAATGGTAAATCTTGCTGTCAGAATCTCAGAAACATCCCTTTCACTTCTCTCATCAATCCCTGATCATCAGGCTTTCATCTGCTAGACATCACTGTGAAATCTAGTTTGTGGGGATGGGTAGGAAACTGGGGGTACTTGAGGGCTTTGAAAAATAATCATGTTGATGCATACCTACACTGCTGCAATGTAGAGAACCTTACCTTCACTCAGAAGCATATTTTTCTTGCTCTGTGATTAAAAGAAGAGCAAAAATAAAACCTGAGCTTTCAGAATGATTAAAGGTAATGACTCAGCCATGAGTCATGAGAGGAGAGAAGGTAAAAGGCTGTTAGAACTGAAATCACAAATCCTGCTACTTGTAGCAAAGGAGCAATGCCATTATCTTCAAATAACAGACTTATGACCTCAATGCAGACAGACACCAGAAAAAGACATGATCACACTCAGTAAGATAATAGGCTATTCTTTGATCTAAAAAATGTAGTTCAATTCTCTTACAGTATTTTTCTTTCCTGGCAAATGTTTTTATAATCGTAATTTACGTGCTGATATACACTGACATTCAAGTTTTGTGGAAAAATGTAAGTAGCACAAACACCACAAATTCCAAAGTGTTTAAAATGTTCCATGGCTTACTTTAACCATTTAATCTCATTTTTTTTAATCAAACCTTATTACTACTGGGCTGCCTGCCTCTGCCACACTAAAATCAGCAGGTTAGAAAATAGTGTGGAAAAGCTAATAGTACGTGCTGAGGCAGAGAGACAGTCAGTGACAGCTGAAGCACAATGCTGAGGGGACAAGTAACCAGATGGAAAGGAACAGGAGAGGGACTAGAAATTGAGGAAAAGACAATGCTATTTTACTGGAATGGAAGTAGAAAATTAATCATTAGAGGGCACTGGGCAGATACATACAAAATAACTCTAACATTAACAATGTATGAACAGCATATTGTGTGTTTTGAATACTAGAAGATGCTGTAACTGAAAAAACACTGAGGAAAGTAGTCACCTTTAGGTGTTTGGCTCTTGCCTATGAAAATATTTGTGGATATAAAATATGCCATTATCTACCTCCACACATAACAAACTTAAAGTAAGACAGCAGAGATGTTTTTAAAAAGATAAATAACCATGAGAGAGAAACAGACAGAAAAATGGGAAGAAAGAATAACAGAATAAGCAAAAATATAGCAAGGGGCAGTGGGGAGAGGATTCACTTTGTATCACTTTTCTATGCCAAACCATGAACACAAGGACACTCAGCAGTTTGTTCTTACTCAGTCTTTCCACATTTTTCTGCTATTTTCCATAGGTGGGGCAAAAATGACAAAGGACCGAGCCAAGTTTTCCATTGGCCCTGGTCTTAATATGGAAGTGTTTCTCCAGTGTGTGAGTTATCTTATTTTTGCTTTACCTTGTGGATTGTATCTGTGCTTCAAACTCTGTATTTTTAAACTTGTTTCCTCTGTAAAAAGAGAAAATCCTGAAGTCCACAGTACATCTTTTGTTTGCTTTGACCAGAACTGCTGGCAGTGATAGGTAACATGACGTACTGTGGCTGAGGTCTGCATGTGCTGAGAGCTACAGAGAGAAGCAAGCATGTGGCCCACTTTGTTTTAATTCCAAACTAAACAGGTAAAACATCAGCAGGGAACCAGGAAACACAGCAAAACTCCCCACACAGCCATTGTATATGCCTGTGCTGGAACCAGAGGTTTTATGGAAAAAGGACAGACCAAGAATAGAGTTTGTTTTTTTTCCCACTCAGCATTAGCAGTCCCAAGAGTTTATAAATCATGAGTCAAGTCTCATGCAATCATTAGTGTGGTTTAAAAGGGAAAATATAACTTATTAAAGTCATCTTGTTTGCCTCTCGGATTTTGAACCTTCTACAGGATTCCAGAAGCCATGGACAACATAGTTTGCATAATATTGCAAGATGTGGCAGTGCCTTGAGCATTTTATGCAAGTTACTGCTTTTCTTGATGAACTCCATTGCTGAGCCATGGCTCTTTTTATCACAGGTTAAAGAGCAAAGAAGAAAAGTCTGAAGTCTTTTGGTGTCATTCAACCTATTAGTGTCTCATTGAATGATATAAAATCCAGAAAGCTCATAGAAATTTGTCTGTGAAAAGGAAGCCATAAAATGCTCAATAACTATCTCCTTTTAGGTACCGGTTTAGGTAATGAAATCCCTCATCCTACAGATTTGAGAGAAAACTGGAATCAGGAAAGACAAGAAAGGGCCCTGAGTCCTTTGTATCTGGTATACAAAGCGTACAGGTTTCACTGACAGCATTTATCCATCAAAGGACTCTGATTTTAATATAACACAAAACCCACCTCATTAGTATTTGGGGGAACAAGTAATTGTGCAACTGCATTACTTTTAATTAATGCATCATTCTTGTGTCCACACAGGGAATGCTTTGCCATGATCCTGAGCTCAAGAGCAAGTTTTTTGGTGCCTTGAATGGCGCAGGGTCAGCCCTCAAGTGACAACAGGACTCAGCTGCTTACTTCTGGGTTTTCAGTAAATTGACATCATGTACATAGTCCAGGAAAGGCCACATGCAGGGATGTGACAACATCTGGAAAGAGCAGGGAAACTCACTATTTTAGCACTCGTGCTGAAAAAACATTCTGCTTATCTACATTTTTCCCCCCAAGGTGTGCCATTTGAGAGTTTAATGGCAAACAAACTCAAAATGAAGTCTGACGCAATACTGCAAATATTAGTAATGTTATTTCTGAAGTTTCTCACTCAGATGTACGAGGATAGGATTTTAGCCTGAAGAATAGTTTTGTTTCCAGAGACATGAAACAGCAGCTCTCTGAAAGAAAAAGCAGTTAACTTGCACAAAATCTATTAGTTTGGTATCAATATTTTGTTCACTAATGTCCTCACATGACTCACCTGATTTCACTTGATCCAATACAATCATTCCAACCACACAACATAGTCAAACTCTAAAGAAATAAGCAGTGGAACTTTAAGAAGTTGAGGGGAGAAGGGTGGCTTACCAAAACACCATTTCATTAATATACCCTAGCAATAAGCAACGTCTTCAGTTAGCACGTAACTTAGTATATTGTATTAACTTTGTATTGTTAACTACACATAGTTCAATTCATTTGCCGTCTAGTCTCTAGTGTCCTCATCACGCAAAACCAGAGATCTTTAGGACAACTGCTTCACTCTATGCAGTGGCTATAAACATATTCTGAACAAGATCCAGTACTGGTGTTAGGTGCCTGAAGTATTTAGATAGTTTGTATTTTAAAATATAATACCAAGCAAGTTGACAGGCAGGGGGTGGAACTGGATGATCCTTGTGGTCCCTTCCAACCCTGACTGATACTATGATACTATGATACATAGTGGGAGAATGATGCAGACCAGGGTGTTTCTATGTGCTTGTCCTTGAAGCCCTTCTCTGGGAAGAGCAAACCCTAGCTTCCAGTCTGTATCAAAAAGATTGCTTATACATATCCAGTGGAGGTTACCGTAAAGAATAAGAGTCTAGGACATCCATGATGAGTATGTTCAAGCCTTCAGCCAGAGGAGTTGTTCTCAGACTGATTTACTCAGTATGCCATGGAAAGGATGTTGCTCTTCTCCTGCACCTTGCTTTCAAAGGTAAAAGGCGAGGCCTTGAAAGTAGGAAATTGGGTTTTGAAAAGCCTTGGAAAAGAGGGAATTTAATTTGCCTCTACTTTAATGAGTAGGTTGCCTCCATCAGTCACTTTTTACAAGAGATGCAGTTCTGTTACACATGTTAGCTGCTCCCTATGGTAGAGTCCCCCCTCATTTGGCCAAACTGGGGCTGCCAAATTGAATCTGAGGAATGTTTCATTTCCAGATTCCCATCAAACTGAGAAATGAGATACTTTTTAGGTAGGAAAGTAAGCTTTCTGTGGAGCTCAGGATCTGTGAGTAGCCTGGAGCAGGGGTATATTTGTACTACACTTTGTGCCTGGGTTCTGCATATTTTATTTATTAGAATTCACCTCGTATAAGTTTGACTATTTTCTCTCAGATGAGATCTTAGTTAAACTGCTTTGCCATTCAGATTTTTCACTAGTTTATCTGCATGTTTAAATATATTTGCAGGCAAATAATAGTGACTAAGAGAAAATAGTGATTTACATACAACATGTATTTACATCTTAATCTGAACTTACCTTTGCAATCACATTCCTTTCATCATTCCATGTAAACAAATGGCATCCATTAGGATAGCTTTAAAATTAATTTAATTCAAAGCTTCATCAGTGTCCTTGGAAAATTGCAGGTTTTTAAATGTAGAAAATGTTAAATCTTTGTCCTGGTCTCCTCTCTTTGAAGAATTTATTTTGATAAGGAAAATGACTTTCAATAGGACTCTTACGTTACTTATGCACTATATTAAACTGAACTCAAAATATTCCTGTGAGCTTGCTGTCTCTTTCAGACTTTGAAGAGGCAGGTACATTAGCTTGTGGGGTCACATAAAAAGCTAATAGATTGTGGTGTTGTTCTGGAATCAGATTCTGTAATTTCTTAACTATCTTATAAAAGCTTTGTTAGGAAAACTCTCCAAAGGCAACACTTTGATTATAGTGAGTGATACCATCAGTATTGCTGTCACTTCCATTCCACAGATGGGAAAATTCAGGCAAAGAGATGGTAAGTTTTGGTCAGAACTGGTAGTACTAGAGAAAGCTCCTGGCTGTGGCACCAAAATGTTAGTCACATATTTTCACTCTTGAACTCAGCAGTATATAACTGTATTTGTCAATTCCTTATAAAGACTTTGGAAGCCTACCTTGCTATGCATACAAGTTTGAATTAGACTTCTTAAGTATTTAAAGCCTATTTCTTCCTTTTTTTTTTTTTTTTTTTTTTTTTTTTTTTTATGGAGCAATTTTTTTTCATCATCTCATTAAGTGAAGAAGATGCACAACTAAATCCTCTACTTAAACACGTCTTCGGCGTAGGAAGGTATTATCCTTAATTTGCATCCCAAGTTTTAGTACCTCTAATCAAACTAACACCTGCTTTCTCAGTCAGATATTTCAAGGTCTTTGAGCATAATCTAAAGTGATAGACACAAGGCATATGATACACAAAGGGAGTAACTTAAAACTTGAGTTTTAAAATAAAAAATTATTACAAGATAAGCTGATACCATCACCAGACACTGGATTGATTCTCTTTACATAACATTCTTGTGTTTCTGACAATTTATTAGAAACATCCAATTATGCAGACAGCTAGAGACTGAAAATATGGGTTAACTGAAAGTTATCTGTCTAAATCTGAGAGTCTGCTAACATGTCATTCACATCTTAGAGGAAAATGGAATGGGAAAAAAACCCCAATCCAAACAAGCCCATTTTTTAATCCAGGTATTATTACCAGTTTGAAGCATGCACGACAGCCTACATTTTTTAGCTACTTGACTTTAAGCACTTCTAAAAGCTTTGGAGCCAAATATAAAATTGGAAGAGTGCGAGGAAAGAAAAACAACTGAGTTCCAGTATTTTTGCCAGTCCTGCTGTTTGGAGACTCCCTTTACCATTTGTATTTAATTTTCCTATCTTAGTACAAACCATCTTTCCAACAACTCCTGAAAGACAAGACGTGCATCTCCCTTGAGATCACCCCGGCAGAAAATCACCAGTAACGAAGGGCGCAGCCACGCAAATACTTTGTCACGTGAGTAGCATTAGTCAATGGGATATCCATGTATGGCTTCATCGGTATCTAAAGCTGGCAGCTGCAGGTGTACTCAAAGAGTTCAGGCTAAACTGCAAGCCCGCGTTACACAAGACGTACATCAGCCAACGTTACTGAAGATGTTTCAACTCATACTAGTTTCAGTTATTTTATCATGCTGTTTTTAATAATTTTCTTGCCTTCACTACTCATCCTCATGTAGCTGTATGTTATGAACACTGAATTGGGCATGACATTGAGATTCTAGTGTAATTCAATCACTACGGAAAAACTGACATTCACATATGTCTATGTTTAGCCTCAACAGGAAGTCAGTCAGTCACTTTACATCAGGTTGCAAGTATGATTTTAATTATCCCTCTTGTGAAAAATACTTTTCACATATGATTACTAATGAAATCAATGCAATATGCTATTAGTTATACATGGTTTCCAAGACTTTGTAATCTCTTCCATGTAAAATATATGTTGTGAATAAACATTTCATTTAAATTGGGGGAAACTAGATATTATTCTAAAAAAGCAAAGAAAAATCAATACACAGCCTAATGAATATTTCAAATCTTCATATGAAATAATGAAATTCTCCTATCGTATGTAAAATGATTGCAATGTAGTAGGATTCATGACTGATTAATTACAAAGAACTGAGAAGATTATTCCCAAGTGCTGTTTCCACAGCTAAAGTGGTGGTAGATCTGCTCTTTCAGTGATGTTTTCCTTTGATGAAGGGTTCTGCTTCATAATTTGGATTCCCCAAAACACAGCGCAGAGGGAAAACAACACCTAAAACACAGAATTTAAAATTAGAAACAGAATATATGTGTTTGTTTTTTTTTTTAATTATACTTGTCTGTAAGTATAATGAATGAAACAGAAAGCTCTTGACCAGAAAAATCATACAAAAGTTCTAGGCATATTGATAAATTCTCCTTACAAATGTATGCTTCTTTTTCTATTACTCTTCATTGGGCACACTCTTCTTGGAATTTGTTCTTCCTGAACGATACCAAAGCAAGATAAATGGCGAAGTTTGCATGACCTTCCCTTCGTTGTAATTTAGTTTGGATTTGGAGTATTCAAAGTCATATATAACAAGACAGGGCAATAGCACCACCAGCTGTGACAGAAGGTAGGTGTAAAAATGTTAATTGGGTTTTTTTTTAAGCAAATGATCTGAAGAATGCTGACATTGTAAGTTGCGTGGCAGGGTAGAATACCAGAAGTAGACTTGAATCTATGGCAAAATTCTAGCTGCAGTACATCAGTACTTATTCCCCAATCTGCCATTTAAAATGAGATATAAACTATACTGGAAACAATTTATCTTGTCCTTGGCTATGTTCATCTGGGTTTTTTAGTCAGTGGATTCTAATGCCAGATCTAATTGCCCTCCCTGTCCCCCATTAGTTTATTTGCTGAAAACTGATTTGGCATAAGAAGGAATACTTCAGGTAATAACTGTTTAAAAAACAAGAGAGCAGGATAAAAAGCGTGTGCATGTGTGTGTGCATATGTAAAAGATTGCCCTTTAAGTTTCTCTAATTCAGAAAATTTCAAAATTTTGGCATTTATTATGGGTTACTGAAGCAAGTGAAATTTTTTACTGTAAGTTAAAACATTACATTGGTACTGATATATATTTTGTTCAGATGAGGGCTTTTTAAAATTTTGTCTGATGGGACAGAGAAAACTGAAAACAAAGGGAATTTTGGGGTCATATCAGGATCATTATTGTTTCAGGTTAATTTGCAATCTAAAGGCACTGACTAGGAGAACTCCAGTCCTAACATTATTTAACATCACAGCATCACAGTAGCACCAACATTCAACATTTAACAATGCATGACCCAGAAATCTACATCTCCACAGTCACTCACCAAAGAACATAAGACTTGGATGTCCAATGCAAATAATAAATGACCATAACATCTAAAAGGTAATCATTTTGTACTCATTGAAGGGAATGTGATGGAATCAAGCCTGATCCTTCTCACAACCTGCTTGAGACAGGTGCAGGCTTTATGTAATCTACACATTTCAGTAGCACAAGATGGAAATTACAAAATGTATCAGTAAACAGAATTCCAATTACAATTAAATCCAGTCCCCATTCAGCCTCCATCAAGACAAATTCCCTTCAGTTGTTTTCAGCCAAAGCTTTAATTCTACTTCAGCAAGGGTAGGCTATCTACTATGTTTACATCATCTGATGACACTGTTGGTCCTATATTTGTGGTCCCATTTCTACTAAAGATTTATAAAATTATCACCAGAAGACTTACTTGTAAGAGTTTCAGACCTTCAGGTATGAAAGATTTTACTACTTTTTTTCTTTTCTTTTTTTTTTTCTTCTTGCATCACAAACACCTTGTAAAACTACATAGCTCTCTTTTACAGTGATAGAATGGAAAGAAAGACTTGTGGAGCAGTGCTGCAGGCACATACTCTGTGTTTTGAGGGATGCATTATTTCTATGCTGAGATGCCTCGTAGGAGAAAATCAACTACAAATAACTATCTGTATTTCTGATTTAGCTGTTATATAATTGGGATGACTGTGAATCATTCTTTGTCATGCTGTCTCCAGAAACAGAACTTATCCACTTGTCATAATTAGTGCTTCTCTGACACGTTGCTAAACTCCTTTCATTCCTCACTTCAGAAAGATCATTCCTATTCCTGGAAGATGCATTAAATATAGAAGTATTTCATTCTCAGAAGAAGCACGTTTAAGCACACTTAATGACTGAGGTGCAGGGCATTTGTAGGGGATTAATGACTGCTGGGAGATATCACCTGAAGAAGCAGAGCCATGGGCCATTAAACCCCAGGAAATGTCCTCAGCTAAAGATGGTTATTGCTATTATAGCCTAAAAATGAAAAAAAAAAAAAAAAAAAAAAAAAACATCTCAGGTGAATTTTTCTTTTTCAAATGGAGTGATGCACTTTCGTCTTTCTTAATTAAATTCCTTATTGTGAATGTCTTAAAGCATGCAATCACTGCTTGTGGGGGCGTATTTCAAATTGCAGTTATTACATCCAGAATGAAAAACCACATACTGCACACTGTGGATCTGCAGAACTAGTTTGGCTTCATGAATCTATAAAGGTATTGATTCACCGCCTATCAACCTCAGGACTGCCAGTACTCGATGGAAATAACGTATTCATAAAACAATAATGCTGCAAGGTTGTGGGGGACAGGATTTGAGAAAAAACTCAAACATAAGGGAAAAGAATTAAGAGGCCACATCCTCCCTTGCATGAGAGTGATTCTAGCTGGGTCTACTGCTATAATGCTGACCTACCCTGAACAGAGCCAGCTGTATGGGGCTACCAAGCAGAAACTTGCTGTGTAGGTTGGAGTTCAGTTTCTTTTGATTGCTGCTACATATTCTGGAGTTACAAGGCTTGACCCTCTTGAAGGAATGGTGCAATCAGCTGATGTCAGCAATGGAAAGCTGAGAGGGTATGTGCCAGAATTTTGAGCAGACAGTAGTGTGGGCAGCAGGAAGCAACAGAAGAGTTTTCCACCGGCAGCCTGAACTATAGTTGACCAGTATTTTGTAATGCCCTTGAGAAAACATATTTTCTGAATCCTATGGGCAGACATTTTGCATTTTCTGTTCCATTCTCTCACACTGCAACAGGTTGGTTTGGAGCTTTTTTTGGTTGTGTTTTTTTGTTTGTTTGTTTTTTCCTTCTTTTGCAGTTTCTACATTATTGTCACAGAAATTCTCATTATTGTACTGTCCAAACCAACTAATATTTTTCCCTTGATAAAAACATTCACATATCACAGAATGCATGTGTTTCCTAATTCAAGATAGAATTAAATAGTATACTTTTTTCTGGTTTTTTCTTTTACACAAAGAAAAGTTCCTCCACAAACAATATTACATAAGAAAAGCATTTAGTTTCTGTCTTGAAATAAAAAGTAATGTAGACAGTGGTCATATACAGAATAGCCAAGCCGAAAAGCAGAATTTCTCACAACCATATATTCAGCAAAGTAAAATGCAAACTTTTGCCACCTTAATATAAGTACTTGCTACATTCACCTGTTCAAGTAACTATAAATTAATTATATAACTACAAATTAATTATAGGCTATTCTTGAAACTGCTGGAAAATGACTGTACTCTTCCAAATATTTACATTGCCACCTTCCACACAGTCTATTTCCACATACTCCCTCTCTGAATAAGCCTACAGAAATGTAAATAACACCATTCACAAGAACAAAGGTAGCTTAAGTAATGGATTCACTACAGTACTAAGTCTGTTCTTCATGGGAAATCCCCATTGGAGTGATCAAAGTTTATTAGGCGGTGAAGTACTTCAAAATCATTAGCTGCATTCAGGCACCCAATTCTGCTTGATTAGCTTTCTTGCTGATCACCAATGTTATTTTCTGATGTTTTGGGTTTTGTAACAGCTTTGTATATCTGAGTAGCCTAGACATGGTGTCTTTCTCCTTGCAGATTTCACCCGGACAGAATTAGAATGCTTTGGATACTGGTCTGGAAATGTAGACAAATGCTCAACGTTAGCCTTGTTTTAAGGAGGGGGAAGAGGCTCAGACCACACCACCTCAGATAATTTCCAATCTAAATCATTCAATGATTCTCTGCTATTCATCAGAGAAGACAGAGATGTCTTCTGCCCACACATGTGAACTCCAAACTTTGCTGCAGAGAGTCTCCAGTTGTGCAGCAAATTTGCTGTATGCGGAGCACCACACTAAATGAATGTGTATGTTTTTGATACTCACTTCTCTGAACAGCTCTGTGCTGGGTGCTGTATTCCTAGCTCTGTAGAGGGTTCAGGAAGATCAGCACATCCACATACTTCATTAGTTTGCAGTCCTGGTACTGGCAAATATGATAAATCCTGACCCCTCTCAATATATGCCCTCATCAATGACCCCTCTCAGTTGTTAAACTAGTAGTGCAAGTTCAATATGGTTAAGGTGCTTCTTACATTCTTTATCTACAAATTCTGGACATGGCTTCTTCAAAGGCACCAGAACTAATTTCATACCATCTGTATTAATGAGAGAGGAGTTTCTAGGCTCTGAGAAGGTAATGTCATTGTCCTTTCCTAGTAAAGATGGAGATCATTAACTGATGTGACAGTTACTTAAAAAATAGTAATAATATTAACAAAATGGTTGAATAAACTCTAGGGTTCACAAGTGCCTAAATGGTGTAGTTCTCATCAATACTATTGCTGCTTTTCCCACTTCTCTAGACAGGACAGCTTCAGGTGCTGAACAGTGCAGAAGAGACAGGAAGTACATGTCTCAGAAGTGAGGGAGGAGGTTCACTACATCTGAGAGTCAGGATTTGGGTAATGGACACATGGGTCTTCATTCTTGGTTCCATGTTGGGAGGCGAGCAGTCTGAGGCTGGCAGAAAAATGCCATGGCATTAACTGCAGATCCAGAAATCACTGATCTTGTATGGTGCAGAGACCAAAAAGACTGCACTAGCAAAAAAAAAGTTGGAATAACAATTCTTGGAAAGGGAAACCAGGAAACAAGAAGGCTCTTTCTCCATATGATGCCTTCCATATACTTAGAAGAAGGAGGAGAAGGAAATGACAAGCTGGGGTTTGTTTGTTTGTTTGTTTGTTTGTTTTTGTGGTTGGTTTGATTTTTTTTTGTTTGTTTGGGTTTTTTTTATGAGAGGACTATGGATAAAAAGGAACAGGGACAACTACAATGGCAGTGGCTTTACATCATTTGTCCAAGATTTCTGTAAAAGTAGCAAAATGTCTGGAAATTCTCCATAAAGGTTTGTGACACACATTCAGACTATTGGTGTAGCACATCTAGCAGATTTAGGACATGCCTGACCTAGACCATGGATTAAGCTAAGCTTTTTCACCCCCCACAGAGCATATTGATGGTAAACTCACAGACTGTTGTTTTGCTAATAGGATACAGCTCATTAGTTTTATACTTCATTATTAACAGATAGTGAGAAAATAATAGCAAAGTAGCATATACATTTTCCTATCTATTTGGTTCAATGCTTTAAACATTCCTTCTTTTGTTAAAATACAGTTCAAGACTCTAAAGCTAGAAAAGTTCATTAAAACATAGGCTTCAGAAGCCCCAGTACCTTAAAAGGCTTATATTACCTATCCAGGAAAGACAAAGAAAGATCTGGAGAAAGGATATCTATTCCTCAGTGCTTTCACAGCTGGGCACATCCGCACTATGAAATCAAGTGCACTGCAAAGATGCCTGAGCTAGCAAGGACATAAGCTGCTAAATCTCTCTCAGCACAGCACCAGGTTGACTCTGTCTTTCCTGGCTTTGCACACAAGCTAGAAAGTCACATCCCTTAGCTAAATACATGGGGATTTTCACACAGGCAGTGTTACAGAAGTTATATTTAAACCGAAAATGGCTTAAGTGCATCCAGCACAGTATCTTGCATCTCCACTCAAGAGAAACCAGACCACTGCTTCTCAAATCACTCGTGTAGATATATGCATCCAATTGAACTGTTACCTACGAAATTCCTTCTCTCTTGGGTCACAGAATAATCCACAGCCTAAGCACTAGGATTAGGAAGGTTTTACCTCATTCCCCAAAAGACAAAAAAACCCAATAAATTGGGAAGCTTTGCTGTCAGTCATATGAATAGGAACTCCAAAGCATGTTAATAATTATAAAATCTTCGCCTTGTGATGAGCTAATGCAAGCAGAAGATGGTATCAACATTATACTAATTAACATATGACATATCTTCAGTAGGAAATTGTTACCAAGCTCCATTTATAAATTCCTAGATGATTCTAAAATGTTTAGACATTTCAAATTGTCCCCAAAGTAAAATGCTGTTAAACAAACAAACAAAAAAATTCTTTGCTGCTCAATGAATATTTAAAAATAACTTACAGACCAGGTCCCTTTCACTGT
This sequence comes from Picus viridis, assembly GCA_033816785.1. Taxonomy (NCBI): domain Eukaryota; kingdom Metazoa; phylum Chordata; class Aves; order Piciformes; family Picidae; genus Picus; species Picus viridis. The sequence continues at coordinate 13,284,558 of CM066574.1, read as the reverse complement.
TCTGCAAATGCAGGAAAAAATAAATAAATTAGCAATTATATATTGTCAATCATCAGGTAAGCTTAAAAATGTCATAAAACCTGCAAAGAAAATATACACTTTGTTACGCATTCTAGAGCATGGTCATATTATAGATTTTCTGTTTGCTGTTCTTTCAGCTCTTTTAGTTTCATTTTTTTGAAAACAGAGTTCTGCAAAGCAAGTTTAAGGATCAACAGTTTTAGAAGGCCTGAATTCTGAATGTTGCACTTGTAATTTTCAATATTCTTAAAATTGTCAACATCCATTTTTCCTCAGGTTTGAGAAATACAAGGCATAACTGTTGTCATTTATTGTATTTTAGATGAACAATTAAAAATAAAGCTTTCATAAAAGTTAAGACTAAAAAAACCTTATCCTTCAAACATACCAGTTTAATCTGTTGCAGGCTAACAGGCCAAATAAGATAGAGTTATTGATAGCTGTTTGTTGCAGAAATGAAATATTTGAGATAGTGCTGTCTCAATTTGGCTAAAGCTGTTGAGTTTATTTTCTTAGACATTTAAACAGGAAACGTACCCATTGAGATGAAACATTTCATTTACTTTTAGGCCTGTCAGCAGCTGTAGCATAATTACATATACCCCACTGCATCACTTATAGCTCAAACACAAGTTGAAGGATAAACCAGACATCTGCAAAGAACTGTTTCACTTCATAGCACACTATGTAAATAATATGGAAAGAGCAGCTTAATCTTCCTTATGCAAGAAATATGATGATCATTTTACTTTAATCAACAGTTTACTGCAAAGATCTTAAATTTAATCAAATTCAGGCTTAAAGAATTCCATGTTTTTAAATGCAATTCTCTACGAGAGAAAGGCTGGACTTGAGTATTTCTGGGATAAAGAAAGGGGATTCTTTCTAAACAGTCATGGGTGTAGAAAAAAATAGGTATTGTGCTGCTTAATCTTGTGTTGGTGTAAGTTTTTTACTTAAAAGATGGGGCAAAATCATTTAAGGAGTCCATGAAGGGGGGATCTCTTCTTTATACCTGTATCCTTGTTTGAAAATACAGAATAGACTAGACTAGAATAGAATAGAATTTAATTGAAAGAATAGAATAAACCAGGTTGGAAGAGACCTTCGAGATCATAGTTTCCAACCCACCATCCAACACTATCTAATCAACAAAACCATGGCACCAAGCACCCCATCAAGTCTCCTCCTAAACACCTCCAGTGATGGTGACTCCTCCACCTCCCCGGGCAGCCCATTCCAAAGGCCAATCACTCTCTCTATGAAGAATTTCTTCCTAACATCCAGCCTAAACCTAAACAGGATGACAGCTACAAGAAAAAAAAATTAATTACTGCAGTTTGCACATGGGAAAAAAAGAAAAAACTGAACATAACATTTCAGAATTACTCAGCTGTGTAGCCTTCACCAAACAAGTATCAATAGAGATAATTCAGCCTCCAAACTTAATTTTTATGTCAGGTTAATATAATACTATACTGACACTGCAGGAAAAACATTAGGTAAGTCAGTGTCTAATCTCTCCATCATTAGCAGACATGAAACATTGTACATTTCTACACAGATGGTTTCATTTCAGTGTGGCTATTGTGTGTAAGCACCCTGGCAGGGTGGCCAACAGAACCAAGAGTTCTGTGTCAGTCTGGAGAGCTCTGACAAAGGTGGAAGATCTCTGCTCGCTGGTATACCAATATCCTCTTGAGAGAAAGTTGAGTAGCTATGAGCTCCAAAATGGGAATTTTTCCATTGTGTGGGGGAAAAAAAAAATGAAAAAAACAAACCAAACAAAAAACCCAGCCTTCAACTATAACCCACAGACATTAGATCACTGACAGGAAAAACTTTACTGCAGATGCTGAAAAGAAGTGATGGGGGAGAAGCTGGCTACTGTGACTAATGGCAAACGTGAAAGAAAGGAGTAAGAATGTGCAGAGAGGGACAAAAGAATTGAGTGACAAGCAGAAGGGATTTCCAGCACAGCAGGCAAACACCAGAATAGTTTTCAGGAAAGACAGAGGAAGATCAAGGGTAAAAGCCATTTGAGACCAAGAGTGCTTTCAAAGCCAATGTGTTGTTAAGGGAAATGAATCCTTGCGTTGAAAAATAAAACAGAGACAAAACCAAACAAAATTAAACGAACCACCAAAAAAAACCCCAAACAATCTCCCCCAACTTCTGAACAAAGGAACAGGGTTAATATCAATTGATACTGTAAAGGAAAAATCTTGCCATAGATGATAAATGCCCAAGTTAAAGATAGACAGAACACACCCATCCTGTCGCCAACCCTCTTTTGAGGCCAAAAGCAGTAAACTGTGACTGTTTTTAAGTTCCAAGGAAAAGAAAAATGTGCTGATGTCAGTCCAGCCCTCTGTCCATCCCTTTACACGGAAAAGTAGATCTCCTTCTGGCTACTGGCGTCTCTCTTCTTGCCTGCTCTGAAGACACTCTTCCTGTGCTCTGGCTTGTTGCTTCTATTCTTGTCCAGGGAAACTCCCATTCCCAAAACTCATCTTCTGATTACACAGAAGCTGTTGTTATCGTCATTAACCACAGATATATTCAAATGGGATAAATCATTGATATTCATTATGTCAAGCCGATATAGTTGTATTATTTAATTGGCTTATGGAAAAGGAAACAAATTAATGGAAGTGATCCATGTGAGTCTCTACTAGGAAAACTTGGGGAACATGATCTAAATGAAACTTGTGTAGAGAAGAAAGGGGAAGAAGAAAGAAGGAAGAATCACTTATTGTATCACAAAAGGAGAGGGAAATTCAAATTTAGATGAAAAAGCAGGCATGTATATCATAACATTTCTAAAATAATTTCCAAAAACTATGAAGCATCTTTCTTTTTCTGGAAAACAGAGGATTTCATAATATTTTTTAAAAGACATATGGAGACAGGGAAGAAAATGTGCAATTTAATAGAAATGAAAGATAATAGGCTCAAGAAAAAAAAACAAATATATAAATGTGCCGTGATTAATTAGTTAGGAGTACATCAGAAAAAAGTGTTTCTCAACCATACAGTGCTGATACAAAAATATTTCAATATCAGTGTGGAAGATATTAAGAGAAACATTTCATTTAGTCCATAGGTATTGATCCAGTCTACTGAAAGGTGACAAAGCCTTTAAGGAAAACATAGATAAGCTGGACATAGTTGTGAGGCAGACAACAAGAGTGAGAAAATGTTTAGAAAAACTGACCTGTGTGAAAATATTATATAAGCACAGAATTGTTTTGGTTGGAAAGTCCTTTAAAATCATTGACTCCAACCATTATCTAAGTCTGCCAAGTCGACTGCTAAACCACATCCCATAGAATAGAATAGAATAGAATAGAATAGAATAGAATAGAATAGAATAGAATAGAATAGAATAGAATAGAATAGAATAGAATAGAATTACCAAGGTTGGAAGAGACCTTGAAGATCATCGAGTCCAACCTGTAACCATAACCTCACAACTAGACCATGGCACCAAGTGCCACATCCAGTCCCCTCCTGAACGCCTCCAGGGACGGAGACTCAACCACCTCCCCGGCAGCCCATTCCAATGACGAATCACTCTCTCGGTGAAGAACTTTCTCCTCACCTCCAGCCTAAACTTCCCCTGGTGCAGCTCGAGACTGTGTCCCCTTGTTCTGGTGCTGGTTGCTAGGGAGAAGAGGCCTTAGCGTCACATCTATGGGTCTTTTAAACACCTCCAAGGATGGTGATTCAACTACCTCCATGGGAAGCGTATTCCAGTGTTTGAGTATCCCTTCAGTGAAGAAGTTTCTTCTACTATTTAATCTAAACTTCCCTTGGTGCATCTTGAGGCCATTTCCTATCACTTGTCACAAGGGAGAAGAGACCAGCATCAGCCTTGCTACAACATACCCCTTTCAGAGAGCAATGAGGTTATCTCTCAGCCTCCTTTTCTCCACATTGAACAACCCCAGTTCCCTCAGTCACTCCTCAGAAGACCTGTGCTCCAGACCCTTCATAAGCTTTGCTGCTCTTCTCTGGACCCACTCCAGTACCTTGAGATGTCTTTCCTGTAGTGAGGGCCCCAAAAGTAATTACAGGTGGCCTCACTAATGCTGAGTACAGGAGGACAATCACTTCCCTGGTCCTGCTGGTCACACTATTCCTGATACAGGCCAGGATGCCAGGATGTATCTATGGTGTAGCTGTACTTGATCCTTCTTCAGCGCAGGATCCCTGCCAGCCTGACATTTCTGTTTATTCATAATGCATATAAAAAGACTCTTCACCTCTAACTAACACTTGCTAAGATCTGCTTTGTCAACAGTAGTTAATAAAGATGAGTCTGCCTAGCACAAGTGACTAATGTTAGTAACTAATTCTTGCAGTAACCAGAATGTGCAAGTTTTTACTTATTTGTCAAATGTAGTTGTCACCTTACTAAAGGGATGAGAAGCAGGATCTGCTGTTTCTTTATTTTTTCCCCCAGTTTCTGTCACTGAACATAGTTGAACTAGCCTCCTGTCAGAGTAGAAAGGGGATTCTGGAGCAGTTTTCATTGGCTTTTCAGATGATAACTGCAAAGACTGACAGCCAAAGCCGGAGCCAGCTCACTCCTATTTTCCATTTAGCACACTCTCTGCACTAAAACTATGAGACTGCTTATTCAAAATTGTTTGCCTTTAAGATGGAAAGAATAATCAAGGAGTTATGGTAAAAGCCTGAGATGCTGGGGTATCCAATCTGCATTCTTTGACAGACTAGGCAGCATGTAAGAAGACACTTAATTTTCACAGTTTCTTAGCTACAAAACAGACAATGATTGTTTCCCCAAAAAGGAGCCACTTTCCAATCCCTATTTTACTAAAATTAAGATAGTTTCATGCACAGCAATAATGCTGAGAACACAAAGATGTGTCAAAAGGACACAGATTTGGGCCTCTCTGATTCTTTCCTCTGAAAAGCCTCATATCAATAATTCTGAACTCATACTTCCTTTTCTTTTCTTTTCTCTTCCTTTTTTCTTCTTTTTTTCCTTCTATTAAATTTCAACAAATGTGTACTTAGACAAATACAACAGACACACTTAAAAATCATATAATTCCATGCTTTTTTCATACTGCTCCAACTATGGGACAATCTTAGTCCCATAACTCATGGCACTAGCCACACGAAGAGGTAGAACAGTTGTGAAAATTGGTTTCCATCTGAGGATTACATTGTTTTAAAAATAACTCACAAATTACTCACTATTGGCAATTTCAGATTTTTGGAAAATAATTCCAATGCAGTCTTTAGTTTTCCAGAAATACATCCTTTTCTTATTTTGAGATTTTGGGTCCTTTGTGGGCGTTTTTTCCTCTCTTCTGAAAAATGGATGAAAAAGGATGTTGTGCCCTAAATATGCTTCTCTTGAAAAAGCTACTTGGTATTGTTGTGTTTGTATGTCAAAGGGAAGACTGAAGTCTCAACAATTGTTAACCTCTCCCATGGTGTGCTAATAAAAGGTCACATGTGGCTTGCAGCATGGGGAATTTTAGTGTTCTGCCAGGGATGGGACTGCCCAAATGGTTTCTCTCATAAGTTTTATGCCATAAACTGTATCCTACTCAGCTTTCTGTGCCAAAACTGGACCCAAGGGTATCCAAAGTCTTGGCTGAAGGGAAAAAAATGAGTGCTTCCTATGGAAGCCACAGCTGTTTTCCTGAGAGAGAGAGAGAGAGCACAAGCACACATGTTCGAATATTTCTCTACTTTCCGTTTCTGACTACCTGTTCTGGCAGCAGTTCTGAGAAAGGGGGAGGACAGAGGCATGCATCCAGCTGCTTTCAATAAGCCTTGGCAGCACAGGTACTGACGGCATGAACACTAAAAATGTTCAGAATGGAATTTTTTCTGGATTTCAAACTATAAAAAAAGGTGAGAGCATGCACTAATGCTCCCCATCTTCCCATTTTGAGCAGAAATCTAATGATCAGGAGAAAGACTTTTGTTAGAAAAGCAGGAGAACCATTTCAGGGGAAAAGTGATACTGCATACTATTGAAAAGGTATCACTCATAGAAGTGTGTGCATCGATATATATGTGTACACAGAAATTCAAGTTCAAATATCAAAATGTGTATATTCTATGCATTTTCTAGAAAGATTTGTTTCTTCCATCAGACTGTAGACTGAATGTCATAATATGGATTTAATTTTGAATTATGGGGCCATATTTATCCCTAGTGTAACTCTCTGAAGTCAAAGAAAGTACATATGCAAAGCTGTATTCTATGTTGATTTGAACCAGAATTATATATAACGTCAGTTACCTCATATATTTCCTTGAAATCACATTAGGATGTGTCTTAATGATACTGTTCAGGAGCTATTCATACGTGCCATTTTTTGCCTATACATATTGATGTCCAATAAACTTTTCAGAGATATTCTTGGTTAAAAGCCTATGCTTTGGTTCTGGACAGATGACAGAGCCAGATTGAAGCCCTTAAATTGGCACTACGCAACATTTTTCTCTAGCTCTACAAGTATTTTTAAAATGGACTTAATCAATCCAACTGAAGCACAGTTAATTAACGTCAGTAAAAATGGAACAGTAAATATAGCTGAAAAGTAAACAGCATATACGCAAGACTGTAAACCCCCTGAATTTAACAGTTATTCTTTGTTCAGTGCATCAACAGAAGCATTATCAGTTAAGCTTACAGTTCACTAGTTCATTTGCTTATTTTAAGGACAGCTCTGTCAGTATTGCTTATGGCTGCACCTGTTTGCTACCTGCAGTGCTCAGTCAGTGCCTGTCCCTTCTGTCACAGCCTCTCTTCCAATGAAATAAAGAAACATCTGGCTATAGACATAGGAAGTAAGCAGATGATCAATGTTGTCTGCAAAAAACTTTGGGAAAGGGCAGCTCCACAGAAGGGGTAATTCTCCCCAGTAAACAGTCCAAAGATATTCTCCCACAAGACATCTGAATATGTTTGCTTAAAGGCTTGTAGCAGGGTGGTTGACCAGCTACTGGCCAGTCTTTCTCAGGGCTGTCCCTCTCTGCACCATTGTTCATCAAGACTTCATTTACATTCAGTCACAAAATCTTGTTGTTTTTTTGTCTTGGTTATTGCCTAGACACCAATGTCTACTTCACCTTGATCAAACTACGGTACCAATGCTCTTGCACTAAGAGCTAAGTTGCTCTCTTAGCTGGTGCATTCCCCAGACACAACATTAGCTTTGGCTTAACAGCTTCCACAAAGGTATTCTGTTACTGAGTGCCTTAGTTCTCCTTCAGACCAGAAAAGTTAGATCCACTCTGAGTTGTGATCTCATAGCTCAGCCATGCCAGCTGCTGCTCCCCTTTAGAGATAGAAACCACCAGCAAGACTGATCATGTAAGAAACCTTTTAGCAATGGAACAAGAGGAAGAAAGTGGTTTTGCTTGACCAAACCATGAGAAGTCAGCAAGTCTGAGCTGGTGAGGAAGTTGCAAATTCAGGAAAAGAACTACTGTATTTAAGCCACACCTTGCCTAAAAATGTTCAAAGAAGGGAAAGAGTTATGGGAATTTTGCTGTCTGTATTGTACACCAGAGCTTGATTCTGCCCTGTTTCTCCTTTGCAACTAATTTTCATTGCGCTTCCCAAAGAACCAGTGCCTGACCTTTCTGCTTTCTTGTCCTAGGACTTATAACAGAATCCACTTCTCTAGTAGCTTAAATCTGCGCGATCCTCCATTTTCCCCCCAAAATAAGTGTCAGAGGTCTTTTAAAATATCAGATGGCTACCTAAGATAAAGTGTCCCTTTCTGACAATAAGAAATCTCCCATTACCTTTTAAATAAAAATGTAAGGATGAAAGATATTTTGCTGGTGGCTAATAGTATAGGGAATAGTACATGCTTATCTCTAATTTGTTTAGTCATTTGAAATATTTTGCTGTGCCAGCTCTTAATTATTTTTCTACCCTTCAAGTGACTTGTAAGGAATTATTCTATCTTTATTAAATGAATCTCCTATTTATATGTCCCCCAAGCACTCTCAGAATAGGTTTTTGCATATACATCAGCCAAATCATGCTTTCAGCAGTACTATAAAAACACAACATTATTTTTCTTTTTTTGTTGAAAGCCTGCATACTTCAATACTGAATCATACAGAAAATATGGAAAATAAGTGTTATCATAAAAATCATTAGAACAGGAGAGTGAAAGAGGACAGGGTTAAAGAAGTGTAGACACACTTCTGACAAATACATATATATGTGATATAAGACCTAATCTTGCAACCCTCACTCACAAAAATGATCTTACTAAAGTCTGTGTGTGGAGGTACATAAAAAATGCAGGGTTAACCCTGAAAGGCTGAAAGAAATCCACTTTTTTATTTTCAGCTATGAGAATAAATATTGTATCATAAAACAAACGATGTCCAGATGAGTAAAATAACTTAGCAACAAGATAAAGTTATAGAAAACTTATAGGCACGTCTATAGTGATGACAGATAATAGAATCAAAGGAGAGGCTATTACAGACAGTTTGGAGGATGGCATTGAGTCTCCTCATGATTGGTAAAGAAATTATTGTTAGATACTGCAGGAAGATTAGTCTCTGTCTAAAGGGATTTGCTACTGATATCGTACCAGGACCATCAGAAAGAAGCAATTTTTGGAAGAGAGGAAAAGCTGACCACTTTAAAAAGTGACTTAAAAGCACCTCTAGCTGCACTAAATAGAGACAAAGAAATTAATGAGCCATCCACAGACTGAAATAAAGCATATCACAGTGTTTATGTAAATGCCTTCAGGAACAAGGATAAAAATGAAGAACCAAACAAGTCTCGACGTAGATGCTGTATTTTTGAACATTAGGTCTTCCTTAACAAAACTCACACAATGATTTAATTTAAATGCACTGGTTTCTTCTGGCTGTAGCTAGCAGCTTTCTGAAGGACCTTATTACAGGGCTGATTGTGATCCACAGAAAAAGCATTGGATCAACATGCTGCACTCACCAGGCTCTCAGCCACGCTAAAATAATGGGGAACTGTAGCATGGGTGGTGGCTCCCAGAGGATCTCTGCATCCACTATGGGCAAGCTGGACCTGGCAGCTTCCACAGGATGCTACGGAGCAATGGTTAAGGCCATTTTGCAAGTGTGTCCCTATGTACAGTTTCCAAAACAGGCCTTGAATGGGCTTATTGTGCAGTTCTCCCACACACATTCAGAACAAGGGCAAGTAATAACTGTAAAGTGAAAAATACATTTGTAATGTTTTTATTAATTTTTCCAGTGGTTTGCCAGTCTTATGAAGTCAAAGTCTATTGATTCCCATGTAATTTTATGTTCAGTATGAAAAGACAATTGTCTAGAAAATGTGAAGGAGAAAGAAGTAACATTTATTTATAGGTCTTTAGTACAGCTAACCAATTTTAAAGTAGAAAAAAATGCACAAACAATCACATCAATATTAATGATTTTATATCCATAAACCTGTTCTCTTTATGAAACATTGTACTGGGATATATCCATTTAAAAACAAATAGAATAAGAACTCTATTCTGATGGTGTAAAATCCTAGCATAGGTTATGCAGGTGGTGTGGTTGATTAAAAATGAAATAAAATGAGTTGTGTGACGTGCATATCTGGAAGTAGAAAATAAGGGTAAACACACATACAACTATCGTTATTCTGTCAAAGCATATGAAGCTTTTGCGTAGGATTGATATGACTGGACCATATCACAAAGATGAATGGGGAGGAAGAACTTATCAACTCAAAAGATGTAACTGGATTTAAGCTTTCTCTCTTGGTTTTAACACTAGAAAAATGCAGCTGAAAATCAGTTTTCTCCACAAAAAGGTTTTCTATGCCTCTGCAAGGTATGTTTCAATGTATTTGTAAAATACTAATTTATTCAACACATTTCAACCCTTCCATTATACACAGATTTTATGGAGTCACAATAGATTTATTAATCAAAATTATTTGGCTATTTCCTTACAGATTCTGATTTTCCTAGAGATCATGCCTTATTACAAATGGTTGATGTGTCTGCATCATATTATTAACTCATTTTTTCTATTCTATCAACTCTAAACATATGTCTGACCTTGTATGAAGACATCCTATTGTATTCCAGACATCTGTCCTGTACAAACTTATGAGCTGCTTGCCTGCTTTTGGAAAGACAGTCCCTGAGAAGCCTCCAAGAACTGCCTCTCATCTCTTGAGTCCAGTTGAATCTATCTGATGCATCAAATCTAACACAAGAGTTTTTATAGCTACTGGTAACTAGGCAAAAGCATGCACAGGTTTAATAGAGTCCAACAACCCTGATTCTCCAGCTGAAATAATCAGATAGAAATTTACAACTTTGTTGATTGGGAGCAAACTTTGGCATAAATATTGAATTATCTTGGAGAAACTGGCTACTTGTGGCTTGGACAGGCATACTCTTTCCTGGGTTAAAAAAAAAACATGTCTGGATGGCTGAGACCAAAGAGTTGTGCTGAATGGAGTTAAATCCGGTTGGCAGCTGGTCACAAGTGGTGTTCCACAGGGCTCAGTACAGTACTAAGGCCAGTTGTGCTTAATAACTTTATCAGTTATCTCAATGAAAGGATAGAGTGCACCCTCAGTAAGTTTGAAGATTACTCCAAGCTGGGCAGGAGTGTTAATCTGCTGGAGAGCAGGAAGACTCTACAGAGGGACCTGGACAGACTGGATCAATGGGCCAAGGCCAGCTGTATGAGGTTCAACAAGCGCAAATGCCAGGTCCTGTGCTTGGATCATGACAGCCCATGCAACAGATGCAGACTGGCTGGAAAGCTGCCTGGCAGAAAACAACCTGGGGGTGTTGGTTGATAGCTATCTGTACACAAGCCAGCAGTGTGCTCAGATGGCCAGGGCAGCCAACAGCATATCAGAAATAGTGTGGCCAGCAGGACTAACAAAATGGTTGTCCCCCTGTAGTCGGAACTGGTGAGGTCATACTTTAAGTACTGTGTTCAGTTTAGGATCCCTCACTACAAGACACTGAGGTGCTGGAGTGAGTCCAAAGAAGGGCAACAAATTTTATGAGAGATCTGGAGAACAGACATTATGAGAATCACCTGAGGGAATGGAGTTAATTATACTAGGGAAGAGAAAGCTGAGGAAAGACCATATCACTCTCTACAACAACCTGAAAGGAGGGTAGAATGAGATGCATGTCAGGCTCTTCTTCTAAGTAACAAGCACTAAGACAAGAGGAAATGGCCTCATGCTGAGTGAGGGGAGGTTTAGATGGGACATTACAAAAAATTTCTTCACTGAAAGCATTGTAAAGCATTGCTATAGTCTGTCCAGGAAAGCAGTGGAGTCACCACCCCTAGAGGTATTTAAAAGAGGTGTAGATAGGGCATTCAGGGACATGGTTTATTGGTGGACCTGGCTGTGTTGGGTTAACAGTTGGATCTTAAGGGTCTTTTTCAAGCTAAATGATAGTACAAAGCAAGACTTGAATTTTTGTATTCCTATTTCTCAAGCCATAGTAATCAGGCAAACTATTCTACATGTGCTCACTCAAATTTGGCTCCTGGTTCAAGCAGTAGTGGGTTTCCTAAAGCCTTACACAGAAAAAGCTTGCAACCTGCTATCATCAGGTCAAACATAGGGCAGAAGAAGCACCATTCAGAATGAAGTCACAAGGAGGCATATTTACTCATCGAGTGACTCAGTACTATCTTCTCAATGCTAAAGAGATAAAAAAGCAAGAGGTCAGCAACATCTGCATATTGGTATATATCCCCTGTTAAGCTTACAGAACTTAAAAAGATAAAAAGGCTCTGGGGACACATCACAAATGTATAAAGCACAAAGAAAGTTTGCCTCTTCCACAGAACAGCAGTAGAACTCTTATAACTTTATTTTTGCTGCTCTCCTGAGGAAAACTCTCCTCATGCATTGATGGTGAAATTCATTTCATAGTTTTCTCTCTCTCTCTTTCCCCCCCCATTTCTTTCTTTTCACTGTTCTGCTCATCATCCTGAATCTCACCACTAACAACAATAAAAACCAACCAAACAATAAACCTCTGGTGTTTTTCTCTCTTGTCTCTTCAATCACTTTATCCTGTCACTCTGCCTTTTAACCAGAGCAGTCTGTACCAAACTCTGCTGGTACTCATGCACTCATGTCGGGCCTGGCTTCCCACATGCTGTAGGAACTACACACGTTTTTACCACATACCAACCCCTCATTCCTCACATACCCAGTTCCCATCCTGAACAGCTCAGTTTGGACCTCATCCATGAATATGTGAATGGTGGTAACATCAGACTAAATTATGGAGCAAAAAGGTCAGAAAGAATTGTAGCTAATAGAAACAAAATTAAGGATTTATATACTCATATTAAACCGCCTTCTAAGAGACATGTTCTCTTTGAAAGAGTGAAAAAGGAAGGTGCTGTTTCTGGGCCAAGCTTTCTGAAAGAAAAAGAAAGACAGAGAAGGAAGTGCAAATGAGGAGCTGATGGGTAATTTTCCCAACTTAGGGTAATGAAGGACAAATGTGGGTGTATTTGAGTAATTTCTGTGCAAAGTGGACACGATAGATAAATTTGGAATTTGGATTGTTATCGCTGTTCAGGTATTGTAGGTGATGAGAACATTGTAAACAAGTGTATATATACACACTCTAGAAATCATTACATATATCAATTCTGCAATATGAAGCAATATGAAACATAACAGTAGAGGCATTATATGGGATCTGGGTATTAGAAACATATGACTGGAAGAACTTTCTGAATCAAGTTCAGTTCCCACAGTGATAAGAAACTACGCAAACAAATATTTTGTCCAGAAAAAAACTACATAGCACAAGCTAAAAATATTTTCCCAAATGCTTTGCCCAACTTTAGTCCGTGATACAATCACAAAATCTACGAGTGCTATCTGCAACAAAAGAGCAGGGAAAGCCATAGTGGCATTCTAAGACACATACACTGAATAGGATTACAGATCCCCAAATTGCTGGCTGCATAAACCACTTTTCCTCCTTATGCTCTGGCTAAAATCTACTATCATACCACAGAACAGAAATATATTTTTCACACCAGACTATGTGAAGTGACCAATGTAGCTTAGAGAATGCTTTGGAATTTTCTAGGAGGAACACATTCTACATTACATGGCAATATAGTAATCCAAGTAATTTTTATATTTATTAATTCACATAAATTAATTAACTGCTCCTTGGAGCATTTGTGTGGTTTCTGTAAGTAATGGCGTGGCCTCATAACCCATCACAAAAGATTTATTGTGCACATTGATTTGCGGAATGCTTAGCTGAAGCAGCAGTCGATATCATAGTAAGGAATGCAGAAAGAAACAACCCAAAATGCAGAAAACAACAAATGTAAGTCAGGAATATTTCCTTTAGAAGTTTCTTGTCTAGACAGAATAGCAGTGTGGCATGTAACTACAAGTAAAAGTGAAATGAAACCAAACAAATTGACATAAACAGGTAGCACATTTCAAGGAAATCTAGAAATCCTAAGTCTGTATTTTATCAGAAAGAATAAAAATAAAAACCCCAAGTCTCTAAATTGGAAATGTTGTGTGGGAATTTACTGATAACAGACATCCAAACTCCAGAATACTTTATTTCCTTGAAAAGGTTTACAGGAGGCTTCAAATAGGTGCATCTGGGATATAATTCTCATTGAGAAGGTTCCTCTCCTTGAAAAAGCAGAGTGGACTACGTTCTCATTTCAGTATATTTACACTGGCACTCTGACCTGTTAGTTTGTCTGCATTGCCACCTGGAGGACCTCTTAGCAAAGTCAGGTTGACTCCCTCGGCTGAGATTCAGTGTTAAGGCTCCATGAGTTAGAGGAGGCTCTTATGCTGCTGCAGGAAGAGATCTACTGCGGCTTCCCACTGCCCCCTGCAAGAGGAAGCCCCAGAAGTCCAGAGATAGCCTGCTAGATGTCAAGCTACCGAGTAGATAGGAGATACAGCTTTCCTGCTTCCCCTCCCCTCTACGCTGATTTTTCTGATGTTTTTGCTGGATGACTGTTACATTAGCATACAAACTAGTAATTATACTAGTCATCTTAATCATAAAAGGTCTGACTCTAGCTGACAGCTATCACACGAAAAAAAGGGAACAAAGCTCCTCAAAACCTGATAAATGAAAAAAAGCAGAAGTTCTCCACTCTGGCTGATCTTCCTAATATTGTGGAAAATAAATTCAAAGAATCCAGTCAAGAACTTAGTGCTTTTTAAGAAGACAAACAAAAAATATTACTGATTAAATAATGAAGAATGGTAGCTTTTTGAAAGTATTGCTTAGTCTGAGGCCTTAGATTTACATAAAAATTGAGAAACAAGCAAGGAAGAGCATGCTATCAGGTTGAGCAGCAGAGATTTGAAGAATTCCTAGGAAAAACGAAGCTTCAGGAAAATACCAACCTGCAGAACATGTCCATAAGGCATCAGATTTGGGAAGGAAAATAAGATGATGCCATTGCAAATGACTATAAAGGCAAGTCCTTCACAAAATGTTTTTAATATAATGCAAATACAATTACCCTATAGAAAGTCAGAGAATAACACGTGGTAACAAGAAACAAACAACTATTTTCATCAAAACTTGTATTTTCAAGATGTAGAAGCTTTTAGAAAAACCTGGGAGCTTTTCCATATGTCCTCTGAGAAGCATAATTCTCCAGGAATATTTTGGTTTCAAGTCTACCTGGTCAAGCAGATACGTGCTAATCACTGCAGATCACAGTCCCCACAACCCCAACCCAGTCATGGCGTACTGTGAAGTGAGCAGATGCTAACCAACACACAGAGCTGACACTGCTGCATCAGGGAAGAGGCCGCTTCAGCGGGAGGGGGATCAGTATGTGACAAATCCTTCATCAGGACTGTCCAGGACATAACAACAACTAGTGACTGAACGAATACCATAAGTTGGACACAGGTGCAGGGGGTTAATGTGACATTAGATGTATGACTTATAGGCTGAAAGGGAAAATTAGTCTTATGGAACAGAGAGTGTTAAACTTTATGTTATTCACAGTGGGTAAGTGTGAACTAGATAAAGCAATGAGAAAAATCTTGGCAATTGAGAACAGTAGGGTTTAGCAGCAAATGGCCTACCTGTTACAGGCATGAAAATAATGCCCTGGGTACAGTTGGGTGTTACAGAAGAGTAGCCTGCAGGAAAGGGAAACAGGAAAGTTGAATCTCCAGGGATGTGGAATTACTGACAGCATTACTACATCAGTTACTTCTTCTGCAAGAGGGCACTGTTTTGGCTGCCTTGCACAGTAACTGGGCATGAAAGACATTCCTGCGGCCAGGTGCAAGGCCCTGTAAAGACACCTGTTACTCTTAAATGGCGTGGAAGATCTCAGTTCTTGATCCTACCTCTTTCCCTAAACTAACTAAACTAACTAACTAAACTGCTACTGTGACTGCAGCTACATCTTAGTGCCTGGGTTGGGGGTTTATAAACTGCCTACACCAGGAGTTCTCTTGCAGTCAGTGAAGAAAGCTGGAAGTGATTGCTGCTGAGCTCCTTGTGTTTGCACTGTGTTTAAGGAAGAGAGCCACTAAACTGCATGTAAATATTTGCATCGGATACAAACACTAATGTAAGCATACTGCTTCATTATGCCAAAGCCTCATATTGATGGATGTAAAAATTCTAAAAGATTCTATAGTCTTAAAGGAGTGTGACTACAATACAAAACATGAAGTTTATATGATAAGAAAACCTCCATGCTCTGGCAAAAACACGTAGGACATCAACATAAGCAAGGTAGGCACAGCACAGCGTAAAGAGCCTCCAAAACAGTAGGAGACAAACTTACTTTAGCATGTTTTAACATGCCAAAACTACTAATCAGTTTTAGCACTATGCTGGATACTCCTTGTATTTTTTTCTACAGATTTCTACACAGGAAATTAAAGTCTGTACTTACTGTATAGTTGTTACTTAACTGGAACTGTTAGGCTTCAGTTATGGTCTCTTTCTTTAGCAAAAAAGTGCTAAAAAAAAAGCCCCAATCAATAAGCTGCTTAGGACATATGTGATGAAGGATTGATGTGGAGGCCAAAGACTGTTTCCTACTGATGGGAACAGCCCTTCTGCAAACTAAGTGCTTTTTTATATAAATAACAAACCTACAGAAAGAGGAAATTCTTTAAATTACACAATAAAGAGTAAACAGGGCATAGAAGAGAACAGAGAAGCAGGAAGGGGATGATTCCTGAGACAAGATTATACATTAGTGACAGAGAGAGAACAATAGTGGGGAGAGCAGAAAAGGGATGGAGCCAGAAGTAGAGATAAGAGTTGAAAAGAGAGGCTACAGGAGATGCAGTGAAATGAAAATAATAATAAAAAAATACAGAAAGAGGAAGGAAAATTAAGGAAAAATCAATAACAGTGGAAAAGAAAAACAGAAGGGCATAAGAAATTTAAAAAATATTAAGGACTCATTGCAAATGTGTGCAACAATGGAAGAATAAGCAGATTAAAAGGAAAGAATAAATCAAATATTCTCTTCACATAGTGTGTATGCTATGCCTTGCATGTTTCATGAAGCATAGGTGTATCGAGTAGCTACACTGTCACCCAGTGGCAGACAGCCATCATTAGTGCTGTCCTGCTGGATGGGACAAGGCTTATTATAAGCAGGACCCTTCAACCTGGGTTTTACTGCGAGTGTACCACGCTGTTTGGCTGCCATTTCAGAAAGCAAAATTCATTTGCCAGAAAAAGGGTTAAATTTAGTACAGCTGGACAGCTGAGCAGCTGCTTTCATGATTTAAATAAAAACAAGCTGAAATCCTTGCTGTCAGTTCAGTGATATATGACTTGTAATGGGATGTTTCCAACCTTTTCTTCCATATGGTCGCCTACGTTAGGTAATACACACAGCCTACAGTACAACCAGCTTCCCAGAAAACATCTGGGTCCCATTCCTGCTCTGTTAGCTGCAGTGTTGCCTCCCACAAACACAGATGATTCATAGGACAACATCCCTTTGGTTAAGGATCAAATTAGGATGTTTCATTGATAATTTTATCATGCATCACAACTGGAGTTATGGGAAAATGGAACTAATTCAAAAAATAATTTCTCCACACATATTTCCATCCTCTTATCTGCAGTTGATAAAGTTAAGATTTCAGAAACAGATTTTAATGACTGCTTAGGAGAAAAAAAATAAGTAGCCTATCTCCTGTGAAGAATGCATTTCCGCTTGATTTCATCTTCTCTCTTGCCTAATTTTGGGTTATTTCCCCCTTTAAAAATGTGTTTGCTGACAGGAAAATCATAACTACTTATTTCTGGAAGCTGAAATCAAAACCGATTATTTCTTTGATTGATAAGAGATTAGGATCTCCTGTACGAAAATTATTTTGTGTTAAAAAAAACAAATAAATAATGGAATAAAGAGGAAATGGACAGT
This sequence comes from Picus viridis, assembly GCA_033816785.1. Lineage (NCBI taxonomy): Eukaryota > Metazoa > Chordata > Aves > Piciformes > Picidae > Picus > Picus viridis. The sequence goes on along the minus strand of CM066574.1, from coordinate 13,267,083 downwards.
CTGCCCTGGAGCTCATGCAGTGACTGACACAGCCTAGCTGCTAGAAGCCCTGTTAAGAACAAAGTTTGAAAACACCAGCCAGTTGCTTCTCTAGATCTACACATTAGGTCCCCAAATATTATTTCAGTAGACAATACAATACAATACACCAGGTTGAAAGAGACCTTCAAGATCATCACGTCCAACCCATCAACCAATCCAACCCACCTAAACAACTAAACCATGGCACCAAGCACCCCATCAAGCCTCCTCCTGAACACCTCCAGTGAAGGTGACTCCACCACCTCCATGGGCAGCCCATTCCAATGGGCAATCACTCTCTCTGTATAGAACTTCCTAACCTCCAGCCTAAACCTCCCTGGCGCAGCCTGAGACTGTGTTCTCTTGTTCTGGTACTGGATGCCTGGAAGAAGAGACCAAACCGCTGCCTGGCTACAACCTCCCTTCAGGTAGTTGTAGAGAGCAATAAGGTCACCCCTCAGTCTCCTCTTCTCCAGGCTAAGCAACCCCAGCTCCCTCAGCCTTTCCTCATAGGGCTTCTGTTCCAAACCCCTCACCAACTTCATTGCCCTTCTCTGGACACGTTCCAGCAAGACAACATCCTTCCTAAGCTGAGGGGCCCAGAACTGGACACAGTACTCAAGATGTGTCCTAACCAGTGCAGCTTACAGGGGGAGAATCACCTCCCTGTAGTGGTAACTCACAACAAAGCTGTTTTCAAAAGATCTGTATCCACCCAGACTGAGGTCAAATTTAAGCAGGTCCAGGAAGGCTGGACCTACTTTAAGAAAGTAATCCTGAAGGCACAGGAACAGGCAGTCCCAATGTGCCGGAAGATGAGCTGCCAGGGCAGATGGCCAGCCTGGATGGGCAATAAGCTTCTGAATGAATTAAGGGGAAAAAAAGAGGATGTATTATCTTTGGAAGGAAGGAGAGGTTGCCCATAAAATGTTTAAGGATGTTGCTAGGTCATGTAGGAAAAAAAATTAGATGGGCAAAAGCCCATTTAGAGCTTAGACTAGCCACTGCTGTGAAGGACAACAAAAACGCTTTTACAAATACATTAATTGCAAAAGGATGGGCAAGGACAACCCCCACTCCTTAGTGGACATGGAGGGGAATATTGTAACAAAAGATGAGGAAAAGGCAGAGGTACTTAACACCTTCTTTGCCTCCATTTTTAATAGCAGGATAGGTTGTCTTCTGGACAACTGGCCTCCTGAGCTGGCAGATGGAGCCAGGGATCAGTATAGTTCCCCTGAATCCAGGAGGAAGTAATTAGAGACCTGCTCAGCCACTTGGATCCCCACAAGGCCATGGGACTGGATGGGATCCATCCTAGGGTGCTGAGAGAGCTGGCAGATGAGGTGGCCCAGCCACTCTCCATCATTTTTCAACAGTCCTGGCTCACTGGAGAGGTCCCAGATGACTGGAAGCTAGCCAATGAGACACCATGGGCTGGAAGGAAGAACCAGGGAATTACAGACCTGTCAGCCTGACCTCAGTGCCAGGCAAGATTATGGAACAGGTCCTCTTGAGTGCAATCACACAGCACTTGCTGGATGGCCAAGTGATCAGGCCCAGCCAGCATGGATTTAGGAAGGGCAGGTCCTGCCTCACCAACCTGATCTCCTTCTATGATCAGGTAACCACTTGGTGGATGTGGGGAAGGCTGTGGATGTAGTCTACCTGGACTTCAGCAAGGCCTTTGATATTGTCCCCCACAGCACACTTCTGGCAATTTTAGTGAGACACAGGAAATGGATTAGACAGAGAATTTAATTAATTGACTATTGTTAAATTATTAGAGAGCAACTTGCCAATGAATCTCTAGCATCATTTAATATTCAAGTTTATTTCCATTATTTCAGGTAAGTAAAAATGATATAACTATGCTCAACAGAAGACTAAGAACCTGTCAGAATGATTCCATTGTTTTCTTTGGCACACACATATTTTGCCTCTGCACTAACCTATACCTTAAAATACTAAAAACGATCAGACTCTCTTCCACTCTCCATCCCAGGTATAAAATAACGTAAAGCACCAACCAGCAATACTCTCCCAGGGGCAGATGCGTATAAACACAGTCCTAAGTTGGTTCTCAGGAATTAACACACCTACCTCAGAATAGTATGGGGCCACTGACATATATGTATCAGGACAATCCACTAGCGCCACAGACACACTGGGTCACGATCCTGCCCATAAGGAAACAGGGACTGACTACTACATAGTCAGAGGGGATGTAACTAGAGACAGGCCTCTGTAACCCCAGCCTTTCAAGACTTTCTAAATCATGCCAGGGCTGGTGGTGATGGTCCCAGAGCAGAACAGAGCTAAGCAGAATCAGTGCTAACAAAGACTTACAGCTGCCCTATTCCCAGCTCCCAGCTCTGTGATGTGCTAGAAGGATATGCAGCACAAATTCTCACCCAGTGTGTTATGAGGACTTCCTGAAAGAAAAATCAAGGGCTGCCTTTGTTTCAGAAAGTCTGGTAACACTTTTGTGCAAAGATCTGCTGGTTCTTTTGTTTTACTGACACAGAAATTGCTGAACAGCTCAAATTGTGATCAGTCATGCTATAAAACCTGCCATTTGACACCACAAGATGATCTGGAGTGATGGAAAAAACTCAACTACATGAAAGGACAGACCCAACGTTTGTTAGAAAGTTGTTGCTTTTACTAGTAATATACTTAGGTCATGTTTAGGACATTAGGTCATTTACTTAGGTCATTCGACTCATGATTTTCCTGTCAACTTAATGTTCTGTTGATTTGCTGGCAAACAAACTCAGATTCAACAGATTATATTCAGCATCTCAACAGACTGATATCAAAAGATATTGACTCAAAGGGTATATACTTCAGAATTTAGTTGAAGTACAGGAGAATTTTCTGCTGTAAGTAGCAGAATTCATGGCAGTCCTTTGCTTTTCAGTTTTGTAGAAAAATATTCCTCATTTTCTCCCAAAGGTCATTTGCTGAATATTCTCCTATAAGTGATGTTATTTTTTTAGCAATTTTGGATGCACTTCTCATTTTAATAAAGTGCAACACAGTAAAAAAGAACAATAAAAAATATTACAAAGGTTAATTTTAGTGCTTGCTATCAAATTCTAGCACTGACATGATATTGAAATATGTATTATCTACACCAGAAGTGACTTATGTGGAATGTCAACACATTATAACACACAGGGGAATTCTCCTCAGTGAATGTATCCTTCTGGGTATTAAATGTGAGTATACTCCTGAACACAGTATCTGGGGAATAGAAGTGATGGAATTAGAAAGAAGAGTGATCATACCATCAGCAGTGGAAGTACCAAAAATAAACTGGTAAGCTTCCAAAGCATGTGAGACTATCCCTGGGCAAGGCACACATGCTCATTCCTGCATGGACAAACACAATATATGTAGAATGCCAGCTACCTCCTGAAAGCCAGAGATGCTTACACTAAACCACAATACATTTGTTACCGATGTCTCAGTTTCCTTCACATGTGCTCCACTGACTTGAAAGCTTTATGGTGAGTGTCCTATCATTTCATCTTACTTCTACTTTGAGTAAAATATCACTAACCTAAAGTTCAGATGATGTCTGAATTCAGAGTTAAATACTGGGATATCTAAAGATATTAGTTGTGGTAGTGCCACCACAAGCAGTGTGAGCAATCTGGCAGTGTAGGCTTAGAGCCTGACACAGTGGTAGGCCATGCTCAGCGTAAGTGTAAAAGTTGCTAGCAGTGTAGCAAAACAGTGCTGTGCCTGCAGCATGTAACTAAAGCAGGACACTGGTAGCTATAAACACAGCAAGTTATCCGGGAATCACAGGACACGCACCTGCATCAACAACCTCGCGTGTTAGTAGTAGCTTGACCAATAATCTATAATAGTGTGATGTGTGGTCACTCGTGGGGAACCAATGAAGCTATGCCAACAATGCTCCCCGAGTTTATGTAAGTTGTAGAAGTTCCCTTAATACGCACTTCTTTTTCTTTTCCTTTTCCTTTCCATTCACTTTACTTTACTGTGCCATACTCACTAGGCCTGCATTATAGCCGTACAATATTGGAACAATAAAGGAACAATACTAGATCATATTGATCATCCATATTGATTCTCCAGTCTCCGTCGCCGATAACTAGTATGGCATTTCTGCCTCCAAAGCTAAAAGTATAAAAGTGTCAGGGACTGCATTCAGCTCTAAATATGAAAACAATGCCATCATCAAAATTCACAGAAGTCTTTATACCATATTAAAATGTGATTAGTTCTAAGCAGATGATATACTTGGATTTTAGCTTTCATTTCTCAAGACTGTTTCGATTCTTTGATTTCATTTTGTCTCCCCTTTGCATCTTTCTGATGTTATCATTTGGAACCAGCCATCACAGACTGGGAAAAAATCAACATACAACAATGAAATCATAATTATGAACCTTTCTAATAATGCTTAAAACTAGAAGGTCAAGCCAATAGAACTGTGTATAGACCACGAGAGAATGTACTCAGGTAAATGAATTCATATTAAAGAAATCAAGTCAAAAAGACATTATCTTATCCACACCAGGGGTATCCAGGATACCATATACACAGAACGTTGCTTGGCTACAATTTCTAAGACTATTTAAGTAAGTATTATCAATGCTACAATCATGAATTAACTTGAAGAAATATTCTCATGCAGCAGAATGAGCTCTTCTTTCCATGAAGAAAAATATGCCTTTGAAGGATGACTGAAAGACCATTTAACTCAAAGAGGAATGATAGGCATGCCTTTCACAGAAATACACACACATCTGCAGTTCTTTAAGATTCAGCTAGATGCACATAAGCAAAAGCAAAACTGTAAGCAGATGACAGACTGAGTGAACCAGAAGGATCAGCAAACTAAGGAAAATTCCCTTTCTTTCATGTGAAAATTAGCATGTTCTACCTGGCAAAATGCTGACCTGACTCACATCATCATGACAACTCAAAGGGGTAACATTGGACCAAGAGCGAATAGGGGACCATAAGCTGCAGCTTCTTCTTATTGTGCACTCAAGCAACCAATTAGAGTGGAGAAATGCAAAACAATTCTTCTAGAAAAATGAGTTTCAGCAACTTCTCTCAGTTTGCTTAACAGACACTCTGGTGCAAGTGCCCTCTGCAGGAAAAGTTACCCAACCTGAAACATTAAATTCATGCCTTAACTGATTATCAGGATATTCCCAGACCATATTCCCTCGTTTCTGTTTCTTGAGGCAGTTCTGTTCTTCACAAGAACTGATTATTATTATATTTTTAATTTTATTTTTGAGAGCAAAGAGCTATTTAGGGAAGTTCTTCTTGTCTCAAGCAAAGTCCTTATCTTGAATATAGCTACTTTTCACACTTCTTGTTTCAGATATAACCATAACTCACTCTTTAAGCTTTTAACTTCCCACTCAGCCCTGAAAAGTAATACATGAATTGTCCAGGGCCACAACAACTTCATTATGCTATAAACTGCTCACAGTTACATGTGCAAGCAGTTAAAAAGCACTAAAGTTCAAGACTTGCTAGCCTTATTCTCTTCTGTATGACCACCATACCTCCATTAACAACCTGGAAGCTTTAAAGATAGCACCCAGTCATTTAATATTATTCTATGATTCAAGAAAATGTTTTTCACCCATGTTTTGTCTGGGTTGGTGAAGCACAGATTTTTAAGGTCCCCTGAAAAAATCAGGCTAAAGTTAACAAACCTGTTCTATTGAAATCCATCATGAAAGCCTAATTATAGAAAAGGATCATTTATTTCCCCATCTTCCCTTTCTCTCTACACTGACATTTTCTTCCTGAACTCATTCAACACAATGTATTCTGGGTTTTGGCCACAATATTAATAATTACTTTTTTTTTTTTTCTTAGTAGCAAGATTAAGCATAATGATGATTCTTTCTTCAAGGAAAACAAACAAAAAAATATTATCACATTTATTAGCAATGCTAAACTACCTACCTAGCATGCAAGTAAATGACACATGGAAAGAGAATGTGTCTTGAAGCCCAGGAGTTCATGACACTGCTGGGTGGAGAGAGCAGGGTGGTTATGGGAAGGAACAAAGCGTAGGAGATAATGCATGTCCAGGGAGACGTGTAAATGAACTGCAAGCTTTCTTGAGGGTGGATAAAGGCTTCAGCAACAGGAAGGTCAGAAGGAAATAGCTGGCAAACAGGTGTGGAAAATATTCCTGAAAACGGCTTATGTGAGGGATTCAGGTTTGAACTCGGGCAGCTTGGGGAGTTTTGTTAATCAAGTTAGAAGCTAACAGCATATTCCTGGAATATGATGCTTCAGTGATAGGAAGTGAACTTTTACAATATATACAGCTATGGGAGTAAGAATTTCTTTTGTGTCTCAGATAACTTTAACAATTGCAAGGTCTGAGCATAAACAAACAAATCTTGTAAAGATTATTTTTAGTTTTTTGGTAGTAGAGGTCTAACCTTTGCAGACAATCAGTGGCACTGGGAGCTGAACACCTGAAGGCAAATACACCTTTAGATGCTCTGCCTAAAGTGTCTGGACTCCACAACAAACACACAGAGTTTGAAAAGTACCACAATCTAGTTAGTAAATACAGGCAAACAGTGGAGTGCTCAAGAGGCCTGCCTCTCAAAGATGTAGTAGCAAAGGAGACTCTTTCCTACCCTGAACTCTGAACCCTAATCACTTTCAGATCTGAGTGCCTAAAAAAGTTATTCATTTTAAAGTGAAAATTGGAGGACATTCTTGTACCTTCTGTATGCTCTGTATGCCCACTGAACCAGAGTCAAAGAGTACAGCTTAGTGGTTCTATCACTCTGTTTAGCCCTCAGAGCTTGGGTTCAGTTTCTTCACAGACTATTGAAGATTTTGAGACAAAACTGAAGAACTTCAACCAAAAAAGCTTAGGTGCAACCAAGCTCTAAAGGTACTCTGGCTTTCTACTGATTGGTGGGGGTCCTAATTTTAAAAACATGGGCAAAATCAGACAGTAGGAAAGGATGGTGAACTTGAATCTTACTTTCAAGTCCTAGGCAGATTTAGACAGGGCATTACTACTACTCTGTTGTTTTGTTTCATGGGTTAAACCAGTGATGCAGAAGTCAATAAAGAAGTAGCTAAGCTCATTTCTTTGGCACACATAAGAAATGGGCAGATATGCTGTTGACAAAATTACGAGAGCTGTGAATCAATTCCCTTATGATTATCCTTGACATATCATTTAGGTAACTGTGCTCTGAACCTTGCTTAATTATTATACCCCAGGAGAATAAGGGAGAAATACCTTGCCTGAGACTCTGGTTGCAGTCTGAGCAGCAGCACTGTATCTGAACTTGTCTGGTGTGTATTTAGACGTTGAAATGCTTGTGGGTTACACCTCCTCCCCAGCTTTAGGGATGGATGTCCATGCAAAATTGAGTGTGGTGAAGGGCAGAGTGGCAAGGTGAGAATCTTAATGTGATGCAGAAGTTGGATGTAGTTGCATGGAAAGCCATCAAAAGGGTACCTATTGCTGTTCAACTTTGAAAATATTTCTAGTGACATTCTGCACATGAACACATTCAAATACCTTTAGACATCTGATAAAAATACCTTGTACAAAGACAGCATGCTAAATTTAACTTGTGGAAAACAGAACCATTCAGAAAGTATTGCTGCTTACATAGATTACTCCAGCTTTCAAAACTTACCATATATGAGTGCTCATCTAGCCAGAAGTAGTTAAGATGATATATTTCAAATATACTTTAGAGAAAATTGTCCAAGAAAAAAAAAATCTCACCAAGATGTTTATGTTTAATTAAGCCTGAGAGGTTTAAAAAAACCACTAGTAAATAGGATTGAACATCTTATGGAAAGAAAATATTACAAACAACTTTTAGTTGACTGATCTTGGCAGATCCCTCAAAAGTTGTATGTTTTTAAAAGTCGAAGACTGGATAAAGAGTGGTTATATAAATTTAAATGGCACCAATTTCTGTAGCTCTGGAGTAATTACGATGTAGGCAGTGTATATTAATTTTGAATGCAAAATCTATTGGAGAAGGCTATATTTTACATTCAACACACTAATATTAAAAAGAAAATAAACTGAATAACTCTAACATGGAATGGTGGAATTTGGATCAGAATGTATAAAAGAAATTCCCTCTATAAGACATAGTAAAGAATATCATATTTAAATAAGTTTAAGATGTTTTCAGTCCATTCTATTTTACTCAAGAAGACTTTTTTTCTCTAAAATAGCACAAAATAGAATAAATAACTTTAAGATGTTGTCCAGTCCATTCTTTTTTTCCTTTAAAAAAAATATAATTAATCTGTCAATGAAGACAATTATAATGTTACTCAAAGTTCCCATCCACAGGAATAATGAAAACACCATTCCTACATAACCTATCCAAAGACAGAAAAAAAATCCACATTCTAACATGATAGACAGGCAAAATCACCTTTAAAAATAAAACTGAAAGGAGGAAGTAATATGATAGCTTCACAGGTTTGGCTGACCATAATTAAATGCCAAATCAAATACAACTCACTTTTTTTTTGATCTCCCATTTTCAGACCTACAGTACAATGACTCAGCAGAGTGCCACTTCTACTATTTTAAAATTTTCAAAGCAAACCTGTCATTATCACCCTCCTCCATTCTCTCTCCACACAGCATTTCTTCTGTATCTTCTTTCTTAGTAGCTAACCATGACTTGCAGTGTGTTTTGTTACTGTGCCTAGAGTAAAAATCTAATTGTCATTCCCTTTTTCATATCTCCTTGCATGATTAAAAACAAACAACAAATGAAACACACACACAAACCCACAAAAACCAAACAACAACAAAACAAACCCAAACCAACAAAACAAACAAGGGAACAAACAAGCAAACCCAAACAAGCACACTCAAAACCAGTTAAAGACTAAATAAGATACAGGATGTGCTTCCTAACTAGTCAATCTTTTGTCAGTCATCTAATGTTTCATCCCTACACTTCACATACCTTAAAGTAATACCATGGTACCTTTAAGCTACAGCAATGAAGTACACTTTAGAGCACAGAGTTGCTTTTGAAGAAGGGAATATTCTGAAGTTCTACTAAAAGCAGAGATCTGAGTCACTCATTATTACTGCTGGCCTTAGCCATGTGGACTAACGAGGACACCAGCATGATCTCTAGCTCATTTACAACCAGCTCTGTTTTTAAAGACACTGGGTATCAACAAACCATCTCTAATCTGATATTCAGAATGATTTTGGCCTTTATTTTCCATTTGCTTGCAAGATATAGTTGCTATGCAGCCCTTTCACCTTATGGCACACAATACAATCCAAGGTAACCCATAGCTGCCAAAGTCCCCAAGAGTTTTTAACATTGCAATATTTCTCCTGAAATATCTGAATTGAAAGAAAAGTTGTTTCTATACAGCAGTAAGAAACTGACAGAGGAATAGACTTGGGAGTCATTCATCATAAAGGTCAGAAAAAGAGAACAAGAATACTTATGAAAAAGAAAAAAATAGGAAATCTTGAAGAAACTGTTCTCGTTAGTAAATCTGTGGGCATGCCTTGTGTGCATGCTTTTTCTTATTGATTTTGGGAGAGGAGGTACAACAAAGCAACTGATTACTTGTATTTTTCACCTGGGAGATAGAGTCAAGCTGAAGAGTAATTATGACAGTTTGTAATAGTTGCATACTGCCCTAAACAGTGCATGCAAAGGTTTTTTAAATGCCATGCTAAAAAAGTGACTTAAGTGCTCCATCAGTGCCTTTTGACATGATAGCACTGTAACTGACTAGGGGCAATTCTGGTGATTCTGAGCAACTGCTGATGAGAATGAGTGTGTACAGACATTCTGAGACATGCACAGGAGACTATGTCTGAACACACTCAAATGCAGAAATCCTCGCTGCAGAAGAACTGAAAGGGGTTTCTGAGGGAAGTTACTGTGTCTGTAGCTCGTAATTTGAGAAAGAATATGCTTGTCTCACCTTGAGATTAAGGGAGGGTTTATAGGCATTTTTGTAAACCTGAATGAAAAAGGAAATTCAAAAGATTATATTAAGAAATTCACCATCCCAGCAGAGGTATGGAACCTTCTGCTGCACTGCTAGAACTCTGGTCGTTTGGAAATAGTTTGATAGACTGAATGATATATTAGAAAGAAACATGGATTTATTTCATGCTCCTGCAGTGCTAAAACAGAGAATGGTTTTGTTAAGTAGGTGATTTTTCTACTTTAAAAGCCCAGTTTCATACCAAAAAAGGACCCATTTATGAACTCAGTTATACAGTCACAGACTCATTTCCTGTCTTTATATTTCCAGTTTGCTTTCAAAGTTATTCCTTTCTGCAATTTACCTTTTAAAAGAATAAACTGCTATTGAAATTGTGGGGGCTGAAAAAAAAATCACATTTCCTCCAATACACTTGTGAATTTCATTATATGTGAAAAGCAGTTTTTAGCTGCAGAAGCCAATATTGCTTAGAGGAAGTCTAGTGAAGGGGCAGCTGGAGGTGAAAGGCTAGTCTATACTTTCTGTGACCTGTCAAGCTGAAGTACACACATGTGATGTAAGACATTTGTAAAGAGGTGAACCTAAAAAAAGGGAGAAGTTTTGCTGATGTCAAGGGGAAAGCCTTGGAGAATTAGCTGAAAACATTTGCAACAAATTGACAAAGTCATTTGAGTTCAATTTCTTGTTGTGTTGCCAAGGAAGTCAAGAGTTCCCTGTACCTCTAATTTCCTTTCTCTTTCCCTGAAAACGATCATTGACAGGGGTGTGAGGGAAGAGGAACAACCTGGGGGAGGCTGAGGGGCGAGTGTTAAAGGTAGAAAAGTGTATCTAGATACTAAGAGAAAAATCTCCAAAACAGACTATGTTGATAATTCCAAACAGGGAAGGGAAAAAAAAAAAAAAATCCAAACTCCATCATTTAAAAAAAACCCAACATATTCTTTTGTAGAATGCTAAATCTCAAAAATATTGAATTTTCAAACTACTGTGCTGGTAGATACTGGTAAATATCAGACATTCACTTAGGTCAGAAAGCAATGCAATAGCATCCTAATTTTCCATTAATTCCTTCACAGTGTTGACTGAATGAATGTCATAATTAGCAACACTGCTTTCTTTTTTATCTTTTTTTTTCCCCCGTTTCATTTAGAATAGGAGAGTTAGGGTAGCATAGTTTGGAAAAAAAAATGCTTTACAATGAAGCTTTTAATTTTCTTGCTGTTTTTCAGATTACCACCACAAGTGTTCAAAGACCAATTATCAATGTTTCCATTTTATTTCCCAATTTTGGTTTTTTCCTCTGTGTGAGAAGAGGAATTTCTAATAACCTTCAGTTTACAAATGTTGCATCTTATCTTATCTAGCAGATGGGATTTGAGCACTTGACAATTTCTGTTAATTGAAAAGAAAAACTTAACAACACGTGGCTGAAAGAGTACAAAACAATCCTTCATCTCCTCCTTAGTATCATAGCTCTACCTGAGAAAAATAATACAGCTTCTGTTGTTAACCTTGCTGTATGAACATACTGCTTTTCTATGCCCAAAGACATTTCTGAAATGATTCCTCATATGTAACATTAAGAAATAAACAAACAAACAAAAAATCTAAATAGGAACTCAGGTCTGCAAAGTTTATTTTAAAACCATGTAATATTCTGATAAATTAATTCAAATATTGTTTGCAAAGGAAGTATAGAAAAAAGCAGATAAGTGACTCCCCTTCACATATTTTAAAGCATCTTAATAGTTTCAGCAGAGCTAATTAAATTGTCGCTAACTTAATCCATGGATACTGATTCAATAAATTCAAATTTGTGGAAGAACTGAGCCATTCCTACTCTGACTGATTATAGCTGGGTTTTTAATGCTCAAGTGTACATCTGCATATTATAGGAAATGTTTTTCCATTCAGAATCAATGTTCAGGTGCTGAGAAAAGTGATGGGGTGAAACAAAGGATACTCCCTATAAGCATTAGCATTTTGAAAATGTTCAGGCTTGGTTTATTAATTAAGATGAAATACTCATAAGAGATGGGAATGTCCACTGTTAAGCCAGCTCAACCACTTGTTTGTTGGCATACTCCCAGAGTAGCAGAGTTGGGCTTGGGGAACTGCTTCATAATGTATTTAGTGACATGCAAAAGATGGTAAGTGAAAATTGTATCAGATTCCAGCCTCAGAGAAAAAGAAAATAAGAGCTCTATACACACACCAAAATAAAAAGAGTGTAAAAACCTCTTGAAAATAGGGCCAAAAGTGTCAGGTAATAGAACAGCAACACGCTTTTGCAGATCTCTGACTACCAAAGCTTTGGCCTAACTCCCAGCTTCAGAAGTTGGAGCAAACTAATCTCCATTTTGCCAAAGCCGATGGAAGCTCTAAAAGTGTAAATCTGAGCTAAAAGTGAAAGAATATTTCTTGCCATTTACAATTTTTCAAAGCACATAAATTTTTAAATTAAACACTGGAACTCTGCAACATTTGGACTATGCAACAGCCAAAATAAGTCACCAAAATTAATGGAAATAGGGCAGCAAGATTTTTCAGGATTATAGTGTGATGCAAGTGTTAGGCGGAGTGATGACAAGCCTGCTGTTCCTCTAGATATCTGTATTTCATTTTTCTCCTGTGCTCAGAAGTTGCACATAGTTGTTCCATTTACAGGAATCAACAAATTCTTGCATCTAGATTTTCACTCAATGAAACAATTTGCAAATCTACTCCAGCATTAATTATCATTTAACAAATCTGCACAGCTAATTCTGGCTTCTAAAAAATCTGTATTGAAAGTATTAGGAAGAATGGGTTATGAAGCATTGTCTCTTCAAAACTAGAGACAAACAATAAGTGAAATCTTAACCCTGAAATCTTGTGAATTAAAAAAACCCACATTAGAATATTTGGAGTAGAAATACAAAGTAGATGGTTCACACTCACATGTGGCTTTAGGGTGCAACACCAGGCTGAAAGAAAACAGCATTGCTGGGAAAGTTTTTCTCCGTTGTAACTTTCTGGGTCAAACTACAGAAATTCTAAGAAATAAAGGACGTCACAGACAGGCATTTTGTCAAGAAGCACACACGTGAAGCGAATGTGCCAGACCGTGGTGACATGAACTTCATAGTCAATTCGTACAGGGTGCATCTTTTGTACAATGACAGGTTTAACAAGAAAATATAATACTCATCTTAAACAATACCACAGAAAATCACAGAATCACAGAAACATTCAGGTTGGAAAAGACCCTCAGGATCATCAAGTCCAACCAATAACCCTACTCTACAAGCTTCACCCCTAAACCACAACCCCAAGCACGACATCCAAACAACCTTTAAACACATCCGAGGTTGGTGACTCCACCACCTCCCTGGGCAGCCCATTCCAATGCCTGACCACCCCTGTGAAAATTTTTTTCCTAATGTCCAGTATAATATCCATTAGGCATGTGTGAGTTGGTAACCCCACTGAGACATCTTCATCAAGACACAAGTTCCACTATGAAAAGATCCCTATATACACACACCCCACCCAGACATGAAAATATTTACCCATATTTCCCAACATATAATACACATACTGTACTTTATTGGGTAGTTTGCAGCAAGAGAGCAATTTTAAGAATGTGTTCCCAAATACTGCAAAATTCTCTTTGCCTGGCACTATTTACATCAACAACTACTCAACACCTAACTTATTCCAACACCTTGACAATGAGTTATGTCAGAACTACTGCATCTTTTGCAAAATGAGTTGGGATCTCTTCTCAGCGGATCATTTTGCCCCTCTCTTTCTTCTTACTAAGTTTTGTCCTGTCCATGGACTGAGGAAAATAGACTCTTCTGCCTTAACAGGCACCTAGGTATTATCATAACACAAACAACAATAACATGGGACGATGCTGTTAACTCAGTGTACTGACTTTACCTGATTATTCAGGCAATTTTCAGATCTGGCCTCAGCTGTACTGGGTATGGTTTCCCAGAATCAATGTCAACCTCCTGTGATCCTTGCTTTTCTGCTTTCCCCCTTGTTTTCTCTGTAAATATCCAGTTAATCAATGAAATTCCAAATAATTCAAAATCTAAACCAAAACTCTCAATTTGTTTGTTAAGGCACATAAAATAGCATAAGAAACTGAGCCACTCAGCCCCTGGATTGCAAGAAGAGACAAACTAATCTGGAGACAGAACACATGAGAATTTAAGGTGACAAACTCAGTTAAACGTTGACGAAAAAAAAATTGAGCTCTGCTCTCCGATGTTAGTATTAAATACTGAATCTCTCCTGTACCTAGAAAGATGCTAAGGTTCAAAGGATGCATTTACCACCACTGTTTTATTTGAGGTCAGTTTACTCTAAAAGTACATCTCCTGGTCATTCCCAGGCGCTGAGCTTACAATACAATACGATAAACCGGGTTGGAAGAGACCTTCAAGATCATCGCATCCAACCCATCAACCAATCCAACCCACCTAAACAACTAAACCATGCAACCAAGCACCCCATCAAGTCTCCTCCTGAACACCTCCAATGAAGGTGACTCCACCACCTCCATGGTTCACATTGCAGCTCTGGAGTGCTGGAAATGAACTTTGGGGTGAAACACAACTGGGAGATGTCCTTTAACACTCCAGCCACTATTGGGCATTCAGTCTGCAGACCAGGCCCATAGAATAATAGAATGTTTTGGGCTGGAAGGGACCTTTGAAGGTCATCTAGTCCAACCCCCCTGCAGTAAGCAGGGACATCTGCAACTAGACCAGTTCCTGTTGTGCTGCACCATTTACTAGTGTAGACAGAGTTGTATCACACAGGTGCTCAAGAGGGAACCCAAAGGGCTCATTAGTTGTGCTGATACCTCAAAACAAAGCAAAAATGTAGCTCTGTGAATCAAGTGAACACAACAGCAAGGAATGCCTGTGTTTGCAGGAAAACCAAAAACACTAGAAATTTTTTACAAAGCGTAAGAAAGCATCTGACATACTGAAACTTCTCAAGACATACTTCTTGTGGCTTTGTGTGGTGGGTTGAAGTTTCCCCCAGCATTAACTTTGCCAGACTGAGTTAGAAGCAAATGGAACTGTATTTACAAGCAAAAACTACACTCTACGATAGAATGAAACGAACAGGTGCAAAACATACAGTATTTACAATATTATACAATATTTACAATTAGCAAACAACACAAAGAACCTCCTGGTCAGAGACCAGGGAAGCCATTCCACTGCCCCCCCTCCCCCTGTCCCACGAGAGAAAAGGAGTGGAGAGAAAGCAGTGGGTTAGACTTAACTAAACAGCTCACCCAAGGCCAGCCAACAAGAAGGTTAATCTCTCCCAAGTGAAGCAAACCAGCAGAGATCAGAAAAGAAGAAAGAATTGTTTTTGTACAACTCCTCTTATACTAGATATTTATCCAATAGAATAATCTTCTGTTTTTCTTTTTACACCCAATAGTGATTTATTTATATTTTTCTACTTTCCTGCTCAAAATCTGTAACTAAATTTTAAAAGCATAGCCTAAACCAGCCACACTGTGATTGGTGTATTCCACCCCACCCCCACCCACTCTGCTACTTTCATATACTATCTTTTGGGAACAAAAAGGGCAAGCATGGAATAATCTGAATAGAGAATGACATGTCTTCTAGGAAATGTTTATGACATAAAACTGCCTAGATGGGATGTTGCTGACAGATACTGGCAAAAATCTAGTCATGAATGGGAAGATTAATAACAGAACTTCTTGTATGTTACCTCATTTGCCCAAGAAAGAGGAATACTTGGTGGTGAAAATATAATTATGTTGCAGTTTGGGCTGGGTGCCCCCTGCTTCCTGTGTCCAGAGGTCCAGCCCAGTGGGTGGACACAGGAAATTGGGTATTTCTACCATAATTCTCTGCACCACTATAAGATCTAGTGCGAGGTCTAAGCACCTCCTCTTTCCTCCTCGCCGTCGCCCGGTAATGGGGGAGTTGTTGTCTCCCGGCCATGGGCCTGGCTAGGCCCAAGGCCACGGGGGGATGGGCAGTCTCAGATCTGGCCAGCTGAGACTAGCCTGGCAGTGGGGAGGGGGGAAGAAGGAGCCCTGGGGGTCTTGGATGTACCCCCAGGTGGGGATGGGATTATCTTGGGACTGTTTGGGATTTCTTTTGTCACTCTGCTTTTGGCTTTCTGTAAAGATTCACCGCTTTTCCTTAAACTTTCCATCACTTTTGCAATCCGTTTTGTTTTGAGTTGTTTTATTCTGCCCGTGATGGGGAGGGTTTGGAGGGGGGCTGCCTAACCCATCACATTATTGGTAGCAGAGGATGGTTTTGGTGGGGAGGGGGTCTGCCCTCAACCCCTTTGCACTCCTGGCGAGCCAGCCAGGAGTAGGAGTTTGTTATTGTGGCCACTTTGCAGATCGGATTGCAAAAGACGGAGAGTTTAAATTCAGTTCTGGGCGTCGGTTTGGGTTTTGGAAGTTGGGGGTCAAGTTTTGTTGTTGGGGCGATTGTGTGAATTCTTGTGGATTGCAGGGGGACACCTGGTGCGTGGCCGATGGCACGGAGCCCCCTCCTGCTCTTCCATGCAGGGGTGGTTCCTGACCATCGGAATTGGGGAACCGCTTAAGAACGCGGGACCTGCCCTTCCTCCACCCTTTGCTCTCTGCGGGCGGTAGAAGCGGCGGGGAGTGAAGCAGGGGAGGGGCAGCGGCGAGCAGATCAGGATCGGGCCCGTTTTCGCTGCGGGAAAGAGCCAGCCGTGGCGAGCGGGCGAGCTCAGCTCCCGAAACTCAGGAGGGCGAACGGGGACCCCAGCTGCAAAGCCGTTCTCAAGGGCTCTGGGAACGCGTTTATGGCTTTCGCTGGAGAAGCCGTTTGAATGCCCGAGGGGTGGAGGCGATTTTGATTCTGTACCGCGGCGATAGAGGCGGCCGGACCTCTGCTGTATGCTCGGGCTGCGGCGGCGGTGGCCTTGGCCGTGCGCTCGGAGTAGCGACGGCGGCGCCCGGCCGGCCACACGGGCTGCGGTGGCGGCGGGCCTGGCCGTGCCCTCGGAGCGCCGGCCCCGGCCCCGGCCCCAGCCGTGCGCTCGGGCTGTAGTGGGTCCGGTCCTAGTCTCTTCCCTGATTACTTTTCGGACCAGTTCTGAAAAATAGCGCCGAGCACCTGGCTCCACCTCCCTTCTTCTCAGTAGGTTGTGGTGCAGTCCCTCCCCCTTCTGGGGGGGTTTGTGTAGCTGAATGCTGGTCACGGCTTGGTACGCGAACGCCCAGAGGGGGGCGGTGTACTGTGACATGCGTTTGTATAGCCTCGGGCCGCGGCTGGAAGCGGTCAGCACTGGGCTTGGGAAAGGTCCGTGCAGGGTTGAGGAAGGCTCAGTGTGCTATTTTCCTGGAGGGGCGGAGAAGGAGTTAGAGCCAGATTGTTCTGA
Organism: Picus viridis; assembly: GCA_033816785.1. Lineage (NCBI taxonomy): Eukaryota > Metazoa > Chordata > Aves > Piciformes > Picidae > Picus > Picus viridis. The sequence goes on along the minus strand of CM066574.1, from coordinate 13,249,626 downwards.
CTGGCTTGCCCCAGGGGTGGAAATATGCCACTGAGTAAATGGAGATGGAAGTAGAAGTTGGTTGAGAAGTTGTGAGGTTTTTTCCAGGTGACCAGGATGTCCACCGGATCCATGAAGAACTTGCACCGCAGAAGAGTGAACTCTGCATCGCTGGGTGGTTCCATTAGATGAGAGAAGAAGAACTGGAATGGACTGACACTTGACCCTGACTGAGAGAGACTGTTTGGGTGGACGCCCAGATGAAGATATGGACTTCGCCGGACATGTCATCGGAAGAGTTCTAATTTGATGATATGTTTGGGGTGCAGAGATTATGGTATGAAATAAGGGGTGGCATGTTGCAGTTTGGGCTGGGTGCCCCCTGCTTCCTGTGTCCAGAGGTCCAGCCCAGTGGGTGGACACAGGAAATTGGGTATTTCTACCATAATTCTCTGCACCACTATAAGATCTAGTGCGAGGTCTAAGCACCTCCTCTTTCCTCCTCGCCGTCGCCCGGTAATGGGGGAGTTGTTGTCTCCCGGCCATGGGCCTGGCTAGGCCCAAGGCCACGGGGGAATGGGCAGTCTCAGATCTGGCCAGCTGAGACTAGCCTGGCAGTGGGGAGGGGGGAAGAAGGAGCCCTGGGGGTCTTGGATGTACCCCCAGGTGGGGATGGGATTATCTTGGGACTGTTTGGGATTTCTTTTGTCACTCTGCTTTTGGCTTTCTGTAAAGATTCACCGCTTTTCCTTAAACTTTCCATCACTTTTGCAATCCGTTTTGTTTTGAGTTGTTTTATTCTGCCCGTGATGGGGAGGGTTTGGAGGGGGCTGCCTAACCCATCACAAATTAATACCTTATTTCCTCTAGAATCATGAATAGTACAAGAATACAAGAAAATATGAAATGCTATTAACATTGTCTTTCTGCAGCTGAAAAAAAACAAACACACAACGGGCAAAAGAGGTTATTTTTAAGTTGTCTTTTTCTCTTTTAGCTAGAGAAAAAGATCATAAAAGATGAAAACATTTGAAACCCCATTAATTCCACCCAGATATTACTTTGCACCAATTTAGCAGAAAATGAACAAAAATAATAGTGATAAAGTTATATGAGGAAGTATGAAATCACACACAACAGAAAAATATATATGTCTCTGAAAATCCAGAAATAAATACTTGGAACATTTCCTAAATACTTGTTAAGAATACTGGAAACCCCTCAGAATGCAACAAAAAAATATGGAATTAAGTTTTTATGTGCATCTCAAGTGTATTGAAACACCCCCTGTAGTTCCTTTGCTGCTGGAATACTGAAAAGAGCTGGTAGGATAAGTTATGGGTGATTCATGCCTTGTTTTGGAAGTTTACATGAAAGATGATGGTGTACCCTGCAGAAGAAATTCTGAACAAGGAGTGGTGAACATCTGTGCCGTTTCCTCTCTAAGAAAAAGAAAAGTTCATATCCCACCCAGGGAGAAGAAGTGACCCTGATAAAGAATGTAAGTGATCTTGTTTGACCTGTCACGTAAGACTAGTGCTGACCTCTGCTGCTTAACCACAATGCATGTTTTTTGTTATGAGTGAGCAAGCATGCATTGCTAAAAAGGAATGCAAGGAATAGGAATGATGCTGAACGTCAGGAGAATGAAATATTGATGGTGGTAGTGAAAGTATGTTTGTTCAGGTAGGTATGAAAGGCTAAACGGAGGAGGAAAAGACTAAAGAAGAAAGTTAAACATAGATGTAACTAAGCCACTTGTATTCTAGAAACAAATCAAAGAATATGCCACTTCTTTATACCCCTCAGACAAGTAGGATTCTTAAAAACATACTAGAACTGCTCATTACAGAGTTTAAAGCAATAAATAACCCAAATATTGTACCAAAATGTTGATCCAAATCTATTTGGGAATGTTAGCAATCAGCATTCTATATTATTTATATAACTCTGCAAATTATAAATTAAGTACTTCTAACTCAGCACATGGATAGCATGATTAATCACTCCTATCCAGAAACCACCCATTTCACTCATCTATTTCCTTAGAAAAAGCAAGGACTCTTATTTGCCAATAGCTGGATGCATAAATATTTCTAATATTAGTACAAATATAGCACACTGTTCCTGAAAAATGAGGTCACAAGAGATTTTAATTGTCAGCCTTTCCATGTGGTAAGATAAAAGTAAAATAAAATACACTTGGCTGCTTACTGACAATGTCTACTATCTACAGTACAGTAGACAGCATGCTTACTATCCAGTCCTTACAAACATATTGGCTGTGTAGCTCTTTTGTTAAATGTGATTAATACAACAGATGAAAAACTGAAGTCATATTTAATCCGTGTAATCTCAAAACACAAATCAATGCACTTCTTTCCACATTCAAGAAGGGTAATTTATTAAGGGAATTCTGGAAGGAAAGGAATTTACTAAAGGAATTCACCTCAGTTGAAAATTTGGCCTCCAGTATTAAAAGTGACAAATAGAAAAATTGGAGAATGCAACAATAAATCTCGTTACATTGCAGCTATTTCTTTTTCCTGGAACACCCTAATTTAATCCTGAAATAAAAAGCACAGGACTAGCATCAAGCACAATAGAAAAACACTGCCAGGTGTGATGAACAAATTTTGGTAATATGAGAAGCAATTTGACAAAAAGAGTCTAGCCTGTCAGCAGTCACTATGCAATGCATTTTTAGCAACAGTAAGAACGTGTTTGGTGGAGCTGGATGACTCAAAACCCGGGAAAAAAAAATACCCTAGAACTTTATGTCCCTGGGTCAAAGGTTCAAATGCAACAGTGCAATAACTGAACTTCAGGCATCTGACAAGAAATAGTAATCCAGATGCCACTCACTCTATATAGATACTTAAGACATCTACAGGGAAAATTGAGATATTAAAAAGGCACACCAACAGGGCTGGGACACCGAAAAGGGAACTGCAACCATGAATCACAGAGCAATACTTCTTTTTTTCTGCCTAGAGAATAGGCACTTTATTCAGAGGAGCAGGTGAAAATGACAGTATTAAGCTTTTATAATGCCACTCTCTAAAAAATTAATCTATTATAAAATCACAAGATCAATTTTTTAAGGAAGATTACTTCAGTTTTCTCCTTAGTCCAAAAGAATGCTTTCATCTGGCTAGAAATAAGGCACACTGGCCAACTTAACAATGTTGCTTAAGCCACATTTATTTCAGTATCATTAGCCAGTAGGTAGTACAACCATAAATATGCACATGCTAAAGGGAAGGTGTGAAAATGCCTCTCCTATTTGATGAAACAGCCTTGCTGTTTGAATGAATACTTTAACTACTGTGGTGTTTATGCTGTGTTAAGGTACAGAAGTATAAGTTAATATCAGCTGTTACACATCAGAAATGTTAGTCAGTAGATTAGTTTTGGAGGGAACAAAAAGGCAAGGTAAGTAATATACTTTTATTTATCAAATCTTGCAGGTGCAAATAATTGAGGTACTAAAATTTCATCAGCAACAGCAAATGAACATTATTAAATTTATATGGATGGCTGATTTGTGAGCACATTTAAATTCTCAGATGCCCAAGTGCTGTTAGTTGTCCCCTTACTATATATATATATCCTACTTTCTTTTTCAGCTATCCACAAATCACTAAACAAGCAGAAGAATGCTGGGATAAATTTTCAGGAGTTATCATCCCACAAAATTTCCCCCTTCTTGCAGTCACAGACTTTAGAAGCAGATTAGAAACTACATTGATACTGCTTTATCCCACAGCAGGTTCTAATAACCTTTTTTAAGTGCTGAACTTTTCTAATAAATACTGCAAGAAATGCAAATAAAGCTGTGTTGCTATTATGTTTCCTATGAGTTTCAGCTTGCAGGAATCAGAGCTTGTGAACATCATCTTTTCCTCTTTTTGAATATCAACAAAGTCCGGCTACTCATATTAACCCTATTCTGTCGCTTTTGTGAGTGGATTTCTTTCTCTGGTTAATCTTGAAATGCTTCTTAGTAATACTGCTTGATAGCTCTATGTGTTCACTCAGTAAGGTATCTTCCATAGCCAGTGTACCATTTATTGAATATTAAATAAATAAAAGGCTTCATAATACATTGGTATGCTACCTTTTCCAACAAATATCTGCTTCCTATCTCACTCATAGCAGAAGCAATGGCCAAACTCCTAAAATGAACTGCAGTGTTCTTACTCTGCAAAAGAATGTATTACTATTATGAACACAAGGAACTCGGAGGGTTTCTACTGGTTTTATCAATTTCATCATCCTCCAAACTTCAAAATAATGCAAGGTGGGGTTTTTTAGACCATATTTTATAGAACATTAACTCTTCTGCCCTGGGGACTTCCAGAGACAGTTCAGCCTGATCTCCAACAATTGCAGTCAAAACTCTTGACATGTCCTGAGGTTGAATCCATTAAAGTGTAAAGGCATTTTGGAGCATTCTCTTCATGTTACCTTGACAAATGGAAGGGTTTTGTGTTTCATTGGTTAGGAGAGAGTCAGGTTTTAGTTATTTGAACGTGGGGTAACTTCATTCATGGATCAAAAAAGACCTCTTGGGGCTTCCAAAGTCTTAATTATTTTAGAGCTACAAGGCATGATTTGGTAGAGATTTGAGTAATGGGAAACATACTCTTCTGGGATCATTTCACTTTGGGGAGCTTTCCAGCTGTGAAACAGGCTCTCAAACTTAAAAGCTCTCCAAAAGCTCTACCTGGCCCCAGGCCCAAATTTCCCTATAACAAAAGTTGACTCGCTGAAAAACTAGTGTAATATATGCAACCAAAAAGCTGCAACATTAAAAGAATTGGTAAGATTTATGATAACACTAAAAGTTGTTAAAGTGTTTTTTAAAAGGTCAGCTTTTCACATTTAGAATCAGAAGAATGTTCATTTTTGTATAATCACTGCATACCAAATTCTAAATTCCAAAAAAGTGACAGCTATTTTATTATGCAAGCTATATAAGGAGGCTTGCACATGACAGTATTATGCCATTAGAATAAAGTGAAGCTTCCATTTGTTACAATTCAGAATGATAAATATCAGGATTCTTTCCTTTAGAATTGTTTTTGGGGAAAATGGCTTATATAGTGATGGCTCATTTATTAGCTCCTACGAACATAAATAATAAATCAATCGAAATCTCTGGGTGTCTGACATTACTGCGCAACATTCAAACAAAGTGTATCACTTTCAGGGCATATTTATCAGCAAAACATTATGGGAAACAGGTCACTATTGAGCTCATTAATAGTCATTTTACACTGTACATACAAGCAAAAGTAGATAAAAGCTGTCCCATACTATTTGGGATCTGAATAGGGTGTGATTTTTGCTCAGAATTGTTTAAACTCAGATTCTTTCTACTGTGATCAGTATTAAGAACACTAGTAAGCAGTGTTTGAAAAATCTAAACCCTGGAATTTTATAGGCCAAACTCTGTTTAAAAGCTCACAGAAAGCATTAGGCACCAGTTCAGTTTGTGCTCTACTATGATGGTTTCTTTAAACAGGCTATACCGAAAATGTCCTCTCAGTATGAGAAGACTTGCGAACAACTGATGGAATTATGTATGCCATTAAAGAAAGCCATTAGGCTTAAGGAAATGGCACATGCACTGAAATCACACACAGCAACCACTGAAATTCCCTATCATATCAAAATATCAGGAAAGCATCCATGAGAAAAAAAAATCTTCTTCTGTTGAAGTGTAGGGGAAAACTCTTTCATGTTTATGGGCTTTACTTGAAGTCTGGAGCACACACGTCTCCTGTATTTCAGAAAAAAGAACTGCAGATCAACAGTCTCAGTGTCTCTATGGTCTTTCCTCTAATCCTCACCTAGAAAAGCCTCTGTTCCACTTTGCAGTGATGATACTATTTTAAAAAGTTCCCTAGGACAATGATTATTAAAGCTTCAATTCTATACTATGAGTGACTTTGAATAATATGCCTAAATGTGTCTCCTTGTTAGATTATGTACTGATACCTCTCTCTCTTAGTTAGGTCACTTACAATAAATATTCTTCATGGCTCTGAGAAAGCACTCCAGTCATCTACCTGAACACTAACAGACAAATACTGTTAGCTCTCTGGTGCATACAATAATGTTGGGTATCTGGGATACCCTCTGGATGAGAAAAGTGCAGAGGAACAGAAGGTAGACAAGCTCATGCTAGGTCAGTCCAGATAAAACCCAGTCTGTCCTGAGCCAAGCAGAAAAAGATTTTGTTTCACAAGCTTCCTACAGAGAACAGCTTCCTACTTTTGGATCATGATTCACCAAGATCAGTGCTTAGAGAGGAAACAGGTTTGCTAGCATAGGCACAAATTGAGATGGGAGCTGTCTCCCTGGGAAGCAATAGGTCAACAGCCCAAATTACAAGCGTTCCTGGAGTGTTACAGCCAACCATGGGAAGGCTTCTTCCCTGCAGCCCCAGCTCCACTGGATTGGTGACAAGGGCAGGAAGGCTGCAGACTAAGATTATTAAGAGGAAGAATTCGGTAAAATAATAACAATAAAATCTGCTTTGTGCACGATCCGAATTACAACAGTGGCCAAAAGTTAATGCCTAGGGAGTTAGCACAGGGCAAGCATGCAGTGTTATCTTTCCAGGACACCCTCCCAGCCTCCAGTGATTTCCAGTTCACAAAATGAAGGAAAACATTTATCTGAAAGATGATTACATACAATGTCTATTGCTAGAAGCAGTGGCTGTTACCCAGTAAATCCCTAACCAGGCAAAATACCACAAATCATCTTCATTCAGTAAAAAATAATAGGTTAATATAACTGTTATTTCAGTAGCTGCAACTGCCCTGCTCTGAGCATGAAATGCTAGTGCTGCATACACTAGTCCGTAGGGCTTTCCTTCTGTACTTACAAGTCTCTTAAAAGGTTCACTGCCTGCAGCCCGAACAAAGGAGCCTCACAGCTGCACACAGACATCACAGATGCAGTCCCTGGGAGTGTTCACACCAACCAAGAGTGCCCCTGAAGTAGCTCTTCACAGAGCATGGACTTGCCTGTCACATGGACAAAGGCCTTGCAAGGATGGACTTGAGCCTCACCAGAACTTCCATGCCCAAATCCTACAGGTGAGATTGCATATGCACGGGTTTTCTGCAGCCTGCCACTGAGACGCTGCAGAACTCAGGGTGGAGAGGTCAGTCACAGGACGTGATCTTTGCTGTTCTTCACAGCCATAGACACTGCTGAGCCCCAGTCCCACCAATATGTGGAGTTTTTCTAAACCCTAGGGATGCTCCTTCTCTAGCTAGGTTTACTGATGCTTTGGTCATAAGACTTTATTTCCCGATGTCTTGCATTGACTTGTTGTAAGTATTCCCAAGGAAGGGAGCTAGGAAGACAAGCCCACAAAATAACAGATTTCACCATGAATTAGATCTCCCAGGGGTGCTGGCAAGTGACAGAACCTGTCACAGCTTGTGTAAGGGAAGAGTACAGCCTATGTTGCTGTTGGGCAATGTTCCCAGCCCTCCAGCAACTCAAGGAGGCTCACCAAAAGAGGTTCCCAGCGAAAGAGAAAATGGACAAAATGCCTTTTTTGGACATAAATTTTAGACATGTATAACTTTTTAGGCAATTATTATTCCTATAGATACTGAAGGAGCACCTGTGACTAAGTACTCCAAACTTTTGCAAGCTGAAGAATGAATTGTTCCTTAACTAGTCACTGGAATTTAACATAACTTTTACAAAAGGAAAACCAGATACAAAAAAAGCCCACACTCTTGCAGTTCAAAAAAGAAACTAAGCCAGAGAGAGAAGAGGACTGCTGTCCCATCCAAAGATAACCTATATTTGCCAAAACTGCCTTCATGTCACATTTTAAAAGATATTTATTTCAAACTATATGGAAATCACTCCCTCAGTTGGAACCAAGCTTATTTCAGCAGCTGTAACTTCTTCATGCAGAAAAGCCTGAATTTAATATGCAGAGCTACCACTAGGGCCTGACTGGTCATGCACATCTGCATCAAACCAGGACAAGAGTACTGGCTGTATGTTTGCAATCTGACAGACATTATCAGAGAACAATACTCCCCCATCTTTAAAGAGGGTTGCTTTAAAACTTTTCCCAGCATTTTGTTTCAGTAGCTATAAGAAGGAGACACAAGAATCAGGTTACACCTTCTGAAGGACTTCCTCACATCATAAGCATCCTCAACAGGAATCTCACAAACTCTTGCCCCTTTAAACTCTGCCATGCTGTACAGCTTTTTCCTGCCCCCTCTTGAAAAAAAAGGCAAATAAATCATTTTACCTGTTGGAATGTAGTTCTAAGTAAGTTATCTCCATAACTCAGGTATTTGAAATTAACTTTGTACTATGAACATGCAGACAACAAATTAGTTCATTCTGACAAAAATATTTTTCTGTGATATTCACAGAATCACAGTATCACAGTATCACCAAGGTTGGATGAGACTTCAAAGATCATCAAGTCCAACCTGTCATCACAGATGTCATGACTAAACCATGGCACCAAGTGCCACGTCCAATCCCCTCTTGAACACCTCCAGGGATGGTGACTCCACCACCTCCCTGGGCAGCACATTCCAATGCCTAACAGCTCTCTGTGAACGTCTCCTAACATTCAGTCTAAACCTCCCCTGGTGCAGCTTGAGACTGCGTCCTCTTGTAGTTCAGAACATAATTACCACAAAATGTATTTTTTCACCATGTTCAGTCCAATCTTTAAAGATTTTTAGAATGGTGAAGGAAGCAAGCTTCAAACCATGCAGATTATTGCAAACTATTGCATGTTGATAATACTTTCAAGAAAGGTAACACCAGATTTGTTACTGAGAAGAAAAATCGCATCTTCTTATAGAAAGCCACAATTCCCTACAGCTCTGTCTCTCAGAAGCACACATATACAGGCTCAAGGGGCCACATCCTTCTCCCATGGGTAAGAAAATGTTCATTTAAATCATGTTTATAGGTGTGGTTGCACTGAAAACTTGCATATCTTGGGCATGTGAATATTGCCAGTATACATGGCCACATGTACCCTTTTTATAGTCAAAACTGCAAATCATCTCCAGCACTGAAATAAGTCATCACTCATCAGTTACATGCCACAGTAAAATCTATCTCTGTTCTCTCTCTGGGTAATTATTTAACAAGCATCTGCACCAAAGAGCAGCTATGTAGCTGAAAAACTTGGCTCATTTTTTGGTGGATCAGGTTTGGTTTTCATTTACTCCATAATTGTATCTAAATAAATATTAAAAGCTTTCAGAAATATTCAGTTGCAATAAGTGATCAAAGCTGTAGTTATTTAGGCGCTTTTTTTTTTTTTTTTTACAGGATGGTTACAAACACATTAGCAGTGGTTTTCTTTCTTTTCCCCCACTCCCTGCACTATAAAAGGATAGCACTGTTCCAGTCATTACTGTGTGAGTGATGGCTGCATCACCAGTCATGGCAGAACAAGTCTGTCTCTGCCCATTTATCACTTCAGGACATCATTTCAGCCATTGTGATATACTTGCTAAGGTCATATAGACTTCCCTTTTTCTTTTTCTCTTATCTGCTCCTGCATGGCTTCCTTTTTCTCACCTAGATCACTGTGATCACTTCACATATTTTGATGACTTTATGAGACAATTGTAGGTCTGCTAACACATTGACTGAATCAATTTTCATTTAGTGACTATTTTGGAATTTCAGCATCATGGAGAAAGGATACCAGTGCCAGCTATGTCTAAATCATGGATTCAAGTGGGTAAGAGTGTCGAGATGAAACTGTCAAATCAAGGAAACTGTGGCATATGAAAACAAATTAGAATTAACCAGGTTGGAAAAGACCTTTGAGATCATTGAGTCCAACCTATCATCCAACTCTATCTAATCAACTAAACCATTAAACACTTCCAGTGATGGTGACTCCACCACCTCCCTGGGCAGCCCATTCCAATGGCCAATCACTCTTTCTGTGAAGAACTTCTTCCTAACAGCCAGCCTAAACCTCCCCTGGCACAGCATGAGACTGTGTCCTCCTTTTCTGTTGGTGGTCAACAGAGATCAACGCCCACCTGGCTACAACCTCCATTCCGGTAGTTGTAGACAGCCATAAAGTCTCCCCAGAGACTCTTCTTCTCCAGGCTAAGCAACTCTAGCTCTCTCAACCTCTCCTCATAGGGCTTGTGCTCCAAACCCCTCACCAGCTTTGTTGCCCTTCTCTGGACATGCTCCAGCAACTCCACATCTTTCCTAAACTGAGGGGCCCAGAACTGGACACAGTACTCAAGCTTACAAAACCATTATAATAAACAAACAGCAATGTTTGTGTTATAGACCTTTGGAAGTTATTGTGTTTTCATTCCTTCTGATAAGGAAGCTGTAATTTGCAGTCATAAACATGTTCAGTAATAGTGACTTGAGTGAGGCTTGTAGGATATGATCCTTCAGGAACTACTCATGTACATAATGTATGTAAACTTCTGCAGCACCAAAAACCCAGCTTGCACATTACACCCATCACATTGTAAACTGTGTTATACAAGTACCATTTCCAGTATTTTCACATCTTATTTTCTGTCAGCCTGCTATCACACATCTTTGTTGGTATTTAATACAGACACCATTACAAGAAAAAGCCAGCCATTTGTTTGCAATGAAGTGCGTGCAAGGGCTCCTAGGACTCTGCTGGGCTGCAATTTCCTTGGTTCAGTATGGAAAATCTGGGTGGGTTAAAAAAAAAAAAAGCAATTTGGATGTCAGCCTGAGAAGGTTTGGCAAAATTCCTGGTTTATAGAATTTCTACTGCCTGCTGCTTGTGTTCCAGGTAGTGCAATGCTTCAGAATCTTAAAAGATTTCTGCTTTAGCAATTATTTTTACAGACTTCTTGATAATGCCAATTAATTGCTCCTCATGTGATTTAGTTCTTACTGCTTATAGCACGTCATCCAAAATTAAGTTCCACATCAGATGGTAATAGAGCTGGTCAATATTCTATTTATTCTACATATTGAACTTATCAATAAAGAGGAAAAAAAATTACCTGCAAAGGTTTGGAACACATTGAATCTGCTGTCTTTGCTCAAGGAGACCAGGAAAATATTCATTGTGATACCAAATATTCATGAAAGTCTGCATCTCCACTTTGAGTCAGTTTTACTCATAAACCTTGACAAGATCAAGTTGATGTTATTGAAAATCATATCCAGCATCTTAGCTGCTTAATAATTTATTGAGTATGAGGTTTTCTGTGAGCAACTGGCAAAATCCATAATATGAGTCTTGATATTAATGTAAAATTGTAACTACCCTGAGAATTTTGGGGGAAAAAAATTACAAGCAGTACCTAACTTGTCTTTTAAGCTTTCTACTACTGTATGATTTCTTAATACAGCACTGTGAGAACAGTAAGAAGGAATGGCTCTCTGTATTTGTTCCTCTTGGGGATCACACGATGAGAATATCAAAACATTATTTGATAGCTGGGGCCACAGCGACCATGGAATATTACCTCACGACCACCGAGATAGAAGAACTACGAAGGAAATAAAAACAATGAACTTCACTTCAGCAATCAAGTTTTTAAAAAACTTACAGAATTGGCTGTAATTTTAAAAGAAACTTTCTCTGAGATGAACATAAAGTTAAGGAGAGTTTGTAATACCTTAAAAATGTCAAGGAATGAAACCAGTGTACCAACAGAGCAAACCAAAAAACTCCTCATTATGAAGAATGAAAATTAAGATATAAGCTGCCCTAAGTCATGAACTTTTCTTGATTCCCAACACAAGATGGAAAGCACAGGAAATATTTGAAACATACTGTAACAAAAGAACAAATAAACTATTTATAAACATATATATATATGTATAAATGTAATCATCACAAACATATGTAAAGCATAACTACTAACAGTTGTGTGGAATACAAACTGCATAAAATTATATCCACATTAGCACAAGAGATAGCAAGTACATGATTCAAGCTTAGCAATTCTTTTAATTGCAAGAACACTTAAATACTGAAATACATTGCCTGGGAGAAAACCACCACAAAAAGTCTTTGCAATAGGTTAGAAACACCTGTCTGAGAATGGTTTTTAGGAAATGTTATACACCCTGCCCTGGGCAAGGCAGAAGGATTAGAAGCTTCTTCTATGATTCTCATAGCCCTACTGTTCAGTGCTGATTTCTATTCTATCAGTTTTGCATGGCCTTCCGTGCCCTTCATAGCCTAACTCATCAACTTACTCATCCTGTTTCTATGAACCTGCAGCTAGCTCTTCACTATATTATCCTCAGTAATACATTAAGGGCAGACCTTGTCCATCTCCTCCATATCTAATATCCTTTTTTGGTATGTATGTCAGACAAAGAACTGAACTTGGGAGATGAGAAGGATGTGGTTATACTGCAGGCAGGGGCTGGAGAGAAATGCAAGTGGGAGGGAAAACAAGGAGGGAGTTGAGTTTGTGTTGAGTGCATTTAAGGCTAATGAGGACAAAAGTACTTGTGAAATGCATTCATTGGTGTAGTGCTCACGGAAGGGTGGTGCATGATGTTCTGTGAAGAGGACTTTTTAAATATCCCAGCAAAGGTTTTATCAACAGTTGGATTTCTGCTGGAACAACTATGGCACATTACTATGTAGTATGTGAGGGTTTTTAAATTATTGCTTCCCTGAAGGAAATGCTCTCTTGCAGTTTGTAAGAAGGCAACAATGACTACAGAGATGGCCCACAAGGCCCATGTGCTGCCTGAGGAAACTCAAATGTATTAGCTTAGGCACCAAAGCAGTATAGCACTGACCATGCCATGCTAGCATGACATTCCACCAAGACAGTACGTCTTGCATTTTTTTGTTTGCGTACCTGAAACTTTGCTTAGTTTTTAATCCTTTTCAGGGAAAAAAAAAATAATTGGGTGATTGCCAAACAATTTGGAACAGCTGCAATATTTAGCTGAGGGTTCTTGGTCTGTGGGGACATTCAATAAGAAGCAAGTAATGAAGGGCCAAAAAATCTCAATGGTTTCTGTATTGATTCTTATTTTGGTTGCTATTTGCAATGTGGTTTAGGTGTCCTAGAATCCCTAGGAGTGCAGCTTGCTAAAACAGCAATTCTTTTCTTGACTAATGCAGAAACCAGTGTGAAGCTAGACAGCAATCTAAAAGTTCTTTGCATATCCCTGATCCTACCTTTCATCTGCTGTGCACAGTGGTGGCGTTAATGCATTTTAGTCAAGCAAGACAGCCAGGGCTGAAATTGCCAAGTCCCCCTGTGATAAAGCTACTAAACAGCCTAAATTCTGTCTAGCCCTGAAGCAGCAGGGTCCTGGAAGCTGGCAGAATTTTCCGTCTCGCCTTGTCTTTCCTTACTCTGAGCGACATATAAAGTGTCTCAAGACAATCAGCCACACAAAGATTTTGGAAGATAGTCACGGAATCATTACCATCATCATTTCCTAAACCACTTGCAGCTTGACAACACTCCTACAGTCCCTATAACTTGACTTAAGTATGTGCAAACTCGTAAAAGTTTGTTTTATATGGTTGTCATTGTTGACTTTAGGAAAAGGCTTTCATGATCTAATAATCTGAGGACCCTTCAAATGTTAAAGCTTCTAACTCCATATGAAAGCTTCTTACAAGCAACATACACATTTGAAATATGAAGTACTTAAAATATCTATATTCACCTGTGCACCTACTATAAGCTTTACTCTAAATACGCTAGTAGTTATTTCTGTCTGAAAGTAGGCTGTTTAAATGCAAATGACAGAAATAGTAGTGAGTTTTCACGGGTTCTTTCAAATAATTTACTTTTTGACCCTATTTTTGTGTGCTTTGAAAAGTTTTTGGGGCATGATTATCACAGTATCACCAAGGTTGGAAGAGACCTCAAAGATCATCAAGTCCAACCCATCACCACAGACCTCATGACTAGACCATGGCACTAAGTGCCACATCCAATCCCCTCTTGAACACCTCCAGGGATGGTGACTCCACCACCTCCCTGGGCAGCACCTTCCAACGGCTAACAACTCCCTCTGTGAAGAACTTTCTCCTCACCTCAAGTCTAAACTTCCCCTGGTGCAGCTTGAGACTGTGTCCTCTTGTTTGTACAATGCTTATCCAAAATCAGTGATGCATTTTGCACCACTGTCCCACAGCTATATCTATTCATATTTGCCCTTTGTGCCATGTTACTGTGTAAATTAGTCAAATCCATTTCTTAAAGAACTCAGGCTCTTTTAAAAATTAATCTATCAGTAATTTTCAGCCTTTTTTTTTTTAAAGTGCAGTCACTGCTGGCTGCTCTGTGCAATATCAGTACTTCTCACACAACACAAATTACTGTATTGCCAGGAGATATCTACTAGGAATTAACTATAACATTCTTGACTGCACACAAATAAAATCAAACCAGCAAAATTTTGTAGGCAGCTGATAGACTTCAAACAAAAAGAAGCCTGCAGTCTTCTAAATCCAGATTAGCACCTTCTGAGTCATGAGTGGGTAAAAAAAAATAAATCAGCTATTATGCACAAGAATTTGTACAAGATTTTATATCCCACATCTTAAACTTTCTCATCCTTCTTCCTCAAGGATTCCCTGCACCAGCCATGGTTGCTATATATACCTTCTATGATTTTTTTTTCTGCCAACGAACTCTTCCCTGTCTCTGCTTAAAACTGTGAACTTTTTGTTTTTACAGAACCTTGTGAGAAATTCCAAGGCCAAAAGTCACATTTTGTCATCAACCACATCCTTTTGCCCTTTTTTTTCCCCCTCCTTCTTTTTTGGTTTTGCAGTCACCACATGGCATATTAGCTTCAGCTGATGGTAAGCAGTCTATACTTTCTCATTTGTCTTCCCATGCAACCAGTGCATTACGCCCTGCATCAATGAAGCAGAGGTCTATTGTGGAGCCTGGGAATGCAAACATGCATAAACAGCATAACCAGATATTTCTCATGGCCACATGAGCTGACACATGTTCCTCAGCTGTGGATTTGTTATAATTTGAGAGATTTGCAAAGCGACTTTGTAAGCTGAAGGTTTTTATGGGGGAAAAAAATAAAATCAATTCTTTTACAAATACTTCCAATTTAAATTAACCAAATATTACCTCAGGGCTTTTTCTTTTCTGATTAAAATAATAATTAAACACACAAATTTTGCTTCTTGAAGACTAGAGAATATCTCCCAGTACACAAGTATCATAGTATCAGTCAGGGTTGGAAGGGACCACAAGGATCATCTAGTTTCATCCCCCTGCCATGGGCAGGGACACCCCACACTAGATCAGGCTGGCCAGAGCCTCATCCAGCCTGGTCTTAAACACCTCCGGGCATGGGGCCTCAACCACCTCCCTGGATAACCCATTCCAGGGCTTCACCACTCTCATGGTGAAGAACTTCCTCCTCACGTCCAGCCTGAATCTCCCCACCTCCAGCTTCATTCCATTCCCCCTAGTCCTATCACTACCTGATAGCCTAAGTCCCTCCCCAGCCTTCTTGTAGGCCCCTTCAGATACTGGAAGGGCCCAATCAGGTCACCACATATGCTATATGTTACCATCTTGGGACAATTTATTTTAATTTCTTCTATTTTTATGTCCCATCGCTAGACTCAAGCACACGTACACCTGTATGTCTATGCACCTGTCAGCAGAGTGGTTGAAGAATGTATTCAGAGCCTCTCAGTGTTTCAATGTATTAAGAATGTATTCAGAGCCTCTCAGTGTTTCAATGTATTAAGAATGTATTCAGAGCCTCTCAGTGTTTCAATACTCTGTTCGTCAGGATGTTTCTACAAACAATACCAAACCTAACAGATAAGAAAGATAAGATTAAGGCTGAACTTTCCAAATGTAGTAACTATTCTGTCTTTGTTGAGCATGCTGCGGCTGATAGCTATAGCACATAGCAGCTGTGCAGGACAAACAGGAAAACTTATTTTTAAATTAATTGCCTGGTTTTTTTTTAAACAAAGAAATGACACTTGTATAGGGCAAAATACAAAAGGTTGAATCAAAAAGCCCAAATCAAGAATGCAATAACTGAGAATATTTCCTCTTAAACATCACAAGACAAGATTAATATACCTATAAAAATAATGCTCTTGGATGGATGAGCCGGCACACCGAGAAGTGTTGTCTAGCAGGTTAAGGGTTAGATAGGAGGATTAATAAGAGAAATCACAAACAATCATGAGACAAAATAACACAGACAAATTAGTACATACATTTTTAGTTCACTTGGAAATTAAAAAATCCCAATACTTTATGACAGAACAGTTGGTGATTCTAGATTCACTCCAACAAATAAAAAAATGTTGCATTTATTTAAACAAAAATAGCCCAAATTTTTCTTTTCCAAGACCCTGAAAAAATATTTAAATGTTAATGAGTATTTTTCAAGGATTTTGATCTCTCAGTCCTAACATTAGGGAAGTAAACCTATAGTTCCAAACTAAATCAAGAAATATCAATGCATCTGTAAGTGCTAGCAGTTTGTGACCCCACTGCTATTTCTGTATTTTCAATAGGCAAGAAAAAACAAACTCAAAAGAATTTGGAAGACGGTCTAGAGGCAAGGAAAAGGATGAGTGATGATCTGGCTTATCATTATAACTACAAATACTAATTCATGATTTAATGTATTTTCTTACAATACATATTGTGTATTACATTCTTTGATATACAGCATGTTTGTGCATGTCTGATAATATACTGCATGCAAGAAATGGAGGGGTATTTTATTTGCATTTGTGTGGGAATGCACAGACACTCATTCCACTTCTAAGTTTATGTCTGTGTTCTATTTTCATCGTTTGTCTCTAAAAAGTGGAATTTCATGACAGATAACATTCTTTGGTATTCATTTCAGTAGGAAGTAAATAGCCATGAATGACCTTCTTGTCTTTACCTTTGATTTTGAAAACGTTTCCTGGCACTTTAACAAATGGTTCACCACCCTTCAGCTGAAGGGGAAGAAGATGTCAGTGACTTGACGGATGCTTTTTACTATAACTAGGAGTAGAAAGAGGACTTTTAGCACCATGTAGTCTCATGATTTGTTTTATAATTCTATAGAATCTCCACAATTGAATTGATAGAAAATATTGCTAGGAATACTATAAAATTTTGCTGTCTGAAACATCTAGGATAAGATTTCATGAAAAGACTCCTAGCATTTTCCCTAAAAAAAGCTTGTAGTGAAGCAAATCTGAAAAGATTTTTCTCATTAATTTTATTGGAACTTTCTTTAATCTTGGATACAAGAATATCTCAAGGTTTTGTGACAATATTGAGAGTTCACATTATACTATGACACTCAAATTACTTCACAGCTTCAACAACAAGAAAACTGCTATTGACAGGGAGAGCTTTCTATAAAGAACTGTCACTAAAGTTGCATGTGCTAAACAAAAAATAATTAAGCTTATAATAATGACATAAGCTAATAATGCAAGACATGCATTTTGGAGTGGGAAAGAGAGGATTTTATTTACTGTGGAAGTAACTTCTGATAATTGGAGGAATTTTCTTTATGTTAGATAAAAGTTTCATTTACTTTTTAATCCACTGTTGGTTCCCACATCCTTCTGCAACTAGAACATGTTAATGGGAGACAACAATTAGACTTATTTAAGTCATGTGGGGCCAGTTCAAATAAAAGGCTTCACTGACTTTAATTAGATACCACTACACCAAAATGTATTCAACAATCCCTCACAGAGATATCTATGCAATTTTCTTCTTCTTTGACTTAAAACCACATCTGCTGTTCCCTCTTGTGGCATCGGTACACTTGAAATTTCTCTTCTTTCTATAAGGAAACTCAGGAATTTCAAGGGAAAAAACCCAACCAGACAACACAACCTAGATAAAATGATTAAATGATTAACCCTTACAGTACTGTCAAACCAGTATTAGTATGCAAAGTACACAAGAAGACCTGCTAGAACAGTCAGAAACAAATAGAAATTGACCCATATTACTTTCTTGTATAAGCAGCGTTGCATTCTCTGCTGAATTTCCCGCTATAATGAACAACAAAAAAAAGTCTTTCACACGTGCTTTCTGCTCTCTCTGTAACTTACTTAGTTCTATCTATGCAAGTCAAACAGATGGGAAAGCTACCAAGCCACAACACTGACACAATGTTCCTTGACCAGCCTTTGCATTCCGCTGCCGGTGAAAAGCGAAGGCATTATCTTAGCTTGCCCATCTGTGTTCTACACTTTCTCCTTTCAACTCATCTCACAAGCACTATGATTTTATTGTTCATTTCCTGTTGGACTATAAACACTGTCTTTCTCCTGGAATTTTTTCCTTTTTTAATTTTTTAAATATTTTTATTCTTGGTTCCTTTGTTGGTCTGCTCCTCACCCTTTCATGTTTCCTCCTAATTGTGACTGGCCTGAAAATTATTTTGAAGTGGCTCCATTTATCCAAAAGTGTATTTTTTTCTCCCTTGAATATCCACTCCCCACTGACCTTCATAGCTAGGTTTACCCATGTTCAGCCAACCCTTCCATGGCATTTGTTAATAATTTCTTTTTAAATAATTACACTGTGGCAGCATTTTCATGTCAGTTCTCATATGAGTGGTCTCAGAGGAGGCAAATTCTTTAATTCTTCCATTCCACCTTTTCAGTTTAACATTGTTTCGATCCTTCCAGCACAGGCATAAACAGGGTATTTTTAGATTACAGAAATATTTCTGAATTTTCCCACACTGACACAGAAATTCATCCTTTTCAGTGTGTAAGATGTCCTAACCATTACAGTGGGAAAACCATTGTCATTCAGTTTTTGTTTGGCAGATTAATCTGCTAACCTGAAGTACTGATTTTCCAATCCACAAAACCAATGGCGGCACAGAGATTTAGAGATAAGTGGGGGGGGGGGGGGGAGTTTATTTTTGTTTCAGAGAGAAAATGGTATTTTCCATTTTTACCAGGAAAGCTAAAAGCATAAGACCTTTGTCTCCATGGCCTCACTGTAACTTTAGTTCAATGGGATTCCAAGGAATATGGGAAGACTTATTAATCCCTCTAGGCCTGTAAACTGGCCATTTTTCCCTTCTTCAGCCTCTTTCGTAGGCGGGGTTCTTCATTTTCTAAAATCCTCATAAGATCTGAGGCAGTGGAATTTTAGGCTTCAGACTTAATAAAGGAATTCTTTTCCCTTGGGAATGCAGCACTAGGAAGAGGTATAAGAAAGTTCAAATCCAAATTGAACAGAATCATTTCACATGTTTTCGTATTACTGCACAGTTCCGGTGACTAGAGAACACTGACAGTTAAGTCAGTAACATAGCACCAATACAAAAATAAGTTCATTTCAGATACTGAGGTATATACTAGCTCACTAATGAGATTTTAATTTAAAATGACAATTTACTTCCATTCTGCCAAACTGCATTCTAAAGATTTATTTGTACATCTAATGAACCATAACACAGAGACCTGAATAGGAGTGCATTGCCCAGTGGAGCTCCTGTGAGTTCTGCATCCCTATTTAATTTTTACTCTGCTCCACAGTCATTAATTCTGGTCATTTATTTTGACAGGTTTCTGTCAGGCAGCCAGGTGTAATCTACAAAATACACACAAAAAAAGCTACAATACTGAGATTCATATCATTCTACATGTAAAATGTTAATGCAGAAAACATTAAAAACCTATCTGATTTATGATTGAAAAGGCAACAATATCAAGTCTGCTTTTTTTCCCATGGATTTATGCCTCCATTAAACTGATTTGGACACATCAATGGCAGGGGCTTTATTAGGCAGGTCTACGTAAATGCAATGCTTTAAGAGGCTCAAGATCAATGGCTGTCATTTTGTGCTTGAAGTCAGCTGCACATGTAAAATTGCAAGCACAGTTAGTTACCAAAAGCATTAAAAGAAAATATTTTTTTGGGGGGGGGCTATCAGGTTAATGTTTAGTCATTAGCTATTAACTACCAGAATTTTTTTAATATATGATTTCCCTTCCTTAATATGTCCAGTAGCTACATAAATTATACCTCAAAGGAACTTGCAAAGTGTCCATATACCTCAGTGTGACATTTTGCTTCAAAGGTTCAGTAAATGTATCTAGCTGCATTATTTCATCTTCACAAAATCTAGTGTAATTTATATCATGATGGTCCAACGCCCTGCTCAAAACTTCCATCAGGTGGCTTCATCAGGGCAGGAAGTTTGAATTTGTCTCTCTGGTGATGTGAAATGTTTCAGACTGTGAAGGCTGATTTAACACCTCTTCTTGAGGCCACGATTCTCAGTATGAATGATCTGTGCCCCTGGGCTGTTATCTCTGACTCTTTTCTGTCCTCCCAACATAAATTCAGCCATATGCTCCTCTCCTAGTTTCTCTTTCTAGTGTCATATAGAGATTTGAGGGTTTCATTATAACAAAACTCTCTAACATTATTTGAATGATCCCCCAGTGAGTTCCAGGACAAAGCATACTGTGTATCTGGTTTTCAGGGCTTCTCCCTCTCAGCTACAGCAAAGCATCTGCTGCATGGCCCAGGACAGAGCCCTCACAGAGCTCACAAATCTCTCTGTGTACATTTTTAATATATCATTTTGGGTAGCTGTGTCACTTTCCTATTTTACCACAGTCAGCTTCTGCAGATGAAATAAAGATCCAGGTTCCAACGTGAAGGATTACAAATAAGTCTTAAACTGTCTTTTTGTCTCATGAGTTTATAATCTGCAACAACAAACAAGAGCTAACAGATATGAGAGACAGTTGTGAGGTATGCTTGTGGCATATGCCTTAGGCCAGCAGACATCTAGGTATTTCTTTTTGGCTAGCCCTCTAACACACTGGTTCTTGTCTTTCAGAACAAGAAAGAAGCAGATCCTGAGCAAGGATTCCAGGGAAACAGCAGTAAACAGTAACTTAAGAAATCAGTTCAATGAAAAGGGGTAACCAGCAGTTCAATGAGAAGGAGTAACCAGACAGAATGACCACTGTAAAGCATCAAGCACAGGCTAAAGATCAACTTCCCTGATGAAATGGGAGACATAATGCCATGGAGCCAGGAGGTGAAATAAGAATCTGAAGGCAGTCCTGAAGATGTAGAGAGTAAGTTTGAACTCACTAGGAATGAAGTTGGTGGAAGCTCAACAAAATAGTAGGATGATCACAAGTTATCTGGCAGTCTGTTCCCTTTGTGGGGTGGGAGAGATTCAGATTTAATTTTATCGATACTGACAACTCTGGTTGTGGGACCACAAGTACAATGGGCACATTAAGCTAATGATAAGTGTTTTTTCTTCCTCCCACATTCTCTGTCAAACCATCTATAAACATCCTATGAACACCACAAAAAATTGATACTAATCTATATACACTTTCCAGCTGAAATAATCTGCCGGTGATTACAAACACCCTTGTTTTAACACATTACATTTGTTGGGATAATTTTCATTATGACACTTCACAGTCCAGATTCACTAAAACTGGTTAGACACAATCTGCCTAAAGAGGAAGTAAATAAATACAGTAAAAGATCCTGTTCAACTAAAGCAGAAACAACTATTAATGCGACTCCCAAAAATGTTTCCAGACATATTTACACTTCACTCCTCTGAAATGACTGGGAGTTATCCAGGACCAGAATCTAGGTTCCAGTGACTTTAAGCACTACCAAGTTTCTGATTTTGGTTAAATTTAGTTTGTGTTTAAATTTGGAAATAACAAAGGTTAGGAGAGTTTCACTCTCAGAGTTTTTCTCAGACTTGGCCCACCTAATCCTTTAAGTAGATGTTGAACTTTCCAAGTATAAAGTCAGAAATTGTATATGCTTCTCATACGAGAATATATGGGAAAAACAGCATGTGTATAAAACTGATAAAAATCACTGGACTTAGCTTTAGAAAATATTTTTAAAGTACATGAAGTGTTCACAAAGTTTTGCTCTTTTTTTTTTTCTTTAGTAGAAAATAAAATCCAGAAATATTCAGCTACACTGTTTTCTGCTAACGTGGATGATACAGCTGACAATATTTAATGAGTTTCCCAATATTTATTTCAAAGTATTCCTTTATAGCTTGAAATGAATACCAGTGCTAGCAGGTGTCAAGACTCAATAGCAATTTACTTTGGGAGTAATTATGCAAATTACACACTTGAATTCTACAAAGAAAAGAGCAGCAGTAAAATATATAGTGACAGTACTATGAAGTTTGTACGAAGTGTGACGGATTGGCTTCCTGACATATCTGATTTACTCAGAACAACAAAAAAATCTTTGTGACTAGCCCTCGATGTAGAGTGCACTTAAATTTAGCTGTAGAACTGAACAGTGCAACAGCTTAAAAACTCACTATGTTTCTTCCTATTTCCATTTTGCATTGATTCAGCATTCTTTTCACTAAATTGAATGCTGAATAGGAAACCTTCCAATCACAGTACAAGTCCACTCACAAAATACTAGAGCAGAAATCAGTAAAATAGATAATTACTTTAGTTATTTTATAGCAACACTGAGAGAAAGTTAGACTTATTTAAGAGTGAAATCTAATACAACTGTTAGAAGTCTTGTCAATTTTAGTAGATTTTAAAAATGTAAAGCAAGAGCTACTTGGACTTCTATTTGAAAAGAAACTGTATAAATATTTGCTCACAAAGAGTAGGAATTACTTGAAAATCGTAAAACTGTGCTACTAACCCTAAACAAAAATAGAAAACACAGACATAATAAAATTAAAGTCCCATGGCAACAAGGGAAGATCAATAAAGTGAATGCAGACATATAAAGTCTTCTCCATAGACAGAGAAAATTTTCAGCATTTCAGACCAGTAAGGTAACTGCCTTGCCTAACAGCTCAGGTTAGTGGAAAGGAAAATACAGACCACAATCCAGCAAAGATTTAAAACACATGCTTAACTTCATGCACCTAAATAGTCCCATTAACGTGAAGTTAAGCAAGTGTGCATGTCTTTGTAGTATCATACTCAAGTGATATCTTGAGTATGTGACTTTGATGAATGTTTCTTCCTGTGTTAGCAGGGACCAGTGTTTGATCAGGCCAGCATGGGGTTAAATGCTCTTTATCTTTCACATCTCCACTTAGAGGACCCTTTTATATTGGTGGGGGTGACAATGAGAGAAGCAGGTATACAGCCCTGCAGGTATACAGTTAAAATTCTGCTTATTTTTAAAAGGAGCTCCTACTAGAGCTGAAAGTGAAGGCTTAATTGTAGGATTTGTAATCTGTGGGCTCCTGAGGTGCTTTGGGCTGCAGACAAATTCCTGATCAACATATTATTATTCTTTCATAAATTATATCTAGATATTAATATGGAAGTGGCTGTGCTAATTTCCAGATTCATCTTTTTGTGCTAAAAATGTACAAATCATTTTATTTTGCATTACCTTCCCCTTCCCACTACAATAAGAGGCCTGTTTGTGTATATACCCATACAATTTTTTTTTGTTTGTTTTCTTCAGTTTGGACCTTATTTGCACCAGCAGTGACTGCAAAACAGTTCCATAATATGGCATATTGAAAAACTGCAAGCCTTGCTTAGTATTTCTTCAGGCATGCTCTCTACAGCAAGACTGGGACAGCTGTCTCCATGACAGAACTGCACAATAAAGTTTTGTGTAGAATGGACACAAGAACACAGGGTACTGTGTTTCCTTCAACAGTTTCACTTCCAGTTGCTTAAGGTAATTCTAGATGCTCTTTACAAACACCGCAATCATACCAAATAACGGCATTATAACTCGGGCATTCCTGGATGCATTTTACACTTGGTTAAACTACCAGAAAGAAAGATTCTGTCATCTGCCTAAGCAGTCACTAATTTAGCAGTATACAGACATGGATCTTCCAAGTTCCCATTCTCATTTTAGAAATTAAGGGGTTAGATTTTCCCACCAATTTTACTAAAAATATATTTTCTTCACCTCCAAGCAGGTGTTTATAGCTGCACCTAACTACTGCATTGTAGACTGCCCTGGAAAGACATCACTTGACTGTACGTGCCACCAGGATGTAACCACACATGCTTCCTAAAATGAAAAAGAACTCAAAACATATGATATATATCAGGAGAGACTATAAAAGAGAATTTAACAAAAGGAATCCACCCTAGATCTTTTGCTGAAGAAAAGCTATTAAGTGTTATTAATGGCTGCATATATTCAGTAGCTGTGAAAAATGCTGTCAAAAGCTGAACTGATCCAGAACAGAAAGAAAGCTGAAAAGTTGTGTAAAAAAATGGGAAAAAATAAAATTCTTTCATTTAAATGCTGTTTTAGTAGTCCCTATATTGTCCTAACAACAAGTGGAATAGATATATTTAAATAAGTAATTGCAGTAACTAACAACTGATTCATTATACATCACTTAAGTTATAGCATCAATGAGCTACAGGTTGGTGACAGCTTTGGATATTCTTAACTTTACAGCTAACACCCCTTCCAGTTTTTATTTTCACCTTGTTATTCCTGTTTTTCCTTCATAATGTTATAGTGACTAGAAAATACGTGACTAGAAAATAGTAGACTTTCATACTTCAATCCCCTGAGTTCCCCTGGGGGAGTGGATTACTGCATCATAATGCTGGTATCTGTTAGTTAATGCTGTGGGCTTCACTCAACTTCAAAGCAAAGATATTAAAGGCTCGTTTTCCACTACAAGGCAGGTGTATTTTTATTAGCTCCTTTTCAAAATTGCTATGACTTCACTAGTGGATAACCCGCCAACAGGCATTATTGAAAGCTGGACTATAATTGCTAAGGAACATGCAATGTCTGAAGCACTAAACCAGCATTACTGCAATCCTCCAACAATTGACTGAAACCAAGTGTTACATCATTAAAGCTGAATTACAACACACCCATGGAGTGTTTTCCATGTGTGCTATTTTAAACAATAGTAGAGAAAAACCTGGCTATAAATTCACAGATCCCCAATTTGTTCAAAATTCATGAACAATGAGGGCTGTCTGACAGGCTCTGTTGGCTCTATTTTAGTCAGAAATGTCACGCACCATAATTAAATGTCTGTTTGGCTTTTATTGGAGATGGAAATGCTAGCTTTAGTTATAAATTTAAACAACCTGTCACAAGGAGAGACTCCACATTCGTACAGTTTAGGAAAGTTTAGCAATTGTAATTGCTCCAGGAAAGACAAATAAACTAATGGAAACTGTTCTGTTTCTTAATTGGCTTTGCATCGGAAAAAAATAAGCTAACGTGGTTATGGTATAGCTTTCATCTGGTTTGGACTGAATTCTTTGCTTTGGTAGATAAAGTTAGGGCACCAGCACTTTCCACTACTGTTGCTTTATTTTCATGCAGAAATTAACGGAAGACTCTGGTGATTACAGCTTCTAGGTTAAGAGAAGATGCCAATGACAAGTGGCAAGAAAATCCCATCGGTCTTCCAGAAAATGTGTAGCTCAATTCAGCGCAGTTCACCCTTATGTTGTCTATGTGGAAATATTTTGCTGCCACACTGGTATGCAGAGGCTATTATAGTTTAAGCAAATCCTGCAATATTTCTACTCAGCTTCAGAAATTTTACAGTGCCCAGATTCCAGTGGAAAATATTTGATCACTCATATGCTTGGACAGAACTTTGTCACCTGGAATAGAAATCAGGGTAAACCCGCCAGCATCCTTATGCAGACAGGCTCTGCAAATATACACTAGGCAAGAACTCTTGCCAAGGAACTTGTGTCTGGCCAATACCACCTTTCAAATAGCCCATGAATACCAGTTGCCAATAAAGATTCATTATACCATGTATAGGTAAATATTATTTTAGCTTTTGCATCTACAGTTTAAAGCTTACACAGTAGCAATTCATTTGCTCTCCACACATTACCTGCCTGCAAGTTTCTGTGCAGTAGCCAATCACAATATTCGCACTTCTCACTAGCACCTAAACAATATTCTTCTTTTACTTAAAATAGATCACTGTCAGATGCAAACATTTCCAAGCTATGTTTTTCACGAACACACAAAGTATGTACTATGGCTATTTAAACAGTAGTATAACATGCAACACTTCACATCTAGGTGTTTTTCTGCTCCACTGCTTTTCAAGCTAATCATTTCAGCTGGGTTATATAATCTATTTAAATGGAAGTCAAGGTATAATGACTTCTGAAAAGGTACGGAGATATTAAATGAATGCAGAAAATAGTAGTATCTGTGCATTTATCACAGTTAAACTTTAGAGCCTCTCCTTCAGGCAGGGTAGATCCTCCAGGCCAGCACCAAATCATGCACTGGCTTATAATCATTAGAAGAATAAAAACAGTTCAGAACAGCATGTGGACCACTTTCACCACCAATGTTTGCCTATACGTATTCCTGCCTATAGAAAGCCCACCAACTCTGATTATCTCACTTCAGAATGCTATTTACTTGTTCAAAATTGTGCCAAATTTGCTGCTCTGAAACTTCTCAAGCAGTCGCGTAGTTTTAACTTCACCTATTAGAATGCGAGAACAAGCCAGTGAATAGCTATTAATGTTTGTTTTCTCAAAACACGTGATAGCAACACCCTTTAGAAATGTTTGGGTTTTTTTTTAATAACATCTTCCCACATAACTTGACAAATGGGGCTGCTTTCAGAGCTCCTTCTTTTCCTTCTATTACATCCCTTCTCACAATTTTATCACTTTATTTTTCCTCACCTCTTCCTGACAAAGTTTTCCAGTGTCCTTATGTGTCACTAGCACTTCAGTTATTTGAAGCTCTTTCCTGAAACTTTTCTTTGTTGTTGCTCATATATTATTTCAGATTTACTGTAGGGTTTGTTCTTCTTTTCTGAAATGTTTTAAAATAAACCTTAGTATATATAAGGTTCTTTTTCCATAAGAAGAGAGCTAATAATGATGTTTTGCCCAGACTAAAGGCTATGCTCTTGTGTGCACCAGGCAGGACAGCAAATGGCAAAGATTCAATGCCTTTTTAGCACGCTGATCTCTAATTCTTCTTGTTACTATTTGTTATTAGCATTGTTTGGTGAACTCTCAACATTAGTTCAATTTATTCCTGTTTTTGCAGAACACATTGGTGGCTGAACAACTGTTGCATCACAGAAGAATCCTCAGTCAGCTCTCCCCAACACTACTAAAGTCTGCAGTACCAGAGCACTCTACTACTGCATGACCAGGGATCACATTTGGTCCCAGTTGCCAGAAAAATACATTTTCATGTGCTCATTTAAAAAAAAAGTCTCATTGCATGAACTCAGCAAGGATCAATCTATTCATCTGTTGTATATTTGGACATTTTTCTTTAAATAAAAGATTTTTCTTTACTCAAAAGCTCTATTGTACAGATCTTGAAAAAATTAAGTTCATTTTATGTCATTATGCAGCAGATACACCAGGTTTTTATGTCATCATATGGAGCTCAGGTACAAAGTTTTTATGCAAACTCTGTCCTTGTTTTGCCTTTACATTCCCCTAGACTTTGTTACCCCCCACTATATTTCTGTCATCTCTGCAGATCCCAATTCCTCCTCCAAGTGTTGTCCTTTGCCTACACCAACTTAACTGCACCTTTCCCAGTATTACTGTGTCCGATTATCAGCTTAGGTTAAATATAGTTTAAGTTATTTATCTTCATTTCCAACTGATTTTTTTTTTCTTTATTTCCCTATGACTCTAGATATCATTATCACAGTTTACAAACCATCTTCAATTCCCATCTCTCCCAAGATTCCCCACATCCACATGTGCAGATTCTTTCCTAGACACATCTGAGTCTTAATCCTTCAAGCATCTCTTATCCAGGCACTTGTCTTCTCATATCTTCAAGACAGCAAATCTCTCTTCCAAAACCTTTATACTTCACTGATTTCCACCTAAAATACCACCAAACTAATAGCTATCTTATACTGTCTCTTTGGCTATGTCATTCCTCTCCATGTATATTTCCTTTGGCTCTCTTCTCAAAAGGAAGCTAATTTTCAATGTTTCCAGGACCCCTTGGGCATATCTCTCTTCCCTGAACTAATTCTGTTAATTTCCATTATCAATATGTTCAATTTTCATAGAAATATTTTGTGATTTTCCTTCAGTAGTCCTAATACTTGCTGCCTTTAGTCTCATGTTTACACTATGTGTGCCTGGACGCAGGACTATTATTTTGTCCTGGGACTTGACAGTACCTTGAACTGTTAGAATGCCTGGATACCAACTAATTTGATTTCAGAGTTAATAAAAGAAATATTTACTCTTAAGCAGCACATTGTAAACAGTGATTGTAGTGAGTAATACTTTGGTACTTGCAGTCCAGCCTCTCATTAATGCATTATAATACTGATTTGCTACTGTACAGTGAATGGACAATAAGGTGCTTCAGGACTTCCTTACTACAACAAAATTCAAAACCACTCAAATGTTAAAAATGAGATCCCTAAAGCACGAAACAAACAGCTGAAAATGTTTTGAATCAGAAATAACACAAATGTTCATATTTGAAAAGCATTTTTTTTAACCAAATCAGCCAGAAGAAGATTGTAAAGCTGTTTTTCTTAGCATGTAGTAACACTCGTAAGGTGACGATAATTGTTTGTGCTAATGGAGGGATTTACTTACATTAGTGACTAGACCATTTTTACTCAATTATTTTAACAGTGAGGGCAAAATAAACAGGGAAGCAGTCACTAAGCTACCAAATTTCACCTAATAAGAAGGCAACCTATTCTTCTGTTCAGCAACATACTTCAAAGCACATATTCAACAGAGTTTTCCAATTTTTTTAGCTCCCATTAAAACAAAACAATGAGGTGTTTCATGCTTTTCATGTAATGCTAAGTGCTATTTTTAAGCTGAGCAGTATGAAAATGCTAGATGAGAATGAACTCCAGAAAGCTGGCATTCCTTGAAAATTACTGTACATGAATAGTTGCACATGCATAATTATATCATTACACTTGATGGCAGCAATAGTACAGAGAGAAGGCTATTCATAGCATGTAAAATCTGCAGAAATCTCATGAAGATTAATATCCTCCCCAAGTATGAAAAGGTGGCACTTGGTGCAGAATATATTTTAGTTTTACATTTCAGCATGACAATTACCATGAAAGAAAGGATCAAAGTCAAATGGCACAGCTGGCAGCTTGAGAATAATTTAAGAGGTGTACTGGCAATAGCTTTTTGGTTTCAGTAAGATGGACTGCATTAACCATAATAGGGAAACGATGGTGGGGAAAAGTCATACAGCATTCTTGCCTGGCATTAGTACAACATGAGCTGAATCTGTAGTTTTGATGACTTCATACAAATTATAAGGGAGAAAACCTCTGCTAATGAATAATATCAATGTCTCCTCTCCACTTTGGGACAAAACAACAACACAGGAATGCATTTTTGTTTTAATTACTGATTCAGGAACTCATGAACACTAGGCAACTAAAATCAGCATATGCCTGCGGTATATCCAACCACAGTACCTCAACATTGTCCCCAAACTACAAAGAGAGAAACTGACTGCAAGGACATGACTGAATACTTTAAAAATCAGGACAGCTGAGATGGAATGATACCATATAAGCTACGCAGATAATGTTGAATAAATCCAAAGCTCTTCCCTAATTTCCCACTCTCAAAGACTGAATTTTAGAGTATTGCAGGGGTGGATTCACAGAAGCAACTTCTTATCATTCAGTTTATTTATAAAGAAGGTAATAATTAGACTTTGGGAGAATGTACAGATCTTCCCTGCTTTCTATCCTTACCCTAACTCTCAGACAATAATAGGCACCCTTTGGACTAGCCGTTCCCTGTATGGCCTGGAGAGTGCCATGTCTGCCTTCCCTTCCCCAAACATTTTGTTTCACTCTGCTTTTAGCATGGCTAAGAATAATGTTGTGTTTGACAATACACTAGATGGTCACCACCAAAGAGAAGTGCCCTCAGGGCAGAAGTGTGACACAGCCAAATTTCCTTCAAACAGCAGAAGATCTACCTTTATTTGTCTTAAAAGCCATCAAGCACAGCTTCCAATTCTTTGAAATCAAACTAACAATCAACCACAATTTTCCATAGAAAATTTACATTCTAAAGACAAATTAAACCAAAAGGCAAACATTTGTCCACACACAAACAATTCTAAATATGAGAATATCTAGTGTCAAATGCATTACAGGGGCTTTGAAATTACTGGCCTGTATGCCCAAATATGTACAGTTTAATACACACAGATTTTACAGCTGAAATATGCTCTTTTTTAGAGTTTAATAATATGGATTACTGCACATTAGAAAGCAAAACAAAATCATGAAGACCATGTAATTCGATCTCCACAACAATCTAAATAAAACATTAGAGGATGTAAAGTAGTTGGTTGGGCAGTTTTTATATGGACTGTCCAGGAAAAATGGACCAGTTTTGCTTGCATGCTGCTTTCACTGGTCTTATTTTTGTTAGTTTGGCAATCTGATGCTTTTGATTTTATTTGATGATAACAAGTTTTGAAAGCCACAGAGTTTACAGAGCCAAAAAAAAAAAAAAAAAAAACCAACCCCAAAAAAAAACCCCACCAGCCAAAACCTGGATCCACTAAAGATCCTGTTTTCCTCTTTCTTAACTCTCCAGGAGCAGAACTGTCAGTTTTACATTGTTGCAAGGATTAGATTTGACTAATCTAATAAATTGAGACTTTTCTAAGAACTTGTCAGAACTTACTAAATAACGGAATGAAGCTGGAAATAGGGAGATTCAGGCTAGATGTGAGGAAGAAGTTCTTCACCATGAGAGTGGTGAAGCCATGGAATGGGTTATCCAGGGAGGTGGTTGAGGCCCCGTCCCTGGAGGTGTTTAAGCCCAGGCTGGACGAGGCTCTGGCCAGCGTGATCTAGTGTAGGGTGTCCCTGCCCATGGCAGGGGGTTGGAACTAGATGATCCTTGTGGTCCCTTCCAACCCTGACTGATTCTATGATTCTAAATATTTAGAAGGTGATAAGTAGTCCAAGAAGATACTAAAAAACATGAAGTTAAGATATTATCAACATATAAAAAAACCCAAACCTATAAAATTATACTTTTTGTATCATTATTTTTAATGAGAGTAATACTACAGAATTACATAAGAATATGCCATGCTATTAGTTACATCTGTTTCTTGCTCCTTGATATCATTTATTGATAGCTATGCACTACATACACATGTAAAACAAACATACTTATTTTTTCCCCACATAAATGAACCCAGGTATCCTTCAAGCTATGAAGGGATTTTTTATGATCTTCATGAAGCCTCTAACTGAGAATATTTTACTCTGGAATTATCTGTTTCAAGCGAGCTACCCTTGAGTAATATATAATGACAGGGGGAAAAAAAAAAAATCAGTGCGAAACAGCTGATCTGAATTTCAGGAGCTAATATTCTTCAGATACCAAGGACAGTGTTAAGACTTGATAATTTGCTTATTTTAAATATTCAGTTTACCACTGCTAATGGAAAGCTGTTTTCTTTCAGCAGCAGCAACTCATGAGAAATCCACATATCTCTCTGTTTCCAAGAGCAGAGACATCGGACAATTTTATCACTTTATTTCATGAATTGTGTCATTTCAAGGCTAATGAACTTACAGCAAGAAGACTTTTGCTTTTAACAGGAGAAGTTTGAATTAGATACTTGGTTTTGTTTCAGGCATTTGACAGTTCTTATTTTATAATAGTGGGCAGGGGGAAAAAAAAAGTCAACCAGAAGGTGAAATAAAAATGTGCTAGAATGTACGCAGCTGAAGACAACAGGGAACTTCAAAAAATGTGAATACCTAACCCCCCCGAGGTTTCTAAACCAGGCAACTGTTTGATAGGCTTCACTTGAAAATCAGGAATGAAATGACCAGGAATTTAACTAGGATGATGGCACTGTTTATACAGCGCACAGAGCTAGAGTAGAATAGACCCTTTTATGCATGCACAAAAGCCAGTAACTGCCATAAGACGTCATACTGTAACTAGAGCATATGCAGACAAAAGAAAGTGGAAATATACATGGAGACACGCAGATATAAAACAATGCAATTAATGGCCAGAAGAAAGTTCTGCTTAAACACCACTTTTAACTGTTTCCTAATACTTGGTCATTCTTTGTAGCCAATTTACGTGAAGCAAACAAGATGAAACACAAACCTAGAGATTTACAGTCATATGAAGATGCACATAACAGAGGTAATAGCCAATAGGTAATAGCTAAGGACAAAATGCAGCATCCTTTTCTCCATAAAATCTAAGATGTTCCAAGTATAAACAGGCCTTTTCAACTGTATATTAGCTTCCAATCAGCAAAATAAACAACTTATTCCAAGAATTTCATAGGCTCCATATGAAGATAAAACAAACAAATTCTGTCAGGACAGATGTGATCACTCCCAGACTCCACAGGGGGTTGGTGCATTGTTTCGCTTTAGTTTCAAGTGATAACTGGAGATTTACATGGACTTTTTTTCCCATAACACCTATTTCCAACTTTTAAATATACAAAGTGTTTTGTGTGTTCTGCATTTGGGAATCAGTTGTTAAACACAGCATTTGCTAATCTTCTTTCATCAGGCAATTTTTATTTGGCATTGGCAGGAGAAGGAAATTTTAAAACATTCTCTTTGCCTTGTGTAATACCCAAACACCAAAATAAATACAGCACTGTTGCTTTCTCTATATTCTCTGACTCTAAATATCACAGGAAACAGAACTTGTGCAAAGGAATGATTTAACAAGACAGTAATAAAGAAAATAAATCACAGCACAGATAACAGCTTGATTTTATCTTACTGATCTATTGCCCACTTTAGGCAAGAGGTACTGGCTGGTTAGAATTTAGCATGCAATTGCCCAGATGTCATGACTAGTTTCAGTCTCTGTGGTTATTTCAGGTGATGCTAGTAGAAAAACAGAGACTCGACTTTTACTGTGCTTTTCTTTCTTTGTTGTTCATAAGAAGCTTCCAAAACAGTAGACTTAGCAAAAGATTTAAATTTGGGATTTTTTAATCATGAATTCTAATAAAATAAACTGTAGAATATTCTGAGTTAATTTCTGCTTTCCTAAATACAGGTATCGATTTGCCCTTCCAATGGCCTATGTTAAAGCTGGATTCAGTGGGTCCTACATAGACTTCCTGTTCCAGAAAAGCTGTTTTCAAAGTTGCCATGTCCTGCTTACTGTTGCAGCAGTGAGAAGGGGTATTTCTTGTAAGGGGCACCTTGTAAGGTGTATAAACTGGGTAACCCATGCCTGCAATGTCTTTTTCACAATTGGAGTATATATTTTTTTTCATATCTTGCAAGGCAAAAATAACCAAAATACTTTAAATACTAGGCGGGTTCTTTGTGGTCACCTTGTGTTTGCCAAACTCAGATTTATTCCACATCACAAATAGCTAGCTTAATTAAAGCTGTCATCTCCTAAAAGCTAATTCAATCCCTCTGCGTGTGATACGGAGAGTAAAACTCAAATTAAGCCATCTGCCTTCACAGCCTTGGAAACACAGCTACACCTCTCCTCTCTTTAAGATTAGGACAATTCCCACCTGCCAGTTGCAACGGTTATGGTGGCTGACTGTCTGATTTTGGAAAGAAGTCTACCTCTGTTGCATTCCAGGTTGTCCTAACAAACACATACATGCAGGTGAGCTTGACAGGCTAAAGACAGCCAGGCCACAGAGGGGCTGGAAGGCTTCCTGCTCCAGAGTGCTCAGCGTGGTGGGGGGACACAGTCTGATGGATGCAGAAAGTATCTTCTGCTTCACCCCACACCATGTGTGTAGATGGGAAATCTCAGCAAGTAAGCCAGGGTCTTTCATTCAGGATGCAGCAATCACTTGTCTTACCCTTGCCTTTGACTCTTAGCCATGTGCTTTATGCTATACCTTTAAATCAACTTCGAGCAAAAAATTTATGAGTGTAAACTGATCGGCAAGCACTGGCTCTGTCACGCATAGGAAACAGAAGTCTGCTCCAACTGCCTTGCACCTCTCCAACAGAATCCAAGCGGCACGGGCCTGTCTGCACGCCTGCCTCCAACTCCAGTGTACACCAGAGCTGTGATGCAGAGGAGCCTCTGTGCTTACAGAGATGACTAATACTGCAAACAAGGCATCCTCTGAGCACTCACTCCTTCACTGAATGCACCCTTTGAAGCCCTTTAAAGGGGAAAAAAAAAAAAATCAAACTAAAAATTACTTTGCTGGTTTCCTAACAGTACTACTTCTGCAGAAGAAATCCAGGTATGAAACAAATACATGTATTTGTGCATTAACCAAAAAAAAGTCAGTTAGCTCATACTCTGGTACTGGAACTGCAATTACACAGACAGAAATATCTACCCATGTGGAGCATCTCACTTGTCACCAGAGATTATTATCAGTGCAGTAATTCAGTGGTATGGATATGTGTATTATCCATGTGTTACTATGATGTAGATAAGAATGCAGTCTTGTGGCATTTGTAGCATTACTGGATTTTAGAAATATTGTGCTTTGACTTATGAAACAAACTGATCTCCAAAGCAAATTAGTAACAATGTGTGTGAAATGGCCATTTCATTTTTGCAAAGACACTCTCAGATGTGTAACTAAGCATTAATAATTTCATGGCATGACTGTTATCTTTAAAAAGGCATACAGATACAAGCAAATCTCTGACTGATTTAGGCTGTGTTGACAGCACAAAACACAAATTTCAGACAGTATATGTGAATATTTATTTTCTACCTTAAGGATATCATCTTTGCTTCACCTCTGACTGCAAGCTTCTGATTTCTATTAAGTATGACTACCTCCTTGTCTTGTCAAGCAATTAAAGTGACAAAAGTAATAGCAGATGCCTCTTTCATAGTTAAAACTACAGCAAACAGACCATAGATTCCATTTTATTACAGCCACTCTATACAGCCTAATAATTGCAAGGTAATTGAAAAGATCCTGATAATAAAACACTGGTTTACTCTTTTCTTTTTTTTTTTAAGATAAACATATACAACCCAATTCAGGCTTCATTTTAATAACACATTAGATAGTCTTGATTTTTTTTGTTTTATTTTATGATTGTAAATAAACCCTGGAAAATTCTTTCCCCCATTTTACCACCTGAAACTGCAGCTGTTGGCTGACACTATCAAAGCCTTGCCATTCCAAACTCACGTGCAAATCTCATCAAGTGCAGACACTTCTAATTGATTCCAGAGGTTTTTCTTTTGCTAGGATCAGCAGGCAGAGGAAGAATAACGAGCAGCTTTTAAGCAGAGGGGGAGGGTGTTGAGCTCAGTGAGTGGAGATTTTAAAAGCTCCAGTTGGCTGCTCTGCCAGAAATGCAGAGCAATTTTACGGTCAATTGGCCAGAGCATCTGGAACCATACATCATAGTCTTTAGTTGATGGTGGTGAAGCCGACTCTCAAACTGGCTAAGTCTGAAATCAGTAATGACTCTGCTGTCACACCGAAGTGGAAACTAACTTAATCTACTGCCAGATTTTACTGTGACTTTTTTCTAAGGGACATTATTCCCTTTAGGGCAGTCGTCAAGTCCAGTCCCCAAGATACAGCGTGTGGTATAGTGGACTTTTCTCAATGAAGGTAACACAGAAAATACAGATTACAACTTGTGTTTGTTTAATTCCATGTGTGTTGACAAGGCTTTTTATCATAAGGCAGTAGAGTTTCCTTCCATCCCCAGCTCCATTTCTAAAATACATTTTGAATACACCAGCCAATCTAGCTAGAGCACAGGGACTGTATAAATGCTGAGGCTGTAAATCGCAGCAGAGGGCACGGAACTTTCACCTTAATGGAAACCAAATAGCGGATATGCTCCACTTTGAAATGTGGCATAGATGATCCTAACAAGGGACCAAGAAAAAAATGCTACAGAGCAGAAAACTGTCATTGATGTGGAAATAAGTTCTTATGAGTAAATGTTTGTTTTAACTCAGTACTCATAAGTCAGTATTCCAATGCTGGTAAATTACAGTAAGAAACAAGTGAGGTAACAGCAAGTCTTTGTATGATGAAAGGAGAAATAAGTAGTATGGCAATATATCACATTAAGAGAGACTGCTGTGGAATGCAGAATACAGTGCAAATCAGTTCTTTAATAAAGAGATATTATATATTTTATGCAGACAAATTAGCTGGCACACTTGTAAGAAATACCTGAAGTGCAAAGACCAGAGAAGCAGTTTATTTGGTACAGAACACTCTCCAAAAGCGTCTAGACAGCTGCATCTACCAGGTTTAGATACTTTGGAGGAGTAAATAAACAATTTGAACATAATGTTCAGTTTTGCCAGTTTTGTATTTCATCCTCCAGGTTCCTCACTCCTAGTCCCTTCAGTTTAAGAATCTTTCTCAGAATTGAGTTGCAGCCATGATGAGAGATGGTGAAATTATTTAAGACAAGAGTTCCAATAACATGTCACTGATTTTCATTTCCACTTGCTCCTCATTAGTGTTACTTTCAAATAACAGCCAATGCTTGACCAAAATCAGCTCATGGAATATGCTGCTCCATGCCAAACCAGAGCTGTTGGATGGAAACACTTTGAAGAGGTGCACCATCGTCACAGATTTATTTTACATATCGTGCCTGCTGAACTGTCACATAACCGAATGTTCAAGCAATGTTTTCTGCTACCTGCAGGTGGTTAGGAGACTCCAGGCCCAGTGTGACAGATTTGGCTTTAGTAATACACGCACTTATCGCATTTCACAGGCATGAGGCAATCAACCTAAAGAAAACTAACTAGTATAGGATGTGGCAGCAGAGATCCGCAATCAAAAACACATTAGCTCCCCAGTTCACTGTCTGTAACCAGTCAAAATATATCTCTACTGCTATCACAAGGTTTTCAGTGACCTCAAAGAAACAATTTTCTTAGGGTGTAAAAATTTCCTCAAACATCACCACTGTTTTTCTTAAAAAACCCAAAAACCTCACAGCCCCATCCTGCTTCTTTCAACTAACCATCCCTATGAAATACATACAGCACAATGAACAGGAACTGAGAAACATGCACTTTCTACAAGAAAGAAAAAATAAAGGTCACTTTCCTAATTCTGATAACTTCAAATTATTGACTTGTTTGGAGAAGGAAAGGACACCAGGAGAGATGACTTAGGAGTATATTATGGAAGGATTTAAAATACAATAGGGAGAACTTTGAATATCTGAAATAATGAGAGAATATAATAGTTTTCATACAGAAACAAGCATGGTAACACACAACTTCAAAGTGTCAGTAGGTCCACTGCTGTACTTAATATACTGTTGACAGTTAACAGCCATATTAAGATTGCAGGTTCAGGAAAACCAGAAGTCCTTCTTTCTTGCACATCTCTAGCCTCATTTTACTTCCACCTTCTCTGACACTCACTATTAGGAATCTTTCTAGCTCCACAGCTAGTTGCATCACTTACGTGAAGAAAAATCTTTGGCTGCTAACCAGCTGGCTAACCCAGTTACCCGGGCAGCAAGGGTAAGATGCTGGAGCCAGCTCACAGGATTACTCTTCCTGCTAGAATTGCAGTCCTTAGCTGCTTTTTTCACATCTACTTGAAATAATGGCAAAATGGGAGAGGCTTGCTCTTTATTTACTCTTCTCTCTCACTGCGCCCCAATTTTTTTCTCATGTCTTCTGTATTTTCCTTCTCATTTTTACCCAGAAGGCCTTCCTCCCATGTGGTAGTTTCTGATAATCGTCATACCTTCTTGTCAGCCAAATGCAGGAATGTGCCATTAAATTCACTTATTTTTGCTAGGTAGAGTACCCTACAAATAAGTACTGCAAGGTATTTACTTCTGAACTGTTATCTGCTGTTTCTAAAATGAGAAATATGAACATACAAAACACATAAAAACGCAACATGCATAGACAGGAGGAGCATACTTTTTCACTGACAATTCAACATGCTGTCGGCTAAATCAGTCTTGTGCTTGTCTGCTGCAATATGCACCTTTAACTTAGGAATGCTGGGACAGAATTATTTGTTAAATTCTAGAAACACTGAGTAGTGCCATCATGCCTCTAGAAGTTCATTTTCCTTCACCCCTAAGTAAGTTCCCTGATAGGTGCAATTTATAGACAAAAAAATCCCAAGTCAACAAAAATTCTTTTACGTCATGTTGTGCATGGCTTCCTATTACTCATGAATATTGGATTACTAAAGAGTTAATTATTTGGTACCATATAAAGATGATGATGTAAGGAGGACATTATTTCAGTATATTACAGATTATAAGTACTGGAAATACAACACTAAAAAACCCAAAGTCACTTAAACCTAGATGTATGTTAAAGATGGAATATTTACATATGGCAAACCAAAAGATTAAATAAATATATTAGTTTACACCTCTCAAAAACCCCTGATCATTTCTGTGGCATTCTTCTGGACATCCACATACTTGATTAGGTTAGCTATTCACATCAAAAAGTAGTCCTGGTACTGGCAGATGTGATAAACTCTGACCCATCTCAGTGTATGCCAGAGCCCTGTCGAGACTCACCTTGAATATCTCCAGATTAAAGTTATCCACACTATTAAAATATGAAGGCTATTGAATGCTTGAAAGTCAAACAGAAACAATTCTGGGGAAAAATTTTAGACCTAATTCATGATAAAACTTCTTATTTATTTATTTATTATGCTTTCCAGCATTGCTGGTTCAAAATAATCAGGTTAATATTGAGCTAAAACATTAAGATCTGAAGACTTTTCAACATGAATTGACACATCTCTGGCAGTTTCCTTTCGCTCAGAATTTTATAATAAATCCCACTACAACTATTACCACCCACAGGAACATTCCTGCCATGAATCCAGAGCACTGAGAGCAAAAGTGGAGCATTTCTATCAAAATGGGGGACCCTTTGAAGTTACTCACAAACATTCAGACTAGATATAAGGAAGAAATGCTTTGCAATGGAGGTGGTTAAACACCGGCCCAAGTTGCCCAGAGAGGTGGTAGATGCCTCATTCCTGGAAACATTTGAGGTCAGGATGGACAACACACTGATTGATCTGATCTATGTTGAAGTTGTTCCTGTTCACTGCAGGGGGCTTGGACTTAATGACCTTTAAAGTTCCCTTCCAACCCAAACTATTTTATTATTCTATGATAATAAGAGCTATTAAGATCACAAACTTGTTGATTTATGATAAAATATAAGTCTCTAGTCTTGACATATGGGCATTACTCAAAAGCATTATATATTCTGGTCTCACTGAGAGGAAACAATGTGGAAGACAGCTTTTGTTATTTCCAATGAAAAAAAACATGAGCAAGGTACTCCTGTTTCTTGTTAAAAATGGATTACCTAGACAACGCCAAACAAGTGACTAAAAGAATAACAGAGAAGTATAATGTATAGGATAAAATGAAAAACATTAGACAGAAGAATGGATAGGAAAATACAGTAGGGGGGAACTCAAGTTGGCAATAAAGTAAAAATTTCCATGAAAGATATATGTAAAGAACTGATTCAGAACTGTTTCATTTTATTTTCTTTTTCATGAAAGAATAGGAGCTGTATAGTTCCCTGCAAACAAGAGAAGTAACAATATGAAATATTTTTTTCTTTTAGTGTATATTTTGACAAATAATTCTCCTCAAATTCAGTTAGAATACCCCAATGATTCAAATCTGAGAAATCTCAAGGGCTATAGAATTAATTGCCAAATTTTAGAAGTCTTAGCTTCAATCCTACCTATTATAGTAGCCTACTCAGTAAGCAATACAACTATATTCCAAGTTATATTTAAGCAAGTAAAATCCTTTAAATATCTGCTGAGTTCTGGAAGACTCTTAAAATATTTCAAGATTTACACACCAAAGGTTTGACAATGTAATGAGGAAAAAAAAAGATAATGAAGTCATTTCTTGAGTATTGGCATTTTTCTAGCTTTAACTATTGTCCAGTAGATTGTTTCCTATCCCAGGTAAAAAGACAAAAAAACCCACAGAAGCATAAGATATTTGTCATTCTCCTATTGCCAGATCTCCTAGAAAGGCAGAAGGATCAGCACCACCACCAGAAACCTCCAATTAGGGAACCTGCCATAAATTTTGCAGACGTTTCAAGTCAAAGGAACCATTTTGATCTTGGTTTCGGTCTTTATCCTTACAGGTTTACTTCATTTTCTCTGGTTTTAAGCCAAAAGGTTCTTTTAGTCTTAGTAACCTGCTCTTAATCTTGTTGAGAACTCTCCTTACTGGTAACAAGTAATAGGTACCTTAGGAATGTTATTCAGATCAGAATAATATTCATGATTCAGCATTAGAGAATCAAGGTAACAGTAAGAGTTATTATGAAATACCAGCTGTACCGAAGAAAGAAGGTAGATTAAAAAGCAAGTCACAAGCAGGAATAAAGGAAGTTCCAAGAACACAGAATCAACCATTCTTAATCAGATCAAAGGTCTGCTTAGTACAGTATCCTATCTTTGTCAGTATCTAAAAGTCTGTTTCTGAGATATGGTGTAAGTACAGAACAAAGTAATACTTAAGATTCTTCCAGCCTCCAAGCATTTTCAGATTTGTCCCAATGAAAGATGAGTTAATCAATTCAAATTCAGTAACACAATTCTATTACTCACTTCAAAGCACACAGACAGTACCACATTGTTTTGGAAGAAACAGAAATTGGCATCTCTACAGTAAAACCCCAATAATTTTCTTACAAGTTACTCATATGAGGTAATGAATAACAAGAAATAACAAGATAAGAAAAAAAATAATCAATATTCTACTCAAATAGCATAATAAAAATGAGGAAGCAAAATATGTGTTTATTGTTCCTGGTTTTCTAAACAGATAAAAAAAATCTAGAGTTATCAGCATAGACATCCCAAAATCAAAGTCTTACCTCATATGCATAGCCCAGGGAAGAAAACTGACTCCTTACGTAGCCAAGTTTGTACACAGCTACAAAGGCTAAGCAGCGGATGATTTCCAAAATTCCTGCTTTGGGCCTAGAAATGGGAGGTAGTTCAGATTAATATTCAGTCTTTTCTTCTTAGTTAACTTCAGTAAAAAAGAGAATGCAGAAATTCTGTGACATCCTGCACTTACACCAGGTCATTGTTTTTAAACTTCTGGTTAAGTTTTTATAGACCACACAGGCTTCTAACGCTGAATTTGCTGGGGGTGAGAATATGCACACTAACTGTATCTGAGCTGACACAAACATAGCTGTATATATAACTACTGGGTTTTGATCTCAGAAATCACAACAGTAAAATTCTGAAAACTGCTGTAAGTAGTTCAGAGTCTTTTTATCAGTCTCTTTTCTGTAAATTGTTAGAAATTTGCATTCTTAACTCCCCAAACTATACACATCTCTGGCACATTGACAAACATTTACCTGTCTTAAAATAAATTGTTCAGTCCATACACATGAAAGAAACTCCTTTCTGAAAACATAATGAATAGCAGGTGTAAAGTAGAACTGGCACCTCAGCCTCAAAGGATGCTTCTACTGCACGTTTCTGCTCCGGCAGGACAAACAGTTTCTTTGCAAGAAACTGCAGCTGCCATCACATCTGTACATCTGCAGGGTAAAGGTACCTGTAAGGACTACCTCTCCATTATGTCTCTCATGCATTGGATCACGATACTAAATACATTTAGTCTTAAGTCTACACCATCATTCACATGATTCCAAATCAGCTCTGTGCTTTTCATATACCATAACTGTATCTGACACCTATGGCATGGTACACAGGACCAACACAGTATGGTTGCAATTGGAGCTTGAACCATC
Source organism: Picus viridis (assembly GCA_033816785.1). NCBI lineage: Eukaryota > Metazoa > Chordata > Aves > Piciformes > Picidae > Picus > Picus viridis. The sequence continues at coordinate 13,207,862 of CM066574.1, read as the reverse complement.
TTGGGACAACCTGCACGTCTCACTGGTGTGCCAGTGTCCCATACTCAGAGATCTGGATCCAACAAGCACAGAGGGTGACTTGGCCTATCCTGTAACTTTTCTGCAAGGGACAATATAGCCAGTAATTGCTATAGGAACATCTGGGTTTAGGGACTAGCTTGTTATGTGTTATTTTCTAGTAAATTGCCATATATGTGTCTGAGTGCATCTGTATCTCTTATAATTTCTGACACACTTAAAACTTCCATATAATGCATAATGAGAGACAAAAAAAAAAAACCCAAACCAACCAGCCCAAAAAACCAAAACCCCCAAAAGCAGCTTATCTTACTTGTTCTCCATAAGCAGTCCAAAAGAGGTCAGGGACAGAATGATAAAGCCAATTCTCAGGAGAATAGTTCCTTGTGATAACATCTGTTAAAAAAGCAGACAAATAACTAATTTTGAGTAGTTTTCTGAAGAGAAATTGAGTTTTAATAGACCAGTAGTTTAAGCCTACTCACTGAGTGATGTTAATGTTTGCCTTTAAAGTAATTTGTTAGTTCAAACTTTACACAAAATCATGTCCTTTGGTTAGCACATTTACCTGGACTAATCACCTGTATAGTTGTTTTCTCAAGGCTGTATTGCCAAAATAATATTTACTATACTCCCTTCTGCACTACCTGCTTTACTTGATTCCCTGATGCCTTTATCCAAGAGGGAATAAAGTTACTTCTGGATAACAATGCCTGCAGCCCTGTCCTTTCTTTTACATTACAAGGCTTTACAGCTGTCACCTATCATAGTATCAGTCAGGGTTGGAAGGGACCACAAAGATCATCTAGTTCCAACCCCTGCCATGGGCAGGGACACCCCACACTAGATCAGGCTGGTCAGAGCCTCGTCCAGCCTGGGCTTAAACACCTCCAGGGACGGGGCCTCAACCACCTCCCTGGACAACCCATTTCAGGGTTTCACCACTCTCATGGTGAAGAACTTCCTCCTCACGTCCAGCCTGAATCTCCCCACCTCCAGCTTCATTCCATTCCACCTAGTCCTATCACTACCTGAGATCCTGAGAAGTCCCTCCCCAGCCTTCTTGTAGGCCCCCTTCAGATATTGGAGGGCCACAATTAGGTCACCTCGGAGCCTTCTCTTCTCCAGACTGAACAGCCCCAACTCCTTCAGTCTGTCCACATAGGAGAGGTGCTCCAGCCCTCTGATCGTCCTTGTGGCCCTTCTCTGGACACGTTCCAGCACGTCCATATCCCTCTTGTAATAGGGGCTCCAGAACTGGATGCAGTACTCCAGGTGGGGTCTCACCAGGGCTGAGTAGAGGGGAGAACCATCTCCTTTGACCTGCTGGCCACTCTTCTCTTGATACAGCCCAGGATCTGATTGGCTTTCCGGGCTGCAAGTGCACACTGAGAGCTCATGTTGAGCTTCTCATCCACCAGCACCCCCAAGTCTCTCTCCTCCGGGCTGCTCTCCAGCCAGTCACTGCCCAGCCTGTATTTGTGCCTGCGGTTGCCTCGACCCAGATGCAGAACCCTGCACTTGGTCTTGTTGAATGTCATGAGGTTGGCTTGTGCCAACCTCTCCAGCCTGTCAAGGTCCCTATGAATCCTAATGGATATCAAACCCAATACATTGGTGAAGATAAGAATACAGATAATATGGCAGCATGACTATATTTAAGAAGAAGCAAAACTGACTTATCTAAATGACAATGTAACAGTTCATTCCCAATTAAAAAAAACCTATTCAATTCATCCCATGAATTCTAATTAGACTTTTAAAAGTTTAAAGCATTAACATGTGTGCTAGTACTTCAATGACTAAAAGCAGAAGGATTTATGTCCTTAAAATTTACCTTAAAACAATATAAACAAAATTCAGGAAAACAGGCATTATTATTTATTTGTGAAGTCTGCATTTTGTCTTTCAATTTATTCATTCTTTTTTTGCATTCTACACAGTGGCCTTTGGGAAAAAATCAAACACTGAATCAGTTTTCTTGTTCCATCACAGACTTCCTTTCAAATATTGTTTTTGAAAAGCCTTTTTATTTAAAAAAGCAAAACAAAACAAAACCCCAAACAACAAAAAGCCCCAAACAAAAGTAGTGGATCTGGCTGACAGGAAACCATTCTGGCTTTAATTGCGGTAAGGTTTACAAACAGCATCTTGCACTTCAAGATTGCCAGCACTGGAAAAATAAAAATCCATGAATATCTGCCCTGATTTCAATAAATCCCACTCAGTGACACACCCACCTTCCTCTGGTGGTGGCCCATACCCCTCAAAGAGATCTAAGATAAGTATCTGTGAGCGTGGGAGGCAACAGGAGGATATTTTCAAGTTTTACAGCTGTGTGAATTTACAGTGCCCATATTTGCAAAACACATCCAACCACACACTCAGGCTGGGTACGTTTGTCTTGTTTCATTGAAGAATCACAAGCATCTACTTAGGTATCCTGAACAGCTATTGAACAAAGAAAACACAGTTCCAGCAATGAGCAAGCTGAACAGCAGACTGACCAGTTTACAAGCCAGAACACACTTCTCACAAACGACACCTGTCAAGCTACTCTGTTGCACACATTTATACCAGAGGAGATCAAACTCATTACTGCCGTGCTATATTTCCAACCTGCTCCATCCCTTCCCTCCTTATGACAAACACAAAACCTCAGGCTGCTGATTACCACCATTATTTACTTACATGCAGACCTTGGGAAATTATATTCTTTACAGTTCTCTTACATTCCTACATTGGCCATCTGCATTGCAAGAGAGGTACATATTAAACCCTTGAGTGACTCAGTATAGCAGCTCTGTACTGAGACTCTCAATTAAGTTAAGAAGGCAAAAAAATTCTCTGTTTGGTTTATAAACCTCTATCAAAGCTTGTATCAGATGGAATGCATTTGCAAATTCCAGATAGAGGTTTGAAAATTTGTCAGTAAGAGATTAAACTGGGGGTGGCCTTTTTGAAAATTCCAGTTTCTAGAATCAGAAAATCTCAGTTATCCTAAATTAGGATTTTCCATTGTTAGCATGAGGCAGTTTGAAGTGACATTTTTAATAGAAAATCAGGCAGACTCCATTTAATTTTAATAAAAGCAGTAAGTTATTCTTAAGGTAATCCTCTAGCCACAGTAACTGCCACTTCAACATCCTGTAGAAACTGGGTCATATGAAAAAATCAATAAAAGAGCAAAGAGCGTGATTTGGCACACCCGTGAGGGAACTTACTCATTAATTTCTTAGAAATTCTTTGATATGTTTATCAATTTCTTTTTTCTTGTCAAATAAAGGAATGTGCCAGGGAATTAGGACTGGAATTCATGACTTTCCTCCTTATGGATTGTCCTTACTTCTAAGTTAGAAAATTTTTTTTTTATTTTTTTTTTTTTTTTTTTTAACTTGGTCCTTCCAGCCAGGTGGGTCTGATTTTACGTTGTGTTTCCAACGGAATACAGTTCAAAAATATTCCCACAGTAGCAGGCCGGTATTCTGAGAAAATGAAGACAAGGTTTTGTATCCCCCTGAGGCAGGAAAAACAACTGAATATCACATCCAAACTTCTAGCAAGTTATGTAATCGCCACATTACAATACGTGGCTAACTGAAAACAACTAAGCCTGCAACAGGAGTGATGAAGGGCGAGGCATAAAGTTTAACTGGGAACCATGCAGGCAGAAGGTGCAAGTTACCCTTCACTGTAGATACAACCAGCATACCACCTCCTAGTCAAGGGCTACCAAGAAATTTGTGGTGAAATACACCATGACGAGATTTAGGAATAACAGCTCTTAGAAAACCAACCCTGTAACATAAATGTTAGCATTAGTAGTTTGCTTCTTTCTCATTACAATTCCTGTGGCATAGTTACACCCTGCCTTGATTCTTTTATTTACTTTCAAACATGTTATTAATCTATGAAGTGGATGCTGGCAACTCAGGCATTCATTTTCTAGGCATTACTCTACCAAAATCAACAAAATAGTGAGTTTTATCACTAAACTAAACATTAATTCTACCCAATGCAAGTTATATTGTGAAAAGAACGTGCCTTTTACACCTTTGTTAGTGCTAGCAACCTCATTCCACTTAAACATAATATGCATGGATGCATATATAAAAGAAATAAGTATTTCTGTACTGGAGTATCTGTACAGAGAGGCCTGTGGGACCACAGCAGGTTGCCCAATTACAATTTGGCCACAACTCTGCAACGTGGTTATTGGCTGCAATAAAACACCAAAAAAATTAAAATATTTCTCTTGGGTTTTGATTTCATTGAAAGTTTTAAAAATTCCTTGGAGCCTCAAAAACAAACAAACAAACAAACCAACCCCCATCCAAAACAAAACAAAAAATAAAAAGAGGAGTGGTACAGAATTTTGGAAGATCTTGACACGGCTTTGCAATCATAGCATCAATAAGGTTGGAAAAGACCTCAAAGATCATGAAGTCCAACCTGTCACCCAAGACCTCATGCCTACTAAACCATGGCAATCAACAGACTGCTCCAGAATTAAGATGATATTTTTAGTAATGAAAAAAAACCCAAACAAACCACATTCATTGAAATGAAGGAAATGCATTATTCCAAACGATGGACACTGAAATAGTCCAAATTGACTTTGTATTTCGAAGAACTCAGATTGTTATGCCGCTTGTGAAGAGCAACTTGGATGCATTTTCTCATCCTGATGATTTCAGCATTTCAAAGGAACTGCTAAGAATGATTTCAACGTGCTTCATAAGACATATACCAGACACTTTTGACATTATTGCAAAGAATGCTAATACAACGCGATGAAATCAGTATTGTTAGGTGTCTTTGTATGAATTTATTTTGACTTATAATTGAAAAAAACGTTATTGTAAATTGTGGGCCATACTCCATACACAGTTCTTGATGATATCCTACTGAATGGTTATATTAATTGTGTTCTCAGCTTTCAAGAGATGTATTCATCCCTTACTACTTTTTCATCTAACTGAAGCTCCTCGCATATTCATAGTGTTATAAGCACAGTAAATGTTAGAGCATCTACCAACAACAATAACAAAAAAAAAACACTGCAAAATGTGTTTAAGGTACAGTTCACTTTGATTTATGTGATATATGCAGTTTTGGAGCTATGAGACTTTTGCTTTGAATGCAGTGCAGTCTTACACTCCTAGCACTCTCTCTGGGACAGATCCAAATCCCATTTCGTCAATGAGCTTTGGATCAAATCTAGATGTGCAGAGCTCAGAAGCAATCTTTATTCTCTGGATATAGTGCAGATCACTGCATAGAAAATAAACACCTCATGCTTTCTCCTGTGGAAAATATGTATTTGTTCTTTCTTGTTTTGCTCTTTTTGTAAGTTAAATGTAGGTCATTCAGACTGAAGGTATATGGTTGCTCTTTATGGATAGAGAAATTTAACACTTCTACAGGGCATGAGACCAAACACTGAGCAACTGTAATCACTTGAGAAATGTAATAGCTGTGTGCTCTGTCTTATGGCTATTATGAAATGGAACTTATACCTAAAAATGAGGAAAACAGTTAGCTTTCTCCATTTATGGAGCTATGCCACAGTTATGATATAATTCATTGCCAGACAGAAAGTTCCAGTTGTATCCATAGACATTTCATAACTCAGTGTAGTGGAAAACTGATATTGAAGAAAGAATTTTGCCAAGTGAAGTTATTCATATGCAAGCTTCCTTTTCATGACAGCTTCTTCACTGTATTGTGGAGCAATGTTGGAACTTTGCCTTAGGAGCAGCACTTTCTACACCCACGCTGCAGGTTTCTGTCCTGAGATGAGGTGCTTCTAGTCCCCTGTGCTCTCCTTCTTATCCTTACCACCTTATTACCCTGCAGTTCAGTGCAGAGAATTTTCTAGTTGCTTATCAACAATAAGTTCACAAGTGGTGAATCTTTGGGATGTTTCCTTAGTAACTGCAAGAATTTAATGATCATCTGGGGTGTGGATGCATTTTTCAACTTCCCTTAAACAGCTGCAGTTATCAGCGAAGACAATAATTTGGACCATCCATTTTTCTTTCCCTAACCAGAATAAAGCAAAAAGAGAAAGAATAAAACAGGGGGAAAAAATAAAAATAATAAAATTGAAAAATCAGCAGACTCCTAGCTGTTAAAAGCAAAAGCAACAAAGAAAAAATAAACAAACAAAAAACCAAACAACCAACCACACAAACAACCAAAACCTCCATTGTTTGACCCCTGCCCAAATAAACTAAAATAAAAAAATCTTTCAGAATATGATGTGCAGAATAACTTAATATTAATCAGAAGAGTATGCTTGAGGTAGCTTTTATAAGTCAGGAATGCTACGTAAAATACTCTAAACTTTTCTCCAAAATTGCGTCATTCCACTGGTCTGATGTGCTGCTCAGAATACATCTCACCAAAAATGGGAAGGGAAAAAAAGGCTTTTAACACTAGCACATGCAGAGCTGCCAGAGTTGCTGTAAGCTTGCTGCTATGTATCCCAAGAAATTTTTTCAGGTACAGTCCCTTTACCTGCCCTTCCTGCCCTGAGATACAAAAGGAAAGTCTGAACCATAAGACCAAAATGTCAACATTTGGATAAGGTTTGTGAGAGCTTTGAAGTCCCTTTGCAATCCCCTGGACTCCTTCATGGATGATCATAGTCAGATATGCAAAAGAGAGTAATCTCTAGAAATCTACTTCTTAGATGGATTCAGATATGTTGGTCATGAGCAAAAGCATCAGGGCACAGTGATTTATGTGACTACTATGTGTATTAAAATAATGCTTCATAACTAGAATATTTTAGCTTTACTAAAATAGAAAGATTTTTCAAGGAAAAAAGGATGAAGGAAAAAAGGCAGGAAGGATGTGAAGCTGTGGAAGCAATTAATATCTTGCTTCTTGCAGACAGAGATGGCCTCCTACTTTACCTTCATAGAACTCTAGACACCCATGTAGAAACCACATCGTGCTTCCAGGAACCCCAAACACGAGGTGCTGAACAGGTCTCTTCAAGCTGCATTTGTATCAATGCTGTTGTATGTTTGAGACTGGAAGAAGATTTTACTTGGCTCTGTGTTCATCTAGCCCCACTCATGCTGATGCCAAGCTTCCTATCGGCAAGCACTGCAAGACCTTTGCAATATTCCTTCTAAAGCTTGGACACTATTGGTAACTAACAATATGAACAACCTTGACATCTTAAAAACTTCATAGTCTCAAGTCTAAGAGATGTGTTTCCTGAGATCCTAAAAACTGGAGCAGACTCATAGGTCTTCTTTGGAACATTTATTATTCTTTAATTGCTTAACTTAAGCATGTTCATATGTAAGTGATTAATATGGTTATTAAACAGTGTTTAATAATCAATATAACCCATGATATAGTCAATATGTATTTAGCCATTTATGCTTATTGTTGCAACAGTTTAAATAAAATGTCAGGCTGTAGAGCTGACCCAATGCTTTGTTATTTAAGCATGTTATATGTCATATTAATGCTAGCACACAATGCTAATTAATAAAAACAGGAACTACTTACAGTCACTGCACCAAGAAGTTCAGTATACAAATCCAATACTACAGCAAAATGTACAACTGCATAGCAATTAAGATAACCTGGTACACTTGGATTGAAGGGGACTTCTTTTCCAGTAACCTGTATGAAGGAAAACAGATAATACTCTTAAACAGTGACCTGCTTCAGCCTGCTGTTCCTTAGTACTCCTTAAGCTAACAAACATAAAAAAAGATTAAGGGACATTTAGAAATGCACAAAGATAACCTACCATCAAGCTTATGCACTACCTAGAATAAGATAGAGTTTAACTCACTGTGTGTGTGCATGTTCACAGCTAACAGAAAAAGAGAAACTCTTGTACTCCATAGAACAATTTTGGAAATCTCTTTAGGAAATGAATAATGAAAAGATAAATAAAAACCCTTTTTTTTTTTTTTCCAATTAAAAAAAAAAGCACAGCAAAAGCATTCATTTCCTTCAGTTTCTATTCCCATTTCATCTTCCCCTATGCTTTATGACTGCTAATTTGCTAATTTAAAATAGCATGTGTAGAGTTTTTAACATTGATCCAACAGCATTAAGAGGTCCAAGTAAATTACACAAGACTGAAAGCCTGTGCATGTTCTATTTACCTCTGGGATTTCCTCAGGAAGGCCAAGTCTAGGTTTGCCTGGTCCCCAGCCGGGCCCTTTGAATATGACAGAAAGCTTATTGCAGAACCCAGGTGTGGCCCAAAACGTGTTCCAGATATGAGCCAAGGGACGTAACTTAAAAAAAAAAAAAAAAAAAAAAAAAAAAAAAAAGGGGGTGGGGGGGTGGGGAGGGGCAGGTAATTTTTTATTGTTAGCAACATAGAATTCAACAAAATGCATTTTATTAATTTTTAGATCTCAAGTCAATGATTTTTTCAAAGTCTGTAAAGAGAATAAATTTGGAATAGTTGAAGACAGTCAGAAGTTGAGAAAACCTAGCTGAAATAGGCAAGAGCCATATAAAGCCCTTGCTTTATAGTGAGGACTAGAAAGACTTCTGCCCAGAGAAACATTTGGCTGTCCTGTAATCAATCCAGAGCATTTAATGGTATATTGTACTGCTACATTCAGGGCAGTTTTAAACTATATTTTGTTATTGAGATCTTGTCATGACATACAGTCAATAACTAAATCACTTAGTATCTTAGTGAAATGCATATAACTGCACAGGCTGTGGCCATCCTTCCAGCCCAGATGCCTCTACAGGCAGAATTACTCCTCAGTCCCTGAAGTTTTCACAGAGAATTGTTATCCAGCTTCAGTGAAACCTGGAGCTATAAATCTTGGAAGCACCACATAAGTGCCTTGCCTTTTCTTTTGTTTTCTTGTTGATTGTTTGTTGTTGTTGTTTTTAATCAAAAAGTAAATAAATCTATATTCAACCTGTTCTGGTGGTTTTGTTGATGGCGGCTATATAACACTGTCAACACTAATCATTCTGGAGAACCCTGAATAGCAAATATGCAGAAGAGATAAAAATCATAAAGACATTAATTATATCACAAGATTAATTATGAAATAGCAACATCTAGAGAAGACAAACAACAGATTATATATATATTATATATAAGGATATTCTCTGTTTTGCAGCATATTGCTTTGCCTATGTCAAAACAGACAATTCAGTTCAAGGCCTTGTTATCTCTCCACTGTAATTAGTTGTCAGAGCAGTGAGCAGAAATAATTGGTTTGTAATAAATACTGAAGAATCTGTAGATAATATAACTGACTGTGCAGAAATGCAAGGACGGCCTCAACTGTGGCTAAGAGAGGAGCTTCTTTTGAACAAGAGTGCCTGGTGACTGCCAGAGTTGGGGATACAAACTATAGTACCTGGAGCATGATGGGATCAAATGAATTTACTGGATGTGTTAACCCATATACAACTTTTGCATCTTCTGCCTCAAATGTTCCTGATGAAAGAAGACAAGAAAAAAAAGGAGAACCATCAAATTCAAAAGTATAAATAATTTTATCATACTAAATATGAGATGGAGCAACTTTTCTTTTTACTTACCAAATATCCTATCCCAGATGATTAGTGTGCCACCATAATTTTTGTCAATACAGTAAGGATTTCTACCTATAACAAAAATTATTTATGAGACCAGTAAATTGCATTTCTGATACATGCATCTGAATCATGAAAGGAAATCTTCAAGAATAGCATCAATTTATAATCTAATAATTTTTAAAGGTAGCTGATCTACTACTCCATATATGTCTATAAAATTTCATATTACTTACTAGGCTCTCTTTTTCCTCAAACATACAAATAAAACAAAAAACTGTGTCATAGACAGAATTCCTGTGAAATAAGATTCACCTGGAGAATAAACTCAGTTTAAAATATATTCATAAAGACAAGTTAAAAAGCAAACCAAAAAAATCATTTCACCAGTTTATATATAAGAAAATATATGCTAAAAACATTCATATGCAATCATCTCAATAGCTTTCAAGAGTCTTTATCTTCCATCCTGTATTAACTCCAATGGGAGAAAAACTTATCCGTCAACTGTTTTCTAGGCATATTTTACGTAAGGTCAAAAGTATGAGCAAAGCAGCATTGCTACGTATCCCTGTGTTGGAGGAGACTGGAGCAACTCTACGACTCTTTGATAGTAGGCTGAACATGAGACTGCAGTGTGCCCAGGCAGCCAAGAGGGCCAATGGCATCCTGGCCTGTATCAGGCATAGTGTGGCCAGCAGGAGCAGGGAGGTCATTCTGTCCCTGTACTCAGCACTGGTTAGGCCACACCTTGAGTCCTGTGTCCAGTTCTGGGCCCCTCAGTTTAGGAAGGATGTTGACTTGCTGGAATGTGTCCAGAGAAGGGCAACAAAGCTGGGGAGGGGTTTGGAGCACAAGCCCTATGAGGAGAGGCTGAGGGAGCTGGGGTTGCTTAGCCTGGAGATGAGGAGGCTCAGGGGTGACCTTTTTGCTGTCTACAACAACCTGAAAGGAGGTTGTAGCCGGGCGGGGATTGGGCTCTTCTCCCAGGCAACCAGCATCAGAACAAGAGGACACAGTCTCAAGCTGTGCCAGGGGAGGTTTAGGCTGGGTATTAGGGTAACATTCTTCACAGAAAGAGTGATTGGCTGCCCAGGGAGGTGATTGAGTCACCATCACTGGAGGTGTTTAGGAAGAGACTGGATGGGTCACTCAGTGCCATGGTTTAATTGAGTAGATGGTGTTGCATGATGGGTTGGACTTGATGATCTCGAAGATCTTTTCCAACCACGCTAATTCTATTCTATTCTAACACTTGATCAGCTCTGGAGTGATTCTGATTAACTCCAATTAGGACCAGAGGATTAGTTTAGATTTACAGCAGAACAAATAAGAGCAGAGTATCTCCCTCCAGGATTATCAGTACTTGTGCAAATTTTAAGAAGCAGACACTTACAGCACCACAGACTTTTTAAAAAGTCTACACAATGCCATAAACACTTTACGTATAGATGTAATAAATATTAATAACATCATCTGTACACAAGGCATTTGTGTCTTTTTTAACTTCTTCCATTCTTCTATTATCTTGTTAGTTATCTCTGCACATTTTATAAGCCAAGGGCATCTAAGAAATCAACCTCTAGTCCACAGATATATTCCTGACATTTTCTTAGAATGCAGTGGAGTTATTAATCCAATTTACATATGCCATATGGTCCTGAATGCATCTGAATATTGATGAAGAGTCTATCACTGTGCACTTGTGTGAAAAGAGATTTTTTCAATAATCCAGACAGCTGAAACCAAATTCCACTACAAAATTAATCAGTTTTTCTAAAAGCTAATCATGCATTTTCACAAATTCAGTGCTAGAATTCGAGTGCAAAAGCATCTGTTAGTGATTGACAAGTTGATGATGTTTTAATAGTCAAGGAAGGATGAGATTTGACTAACACTCTTCCTACTGTTAAACATGGAATAGTTTTGCTCAAAGCCTTCAAATTATCTCATGTTATTCAGACTTAATTTCTGCTCAGTTATCAACCTTAAATGCAAACATTCAATAATTAAATTTGTTATTAAAAAGGTTTTTATAAAATACTGTAACATTTCTAACTGAACAAGATTTTTTGAAAATTATTTTCTGTAAAACTATTTTTACAGTACAATTTCAGTACTTTGCTGGTGTTATTGTTACTCTACAAATAGCAGCCATGAGAAAAAAAAATACACCGAGGAACATGAGGTTACACTTTCACTTTACCATGATGAACTCTGTGATGACTGGGAGTATTAAGAATCCACTCCAGAGGCCCAAGGTTGGTAATAACCTTTAAAAAACAGTAATGTTTCAATGAATTTGAAAATCCTGTATAAAATCAAGAGAAAGGAGGGCAACAAGGGGGAGGATAGGCATTGAGAGGCATTAAGGAGAATTGCATGAAAATACAAGATGTTGTTTTTTTTTTTTTTAAACCTGAACCATTTCATCATATTACTGTTACAAGAATTTCAGCGGAAAAAGTAAAATCTATTAAAATGCAAGTTAAAAATTATATGACTGTAATCCATTAGCACATTTTTCCTTATTATCAAGTCATGATTACATAGAGAATTTCGTTCACATGTTGTACCCATATCCCTTGGCATTGCTTGGCATTCCGTGTAACCCTTAAGATCCTCATGAGCACATTTTACATCACCAAATCGCTGGTACAGATGCAGAAGCCTCTTTCCTCCTTTAGTACCTTTGACTACATGTTCCTTCTGTTAGAACCTTTCTTTTAGCCTGGCACAAATACAATAACACATCAAACTTGATTAGAGAACTGATGCAAGTTAAAACTAATTGTTTTGTTTTTCTAAATCAGTTTAACTGGATCAGTTCCTGGACCTGATCCAACACACAGTCACAAATTCCCAGTGTGAGTAAGAGGCGTGAGAAGAAACTAGACCAGCATAAATTCATAGAGGAGCTGCAATCTAAGGCAAGGGTTCCACAGCACAGAAAACCTAGTCTGGATCATTTTAGTACCAGACTAAAAATGGCAGAAAGTGCTGACTGTCATAAATTCACTCAAGACTTGTCAGAAAATGCTGAGGAAGTAAGTTTGTATGGACAGGGTTTATGCTAAATTAGGTACTCTCCTGTATTACGGAGCCAGAGGAAATGCAGCATTAAGTTCACATTTTGTGCTTTGGCTTAGGTCAGAATTATGTGGATACTCAAACACAGCAATCATTGTTTAATCCCAAAAACACCACCATCGGTCACAAATACATGCAATCACTAGATGATCAAAAAAAAAGGATTTCTGTTCAAAATATAATCTAAAATACATCCTAAAATGATATCTATTCACCATTTCTCATCATGACCACAACGTCTTGCAACTAAAAAGAGCAGCTATAGATAAAACGCTAAGAAAAACTCTAGGATGCTAAGGGGAAAAAAACAAAACCATAAACTGTTACTTTGTCTTTTACAGAAGTAGTACATTCGATACTTATATTCCAGAAATGGGTGATTTGTAATGTAGTAGAAATAATATTGGCAAACAATACATTAAGCAGAGAGGCAGACAGTCATCACTCATGAGAGCAGGCCCATTCATCTAGATAACTAGACAGACAGGGATTTTTTTTTCATTTAAGGTTTATGGAACAAAGTCCTAAAACATGCCAGTTCCATTTCTGTTTAATTCACACTCATGAAAGTGAAAATACATCTAGACTCAGAAGCAGACACCGGAGATTCTTCAGATACATTGACATGTTTATGAATCAGAAAATTACCACAATAAAATTAATAAATATATTTTGTTATTTTTTTGCCTTTAATAACAGCTAAAAGAACTTCTACTAAACAGGTTAAACAGAGCATTTTTGTAATTAAGGGAGTACAGAAATGAGCAGATTCTTCAGATAGAACTGTAACATTTTAAGCATCTGCCTCAGAATTCTGCACACGCTTGACTGGAAAAACAGAATACTGGGACAAGTTTGCTTTGTTTCGTTTAACTTGAAAGCCAAGGACAACATAAATAAGACCATTTGTACTTCTCAGTTCTCCCTCAAAGTAACTTCAAGCTTGAAAAGACCACCTAAAGGTGAGAAACAATTCATCATTCATTCTAGCTCCATTTCCTGCCTTTCTCAAGCAGAAAATCCCACTGTTTTAAACTATGTGAGATGTGAACACTAAATTAATTTAAGTCAAATGTCTTGGACTGAACTGCAGCCCAGCACCTGTGAGAGCAGTGATTTATTTATTACACCACAACTAAATGACTCAATTTGATTTAATATATTTTTAGCTCAAAATTTCACAACATTTTAACTCTTTTTTTCTTTTTTTTTTTTTTTTTAATAAACCAAATCTGTGCTGGAAGAGAAGGGAATCACTACGGAATAGCAGTCTTCAGGTTTAGCTTACAGGTGGATCATAACAAATTGCTCCCAAAATATCTTAAAATAAAAATTCATCCTTTTGAAAGTCCATATAACACATCAGTATGCTAAAATACAACTTTGTCTCTTGGGGCTCCCTAAAGACCTCAGGAACTTATGCAAAGTTTTAAATAAATACTTGGACTAATCTTAGCGAAAGTATTTTCTTTGGAAAATGAAACCTCTCCCACACTTTAAAACAGTCTTTCCTTGGGTGATGACATTTACAAACCTACTGAAACATCTTCTCTGCAGCATCATTAGTGATTGATGCCTGAGAAGACTTCAATTCATTATTCAGCCAAGGTTACCTCCACTGCAAAGACACACCAGCCACAAGCAGATGGAAATATCATCTGAGATAACAATTATAACCCCATGACTTTTAAGCTCAGAGGTGATACAGAACTCTGTGCCTGACCAAGTGAAAATCCAGCATGCTGAAATTAGCAATCCATAAATCAACACTTTGGCTAAAACACATTAAAAATACTTTTTCATCAGATATTTTATATGGTACAAGGTGTTATTTCTAGACACTTTCTTTGCTATCAGTAAGTTTATTTCTACACATTCAGCACATTTCTAAACCAGAAAAAAATAATCATCACTGGAAAATATTTGATGTAAAAAAATTCATAAATAAGTTTATACTTTATATCCATATATCATTCCAACAAACAGAAATATACCACCTCTTGAAGGTGGGATTTTGAAGGCTCCTGCAGCATTACATGGTAAAGAACATAATTATTTTGTTTAATATTTGTCTATATTCTGCCATCTTACCAAGGACAAATCTCCTACAAGCTCTTTCGCCAAAGTAAACTGTCAAAGCTAAAATGGCAAAACAATTTTTACCAGGCAAGATTCAGACTGTCATGTTGTAGGAACTGACTCATAACAAACTGAATGTGGTGTAACAACAAACCAAGTTCAAAAGACTGTTTAACAGGCAATAGAGTGGAGAAAAGCAGCTACAGAACCCCACCTACTCATCTACCTTTCAGCTGTCAGTCTGCCTTTGATTCTGTGTTTTCATTGTGTCTAGACATTTTCCTTGGAGAACTACAATCACAAAGGAACTTGTAAAGTGTTCATGGTAGCAGTATTCAGGCTTATGTTCCAGATGCAACCAGCCACCAAGGCATATATACCACTAGATCTCAGTCATTCAAGGCAGCAAAACACTTCCATCTTAAAATAGCTTTGGATTCCCAATGGCTTTTTAGAATAAGGTCTGTCACAATGTCCATATTTCAAGGGGGGGGAAGGGGGGGGGAATTAAAAGCTTTTAAAAATTAAAAGCTTTTAAAAATTAACAAAACAAATGCAGAGAACATCTCAGGTTTTGTAGCTTCTGTAAGGATTTTCATTTAAATTAAAAGAAAGATCTGCTACTATGATTTTTGTATGCAGTAGAAAGTTTTATTTCAGACCTTTTTACTGGAAAGTAATTTTAAAATAATTAAAAAAAAAAAACAAACCACAACAAAAAAACCCAAACAAACAACAAACCAACAGTGGAAATGCCATTATTCAATATTCTCATTGACTGTACTTCTAACCCTATTTCATACTGTTGGAAGGCAAAAGATTCTGCTTGTGAATATAAAATATTCTTGATTTTATGTCAACATCTTGCAGCGATTTTAGGAATATGGAAAAATACCTACCAATCCCCTACATGGTGGAATACTCAACTGTTGTCCAGCGATGAATTTATCTGTATGTTGACCAATATGGCTGAAGGTTTAGCTTATGATCATGTTTGTTTCCCTGATATAGACACCTACTGTTCTAAATCAATGCCTATATCCAATTGTTCCTCTCTCACTTAACACAGCACATGGGTCTCAGCTCCCATGCCAGTGACCCCCAGATGAACTGCAGCATTCCAGCAAAAATCTTTTCCTGTTTGCCTTGTTTATTTTTCAACACCTCATAGCCACAAAAATAATTTTTTGCCTGCCAAAATATTTACAAATGTACTTGATAAACTACCTACAAATCAGATAGGTGTCCTATGCATGCCACTTACGAAGCTTTGTCAGATCTCTCCAAAAGACATTTAAAACACTTAAATGAAAAACAAAACAACCACCACCCCCACACACAAAAAAAACCCCATATTCCCTTCATTGTACTGGAATATTGCTAAATAATAAAGCAGAATTACTGGCAGTAATTTAAGCAATTCCAAGATCAGGCAGGCTAACAGCTGCATGCTTCAAAATGCTTTCCATGCATTACTGAATAAAACATGCTGGAAGTGAAATCTTCATATACAATGAGAACTAAATGGGGGGAGGGGGTTGTGTGTTATAGTAGTTCTTCTATAAAGATGTTTCCTTTGTGACAGCAATCTCTAGCCTAAAGGAAAAGAACATTATACAATATCTCTTGTGGCATGTAAGCACCTCCGTTTGCGGTCTCAGAGTTTGTCAGCACCAAGGGAAATCTTTATTGCCTGGTACCTGCACCACTTCAATGCAGTTCTTGTTTAAATAATGAGAAAAAATCATGACATGAAATCCAAGGGAAACTTTACATCTTGTGTAACAACTCCTCCTGTCACCACTACAACATGAATCTTTACTTAACTGTGTTTTAACATGAACATTTGGAAGGAATGTTGATTGAGCAGAGCAGGCAATGTTACAGTAAAACCGTTTGTATGTAAAATCTCTGGGTTGGATTTTTGTTGTTGTTGTGTTGGGCTTTTTTTTTCCTTTGAGTGTAAGAAAAGCTGCTTGCAGCACAGCATTACTTTTAATATCACAATGTTATCCTGCAGGACAGGAGAGGGTAAATTCATCCCTGGAGCATCACTAAGGAACACTCTGAATTTAATTTCAGGATTCTGTAAAGACTTGTTGGTAGTAAACCACATTTCACTATTGATTTCCTCATCAAAATCAAGCTAAGATTTTTATTTCTGGTATATAAATCTATATTTCAGACAGTGTGCTGGGGAAATTTAAAAATAAGACCTTAATTACATTCCCCAGTAGAGCTGCTGTGTTAATTCAGGACAACACACCCATGTATTTATACAGATGGCCCTGGTGATCAGGTTTGCCATGTGAAATCTCTACAGGGAAGCTGGGGAAAGGCAGAACTCCTAGGATATGTCCTCATCTGCCAGTTTCACACTTTGAAATCCCCGGCAAACCCTGATTTATACACCGCCAACTGTTTTCCTATCCGATTAGGCAGTTTTCTACTCCAGTAAGCATGTAAAATGGATGTAGCCAAATTTCCACACTGAGGAGTGAAAAAACAATATTTATAGTTTAGAAATAAAACAAGTGAGAGGAACCAGGCCTGTTGGGATCATAGAGAGTTTCATAGGGGGTGAATTTCTGATAAATCTGGATTGTAGGAACTGGAGGTGAAAGCCTAGTTTTAATGGGTAGTCCCGTTAAGGGCATATTTATATAATAAACACACAGACTTTAAAAATATGTTTATAATAATTTGTCTTGAAGGAAGGTTGCTGTCATGTTCCATTGTTTTACACCTAAACCAGGAGATAAGGTTTGAATTAAATTGGTATTTTATATTTTAGTTAATACTTTCAGTAAGTGGATGCAACTTTTGTTGTTGTTTCCCCCCCCTCACCCCACCCTCCCATAAAGGCCCAGTTAAGCCCAGCTGCTGAAAAAGATGGGCACATACAGGAAAGTTTCAATCAGCTTATCCATTAAAAATGAACGAAATCCTGCACCAACTCGTTGTCTCAGTTGCAGCATTACAAATGGCAGAGCACAGAAAAAGTCACTGTTTCAGTCATATATCAAGCTAAGCATTTTAAACAAACTGCAGGAGAAAAATTGCTATAAAATTTCAGTACTTTTTCAGCAGTATGACATATACATGCTAGCAAATAGCAGGGGGAAAAAAGCACAGAAAGTAGTAAGTCAGCATGCCAATTGTGAAATAAATTAAAATACAGCCAAGTGTAGCTCTTCTTCTTCCTCTTTAAATAGATAAAAATATTGTCATCAGCATACGCTTTTGGGTTTTAACAAATAAGTGTCTTTCAAACTTGCTGTTGTCTTTGCCACAGCCAATTCACAGAGATTGTCAAAGACTACAAGCCATGAGAAAAGCTCCAGAGTCTTGCGTTTACCATGTTCAGATGAAAAGTTTGGTTGGTTGGTTAGGTCTTTTTGACAGAGAGCAGAGCAGTATCTGTAACTTATTTCACATTAACATGTTATCCTTTGTTTCTGACATTAACTTTACCTAGGAAATGAGCTGTTTAGCTTGTTTTGCAGGATGCAGAATGTGTTGAAATGTGCAAAGATGCAATAGATTCAAGTGGCCTAAATAAAACTCTTCAAGTCAGATTTTCAGTTTTAGGCTTCGGCAGCCCACTGCTGCTGAAGTAAACATTTCACAGCTCTCTCTCTCTTGCAAGAAGAGTCTTTGGTGCAAGGACAAGAAGCTAATATTCAAACTTAAAGACATAATTATTACAACGAGAAAGCAAAGTTCCTGTTTATGTTCTTGTCCCATAGATTTTTCATTCATGGTCTCAGCAGTGACCCAGTTTCAACATGGAAAAGGAAGGGTTTCTTGGCCAGACTGTTGTCCATCAAATGCAAATCCCCAGTATAAGCCAATCATTATGGAGCAGCTGCTTTCTGAATGAACAAGATCATGGCTCCTGTGCTGCACGTTGAGTTCAGAGCTACTGGGTGGAACTAGACAGTTTATTTAAATTATTTAAACAGCTTTTGAGCCCCTCTCTATTCTGCAGTTCATTTGAAAGAGGATAAGATTACAATACTTAACTCACCATGTCAGGGAACTTCTGGATAGACTCTGATGCCTAAAAGTGCCAAGGAGTACTTTGATTTAAATATACGAGGCTTATCCCAGGGCTACTAGGGTGTAAGGCCAGCACTACTAATCATCACTGAGGTCCTAGGTACCAAGGAAGGAACTCCAAGCCTCATCCTACTATGTTTTTTATGATTAAACTGTGTTCAAGTGCAGTCTACACTTAGCAAGATAGGACCAGCACGCTCTTTTATGAACACTTTATGTTCTCTCTCTTTTGTTATTCTTTTTACTTGACACAAACAAACAAAAAACCCAAGACAAAACAAACAAACAAACAGGTAAGCAACAAAGCCAAGTTATATGCTTTATATATATGTATAAAAATAATACTTTTCTTCCTTCATGGGGGAAGGAAGGGGAAACCTGAAAAAGTGTAAAACATTTTGCAGATATTGCTAATATTTCTGCTTAGTGGCAGTGTTGTTAGCTTGCTCTTCTCTGTGCCCTGGCAACTGAGATGATAACAAGACTTTCATCTTGAAGGTTAGTCAGAAAATCTAACAGCATTTTGGCAGAAGGGCTAGATCGAAGCAGTGTTTGAAGCTCTGAGTGAAGCTCTGTTTCTTGGAATCGTGTTTGAGTTTTTTTGTCTATATTGTATGTATGTCTCATCTGGACCTAGAAAGGAACTGTCTGCATTAAAGTAAGTATTTTTATATAGCTAGTAATTATTGGTTTATTTGTTCTCCTTCTCTCAGCAGGAAATGCTTGAGCTGAGTGTTTGTGGGAGGTGAACAATACACTTCTGAATGACAAAAGCATCAGCTATCAAGAATGGCACCAGAACTTTCTTTTGTAAACCAAAATAGTGTTCTTCATGCAAATTGGTGATTAGTTCATTTCCCATTTGAATTAGAATAACTTTTTGGACCTTTGTAACAGTAAGAAAATCCAGTTCCTACAAGCCAGTGGGCTATCAGACAATGTGGCCTGTTTCTAGGAATCTCTTTAAATCATTGGCATCACTGAGAGTTGTCAGACACAGTCTTTAACATCATACTAGGAGGATGGCTGTAATCATCTCTAATTATTTTCATCTTTTTTGAGGACTTTTGGCAAAAGTCTCATGAATGGTAAAGTTTTGATCCCTTGTAACCTGACTAGGATACACGTGTGTTTTTCTAATTTGAAAGGGCACATCAGACAGACCCATATCTATTTTTGGCTACAGTGATTGAATTAAGAAAGTAAGTTTATTCTTCTATTAAAAGAATGAATGTATTGGAATACAGAATATGAAAGCTTTTCTTGCTATATGCTATTTGAATTAAAAGTTAGTTTCCATTGTTGAATTGAAGAGAGACTGCAATTTCACAGTTAATATATCAAAGCATTACTAATTTTAACTTTTGCTGGTGACATTCTTTATTAAAAAAAACCACCCAAACAACCAAACAAAAAACAAAACAAGCAACAAAAAAACCCACTCAAACACAGTACAAAACCCCACCCAAACACCAATAAACCCCCAAACTAACCAACCAACCAACCAACCCCAATCGAACAAACAAAAAACCCAAAGAAAGAAACAAAACAAATCAAAGAACCAAACCATGACATTTTCCTCATCTCAGCCATGAAATCAGGTCGGATCGCCACGCTGTTTTCACTGTGATCCATTCAATTCCATTTGTGTTCCATCATTTTGCAAAAACTTCCACATGTTAAATTTGACTCTACTTACTGACCTTAGAGGATATTCACAGTACATTTAATCAAGCCTAAATACATAAACTTTGCAAACAAGATTTTTTTTACCTATGAGCACAGCATCTCCATTCTTCATTCGCAAACTACTGAAGATTTTAGCTCATTACCAAAAATCTTTCCCCAACTCCATAAAGCAACCACAAAATCAAAATTACCTTCTTCCTAGTGCAAACACTGTCATTGCATTATAGACAAATACATTTTGTTAGAAGGCTTTTAAAATTCCAAGACACATTTCTTGGTTAAAATTTACCTTTCCCTTTTAAGAAAAGGATTACTAAATGGATTCTAACTTCCTAAACCACTGGAAGTACTTCAAATAAACCTTGTTAGGTTCACTAACTCCTACATTCTTTTCTTGGACATTTAAATGAGAGTGCCACACATGATGCAGAAAGGGTAGGCCCAAGAAAACGGAAGAATGAAGAGGATTAATCTTGTTAGGGCCTGGAATCAATAACTGAGTATTTTATCTATCGCCTTCTGCTGACACTTATTTACCAGATTGTCCTAAGATTTTATGATTCTTTTAACCACCATCCAACAGACCTGTGTTTCTTCTGTTTTAAAAAGACACATATGACCTCTAGATTTCAAATATAGCTTTCACTAATCATATTGGAAGTGCATCTTAAAATAAATATATGCATTTTTTACCTATTTTTCTTAATTTCAGTTGCTTCTCCAGTTTCCTTTAATGGCATTATTATTTCTTGTGCTCATATTTTGAGAAAAAAAGAAAGAAAAAAGAAAACAGAAGATATTTTTCCGAATCTGGCCATCTTTTTAGGTAAGAACTGATTGATGTAAGGACTTCAGGATCGGGCCACCACAGCTTGCCTGTACTATGCATGGCTTCCTGCCACGAAGTGAATTCCTTTTCATGAAATTGTGAAGCCTCCACAATTCCTCTCTCAAAGTTTTTCATTAAAAAAGCAGAGCACAAGTCAAAGCTGAAGTCACAGACAGCAACTTAGACAGTATACACTGCACATAAGGTGCAAAATATTTTTTGACAAATGCATATATTTCCACAGAAAGTTTCAGTTTTACTGAACTGGCATTTTCTGACAAAAGCAAATGTATTTTGGCTTACATCTGTGGCACTTTCGTGTCTCTCTTTCTAGCCTGCATGAGGTGTTGCCCAAATTTTTCCCATTCCTTGCCTGCCACTCCAAGTTAATAGTAGTGGCTCACCATTTTTTTTTTTTTTCCCAGAGTTTGATGAGGTAGAAAGACTTCAATAAAGCAAAAAGAGATGCCTTAAGAAACCTACTTCCATGAGTATGGTAAAGGGCAGATTACAGTCTTCCCTTAAATTAGAAAATTAAACACAAACTAATGCATGTCAAAGATCAAACAGGCAAGGAATAATCTGCTCCTGCAATTACTACCATCAGGAATTGATTCAGCTGATGCTTTCCAAATACAATTTGACATCTAATAAAAATTACAGCTAAACCAACAGAAACTAATTTCTGTTTTTCACAGGTGTCTATCAGGTTATAAACACACCTAACTTATTGGCTGTAATAAATGCATAACGGAAGGATATAGTTTAATACAAGCCATAGACCTTCCGAATCACCTGTGAAAATAAACTGAAATGGAGTATTTCTGTCAGTCAGTAACTGTCCTGAAACATTTTGTGGCTTCTGAAATATTAGATTTTTAGTGCTTTTTGACCAGTTCTTTTTCTCTCCTTATGATCTAGATGAGAATAGTCTAGTTACAGAAACATTTCTCCCAGACCATTTAAGAGCAGACCTACCAACTCATTCCATTGACCTAAATAGTACTGGATAGGACCAAAAGTTATTTTCTCATGATTTATTGAGGTCCTATCTTTATGCACCATTACAGAAAAGTGTTTTCTTTGGTTGCCTTGGGGTTGTGGGGTTTTTTTGTTCGTTGGGGTATTTTTTCCCCCTCATTTTTCATTTAACTAAATTGCTGAGCTTGTTTTAGTACCCTGGTGCTACTCAGAGACATTTTAGGAAATCTTTAGAAAATTTCTGATATCAGATTGTCATCTACATGATGCACAGAAGCAGAGGGGAAAAAAAGGGAGGGACCTCAGTCAGCAAGAATTCTTGTAATAAGAGAATATAGTTAAACGCAAATGTATAACTTAAGTCATAAAGTTGTGTTTTCACTGTAGAACACCCTTCCTGTATCAATAGCCTGTTCTGATTTTAGTAATAATAAGAGATCTCCAGCACCAAAATAATTCAACAGAATCATATTTATATAGGCCTTATAGTGTTTAAAATGCCGGGCCATTTCATAGAAAAAGCCACAAGCGAATGCATATCAAGTATGGAGTAAATAAAAAAGACTAACTAGGATAGAATGAGCAGGTACAGCCTTCACAGGAATACATGACACCCAAGACAAAATAGACCATGTCTGATGTGCTGGTTGGAAAGCTGGACAAAAACCAATGTAACAAATACTGACGAAGGTCAAAGTCATAAGACAAGAAACTTCTCTTAGCATTGTCTGAAACAACACTGGAAACATTCAGAATTGAAATACAGGAAAGTATCAGGAATCTTATTTTGGCTACAAACTTTTGCTCTAAGACAAAATACAGAAAAGTTTCAGCACAGCATAACCATTCTCTTGTAATTACAGAATTCAGTTTCATTTATTCTCTCAATAAAACTCCTTCCCTTGGACACTTCCCATATACTTTCATTCTTTGCTATTACTGAAACATCTCATACATTTTTCTGTTATGAAACAACAAATTGTGGAATATTATGGTTTTCAGTACTACCAAAAAATACTAATTGCCTGTTAAGAGATCTTTTTGTTTATTTAGATCCTAGTAGATTGTCTTTTTCTGAAAGAGAAAGATGCGTTATCAAATGTTGTGCAGCTACAATTTCCAAACATACCCAACTAGTCAATATGGGGCCAAACCTTGCCTAAGGATCCACTGATACTGACTAAAGGTACAAGAAATCTGAGAACAAACTTAACACTTCTTATCTAATTCTCCTGAATTCTAGACACAAACTATTACATCTTGCACTGGCAGAATAGGAGTAAGCAACCATGTCTCCACCAGACTATAATGATACATACTGCCACCCTGTAACAGCACCCGTCATGGGCTCCCATGATGCTGCAGCATGATGAATCTCAGCTCCAGAGGGTTGGCAGCAGTCACTGAGACAGGATGTTGTTTTCAACATCACCTAAGGTCTGCATCCCAAAACCTCAGTATTGGGAAGCTGCTGGAAACTGCAACTTCCAGAAAAGACTTGCATTTTACTGTAATTGGTGTAAGATAATGAGTACTGTTAAAATTCAGGAAAAGAACCTTTATGAAAAAATAAATAAAAAACCCTAGAGATGCCACAGATGTAACTGGCTAAATTCTAATAATAGTTGCAAAAAAACCCCAATCCAGTATAATGGTGAAGCATCACATCAATTTCATCAAAAATACTGGCTAATATTAAGCTGTGTGCCTATGATAGCTGCTACTATTTCCCTTCTCTTTTCTGTTATGCCCTTGAGAGCAGGAAATCTGCTAATGCACGATGTAACCCTATTTCCATTTTGACATAGTTTTTGACCTTAAAGCATGACTCCAACGTACTTCAACTCATTTCAGATGTGCTACAAAATCAATAATATTAATGTTAAGAATAACTCTGCTTGTAAACATAGATCTATAATTGGATCAATTGGATCTGTACAAAAGATCCATTGTTTTCCTACTGGCACCATAATTTAATAATAAGGAGTGCTTATCTTTTCATTGAGACTGAAATTCATTCTTGTTTAGACTAGTGTCTAATCTTGGCACATTGCACATATGCTGTGGAAATTCCTTTTAAGCCCTATGAAGGATTTAGCACTTTAGAGGGACATAGGTGATTCATAAGCCTCTGAAATTCACTTTGGAAACTTTAGACACACACTGTAGCACCAGTGCTGAGACTCATTCTATTACTGCTACACAGCAGAACATTAGAAACCTCTCAGCCAAAGAATAAAGGGCTTTGGACAGCAGAGACAATCTCAATGGTGCATATAATATTTTTTTCTTAGCATGGAAAAACAAAAACAAAAAAACCCACCCAAAACAGAAAATCCAGTTTGGGGAACCTAAGGCACGGTCAAAGAAATTTTGCTACTGTATGATTTAGGGCACTGAATTGGTGTCATTTCACAGAATCATAGAACCATTAAGGTTGGAAAAGAGCTTTAAGATCATCGAGTCTAACCATAACACAATTACCATGGCCATTAAACCATATCCTGAAGAGCCACATCTACACGCTTCCTGAACACCTCCAAGGACAGGAGCCCCATCACCTCCCTGGGCAGCCTGATCCAACACCTCATCGCTCTCTCAGTACAGAAATTTTTCCTAATATAAAATCTAATCCTCCCCTGGCACAACTTAAACACATTTCTTCTCATCCTATTGCTAGTTACTTAGGAGAAGAGAGCAGCAGCAGCCTCACTACAATCTCCTTTCAGGTAGTTGTAGAGAACAGTAAGATCTCCCCTTAGCATTCTCTTCTCCAGACTAAACAACCCCAGCTGCTTCAGTTGCTCCTCGCATGACATGCCCTCCAAACCTCTCACCAGCACTGTTGCTGCTTCAAATTTGCTCAAAACATTTTGACATTGTATGTTGCTTGAGCTTAGTCCAGTTCTGGCCAAGTATTTGATTCTAAGCCTTTCCTGCTCACGTGGTATTGCAGAATGTCAGACATCAATCGATTTTAGAAATGTGCCCAGCAGAAGTGAAATTTCAAGAACAGAAGATGGCTATTGGGTCACTCTCAGTAGTTTTGTGGGGGTTTTTGCCTTTCTTTCCTTTTTTTTTTTTTTTTTTTTAAATGTCTTTTTAATTTTTTAAAGGAAAGACATAGAAAAGAGAAAATTGAAACTGTAATTTAAGAAATACAATTGCCTCAAATAGCAGGTAAAGAAAATGAAATTGTTTCCAAAATAGTTGTCCTACAGATCACATAATGAAACTACGTAAGGAAAAATGCATCTGTAGAGACAGAGTAATCAAAGGAATATGTGTTGTAGAGATAATTAGCTAGCAGCCCACCAGAGGTAACTGAGAAATATATTACTGAGATATAATGTGAGATACCTTTAACCACTTTTACCGCAATGCAAGGGAGGTGGCAGAAGGCTGTGCAGCTACCGCAATGCAGGGGAGGTGGCAGAAGGCTGTGCAGCTACCGCAATGCAGGGGAGGTGGCAGAAGGCTGTGCAGCTACCGCAATGCAGGGGAGGTGGCAGAAGGCTGTGCAGCTACCGCAATGCAGGGGAGGTGGCAGAAGGCTGTGCAATTACCTGAGAAGTGTGGGAAATTATTTACTAATTACAGTGGGTTATTAGCTACATATGTATGTAAAAGAATGTGGTCTATGCTCTCACAAACCACAAATAAATTGGTGCAGTCATAAACAAATAGTCATCAAATAATCAAAGAATATTTTTCACCTGAGAATTACTTGCACTAGGAAGGAAACAGTATCTGACTTCAGTTGCAATTCAATATGATCTTTAAGAAGCACTGGGTTCTGAATATTTTCCCTAAAATAGTTATCTGAGAAATAAAATCAATTTCAATATCTGCTACAAATGCTTACTAATCCATCAAAACAGGGAAATACAGCATTAAAATAGGAAAAAGTTTTGATTCCTCACAGTTTGGTGTTTTGTTGTGTGTTGTTTGGGGTTTTTTTAATCTAATTGGGACCAACTGGCCTCATTGCTTCTTATAAATTTAGCAATATATATTCAGAAGAAAAAAAAAAAAAAAAAAAAAAAAGAATAAAAATGAACAGATGTTTCTCCTTAAATAAGTCAGACAAAGTTTTTTCTTACACAATAAATCAACTGCTCGCGCATTTG
This sequence comes from Picus viridis, assembly GCA_033816785.1. Classification (NCBI taxonomy): domain Eukaryota; kingdom Metazoa; phylum Chordata; class Aves; order Piciformes; family Picidae; genus Picus; species Picus viridis. The sequence continues at coordinate 13,181,429 of CM066574.1, read as the reverse complement.
CGGGACACTGCTGCAGGCTAACACTTTAGGTATGGCTTAAAAACCTGGTTTACCTCTGTGTGAATCCAAAACTGGTACAGTAGATTGAACTGTAGATGAACAGCAAACACTGAAGGAGGAATGAAAAGAGCCATGGGCAAGTTGAAAATCTGAAAAAATGAGGAAGATAATATCCATTAGAGATAGAATTCTAAACTTGTGATGGTTACCAAAGTACTATTTCATGAGCTCAAAGTACTGCATAAGGCAAGTGCCTCCATAACGTAGACATTACATAGACTAGATACTGATTGTTGAGTTACTACTAGATGTGCTATAGTAAACGAGACATAAATGGATCCAAAAGTGACTTCCCAAATGTCATACTGAACAAGCAGAAAAATCAAGTGAAGAACTCGGTAAACTTGAAATTAAATGTTTATTCTGTGTACTATATGGAGCAGACTAACATTTCCTTGACATGAAGGGCTCACTTATAGGATAGAATTATCACAGAGTAAGCAAGGTGTGAATTTACAATACCATAGCTTTTCCATCTGACCTCCCTGTGTGAGAACCATAAGGTCAGGGTAGCTTACTTGGCTTTCGAAGTTAATTGCAAATTCACACTCTAACTTCTTCACAGCATCTCCCTTGAAGCCTCAATATATTGCTGAGTTCTAAAGCTGTGCTAGTATGAAAACAGTGTCAGAAAAATGCTTACATAGGAAAGACACTGGTATCCTACACACAGAAAATGTCTCAGGAATTTCAAAATTAATTGCTTAACTGTCTCTGCAACAGAATAAGACTTCCAGGATCTTGATGCTTTAAGTCAGTCTGCTTTCTTCAGAAAAAAAGGGTCATCTTTTTTTTTTTCCCACCCCCTGCCCGACAATGTGTTATATCAGCTATACTAAGTTAATTGTTCCCTAAAGTACACAGAATTTTATCTAAACCAAAAATTAGCAGAGGTACCATCAAAATCTTAAATCTCCTTAGCACTCAGGAAAATAGAAATAGTGAATAAGAGGTCGCTAAGAAACACAGCAAAAATTGCAAAATCCACATTCAAGTTCCTATTGTTCTCCTACAAAAACAAACAAACAAAGAATGTTGGAACATCAGAGAAAGAAACCTGATAGCGACAACAGGCCTCCTGAGCCAAGAATTCCTTTAGTGGAGGTCTGCACATAGCATTTAATGCTAATATTCCATAACTTTATAGCCAAGGGTCTACCTGATAGGTAAGATGTCACACTGGGGCTGTGGTGTGACTGATGCTCTTGAGAAAAATCAGCACAGCCACAGCTCACTGCCATAAGGCAACTAAGGTCCTGCAATTCCATCTCTCTCTGCAGGCTTCAACACCAGATGACAACTAGAGCACTAGAAAGAAACCCTTAAGTCACTGCAGTATCACCTGATAGGGCTGGGACAGCTGTGATTTCAAAAACTACTTTCAAAGGCTTCATGGATCACAGCTGCCCCACAAAGTGCACCTGGGGCATTTCTGGTTTTAAAGTTCTTTTCAAGAAGAAAAAGAATTCAAAGGTGGTAGAAGGATTATGCTGAGCTCTTGGAACTTGGGGGAAATAATGCAAACAGCTCTTTTGTTTAAATCAGTCTGATCCTCAAGGATGAAGTGTTTGCATAACATTTATAAAACAAAACAACATTTTAAAAGTATCTTATGTAATTATTATTATTAAATATAAAAAATATTATATTTAAAAGGTGAAATTTCCACATTCAATCCTAAGAATCACTGAGACTAAGTAGACTCAGAAAAAAATCACAGCAACTCTCACTTAAGGTGGTGACAGTAAAAGCCTGTGGGGGGATGTGGCATTTAGATGTGAAAATCTGAAGTAGACGTGGGCATGAGACTTCTTGAAGAATTAAAAACACAGATCATACTGCCTTGTGCAGAAGACTACTAAACAGAAGAGTGACTTTCTAATCTGCAATACTCCATGCTCTGAAATAGAAATATTTAGAAGCATCAATCCCTTTTCTGAATTCCTTTTTTTCTTCTTCTAACCAAGACACTTCTCAGCATTTAAGTACTAGAAGTAAGTGAGCTACAAAAAAAAAAATCCCAAACCAACAAACAAAACAAAACAAAAACCCCCAAAACAACCAAACCCCCCAAAACACAAACCACCATCCAAAAAACCTGAAATAAACCACAAAGAAAGAAACCCCAAACAAACCAACAAAAAACACCACAAACAAAACAAACACCACAAAACAAAACAATACAAAAAACCAAACACAAACTGAGAGAGATTTGTCCCAACAAGGAAAGAGGGCTACCATGTTTTTTCTCAAAGGTTAGCCTACGGAGAAGCCAAAGAAGAAGCAGGACCTACAGCCGCATTTAAGTAAAACTAGTGCAGTTTTACTTTATTATTGATCGTACCTGTCTAATGGCATGATAAGAGCAGGAAACTTTTTAAAGGAATGGAAAGGAAGTTGGTTTTTAAAAAGACCCAAACAGATGGTTTTCAGATTATTCATGGAAGTGGTTGCAGGATTGAAAGCAGGGTTCAAAATTTATATACTTTTCCCCTAAAAGTATCGCGAGCAGTATGATGGTATTTATAAATGACTCAGAGGGCAAAAAGCACCATCGTCATATTTATTTTTCAACCTATTTGTCATAATGAGTATTAGGATTTCCCTGTTAAGTGGTGAAATAAGGGAAGTTTTATATAAATCTACAAGCAAATTTGAGACAGACAAAGGAGACTGCTTTCCAAACTGCCTTGTGTCTTCTTACAGTGTAAGCTTTATTTAGCACAGAAAGGATTTCAAACATCATTTACAGAGGCAGAAACCATAGAGAGGAATGAAAACCTCTCCCATACAAAAGATTTGGTTTCCCCTATTTGTGGGTCCACTGAAACAACAAGAATGATACAGTATTTTTGTTTAAAATCATTAAATAATATTTCACTGTAAATGCTAATTCGACAGATCAAAACATTTCATGGGAACGTACTACCTTTCACTAAGCTGTAGAGGAAAAGCTTTTCTGGACCCAAGATGGAATTTCCAGTCAAAATTGGGGAAAAAAAAATGTTTATCACACGCAGGTCTTTTCCCACTTGTGGATTCAGCAACAGAGATTGAGCGAGCGCCACAATAACTGGTAACCTGGTGGGAAAGGCACACAGCAAGAGGTCTGAGGGATTCACATCTGTGGCTGCTGCACTGCAGCTATGTGACTGCACACTTAAGGCATTGCACCTTTTGAAGGGCACGTGCCCATTGCATGCTCTCTGACATGGGCGTGCTCTGCCTTTCTCCCTCTCGTTTTAAAGTGAAAGCTTATAAACGTTTCCACTACGGAAAAAGAAAAATTTCAAACTCCTGAGGTTAAGCAGGAGGGATGAGTTTCTTGCTCTGCCCCCCACCTTTTCCGCGCAGGGTCTCTGGGGCCACCTGCTGCTGCATCCGTGAAGGGGCTGCAGGGTGCAGCAGGGCAACTGCCAACAGATGGTTCGTGTGGGCTGTGCTTCTGTAAGAGTTTTGCAGGAGTTCAGGATGCAAGAAAAACACATCCCTTACAGATCCCAGACCTGGCAAACTCCTCAGTAGATAAGAAGTGAACTTTGTGACTGCTGAAAAGAACAGTGTTACTATTCTGTTTCCAGATGCATATATAGATGTTTCCACTGCTTTGAAACCAAAAAGGCATAATTCAACCCTTTATCTAAATGTATAGTCTAAAGCTATCAAATTATTATAGATCTAATAATCTGAAATTAAATCTTACCCTTGGAGGAAAGTTGAGAACCAGTACAAGAAGATTTAAGTGGTAGCTTTTCAAGGTGCATACGCAAACCTCTCCTTTCAGAATTACACTTCAACTAAGCCTCAGAAGCGAAAATGTATACAGCATTAACTTGCTGCTTTCTCCTTAAAAAATAGCGTGCATCTTTTTCCCACAAAATGGGTTTCAAAACCATCCCACAGCCTTAACAGCAAGTCTGCCCCTTCACTGGAGTAACAGAAACACTGTGTGCAAACAACATGAAGTAATGCACATTTGGTTCCAAGTTCAGGAGTACATCTCACGCCACTGATTGTACTTCAAGCATGTTTTTCTCCTCTCTTTCATTACACATCTTTTCTATCAGCTCAAGCACAACCCACACAGATTAATATGCTGATTTATTTATCTTCTAACATTTAACTGGAAACACATACAGAGCTGGCAGCAGAACAGTCCCACAATCCCACACCATCCACCACAACTTTCTCACAGCTCCCAAAACTGGATGTCAAATTGCATTCAACAGTACACATTCAGCAACATCAGATCATTCTCAGAGATTAGCTGAAAGCTTCACTGAGTTTCAGCTTTGAGGCAGATGCACCTATGGGGTTCTGGACAAGGCTGGCAATCAAAAAAAACAGGAGTGGTAAAAGAATTAGCAAGGATTGTGTTCATGCTCTGTAAGGCTTTAGGGAAAGAAAACGGGCATATGTCTCAAAAGTTTGGGGGGGACACAAACCAATATTTACATTAACAAAATGCTTACCTAATGCCAAATATTTGGTGAAGAAAATCACTGCATACAAAAGTACTATGGATTTCAAGGTTCATTTCTCTTTGCTCAAAGCAAACAAATTGCAAATGCACATATATTATTTGCCAGGTGATACCAGTGTGGTCCTCAGGATGGTCTTCAGAATCTAAGGCAGCTAGACATCTTGGCCTCCCTGAATATTTTATGGTCTCTAAGGTATTATCCTGAAAATCATGCAGGCAGACAAAGTGCTCATGCTCACACCCGTATGTACACACAGGCTTTTTGTCTTTTTTTGAATTATTGTTTTTGTTAAGCATTTGCACATATGGTCCCAATGGGTAAATGTGCAAAGGTTAAGTCTTTAACATGGCAGTATTTACATAGGAAGCAGAGTTGTGACAGAGATGCATCCCTTCCGCTATTGTTCATTATGGTCATTTAAAGCAGAGGCACTCCTGCCACCATCAGATGATGGTTTTCTGAATCAGAAAATAAGAAGAATTTACATAGAAGACTTCAAGAAACAAATCTAAGAAGCAGTATCTGTTCCATGACTTATAGAAAAACTAAGCATTTCTTTGCAGCCTAGCACTTTAACCCTTTTTAATATCACGGGCTGCTACGAACACCAGGCTAAGTCTATGCTCAGTTATGTGAGCACAAATCTAGAACAGCTTTACTGAAGTGAATGGAGTTACATTGGATTTGCATGTGGTGAGCATACACAATTGGCTTTGAGTCACTTCCTGACAGGCTAGTTGAGATTGAAAGAAGACTGTGAGTTTCCTCAACCACCAGTGTTATAACTTGCTGAAGAAGGGTGTCTATACATGTATGTTATATACACAAAAATACATTGAATATTGCTTTTGAATGAAAAAAAATAATCGAATTTTGAAGTTATTACTTAAAACAAACAAACAACAACTGAAAAAAAAAAATCAAATTACAACCTGCGTCAAAAGAGAACAGCAGTTATCTTTGGCCCCAAACACCAAACAACATGTTACATTTGTGATTGTATTTGGAAAAAACATGTTTTTAAATCTGTAAATGAGTACTCAATTTATATTGCACATGTACACAACTCAGCATTTAAAAATAGATTCTCCCTGAAATAACACTAGGCATACTGACTGCCCAGGCTTACTGAAGTACTGACGCATGATGTGAATGAGCAGAGACAAATAAAAGCATTTGCATGTCAAAAGCATTCAGCAATGATTTCTCTCCTTGCTCCTTTCAGTTATGCAGAAATATTCTAGCATATTCTGATCTTTTCCTGTACTTATGCATGAATAATCACAAGAAAAAAATTGTCCTATTTTACTGAGTTATGAAAATATAAATGGAGAGTTATAACTGGCCTTCTTAAACGTAACTACTGTATCGCTTTTCAAGTTTGCTGTAAAAACATTAATGACTGCATTTTTAAAGCTTATGTTTCTGATTCTTCAAATTCAATTTCTATGTTTTCAGTGTCAAGTATCTTTAAAATCTGATTTTTTTTCAAAGGGCAATAAACACTACGTTTTAATTTTCACAAAGCCATGTTGATACTGAGTGTCAAATCTTATGCAACTTACCCAGGAGGTGTATTTTTGCAGTACCGATTGTCTCAAGGCTGTGAATAAGTTGTAATCTTCAGAGCTATGATGTACTTGGTGCGCTGCCCACAGTATATTAACCTCTGCAAAACACAATTTCTAATGAGTTATGCTGTAGAGAACAAAGCAATATTTGTTTCCCAAGACCTTTTTCTTAAGCTAAATGCAACTAGTTCCCCAGCTTGCAGTTTGCTGTTTTACTATAGTAGAGCAGGTAATAAAACCTATTGCTCAGAGCAGAATTTGGGTAAGCTCACTTCATTGTCAGTAAATGGACACAGGTCAGTGTAACATTCATGCTGAGGAAGACAAGGCTGTGGCAGGAATTAAAATAATTGCTAGAAGAGCAGAAGTATGTGTGAAATGAGGAATGACACCTTTAATGCACTGCAATGAAGAATATTCCAAAATCCTGGTTTCTCATTAAGTACAGATCTGGGTAGCCCTCTGCATTGTGTATTGATATCTGGACAGTCTTAAGTGGGAAGTTAAGACAGAAATGTTCATGGCCATCAGATGCATAGCTATGAGGATAACCTTAATTAGAGAAAAATTAGAAAGTGGGTGGTTAGTGCAGCCTAAACAATGCCTATTTAGCATAAACGGAACTTTTAGGTCACATGCAATTCAAGGGATAAAATATACACAAAAATCTCAGCTTATTACAGAAAATAAAAGTTAACTGGCTGTCTGCCAGATGCACACTCCTGTTGCCACTGAGTTGTTTCATCAGAGCAATTAGAGAAGTGCCTTTAGAATCATATTCACGGAATTATCTTAGAGCGTGTCTTTTAAAGTCCTGAAATTATCTAGTGCCAAGGTACAATCAAATAGTTTAGGTCTGCCAAAAATTCCTCTTAATGAATCCCAAGGAGCCTTCAACATTTCAGGATACTAGATAGTCTTATAAGAGGAGATAACAGTCTTGTATGCTAGAAACTGAGAATTTTATACCTATAAATTTTGAGAGTTACATAATTTCCATGACAACATCATTTTTTAATGTCCTCTAAGCCCTTGCAAATCCTTACAACTGCTGAATTAAAACTGTAATTCCAACTATCATAGCACTACACTGAATCTGAGAATTCTTCCTTCCTTAAAGGCATTTGTTTCTGAAGGAACAAGTGTTCACTACATCAAGAATTAATGATCTTCAAAAAAAAACCACCACCACCTTAATGCATCTCTGTCTAACGAGCTCACTAGGAGACAAATTACACAGGTGAGCTTCAGTACTCAACAATAATTTGTATTTGAAATGTTTTCTAAGACCTCAACAGAAGCTAAATGAGTGAACAAAGCATCTGAAGAGGTGGAGGTTAAAGACCTGTCTCCTTAGTTGTTTTAAAAGCATTTACTTCCTATCACAAACTGTGTGTAACACAAGCCTCCACTCAATGAAGTACAGCTGTGCAAACAGGGTACAGTAACTGGATCTTGCTTCTTTCCCTCAGTCATTTTTCAGCATTGTGAAAAGTTCAAGGAAGGGAATCTATGATGATTTTTACAGTCTACTTTCATTGTAGTTAAGGTCAAATGGTTTTCAAAATGAATTACTAAAAAGGCATTTTATTAGCATTCATTTTTCAATTAAACTGCCTCATACACTAACAAGAATATAGAATGATGTAACTGAATATTGGTTAAGTGTTCATCTTTCAGATGTGCAAGTCATCTTAAATGCTCTATCATTCAAAAATATACCACAGGAATATTAGGGGCATAAACAAACAATTCTGTCACAAGTAGTTTAACTGCTAAAGCTATTTCTGACTTCTGTTACAGCTAAGTAAATTAAATCCTGCTCCTTACTCCTATTCTTGCCAACATCAATGGCACAGACTATGTTAAATTCCTTGGCTAAATAAGCAGAGTTGATGACTGGAAATAATTTTTGTCTTAAAAATTTATCTGAAGAAACTGATCATCGATAACATTTTATTTGAAGCAAAAGAATAACAGCATGAGTAAGTGTGAAATAGATCACCCCAACACTCAGTTTGTAACCATTAGTACATTAAAAATATTACAATCATAACACCTAAAAGACATCTCACACAGTTCAAGTACTCTTCAAGGAATACAGCTGACTGCTCACCAACTACTCGTGACAGAAACTGAAACGTATGTGTCTATAGAAGGGTTGTGGTTTCACTTTTTCATTCATGGTGATAACTTGAAGCTAAATGAGGAAAATAATTGGAATGGGAATTAAATAATAAAAGATTCTCTCACATGCACTTTCTCATATTTATTATAACACAATGATCAAAAAAAAGAGAGCAAGACCAAGATATGGTCATTTCCAATACACTGTTGTTAAAAAAAGCAAACCCAAACTGTGTTTGAAACAGGAAGTGTTACTGCATTTTGTAGACCCATGAGAAAAAAGTCAGTGATAGGACTGGAGTCAAGCAGACAATGCTCTAAAGGAATTTTTGATGTTACCTAAGTCAAATGTGGTTGCTAAATACAACTTAAATAATGCATAACTGCCACACACACATATACAACCCCCCTATTTTTGATTCAGGAGAAGGAACATCATAGAATCATAGAATAATTCTGGCTCAAGAGAACCACAGGAGGTATCTACTCCAACATCCTGCTCACAGCAGGACCAGCTTTAAATTCTTAAGTTCCACACCCAATTGGGTCTTGGGAAGCTTATGCATCTTTTGCCATTAAAGAGAATAATCTTGAACAGAAGATAAAGGTGGTATTTCCTTTTCATGTAGTTTTAAGGCAAGTTACACAAATTATAACCCAGCATGTCCAGGGCCTCCTTTCCTGATGTGGCTCTCCCTAAGTGTCTGTTAATGGGTATAGACTTGACCAGCTATTCACATCTAAGGAACAAAACAACTACTTCTTGATAACTGTGTTAATTATTAATCCCTTATTATTACTGCTGTACAGAATCAATTAATAATTTCAATCATCATGCAATATAAACAGTAAAAGGATCAGCATGAAATCCCTAAAGAGAATGAATTATGCCATGTAGATAAGTGAGGAAGGAAAGAAAATTGATGTTACATAGAAATTGCTGGCTGATGGGCAGGTTATCATCTAGTCCTTGGTTTTCATTCCAGCTCAAGTTTCCATGAAGTTATCTCACAGTTAGACCTGCAGCTGCTAAAACTAGTAGGCTCCAAGCAGATGAGATATTTGTATCCTAATACTAATTGTGAAGGAAAATAATTCGCCCTTTTTAGCATTAGTTCAATGTATGAATTCTACTGATAGAAGGAACAAAATCAGAGGTTAAGACAAGTGGCCTGGGGAAGAGAGAGCTTTGCAGGAGCTTATTGCAGGATCAATGAAGCACCAGTTATCAAGACTGCTCTTTGCAGCTGTCCCACTTTATCTTCTTTTCTGGGTTTTACAAAAGGAAGAAAGATTAACGATGATATTTTTTCCTACTTCATCCCTCCCTCTCTCCTCCTAATTAAGACATAAAATGTAATGTTTCACAGATCATCACAATAATATTGATATGGCAAAAAATGGTTTTGCTTAGTTTCTATTTCAAATTCATTTGTAACTAATCAAATCCCTTTCTATGAGACCCAAAGATAGACCCAATGCCTGGGCCATATTTCATTACTTCGGAAGAATTTATTTTATGGTAGCCAAAAATGGTCATTGTGCACATAAGATTTCTCTTTAAAAATGTTGGGAGTTCAAATGAAACTTTGCTGTTGCTAGTATCTGTAGCTTTCAGTGATTTCCCCAGCCCAACACATTTTTATTAAGATTAGAAGAAAACACGTATGCCAGAAAGCCCTGTAGTCATGTCAAGGAGCGATGTTAATAAAAATGTATTACATAGTCCTCAAAATCAGCCAAATGGTAAAGATTTGGTGAATCTTCTGTGAATTAAAAAAAAAAAAAAAAAAAACAAACAAACAAACTTCTTTGCACAAATTTATAAGATTTTAATCTAAAATAAAGTGGAAAAAAACACAGAATATTTAGAAATACCTTCATATGCTGAATCACATAAAGCTTCTATTCTCGTTCAGCCAGCACTGGACTGTATCTATGAGAACAACTCAGCATGCACTTAAATTTGCCAGTCTTACAAGAATAGATACCTTCAGTATTCAGTGAGGAACTGAACTACAATTTACCTAGCTAGAAACTTAGGAGATAGCAACATTACTGTCTCTGTGACATGGATTAGCACATTACAGCTGCAAAGTCAAGCGTGTGGCAAGAAACCCCTTGCCCACAACATGGTCCCTGCTGACCCCGATGTGGAAACTGTTGCTTCCAAGAGCAGCTGTAACCCACAGTGCTTCTGAGGCAGGTAATCAGTGCTGCATTTGCCTACAAGCAATAGAAAAGGGATCATCTCACGGGTCTACTTCTCTCCAGGTCAGCTGAGGAAAGAAAAATGGCCTGGGAAGTAAATCTTCCATTCATTACTTTTCTGTGCATTTCAGCTCTCTCTAAAACAGTAAGCCAGAGAAGAACACACAGTATTTCATTTTTTTTGCACCAAACTGTTAGCTTTGCTTATTCACAAGACAACAACTGGCTACTTACTACTTTCCTGATTTTTAATTGATCTGTTCTGTTGATACTTCTGTAATGTTTCAATAAACATCTTCTCATGAAAGATTTTTTCAAAGTCTCACTCTGTGACAGATTCTATACCTACATGGGGTAAACAACCACCAAGACAGAGCAGCAGCTAAGTTTTGTTATTGAGAGAGAGAATGATGGGATTTTTATTTTTTATTTTAAATAAAAGTTGGCCAAAAAAATGTATTTTGGGACACAGAATGGATGCCTTTATTAAAACTGGGAAATCACCCCAGAATCAATTCCACCTCACTGAAAAACAGAAATCTAGCTACACAGATGAGCTGTCATCTCCACAACAGAAGTAGATATGATCTGCAAACGACCTTGCTGTCTACTCTGTTGTAGTGTAGTCCCTCATTTGTTACTCTTCTGATCCAACTTTGCTTTATGTTTTTATGTTTTAGTGTTGTTCAGTAAAAGTTTAAAGGTTATTTGCCAAAAGCCTTTCTTTGCCTTTCTTGCTATTAGAAATACAATTCTTATAGGAACAAATTCTTTCCTCAGTTAAGCTGAGGTAAGCATAGTGCAGTGCAGGTTTAATGAGAAAAGGATTAAACCCAAGGAATTTATCTGGAAGACTGTGTTATATACCACACACAAAGAAGCATATAGAGAGGGAAATGTAAGCTTTTTTTTTTTCTTCTTTTTAATGAGATACATTTTTCTTACACTGTGGCCTTGGCTACAGTGAGAGATAGCAGTTAGTTTGTATTCTCAGGATGATCACATATGTAAACAAAATAAGTAGTTGTAAAAATATGCAAGTTCAAGCGATGAATTAGACTTGAGGAGCTTCAAACACTTCTCTTAACTTTCCTTCTGTGCATTTTTATTGAGAAGTACCTATGCATGTATATACCTGACACAAACCAGTTCTCACCATTTAGGAAGCAGGAGTGTTGCTACTGCTTAGAATAATAGAAAAACCAGATGTTAGCCTTTGCTCCCAGAGTTTGCGTGTCAGGAAAGTGGAACAATTCAGAATCATCTCTTCAACCTCAGGACTATCTCTTTTTTTTAATTTGGTCATATTGCAATGAAACATATTATGGTACCCAAGGAATTCCAGGGTAGGCAATCATATAGAATGTCACACAGCTAGTTTCAGTAAATAATGCTACCATGAGACATACCGCAACCACAATCCAGCAGCTTAACTAGGAAATTTCACTAGGCATTCAGCATCTGCTCCTTCCATGATGAGAGATGTGCTTTTCTATGCTTTGTTCAGCATTATCTCTGTTTTTCAGCCCTCTTCTTAAATTACTGTATGTGGTCACCAAAATATTTACTGAGTGGGCTAACTTACAATCATGTAATATGTGGTATATGCTCCCATGGCTTACAAGCCAAAAAATCGAAGCAACCTTCTATAAAAACCTGCCTCCAGAATCTGTGCACAAGCCAAAACCTCCTGCTTGATCTGTTGCCATACCAGTTGAAAACACAGAACTGCTCCCACACAAAAAAATCCACAATAAGATCTGCAAAACTTAAGATACAGAATGGTCTGGGGAAACGTGGGAAGAGTCAAGACAAGCTAAAGCATTACATATGCTACCCAGAACAAAGAAGCCAAATCACATCCTCTCTTTGCAAAAATCTAGGGGACTGAGAGTTAGATACACTTCTGAATCTGTAAAATATTTGCGATATCACGTGGCTAAGAGAGCAGAGCTTGTCTAGGTCAAAAGTTACGGTCCTTTCAAGCAATAAATGCCCTGTGTTCTTTTTTTTTTTTTCTGGCATCCTTATAAGCATAGGACATCAATGGAAAAGACAGGAAAAAGCTGCAGTGCTCCTGAAGACACAGTCTCTTCTAGTAGGCATAGCTCTCTGAGCAGCTAAACTGATTACAATCCAGTTACATCAATGTAAAGAACAAGAGTCTCAGTTGATTACATTAGGACACTCCTAACCCATGGCTTTTCCATACAGTTGCTGAGATTTAACAGCCTCTTTTCACACATGCCATGGAAAACCACGAAAGAATAAAGGTTACTAGGTAAGAATTCAGAAATTAATTCACAATGACTGAATCTCTGACATCAGTCATAGTTTTAACAGAAAACGAATGCACATTCCTTTGTGGAGAAAGATATTGAGAAGATAAATGATCCAAAGCAATTTTAGCACACAAATATTGGGTTTGGACACTTACACAAAGACAAATAGGAAACACACAAAAGATAAACACACAGAAGGAATGAAGTTTTAGTAAAGTGTATATATGTAACCTCTGGAAACAGTGGAGTATTTGGCAAGTCTTCCAGTATCCAGCAGGTCTCCCACACAAATTCTGCTATATACCAGCTTGCCTGACCAACCTGTTTCAAACACCTTCCCAAAGCCAATTAGCCAATTATTCAAGGTCTCTAGCTGCTTGGACCAGCTCTGCAGCTGGTTAAAGAGTTGCTTGCCTAAAATCTGGATGATCTTTGCAGCAAAGACCTGAGTCTTTGGATTGTGAGGAATCATAACAACAGCAGCTGTGACACTGTCACTTGTCTCTTCAATGGGTGTGTAAGGCTTGATTCAGCTACTCTGTTTCCCAGTTGTTCTGCCTTTCATGAAAGATTCTTTAGGTGTAAGAGTCTGAAAACAGCTCTGATTTGCACCAAAAAAAAACAAACCACAACAAATATTGATGGCAGTTTCCAGGATAATTAAATAATAGTATAGATTCCTCTTTCTGAACCCAGTCCCAAGCCCGGTCAGGATTTTTCCAGCAATACTGGGCTCAAGTTTCATACTACCCTTTCTTCAGACAGGTTTCCTACTGGTTTTAGCAAAGTTTATCCACCTTACACCCTCACAGTCTCTTGATTGACACAGCGTATGTTAGCTTCTGCAGCTCCTTGATGTAACAATTTTTTGCAGCATGCAGCTATATTTGCACCTTTTTTCCCTACAAAAAGGAACATATGGCTTATTAATTGTACAACTATAAAACAATCTATTGGTGAAATTAAAACACAAATATTAAAATAAAAACCTGTAACCAATTTCTCTGCAAAGGAGAAGATTCCCAGCAGCTGGTGCAAAGTGGCTTTTGCAGACCTGACTCAAGCTTCTCCAAACACAGCCAATTACAGGACTGGCAATCTTTAGTTCTAAGTATTTGCCAACCTGTTTAACAGAACTTGGTGTTACTGAACAGTGACCTCGCACTGTGGTATAAATATGTGAAATACATTAACTGTGATCAAACTCTACTCCTTAGCTTGATGACAGAGAGAAGTGGGATTAACTTAAAAAAAAAAAAAAAAAACAAACCCCAAAGAAAAGGAAACAAAAAGCACCAACCATACCCCCAAAAACAAAGGAAGAGTTATTTCAGATGACCTATAGTTGCTTTACTTCAATTATTTTTATTATTTATTTATTTATTTATTTACTTATTTATTTTTATTATTTATTTAATTATTTAATTTTTTTGGCAGTGACTGGCTGGAGAGCAGCCCTGAGGAGAGAGACTTGGGGGTGCTGGTGGACGAGAAGCTCAACATGAGCTCTCAATGTGCGCTTGCAGCCCGGAAAGCCAATCAGATCCTGGGCTGCATCAGGAGATGTGTGACCAGCAGGTCAAGGGAGGTGCTTCTCCCCCTCTACTCAGCTCTGGTGAGACCCCACCTGGAGTACTGCGTCCAGTTCTGGAGCCCCTATTACAGGAGGGATGTGGACATGCTGGAGCGTGTCCAGAGAAGGGCCACGAGGATGATCAGAGGGCTGGAGCACCTCTCCTATGAGGACAGACTGAAGGAGTTGGGGCTGTTCAGTCTGGAGAAGAGAAAGCTCCGAGGTGACCTCATTGTGGCCTTCCAGTATCTGAAGGGGGCCTACAGGAAGGCTGGGGAGGGACTTCTCAGGATCTCAGGTAGTGATAGAACTAGGGGGAACGGATTGAAGCTGGAAATGGGGAGATTCAGGCTGGATGTGAGGAAGAAGTTCTTCACCATGAGAGTGGTGAAGCCCTGGAATGGGTTATCCAGGGAGGTGGTTGAGGCCCCGTCCCTGGAGGTGTTTAAGACCAGGCTGGACGAGGCTCTGGCCAGCCTGATCTAGTGTAGGGTGTCCCTGCCCATGGCAGGGGGGTTGGAACTAGATGATCCTTGTGGTCCCTTCCAACCCTGACTGATTCTATGATTCTATGATTTTATTTTATTTCCCCAAAAGTGTCTTGTCTTAGCCACTGAAACGTCAGCTTATGCAATTTAAGAACATATTCATCTTGGACAATCTTAGAAGGAAACTGCTGGAATGAAATGGGTAAAAAGAGAAGATAATTCTCCTTTTGTTTTTTTCTGATGGGGGAGCTGGAGTGAGAGCTCTTATTCTCCTGTATTCTCGGCTGTCTTTACAAAAGATTGATGTCTGGTGTCACCGTTAGGAAGTGCAAACTGTTCAGCTTCATTGCAATCTATGTCCTCATCCTCTTGCTCTGCAGGATACCACATACTTTGGCAGGAAAAATTCAGATGGGAAGCACTTTAATGGCAAGAATGGATGCCAGTGAAACCTTTTCCCACAATGTTCAAAACTCTGAATGTCCATACATTAAAGCAACATAAAGCTGCAGGATATTAGCAAGAAAACAATAACCGATACTAACTCACCCACATTAATCTTACTCAAAACAATAAACTCAAAGAATGCTAAGGAAATACACACACACAAAAAAGGAACTGTTATGAATTAAAGTCCTCCACCTGAAAGGCATAAACATATTAAAAAAAAAAACCAAAATGAATATCCACAGCAGCTTCATGTAACTTTTACCTTGTAGGTTGAATTCTTGCATTCATTTTTTTTGGTTCTTCATATTTCCAAGACAGGTACAATAGAATTAACACTTGTAAGTCTACAGTTGTTCTGATGTAAAAGAAGAATTAGCTCTACACAGCTTTCTCTTGCAGAATGCTTTAGATGATTTATTAAGGCAAGTTCCTGAATGATAGATGTGTGGAAATGCAGACTAGATTTGCAAAGAAACCTATTGAAATTTACTGAGATATCTGGAAAGCCTGAGGGACATCAAGACACACTGCCTCCTTTAAATAAACTTTTGAAATATTCTAGAAAGAAACATTTTCATTCAACTTTCATCCCACTCCCTCACAGATTTGCAAACCATAGAAAAAGCCAGATACTTCAGTCAATGCACATGAGTTTTGTACTGTCTATAGACCTGATCCAAAACTTACTGGATTCAGCTCAAAAATATCCATTAACCTTAAGAGACTTTGAAACTTTGAAATGAATTACATATTACACAATTCAAAACAAAGGACAGTTAACCCTTTGAAGACAAATTCAGGTATTTAGTCAGATTTCTCACCCATGTTTATTTACACATTTGTTTTACAAATCTCATTTGTTTTTTTCTCTGTGAAACAAAAAGAACCAATAGAGATAAATGCATTGTATTTGGCATTTATGCTGCTTATCTACAGCATATGTGATTCATAGAAAAAGTAATCTGCACTTCCACAGACTAAATTTGAACCAGAGTTGGCAGTACTTATACTCCCTTTCTAAAGGCACACAGCTACCCATCGCACCCATCAAACAATTATCTATAGTTGCATCTATCATACAACAGATTGGCTCAGGACACTGTTAAGCATGTAGAAACTTAAGAGCCTTTTCCATTTATTTCCTTTTCCCTCCTAAGAAAAAGAACATGGAAGCCATATAGACAGATAGATTAGATAAAGAGACCAGAACACAGGAAGCTGTCAAAGCATGCAGCTTCAGCTGAAAGGTGAAAAAGAAAGGGGTGGTGTAATCTTGCCTCCATATCCTATCAAGCTGTGATCCATCAGGTAAAGCCCACCCGTAAGCGTGTCAGCTAGGACTATCCAGAGGATGCCTCTAGCACCAGAACACTATCTTCAGGGGTTTCTCTCCCTCCAGTCCCTGGCCTGTCCATTCAGCCCAGAAAACAGATGTGCCTAAATTAGGTCTTTACATTGGGCATACAGGTAGCAGCAGTATGATCAAACACATTCATCAAAAGGCATGAAACAGCCTTCAAGAAAGCTTTTAACTTCAGTGTCCATTGCTACTGAAGCCATTTCTTGAGCTTTGACCATCAGTCACAGGAGTTACTTTATATTCTATTACAATACAATACAATGCAATACACCAGGTTGGAAGAGACCTTCAAGATCATCGCGTCCAACCCATCAAACAATCCAACCCACCCAACAACTAGACCATACAGCCAAGCACCCCATCAAGTCTTCTCCTGAACACCTCCAGTGAAGGTGACTCCACCACCTCCACGGGTAGCCGATTCCAATGGCCAATCACTCTCTCCGTGTAGAACTTCTTCCTAACATCCAGCCTAAACCTGCCCTGGCGCAGCCTGAGACTGTGTCCTCTTGTTCTGATGCTGGTTGCCTGGGAGAAGAGGCCAACCTCTGCCTGGCTACAACCTCCCTTCAGGGAGTTGTAGAGAGCAATAAGGTCACCCCTCAGTCTCCTCTTCTCCAGGCTAAGCAACCCCAGCTCCCTCAGCCTTTCCTCATAGGGCTTGTGTTCCAAACCCCTCACCAGCTTTGTTGCCCTTCTCTGGACACGTTCCAGCAAGTCAACATCCTTCCTAAACTGAGGGGCCCAGAACTGGACACAGGACTCAAGGTGTGGCCTAACCAGTGCAGTGTACAGGGACAGAATGACCTCCCTGCTCCTGCTGGCCACACTGTTCCTGATGCAAGCCAGGATGCCATTGGCCTTCTTGGCTGCCTGGGCACACTGCAGGCTCATGTTCAGCCTACAATCAACAAGTACCCCCAGGTCCCTCTCTGCCTGGCCACTCTCCAGCCACTCTGACCCCAGCCTGTAGCACTGCCTGGGGTTGTTGTGGCCAATGTGCAGAATCCGGCACTTGGATGTGTTAAATCTCATGCCATTGGACTCTGCCCATCTGTCCAGCCTGTCGAGGTCCCTCTGCAAAGCCTCTCTGTCCTCCAGCAAACCAACTGCTGCCCCCAGCTTGGTGTCATCTGCAAATTTACTGATGATGGACTCAATGTCCTCATCCAGATCATCAATAAAGATGTTGAAGAGCATGGGGCCCAGTACTGATCCCTGGGGCACACCACTAGTGACAGGCCGCCAGCTGGATGTGGTGCCATTCACCATTACTCTCTGGGCTCGGCCCTCCAGCCAGTTCCTAACCCAACGCAGTGTGCTCCTGTCCAAGCCACGGGCTGCCAGCTTGGCCAGGAGTTTGCTGTGGGGACGGTGTCAAAGGCCTTGCTGAGGTCCAGGTAGACCACATCCACAGGCCTCCCCACATCCACCAGGCGGGTCACCTGATCATAGAAGGAGATCAGGTTGGTCAGGCAGGACCTGCCCCTCCTAAATCCATGCTGTCTAGGCCTGAGCCCCTGGTCATCCTGTAAGTGCTGTGTGATCGCACTCGAGATGACCCGTTCCATAATCTTGCCTGGCACTGAGGTCAGGCTGACAGGCCTATAATTCCCTGGCTCATCCAACTGGCCCTTCTTGTGGATGGGCACCACGTTAGCCAGCTTCCAGTCTTCTGGGACCTCTCCAGTGAGCCAGGACTGCTGAAAAATGATGGAAAGTGGCTTGGACAGCTCATCTGTCAGCAATCTCAGCACCCTAGGATGGATCCCATCTGGTCCCATGGCCTTGTGGGGGTCCAAGCGGCTCAGTAGATCTCTAACTTCCTCTTGGAGCAGTGGGAAACTCTGCAGCTCTCTGGCTCCTTCTGCCAGCTCTGCAGGCCAGCTGTCTGGAAGACGTTCTGCCCTGCTAGTGAAGACTGAGGCAAAGAAGGTGTTAAGTACCTCTGCCTTTTCCTCATTCTTTGTTACAACGTTCCCCTCCGTGTCAACCAAGGAGTGGAGGTTGTCCTTGCCCTTCTTCTTGCTATTGATGTATTTATAGAAGGACTTTTTGTTGTCCTTCACAGCAGAGGCCAGTCTAAGTTCTAAATGGGCTTTTGCCTCCCTAATTTTCTTCCTACACAACCTAGCAACATCCCTAAACATTCTGTAGGTTGCCTCCCCTTTCTTCCAAAGATGATACACCCTCTTTTTTTCCCTAAGTTCTATTAAAAGTTCATTGCCCATCCAGGCTGGCCGTCTGCCCCGGCGGCTCATCTTCCGGCACACCGGCACAGCCTGTTCTTGCACCTTCAGTAGTTCTTCCTTGAAGTAGGTCCAGCTCTCCTGGACCCCTTTGTTTTTAAGGGCTGATTCCCAAGGAACCTTCTGAATTAGTTCCTTGAGTAGCCTGAAGTCTGCCCTTCTGAAGTCCAGAGTGGAGGTCTTCTTGCTGCCCCTCTTGGCTTGGCTGCATACTGAAAACTCTATTATGTCATGGTCACTGGTGCCTAAACACCCTCCGACCACCACATCACCCACCAGCCCTTCCCTGTTGGTGAAGAGGAGGTCAAGCATAGCCTTACCCCTGGTAGGCTCACGCAGCACCTGGGATAAGAAGCTGTCCTCCATGCACTCTAAGAACCTCCTAGACTGCCTCCTCTCTGCTGTGTTGAGATCCCAGCAGATATCAGGCAGGTTGAAGTCACCCATGAGAACGAGGTCAGGCGATCTTGAGACAGCCTTAAGCTGCCTATAGAATGCCTCATCGACATCCTCCTCCTGGTTGGGTGGTCTATAACAGACTCCAACCAGGATGTCTGCCCTGCTGGTTTTCCCTCTAATTCTCACCCACAAGCACTCAACCCTATCGTCCCTGATCTCCATCTCAACAGCATCCAGTGCCTCCCTGACGTACAGGGCCACCCCTCCACCCCTTCTTCCTTGCCTGTCTCTCCTGAAGAGCCTGTAGCCGTCAATTGCAGCACTCCAGTCATGCGAGTCGTCCCACCACGTCTCTGTGATGGCAACTACATCATAACTTTCTTGCTGCAACAAGGCTTCCAGCTCCTCTTGTTTGTTACCCATGCTTCGTGCATTAGTGTACATGCACTGCAGCTGGGCTGCTGGTTTCACCTCTAGGTCTAGCTTATCACCTCCAGACTCCTGCCTGAGGGCACTGGTTTCCGACCCTCCCCCTTCAAAGCTAGTTTAAAGCCCTGTCAATGAGACTTGCTAATTCCCTTCCCAGAATCTTTTTACCTTTGGGGGACAGGCCATTCTCATGTATTGTGACCTTTCCCTCCTCTGGGACAGATGTACTCCATCTGTTACCAGCTGACCTGGTGCAGTAGAAAGTTCCCCAAGATCGAAAAACCCAAAATTCATTCGTCTGCACCAGCCCCTAAGCCACTTGTTGACTACAGCGGCTGACCTGTTCCTTATTGTGTTCCCTCCTGCAGCTAACGGTATCGATGTAAAAATTATTTGTGCACCTGACCCCTCAACCAGATCTCCCAGGGCCCTGAGGTCATTTTTGATAGCCCTGGGAGGCCTGGTACCAACATCATCATTCCCTAACTGCATGACCAATAAGGGATAATAATCAGAGGGCTGTACCAGACTGGGCAGCCTTCTGGTAACATCTCCAACTTGGACTCCTGCTAGACTAATAACTTCCCTATGAGATGGGTCCGGCCTACATATGGGACCTTCTGTTCCCCTCAGGAGGGAATCACCAATAACAGTTACCCTCCTTTTCTTTTTTAGGGAGCAAGTCCCGATGCCAGGGGAAGGCTGTTTAACCTTAGGCTGCTTTACCTTAGGCTGTTTAACCTTAGGCTGTTTAACCTTATGCTGTTTAACCTTAGGCTGTTTAACCTTAGGCTGTTTAGCCTCAGGGAAGACCCCAGATGGTGTGTCCTCCAGCATCAGTATCACCTCACCCTCGATCTCCAGCGCCCCATACCTGTTTTCCAAGGGCAGTGAGGGAGGTGGGGGAGGCAAGGAGGTTTTAATTTGTGTCCTTTGAGAGGAACCTGTATCCATTCCCCTCTGCTTTTTGAACAACCAGTCTCTGCTGGGGGAGCCTGTGGAGCCTGCTTACTCGGGTTCATCTCTTTCCTCCTGTGGCTCATCACTTTTCTACAATCCCATACACCTCTAAGACTAGCAACCTCATCCTTTAGTCTGGCCACAAGGTCGAGCAGATAGCCAATCTGCTCACACCTAATGCAAGAGTTGCCCCCACTACTCTGCATCTCAAGAGCCAGGCCCCAGCACTCACTACAGCCAGATACCTGGACAGCTACCTGCTTGTGTTCTACCTCAGTCTGGGTCGACACTGATTTTTTAAAGGAGATTTTGCTGCGCGTTATAACCATGCTGCCCCTGGCCACGGCCGTGGCTGCCCCTGGACACACCACCCACTGGACACAAATTTAGAAAAAGTGCGGCGGCGCGCGAGAGCGCCAGAGAGTACCAGAGCAGGGGCTGCTGCCCAGCGGAGCCGCGCGAACCGCTGCCCGCTGTTCAAACTCCGCCGCCGAAGGCGCTGGCCTCACGAGCCGCAGGCACGTGAAGACAGGGCCGCCCGAGTGCCGCTGTGTGTTCGGGAAGCGTGGCGAACCCGGCCGCCACCGCAGCCCGAGGAGGATATCAATATCAATATCAATAAATGATGACTAGCTGAAGAGCAGTGAAGCCACATGCAGTACAGTTTCAGGTAGAGTTAATTTCAGTGTTTCCCATAAGTTTTGGTAATGATGTTTGTGGGCTGAAGCTGTTCCAGCATTGCCAGCAAATACTGAAACAAATTACAAGTGTGGGAGCATAAAGTAAGGGCTGGCAACAGCAGCAGCTAACAGATGAAGCTGGAGGTGTGGGAGAGCAGGAATACCAACAGGCTCCTATGATACTAATTCAGACTGATTTGTGAAAGAGCAGCCATAGCACTTGACCTGTAAAGGCACTCCTCCTACATGCTTCTGCAGCCACATCTCCTGAATAACGTTGCATTGTCTGACTTTGAAGGCCTACAGCTAGTGGCTGCATAATTAGTAGCAGAGCTAACAGAAAGGAAAGGGTTTCAGACAGAAAATACACAGCATGGAAAATAATTCTTTTTAACTGATTAATTGTGACATTGTAATTTATCCTTTATCTGTTTATTCTAAGCTATAAAACAAGTTTGAAAGCTCAATGCAAGATGCATCTATTGCACATCATACTTTCCACAGACAAAAATAAGCATTAAAGCTATGAAATGCAAGACATTAGACATCACACTAACTTCAACCACTAAAACTGCACACAGGAAATAGACCTGTGTAAGAAAAATAGGCTCTTCTGTTTTATAAAATGTCATTCTTATCTGGCAGCAGTAAGGGATTTTACTCTCAATAGAAAAATAGGGGTTTCCTGCTTTGAGACTTCCAATTAAAATACACTGCTAGAGAAAAGAACTGACCCAAAAAGAGACAGTGCTGTTGGCCTCTATGGGAAGATTGTGCCAGATGTAACGAGTCTACCAAGAAAATCCTGTTACTCCACAGCCAATCTCCTCCCACAGTTAGCAGGAGAAGAGACAGGGGAAAGAGAATCTTTATCTGCAAAGTGCTGATTTTTTAATGGAAAACATACTTGTAAGTACAAAGTTTTACAGTGTGTTAAGACATATCAAGTAGTAAGCATTTATGTATAATTTAATAGGATATTTCATGTGTGCCAGTACCTATTATCTCTATACCCAGCATGGGAGGTCTCAAAGCTTGTAAGTTAAATAACTAACCTGTATTCACTCCAGCACTAATTTACAGTGTTTGCTAGAAGGCCTCCCCAGTAATGGATGAAGTCTTTTTTCTCAGCTGCTCATCCAACAGACACTCAGCAGAAGCAGAATGAGGCCAGAGGGAAGCACAGTACAACTATGGTAGGAAAAGAATATACTTTGCTACAGCCCCATAGGAATTGTTAGGAGGTTGCACTAGGGTACTAAAAGCCAAATAATCAAAGAATCAAAGAAGTATCATTTACAGCACCTGGTGCCAGTATCACAAAATCTATGACAGTGGCTATAGCACAGGAAACTTTTTTGATTTTATGTTCAAGGAGACAGAAAAAGAGGAAAAGAAAACACATCAGTACAGTAAATAAAGAACTTGAAAGATATGGAGTTGGCACTATTTTCTGGAAACAGATAAAACCATTGTTTAAATGATTGTTTTAATAATTTTAATCACATTTAAATAACATTCCTAATTTTTTAACCAGTGCTATAGAGAAGCAGCATGTGTGATTGCTGGGAATTGAGAGATGCAGGCAGAATAGGAAATTCCTCAGTTCCTTAGTTTGTAGAATGAAAATGTTACTTCACAGAGCTGTTGTTTACTTCCCTCTGCTAGCAGTAAAAGTTGTGCTTCAGGGTACTAAATACTCTCCTTATTCCCCCTCAAATTTACAAGACAGACAGTAATGTCTTGATAAATATTGGAGAAAAGAATTATAAATGTATTAACAGGATGTCAGCAGAGGCCATAAATACTACAACTGTCTGCAGTTAAACCTAAAAACTAAATAATCATCTGCATTTTGTTATTGATCACCACATAGATGTTCACTTAATTTTATAACACCACTATTCTAATAATCCACATATTTTCTCTGAAACTAGATTAGAAACCCTTAGATCAGAGGCATTTCTTTCTGCACATTTGTTGAGCATCCGGAACCTACCGGCTCCAATCTCTTCTGTGACTTTGGGCTCTCCTGTGCCATAAGATCGCATAAGGTCTGAATAATCAAAGTTATAAAGAAAGTTTTATAAGAGACATATACATTTGTTTCTGGAACAGGATAGGACTGGTGAACTAGAGCTCGGTGGAAAAGCAGGTGGTTGAGATTATCATCAACCAATCGCACAGGCTCAGGCAAGCTGGACCAGATGGCCTTTTTTATGTTACTAATATTACTTATGTTCCTATTCAGCTGTAAGAAGTTACAAATAGTTTACCTGTTCAGATTTTCCTGACTCAAATTACATAAGATCAATGCTCTCACTTCACCATCACATTAAAAGTTATCATGACACTGTCTGTGGTTGTATTTAATAATTTACAATGTTGCCTACCCACAAGAGAAACTCGGAGGTGTAACAGTTGTTTTGCCTTCTACAACACAAATTACGTAGCAAACCATATAAAAAGGCTAAGACAAAAAAAACTAAAAGCTTAATCTAGAGGATTAAGTGCTACTAGATACAAAATACAAAGTTAAACCATATTTCCTGTACTAAAATATGAAATTTTGAAGGAAAACTAATGGGCATGACTAACTTGTAGTCACACAGATTGTACGACACATTAATCTACAAATGCACCAACTATATCTAAATTTCTCCTTCATCTAACACGAGTCACAGTTCAGAAGCTATAAGTTTAAAGTCAGGAAGGTATTTCACAGGTGCATTAGTTTATCTCAAAACTATACAAGCCATTTCTACACGTAAGATAAAGCTTACGTTAACATGCAAACTAATGTTAGAATGGTGTTTGAATGACAGATTTAAACTACCGTTAGCAAAGCAAACTAAATACCAGTTGTGGGGTATACTCTGACGCTGTAAAGATTCTCTTCATTGAGTGAAAAGGTTAACAAACAGTACAGAGTTACAAGCCTAACTGTATTATGACTGGATGTAAGAGCAATGCACTCAACACTTCAATTTCCAAAATAGCTCCCTCCACTGTAATTTGATATCATACATTATAATATTTGACAGAGTAAACTGTGCCTAGCATATACCTAATAAAAGTTTAGAAATTATTCTGCATTTATGTCTATTTACATTTTAAATGTCATCCTGGTCAATTAGAGTCTGAGTTTTGATTCAGCTCTTCAAGCATTCCAGGTGCAGAAGTATGTGAGGCCACATGAAGAACTGCTAAGTCACATCAATCAAGAGCCTTAGGGGAAACTGCAAAAAAATGTATAATCTGTAACTATTCTTCAAATAGGTTTGTTAAAGCATGCATAGAGAACAGGGTACTTCCTTCAGCTAATATTATTTGTAGTTATGCATTGCTGCTTCATTTCCTCCTAATTACTACTATGGCTCCCAGGATAGACTGTGTTTCAGGCAGAGTTTTAACAGGATACATCACACATTTTCTTGATCCTGATTTTGCAGACATACAAGCATTTTCACTGACACATGGTGCAGTGGTTTGAATGGGGGGTTTTGTCATTTATAACAACAAAACACAGCACATTTTCATTAAGCATATTGGGCTGAGCTGGCAACAGAATGACAGGTAGAGTGAGCACAGCCAACAGTGGAGGACAGAAGACTTTGCAAACAAACCCGCCTTGAATGGGGATTATTCAAATCACAGGGTCACAATACACTTCTTGGAGTTGCACCTCTCCCTGGAATGATACACTAGGCAGGCAATATGTGGGTTTTTCCAGCTTTCCCTCTTCCAGCTTTATGCTTTTCAAAGTTCTTGTGCATCTCTATTCATAGAGTTTTGTTGTTCTAGTTCATACATGCATGCACTGCTGTGATAAGGCAGAGCTTGAAAGATAGAAAGCTTTCACTGTATTCCAGCATTCTCACATTTCAAGGAAAGTCAGCTGAGCAGTTGTATCTCAAGGGTCCCATTAATTTGGGATCTGCTACACATGGAGATGTGTTCAAGTGTATTTTCCAATCAGAATCACAGAGATTTAAAAATGCTTATTTTATTCTGCACCTCTATGTAAGTAACTGAGCAACCAAAACAAGGCACTATTTACCCATGTATTAAATCAGTTCATGCTGCCTCATTATTTTAGCGCAATTTAAAAAAGCATTAATGCAATAAATTTAACTGAAAGAATTTATGCAGCAAAATAAAGTGAGATGGAGTTCTGAGGAGTTTCTATTGAAGGCCATAGCTGTAATCCCTGTGTGAGCATCTGATTAAATGCTACGGTAATGTACTGCATATACAGATGTTAATTTAGGCAAATTTTATTCTGGTGTTGCATATTTTAATGCAGGTATTTATTCTGGACTACTTAATCTCCCTGTTTTAATGCAGCAGAGAAGAGCAGAATCTTCATACATAATCAGTCTGTATAACAGAAAGGCACCTAAGAAGTGAAAAGAACATAGGGCAAACCAAATATACTCTATGCCAGCTACCATACTCTTTTCCTACAATTCTTCTAACATATTTCAAGGGTATCAATATTCTACTGGACTCTTAGATCAAGAGATGGACACACACAAAATGGGAAATTCAGTGCCATCGCCAAATAAATGGCACAGCCACAACTTTCTGTTCGCCTTTCATTAAACTCTCTTCTCTTCCAGTAGAGAAGTAAGTGGAAAGGTCAAATCATACTCAGACCTCATGGCTTCAGGAGTCCAAATAGGGACAAAGATCTATTTAAAGAACATCTGTGAGTGAATTTGCTATGAGCATTGGCACTTTTTAACTGTTTAAAGATTCTAGAACAGTTTCTTTTTATCAGAACTGGTTAGAAGCTTTCACTTTAATCCAGTTTAAAGATAAAAATAAATTATTCATTCTATAAGTAAGTTTATTATTAAAAAAATCAGAAATACGATCTGATGTCATTATTTCATTATTTATCCATTTTACCTCATATTATACAATACAATACAATAAACCAGGTTGGAAGAGACCTTCAAGATCATCGCGTCCAACCCATCAAACAACTACATCATGTCACCAAGAACCCCATCAAGTCTCCTCCTGAACACCTTCAATGACGGTGACCCCACCACCTCCCCAGGCAGCCCATTCCCATGGGGAATCACTCCCTCTGTATAGAACTTCCTCCTAATGTCCAGTCTAAACCTGTCCTGGCGCAGCTTGAGACTGTGTCCTCTTGTTCTGGTGCTGGTTGCC
Organism: Picus viridis; assembly: GCA_033816785.1. Lineage (NCBI taxonomy): Eukaryota > Metazoa > Chordata > Aves > Piciformes > Picidae > Picus > Picus viridis. The sequence goes on along the minus strand of CM066574.1, from coordinate 13,154,922 downwards.
TGGGAGAAGAGACCAACCTCTGCCTGGCTACAACGTCCCTTCAGGTAGTTGTAGAGAGCAATAAGGTCACCCCTCAGTCTCCTCTTCTCCAGACTAAGCAACCCCAGCTCCCTCAGCCTCTCCTCATAGGGCTTGTGTTCCATTACTTAAGTAGTTTTGAAGTAACTTAAGTATTCCTATCATAATCTGTTCTATTAAACTAGACAAAACCAAATTGAGCCCAGGAAAGATGTCCCACTCACAGCATTTCAACATTTAATCCTGCAAGGTGCTGAGGCTTCAACAGTGTAGGGTGTGCCAGCCCTCTCTTCAGCTAGATTAGAGCAACATGAAACAATGGGACTCCCTAGAGTCATAATAAACTTTCTTGAACTTAAACTCTAAGAGAATTTCACATCTGCACTGTCCTATGGATGTTAGGAGCTTACATATAAATTGCAAACCATATGACCCAAGAAGTATGCAGTTTATGGCCTCATGCATCATGAAATCTACAGGTGGGGGAGTCTTCTTGCATCTTAGAGCGAACCACAAATTACAAATGTTTGCACTGAATTATCAGGTAAATCAAGATAACAGCCAACCATACAAATTCAGAAGATTGTTCCCAGTCCCTTTTAGAAATATACTACATTATTTTTTTTTTATATGTCAAAATGTTGGAGGAGGTCTTGACAAGAAAAAATAACCTACTGATGATTAATCTCTGGTTGTACTGGAAAAGACCAATAAGATTACTGAGAAATACAGCTGCCTTGCTCTGAAATTTCTGGCTTCACACCCCCACCCCCACCCCCCCAGTAAATAATCCTGAGTCTATACAAGTTAAGTCTTTCAATATGATGCCTAATGTTTTGATCTTTGGGTGTCATCTTGGTCTTTGGAATGGCCAAACTACAGCTCCGAAGTCTGTGAGGGCAAAGCACCAGCTCCAGTTCGTACACTGCTGCTGATTTTCTCAGCAAAGGCTTTACCCTACGTTAACAACATTCGCATGGGAACTCTGGTTTAGAATTAGACCAGTTGCTAGGATGCCTGTGGCAGTCAGAGCAGGACCAAAAAAATACCACCTTATATTCATGGGCATCCTCTACTGAGTAGTACTCCTCTGCCCTTCAGCTACTCACTTTTCATGTCAAGATGGATTTGCTGCTTCCTCAGCCCTGAGGATCAGTAGAAAATCACTTAAAATACGGAAGAGAAGCAGGCTACAGACAACACAAGAGATTAGGTGGGGTTTTTTGAGCTCTTAACATAACGACTCCTTTGAAGTTACACAAATGTAAAATCAAGAAAGCTGAACAAAATGCAAATAGGATTTGGGGTCCTAAAGCATACCATCTTTTGTGTACTCCTCTATTAGGTATGTTGCTATATATTGTCGAATGGCATCCCCCACCCTCTGCAGCACAGTCACCCATTGCTATACAGGTAGAGGCAGCTGACTATGGACATAAATTATACTCATAACCTATTTTATTAGGCCAGTCTTCAGAACAGCTGAACTTTGAAACTTCAAACGTGCATGTAGGGATTTGCCCGTGACCACTATCTTGGATTAATGAATGAGCCCCAGAACATACTGCAGATCTGATGAGATCTCCAGCTGCAACTCAGAATTACAATTTATCATAGATGAGATCTGCTGGGTTCTATTAGGAAATTATTTTAGAAGGAGGGGAGTGAAGATGTCACAGGTCACAGCCAAGGGATGCCTGAGACCGTCTGTTGCAATTCAGGTGGCCTTATACAATTGAAAAATCTTTAGCTCAAAATACATCTGTGCAACCAACTCTACCAGGACGGATCAAAAACTGAGGAAAATTATACTATATTCACTCATTAAAACTACTTTCCACAAACAAGCAGAATTTTACAGGGCTTGACTGAGGTCATAAGGGAGAAGTTGCAAGCAACAAGTACAAAGGATAGGTCACATCCTGTATAAATACACATCAGCCATGTGTTTGCTACATGTGGCCTCAGTACTGCTGAGGGAGCCATGAAGGAAAGTCTCCAAGAAAAGAGGCTAAGGGGTGCAATTTAAGAACAAAGAAACCATTAATACTAACATTCCAAGGAGACCTTTACAGTTATAATATTAAGAACTCATATTTTATAACTTCATAGATATAAAATATGCACTTTAACTATTTATTTACTAAGTCCAAAATGTTTCAATTTCTCTGCAGCTGCAGGAAAAGTAATAAATGATGTGGTTAAGCAGTTAATGGGGAGAATCAGTGGAATGCCAGGGAGAAAGGATAGGTTTCTTATGAAAAGTATTCATGCTCAGAAATTTTAAGACAGATAATAACAAATTTAAATGTGCCAATACTGTAAAAATAATTATTATTTTTAACAGGTATATTGTATAGATAAATTCTTCAATGCTGGATTTTTGTCCTTCATGACAAAGGCACCTTAACACATCCGTGGCAAACAGTCCCTAAGAAATCAGGAACACAGCTCTGGGAAGACCCACAAACATTACACTAAATAAAAAAAAAGCAACAACAAATTTGGTGTTTTAACAACAGTCCTTTTGATTTCAGAATGTGTATAATGTACTTGAGTCACACTTGCTAAGATTTTTTTCTTCATGAAAATCACAAAGTCTAGAAATTTACTGTTTAAAACTATTTCCACTGAGACTGAAGATCTCTCTCCAGTAGGACTAAAGAGCAACACTTAAATAAAAATTCAGTCACTGTGTGAGCTGTAGCAGAATTATGCAATTAATAGCACAATATTAGACCCTACTTAGTAGTAAAATCTGTCTTTCATGTCACACCATAGTGCTACTGCTACACCAGCAATTACCTCTGAATAATACCAGCCCAAGCACATCTCTCTGTATTAGCTCCACACCTGAATGTGACCTCAGGGTACACAAATCTAATAGAACCTTGATAAAGGTTAACAGAAAACTTACCCAAATCCTTAATTCAACTGAAAATGAACTAAGTAAAACCTTTTAAAAAAGTAATTTTTATAAGCTTCAGTCACATATTTAATACCTTCCATTCAAATATAAACCAATTTACATTCCCTTCAATCAGCCAAGTTGTACAAATGGAGAACAGAAGATGTAGACTAGATGTTAGGAAAAAGTTCTTCACCATGAAGGTGGTGGAACACTGAAACAGGTTGCCCAGGGAGGTGGTTGGGGCCTCATCCCTGAAGATAACCAAGGTGAGGCTCAGGAAGGCTCTGGGTAACCTGATCCTGTTGAGCATATCCCTGCTTACTGCTGAGGGGGTTGGACTAGGCAACCTTTGGAAGTTTCTTCCAACCCAGACCATTCTATAATTCTAAGTTAAATTAAAAAAAAAAAAAAAAATAAAGTCAATGCAGTGTAACAATGCTACCTTCTAAATAATCATCTAAGTATTTAAATTAGGAAGTATGGTAACTAATAAAACAAAACACTATTTGTACATCATATTTGATGGAAGCATGAAAGCCACAATGGGTGCAGAACCTAATCTCATGTTTGTGGGAGAAACTGTTTCACTGGGACTTTGTGTTCCACTGTGCCAAGCATAACATGACAATGGAGTACAGAAAATAAAAGTTCTTATGAAGTTTTACATAAGCATTTTGCATATTTCTTTTTGTCTGTGTGCTAAGGTACTGGATTTAGCAATAAATGTATATGCAAACATCAACATGTGTCATATTATTTATGTGATATACTGGTAAGATTATATCATCAGATCTAAGTCTGTAAAACAGAAAACAATCTGCAAGTATTAAGGGCTGGGGTTTTTTTGGTTTGGCTTGTTGGGTTTTTTTGCAAGGCAGATAATTTCTGCCATTAGGAACATGCTGTCAAATATATAAAAAGTACCAAATCTTTTAGGGTTTAGATTCCTTTGTTGTTGTTTTTTTTTTTTTTTTTCCTGGTTATTGGAGCATACAACAAGAGAATACTGAAATGCCAAAGATAGTAGTTCAGCCCCATCACATGCTCATACTCAGTTGGGAAAAGCAGCTCCTCTGTAGGGTTCAGAGGTTTGACTCACTGTCTGCAGTATAGTGGAAAGACAAGCATAGCTAGTATTAAAGGCTTTCAACCTCTTTGTCAGCACAAACCAGTTTTAGATTTCTAAAAGACAACAACCTGACTGAAAGCAGTGAAAAGGAAACTTGCCAAAAAGGGAAATGCCTTCATTTCACCCTCTTGCTTATAATTACAACTGATTTGTTTAGATGTCAAGCATCTGACTCACTACCTGGAAATGAAATTACTTGAAATTTGCACCATTCACATGCACCTGCTTTGCAGTCAATCATCTCAGTATCTATGGGTGCAATAACTTTCATTTTGTCCAGTTTAACTGCAGAGCCAGTATTGTCCTCTTGAAATTACTTTGCTAAATTGGAAAAACATAACATTAAAACTACATCATCAAGTAGAAAAATTAGTGAATTTTTGTAGGACATGAGAAAAAGCTGAAAACTGCACTCTTGAAAGGAACTGACTGCCAGGTTAATATAGATCTCACTTCTTTAGCAGGCTGCTAATGAGCTCAAGCTATGTTGAAAAAGATAGTGTTTCCTCACCAAAAGGAGTTGTTGGCTCTGAACATCATTATCCTGAACACCCAGTACTTTCAACTTCAAATGATGGACAAATTCCAGAGTGCATTTGATATGATAATCTTATGTCCACCCATATTTTTCAGTGTTCTCTAACAGATGGGCAATAGGAGCAGACAGGGAGAATGGTTCAATCATTCTTCATACTTCATCCCATGGCTTTAGGAGTAGGAGGATTTAAGCTCTCAGGATAGCATACTTCTGTTTGGGAGCTATTCCATGAATGATGATTTTGTTGCACACATCTGAATGAACTGTGCCTAACACATTATGCAGCTAGTTGAAGTAGCCAGGAATCTTTCAATATTTTTTACCTAATAATTCCTGTAAATGCATCACCAGTTAACAGAAAGAGGAGTCTATGGTTCTTCAGATCTTATCTGTAAGAATTTATTAATCTTCAGCATTAGTTAGGTCATAAACCTTTGCCTCAGCATCCCTCGATCTTCACCACGGCTTGATAATTATCTGTCTCTTCCCTTATCTTGATTATATTCATTGCTTATAATCATCATTGCTCTATTTACGTAATCAAATCTTTCAGTTAATAGCTCCTCAAATCCTGTTACTTAGAAATGCAATAGGTCTTCACAGGTTTATTCAGGCATAGTTTACAGACAAATTTCTTGCCAGTGGCTCATAGTAAAAAATTTCTGCTGCCCTACAATTCTTTAGCAAGCTTTCTTGATTTCTGTCAGCTTGTAGACCTCCTGCTTCGTTACTCCTGCAGGATAGAGTACACCTCTCACAAGACTCAAACCTCTACTTGACAGTATCAGCCTTGAAAACAGAATCATAGTTTTATAACTGTGGTGATAATCTCACAGATATTTTGTGTAATTTTTCCATCCCTAAATTTGAACATGGAAAATGAAATTTGGATCCATTTAATCTTTCTTTTACAAAGACTGGAGGATTATTTACCCAGGCTGAGACCATCCTGTAATGGATGTTTACAAACTCTAATATATTAGAGTTCAGCTATTAGTGTTAGAGAAGATACAAACTTACTGTCCAAATGTAGATTCACACATTTTATACATTCTAGCACAGCTCATGGGAACATGAACTCACATTTAAGCATGGAATGACAAAATCTATAATTAGGATTTCAGACATCAGTCTTACAAAGGTTCCATAAATGTAATAATTTTTAGAAGAAATTATGAAAGGAGGAAAACAATCCATGAAGTATCATAGAATCAGTCAGGGTTGGAAGGGACCACAACGATCATCTAGTTCCAACCCCCCTGCCATGGGCAGGGACACACTACACTAGATCAGGCTGGCCAGAGCCTCGTCCAGCCTGGTCTTAAACACTTCCAGGGACAGGGTCTCAACCACCTCCCTGGATAACCCATTCCAGGGCTTCACCACTCTCATGGTGAAGAACTTCCTCCTCACATGTAGCCTGAATCTCCCTGCCTCCAGCTTCATTCCATTCCCCCTAGTCCTATCAGTCCCCTAGTCCTCCCTTCAGATACTGGAAGGCCACATTTACTGAATTCAGTATATCAGGGATAGATTAAACTTCTTATTTTTATGTTGCTGATTTTAGCATACTTTGAAATATATAATCATTTTAGGTGAATTAAATTGTTTTTACACCAGACTTAATTTAGCCCATTCAAGTATTAGTAGAGAAATTCTGAATTATTTCTAACAGAAGATGAAGTGGGAATCTCCAATCCAATACTCCTCTTTCAACTTACCCTTTGCTAACCTGTTCACTAAGTATGAGCCATGAACTATGACCTAAAATAATCACCATGTCCCAGCTGCAATGTACAGATGATTACTTGAAAGAAGAAGGAGAAAAAAAAAAGACTGGATATATGTGCAAGACAATGTGGATTACAGTCAGTCCTGATTGCAAGCCAGCTGTGAAAGCTTGAGCTCTCATTAGCAGAGTTCTAACTTCCTGGGTTTAGACGAAAAGTTAGGACTTATTTTCTTTCTTTTCCTTCAAGGAAAAAAAAAAAAAAAAAGTTGTTTCATGTAAATAAATAAAAAAACCCAAACAAATTCAAATGTTCTTATCAGGGTCAACTTTAGTCCTCTCCTCATCAAATGCAAACATTTTAACTTGCTCAACAATAATTCTTTTTATGATCGAGTTTGCAAGTTGCACATTCCAGATGTGAAGCAATAGGAAAACTGCAATGTGGGGGTTGGCTTTGGGCTCTGTGTGTGTCTGCAGCATTCTTTTCCCACTAGGAACTTTTCCCACATTTACAATAACACAATTGTAAATAATAACAATTAAAAAATTTAAATACCCAACAACCACCAAATCAAACAACACAACAGGAAAAAAAACACCCTCCCAACAAAAAACACCAAACCAAGCCAAAAAAAACCCAAAAGGTTCCTAAACACAAGGGTCAACATTTTCAAATTATAAGCAAGAAAAATGTTTGTCTTCTTATGATTCACCCATTAATTTGGGAAACCAGTAACTAGAGGTCAGACCATCTGCTTCAGAACTCACAGAACTCAGAGGGAAAAGCTGGCTGATGACTTGTTTTATTAGATATATTTTGACTCTTTGGAAATGCAGCCAGCAAGAACTTAGGATGCAATGGAGTTCACAGTTTGTGTGGGTGTATGTTGTAGTGAAGTAAAGAATAGCAATCCAGGCTGCTTTAACTTGCCAGATACAATTTCCTTTCTCAACCTTGTTTCTAGAGGCTTACTCAAACAACTGAATAAATTACTTTTTATTTGCCAAATTGGTTATAGCTGGAATCAAACAAACAGTATTAACCACAGTTTAAGATTCATGCAACAAAAATAGTGATACTGGCTCAATGTTGTCTTTCTTATCCTGACATAGTTACATGTAATCACGTAGATACCATGCCTGTATACATATATTGCCTGCATATATACACAAATGACACATATGTAACTCAAGGTCAAGTCCAGTATTTCCTAATGCAATCAGTCTCCAAATCAACACATTGGCAGATAGAAACATCCTGTTCCTGTGAAGTATTGTGCTCCTGGGGCTTTCTAGAAAGTATTTAGCGTGGCTGGAAACACCCTGGAAATAGGGCTGGGCGTACACCATCCTCCCTAAAGCCACAGATAATCCACTGCACACAGAATGAACCCTGAAATTTATCTCCTGCTGCAGCCTTTCCCCAAAGCAGAGAAGAGAAAATTGGTTTATAGCCAGGGTAAAGTGGGTAGACACATTGGAAACACAGGCTTCTCCAAACAGCTACCCTGGGCAGTGGGAAAAGCCTTATGATCCCAGAGTGGCTGTGGCAGTTTTAGGCTCTGCCCTTAAAAGTTAGCTGCCACTCCCAGAAGGCCTTCCCTGTCCTCACAACCTGTTCTGTCAGCATCTTTCCAGGGATTTCTGGTTAAGCACATCCCTTCTGTGAGGATGTGTGGAATCCTAGAGACTCCCAGGAAAATGCTGGGGATTGGATTTTTTAGCTTTCTCTCTCAGCAGGTTGTGAAGTACAAACTTCCTACAACAACACATGAAAGGGGCTTTGAGGGCTGGCAAAAATAGCTCTGAATAGATGTTGTGGAAGGGTAAAACCAGTTTGCATTAGCAGTTAAATACTTGGGGCATTTTTCTGGGAGTACAAACAGTATAAAGACAAACTGAAATTTCATGCTACTCTGAAGAGACAGCACTTTGTGTATAACCTGAGTGGCAACAGTTCTGGAGATGACACAGGTCAGCTCTGCTGACTATCAGAACAAAACAGAGTTATCAGCTTTCTTCCCAAATCTGAATGGCTCAAACAGCTTTTTTTGCAAGATTTTCTCTAGTCTGACCCCTAACTAAGTCTACTAGGGCATCTCAGCAGTCTGCCTGTCTCCAAAATCTACCAGTTAGCACCAAGCAACATTCATTAGTTTAGCATAGATAAGAGTAATTCCAAAGCAAGGAAAGGCTTGAAACAGAGTATCTTTCAAAGCTCAACATGTGGCTACTTCAGAGCTCCTGTCTTCCTATGTTTTTATTTTTCCCCTGACTACTCAGGTGTTTTTTGATTTTATGTTCTGATTGCAAAGAAAAGGTTTTTATTATGCATTGTATAAATCATACTTTATTACATATTGAGTTTTGGAAGAGTCATTGAATAGATAATTGAAAGAGAGGTTCAAAAGAATCCATGTGTCCTGGAAAATCTGAATCTTGTTACAGACAGAAGAAGCTTCACTTTCCTTTTCAACTTTAATTAGAAGCAAATAGATAAAATATATACATTTCCCCTCTGAGTGTCTTTATATTAGAAATTTCTTTTTCAAGCAGCCAGTAGATACATTGACAACAAAAAACAGATATATTTACCCTGCCCTGCTGGGTCACTAGAAGTACATATTATAAAGTTTACAAGGAGGCTTTCCTCATGTGTTATGGGAATGAACATAATACATGCTAGAAATCTTAAGTCAAACACTTATGTGCTTAAATGATGGGGGGTTTTAGACTACATTGTGTTGAAAAAAATAATTATGCTGACATAAAGGTGAGAGGCCTTGAGCACAAGCCCTATGAGGAGAGGCTGAGGGAGCTGGCATTGTTTAGCCTGGAGAAGAGGAGGCTCAGGGGTGACCTCATTGCTCTCTACAACTACCTGAAAGGTGGTTGTAGCCAGGAAGGGGTTGGCCTCTTCTCTCTAGCAACCAGCACCAGAACAAGGGGACACAGTCTCAAGCTGCACCAGGGGAAGTTTAGTCTCGAGGTGAGGAGAAAGTTCTTCACCGAGAGAGTCGCTCGCCATTGGAATGGACTGCCCAGGGAGGTGGTGGAGTCACCATCCCTGGTGGTGTTCAAGAGGGGATTGGACATGGCACTTGGTGCCATGGTCTAGTCATGGGGTCTGTGGTGACAGGTTGGACTCGATGATCTTCGAGGTCTCTTCCAACCTTAGTGATACTGTGATACTGTGATAGCAAGATTCCTTATATGTTTCTTTAATTCTTATTTATTTCAAATGTGAAATAACTTCAGCTACTAACACAGCTTCTGGTTCCTGTTCAGGGTTACTTTCTTTACCCTGTTAAGCTTAATTTTACATCAGGAATATTAAATACAAACATTCAGCAAAAAAAACTCAGTGCTTCTGCTACTTTGGGAGGTAAAATAGAGAATAAGTTTAGAAAATAGAACAGTGACAATGTATGAAGATTCCAGTGTCTTCTGATGGTTTTTTGAGGTTGGCCAACTTAGATTGGATTAAATAAGAAGTCAATATTCCACTTCCTACAGAATTAAAATTTGTTTGTGCAGTGGGTTGACCATAGCAGGACACCAGGTACCCATCAAAGACACTCTTCTACTCTGCCTGGACCTGAACAGGAGAGAATACATAATAAAAGGACAGGGAAATCACTCAGAAATTATGATTTGACTTGGGGAAATTAGTGTATTTTTATAATAAATCAGAATCGGAGTAGGAACACATTCCCTTCATCACAATCACAATAGAAATAACCCACAATCATTCCACTTTTCCCTCTTTTGCTGTGTTCAGCTCCTATCTTGCCTGTTACTTCTCTAACTTCTCATCAGAGAATGACAGAAAAGTGATCAAGGCCCCATCCAACCTACTTTTGAACACAACCAGCTTTGGAGCCTCCACAACTTCTACAGGCAAAGTGATCCAGGGCCTCACCACACTCATGGAGAACAACTTCTTAATCTAAAACTAGCTGCTTCCATTTTGAAGCCACTATCACTCATCCTGTCACTGGATGTCTTTGTGAAGTCCCTCTCCAGCTATCCAGTAAGCCCCCTTCAAATACTGGAAAGCTGCTCTAAGACCTCTGCAGAGCGCTCTCTAGGCTGAATAACGCCAAATCTCTCAGTCTGGCTTTACAGGAGAATGCTCCAGCCCTCTGATCATCATCATGGCCCTCCTCTGGACCCACTCTGACAGTACGACACACTATTCGAGGTGGAGTCTTACCAGAGAAGAAGAGGAGGATCACCTCCCTTGACCTGCTGGCCACGGGTTTTTTTGATGCCACTAAGGATACAGTTGGCTTTCTGGGCTGCAAGTACACATTTCTGGCTCACATTGAGCTTCTTATCAACCAGCACCTCAAGTCCTCATCCTTAGGACTGCTTTGTATCCATTCTCCACCCGAGCTGTATTTCTGCTTGGGGTTGCCCTGACCCAGATGCAGGACCTTGCACTTAGCTTTATTGACCTTCATGACGCCAGCATTGGCCCACCTTTCATGCCTGTCAGGCTCCCTCTGGATGGAATCCCTTCCCTCCTGCATATTGACCTCACAGTAATATGGGATATCACAGTATCACCAAGGTTGGAAGAGACCTCGAAGATCATCCAGTCCAACCTGTCACCACAGACCCCATGACTAGACCATGGCACCAAGTCCAATCCCCTCTTGAGGAGGGAGGACATTGCTGCCCAGAGAGAACTCTCCTGCCCACTGCAAGCTTGAACTCACGACCTTCCCAGTAAGAGTCTTACATGCTACCAACTTAGCCACAGATGCACAGGTACTACACAGCTTGGTTTCATCAGCACTCAATACCACTGCCCACATCACCAACAAAGATGTTAAACAGCATTGGTCCCTGTAACAACCCTGACAAAAACCATTTATCACTTTTCTCCACTTAATCAAGGCATTAGTCATTACTCTCTAAGAGCAATTGTTAAGCAAATTCCTTATCCACTGAGAAGTCCACTCATTAAATCCACATCTTTCCAGTTTAGAGACCAGGATATCATGGGGAACAGCATTAAATGCTTTGCAAAAATCCAAGTAGACAGTACTAGCTGCCCCTCCCTTAGTACACACACCTCAAACTCCTCGTGCCCTGCATTGGGCACCAAAAAGCACTGTGGTGATTTGATCCCAGCTGGATGCCAGGTACCCACCAAAGCCACTCTTTCACTCCCCCTCTTCAAGCAGACAGGAGAAAGAAAATTTACCAAAAGACTCATTGGTGGAGGTAAGGAGAAGGAGAGGTTATTCAGCAACCACTATCAGTGGCAAAACAGACTTGACTTAGGAAATCAGCTAAATTTATCAATCCCAATAATAAGAAAATAAAAACAAATCCTAAAAGCACCTTCTCCCCAGTCCTCCCTCCCCAGCCTTTTAAATAAGTTATCACAGAGGTGCTACCATTGTCATGGATGGGCTTGGACAGCAACTGGCCCTTCTTGGAAGCAGCTGACGTTGGCTCAACGTAAGGGAAGCTTCTAGCAGCTTCTCACAAAAACCACCATTGTGGCCCCCTTGCCTCCCACCTCCCTATCCCTAAACCTTTCCAATTTCAATAGAGCTTGTTATCCAGAACAAGCTGTCATCCCAGGGTGTCATGCTCTGTTATTTTATTTCAGATTCTCATAGACTCCTGAAAAATTATGAGACTGATGTAGTCCAGAGTGGTTTTAAGGTAAAAGTAAAATTTAACTTCCACACATTTTATGTAGTTGTGGTATTAAAAATCATCTTGTTCAAAAGTTTCCCACAAACTTATAACAGTCAAACACCATCAAAAACACTGACTCTAGCAGCATACTAAGGACAAAATAAAATGGCAACACACTATCACAGCTGTCATTTATAAATGGAGCTTTTATTCTGAACTCCTCTCTCTTCCCCTCTGGTAGGATGCCAGGGAATTAAAACCCCAGTGGCACATTTTTGATGGAGCAACAGGACAGTCACTGAAGTTTTTTTCTGATGGAAAGCAAACAGAAAAAATCCCACCCAACCCACCCCTACTTCCTCAATCAAAAGCCAGATAATAAAAAAGTAAATGAAATTGTTTGAAAAATGCTTAGCACCCAGTCAAACTGCATCTTGGAAGAAATGCGAAGCAGGAGTAAAACTAGAAAGACATTTAGGTACCTGGGAAACTCCCACTCGTAGAGCTCCTGTCAGCCACTGCTTTTACCCCCTCTTTTTACTAGACCTGTGGATTGACACCTTCTTTTCAATTATCAGCTTTGGTTTTGCTAAGACTTGCCTCTCTCACAGAATGAGGCAGATCTCCTCCTAACCATGCCCCATCCAAAGCCCTGGAAAAAGGTGGCAATATTTCACCTCTGCTATTTCTATGTGTGTTTAGTGCTTGTCTGTTGCAGCAATGGAAAGCTGAGAGCTCTCTCTGCAGACCTGGTGACTCCCCTGGCAGCACAGAATAGCATGCATCCATCACGTATAATGGAAATACAGAGAGTTACAGAGGGACATGAAAATCTGCCAAATCCAGCTCCACAGAGATTTATGTCCCTTGTGCTACCCTGACCGTGCTGGATTTACCCTAAGTGGAAAGGCCTTAAAGTCCTGCTTCAGTTTGCATCTGGAGACATGGAAAGGAAATGCTTTTTGTTGGAAGGGGAATGGAGCTCCAGGAAGAAGCAAGACCACACGGCAAAGCCCATCTGGTAGTTTGCTCTAACCCAAGCAGCAGTCACATGTCCCTCTTTGGCTGCTCTCCCCTCCTGTACATCCTCACGCTCCTACTCACTCTGGCAATCAGGATAACACTCAGCAGGGTAATTTAACTCTGGGTTAGTTTTTGGCTGGGATTGCAAAACAAGAGGAAAAGTAGGACTGTCATCTTTGGCTCTGTCATTTCTGGTTTTCCTTTTAACCCTTGCTTTTCCCAGTATGGATAGCTTTTGGATCCAGTTCTAAAAATAGAGGCCTAACAACAGTGAACACAGAAACACTAGTAGTCAGCGATGAAGTTCAGAGTGCTTCTACCCCTCATCATATGCACAGGGAAAGGTACAGGCGTCCAGAAGGCAAACACCCTTTTAACAACTGAAGATAAACTTCAGACAAACAATTTTCAAACCCTGCCTATTTCATGCTTTAGCACTTCCTTGCAGTTCCAAGATCTGTGCCTAAGTTGTGAATTCAGGGTGCCTCATTTGAAAGGTTGCTGCTTGAAGTACTCAAGTCATACTGTTGGATGCAGACAACTGACCTCTCTTCTCTGGAGTAGTGGCAAGCACTGTTGCAGTGTAAACAGCATCAGCAGTGCTGGTGTAGGCAACTCTGGACCGTAAATTCAGACTTCCTTTAAAACGCATCTCAAGATTTAGTGGCTGAACTTGATGACCTTCAAGGTCTTTTCCAGACAAAGAAATTCCGCAATTCTATGATTTTATTTGCTTGCTATTGTAGAAGAGCTAATAACTTCAGCACTTTGCATACTTAAAGACCTACCCCAAAAAAAAAAAGTTTAAAAATAATAGAACCATTTCTTGAAATTCATCACAGAAGTGCAACTGAAGATCTTGTACAGAGAAGAATGGAAGACGGATTGGACAATACATATTTGACTGTAAAGAATGAAAAAAAAAAAATCTGTAGACATTTGTATATATACTCACATTAAAGGTACCCTGCTCTCTGGCATACTTCTCCCCCTCCCCCCAATTCCTTAAACATGTATTTGTTTATGCACGTGTCTGTCCTTTGGTGACCACTCTCAGCTCATTTATCATTGGGACAAAGTGTCAGACTGTTAAAAGTCAACCTAGACACCCAAAAACTCTGCTTGCAGATACACATTCCTCCCTTTCATTAGTACTATGGACTTACTCATATCCAACTATGAGTAATTAGAAGTGCTCCAACAAATTAGTCATCTGTCAAGCCAGTGGAAAAGAGGATAAAAGAAATACATGGATGCTTTTTTGCTGTTGTTGGGGAAGGAGTGTGTGGGAGGGTAGATTAACTCCCAGCACTTGTTTTCTGCTTCCCACCACAGCCACTAAACATGTAAAAGAAAAGGCTTTCTCCTTTCCTGCAGAACACAGTTGTGCAAGATGTAAAGGAGATGGAAATGCGCTACTGGCGTACACATGGCACTAAAACATGCAACCAAAAAACAATGCCTGGGCCTTGCACAGTAAGAAAACTCTTGACACTCTTTGCCATTGCAAAGTCAAATTGGTCATTTTTGAGTGGTATTCAGGAATTACTGCTTACTGAACCACTTCATTCTAACTGGTATGTGTATATATATATATATATATCCCCTCCCTTGACAGCAGATTTTGACATATAAATGAAAATAATGAGCAGTACAATGTAGAAAAAGTCATCCATGAAAAGGGTACTCAGTTTCCTAACACTACACTATTTGAAGACAGAAGGTATAATGAAAATGGTTTTGTCTGTTAAAAATCTTTCTGCAAAACAGTGAAATGAAAGACATTTAATATATATAATTCTCTTTCTACGCTGATGCTACAAAGGTACTATGAAGAGAAAATATCCCCTTGGAAGAAATCACATTAATAACATTTGTAAGGTAATGAGATATTCTAGTTGTCAGGATCATACAAAATCATATGGAACACTATGCAGCTCAAAAAGGAATTTCTTCCACTAATGGGTAAGAATTCAACTCAGTTCTCCATCTTTCTTCCACAGGTAAGTATACAGAAGTTCAAGTATACACAATTGGAAATTATTTTAAACAAACACAAGTTTGCCAATGACACCAAGCTGTGTGGTGCAGCTGACATGCTGGAGGGAAGGGATGTCATCCAGTGGGACCTTGACAGGATGGAGAGGTGGGCCCGTGACAACCTCATGAGGCTCAACAAGACCAAATGCAGTGTCATGCATCTAGGTCAGGGCAATCTCAGCCACCAATACAGGCTGGGCAAAGAGCAGCCCTGAAGAAAAGGACTTGGGGGTGCTGGTGGATGAGAAGCTCATTGTGGACTTCTGGTATCTAAAGGGGACCAACAAGAAAGCTAGTCAGTGATGTTTTTAGGATGCTGGGTAGTGATATGACTAGGAGGAATGAATGCAAGCTACAGGAGGGGAGATTTAGATTAGACATTAGCAAGAAGTTCTTCACTGAAACAGGTTGCACACAGAGGCACAGAGGTGGAAGTCCCATCCCTGGAAGTTTTTAAGGCCAGGCTGGATGGGGCTCTGGGCAACCTGATCTAGTGGAAAGTGTCCCTGCCCATGGTCGGGGGTTGAAACTGTACGTGGCAGTTTTAAGCGATGCTTTTAAAATTTAGCCGCAGGTTTTGAGCAGAAAAGTAGAAACATATAAATAATTCACTATTGGGTGTAAAAAGGAAAACAAAATATCATTCTAAACAAATTCATTGGATGGAAGCCTGGGATATAGAAGTAGTTGTACCATAACATCTTTCACATTTTCACTTCCATTCCCATTAATTTTCTTCCTCTCAATAACCTGGCTATTCTGCTGGAGAGACAATAACTGCATCTGGCTGGCCTTGAGAAAAGATAAGAACACTAACACTGCTTCTCTAAGCTAACATTCCTTCCTCTCAACTCCTCTTTTTTTCTGCTACAGGGGGGAGAGGAGGTTTTGAGAAGGGAGTGGAGCAGCTTCCCCGCTCTCTGGGAAACCAGAGGGAGTACAGGGAGGTTTCCATGTTATTTTCTCATTGTAAATATCTGTCCAGAGAAGGGCAGTAAGGCTGGTGGGAGCACAAGCCCTATGAGGGGAGGCTAAGGGGTTGTTTAGCCTGGAGAAGAGGAGGCTCAGGGGAGACCTTCTTGCTGTCTACAACTACCTGAAGGGAGGTTGTAGCCAGGAGGGGGTTGGTCTCTTCTCCCAGGCAACCAGCACCAGAACAAGAGGATACAGTCTCAAGCTGTGCCAAGGGAAGTTTAGGCTTGAGGTGAAGAGAAAGTTCTTCACAGAAAGAGCGATTGGCCATTGGAATGTGCTGCCCAGGAAGGTGGTTGAGTCACTGTCCCTGGAGGTGTTCAAGAGGGGATTGGATGTGGCACTTGAAACCATGGTTTAGTTAGTCATGAGGTATTAAGTGATAAGTTGGACTTGATGATCTCTAAGGTCTTTTCCAACCGTATTGATTCTATGATAATATTGTAAATACTGTATATTTTGTACATATTCATTGCATTCCATTGTAGAGTGTAGGTTGCTTGTAATTACAGCTTCCATTTGCTTCCAACTGAGTTAGTTGTGCTTACTTAATGTGAATGGGAAACTTCAACCCACCACACTATACGATCCTTGAGGTCCCTTCCAACTCTGACAATTCTGTGATTCTATGGTGTGTTTGAATAAATTTTTCAAATACTGAGAAACAGACAGTATGACAATTTCTGCCACTAAAGAAGAAAAAGGAAACCTCTCATTTTACAGTGTAATCTGAACAACTAACCAAGATGCTTTAGGAAGGAAATTTCACATTGGGATTGCAACCTTTTTAAAACAGAATATCCAAGATGAGCTGTTGAAAACTCATTAAAATCAGTGCAACTCAACTCAATAAACTGTCATGTGCTTCTACTTTTAAACACAGTTAAAACTGTAAAAAGCAGCACAAAATCACTTTTTTAGTGCTGTCCAAACTTGTTCTGGATCAGAGAGTGCAATGCTTACTACAAAAAAAATAATGAAAGAAGCTAATAAACCTTACAGAAAACATTACAGAAAACAGAGTATAGCACGTGCAAGCAATATGTTGAAAAGCTGTTGATTTTCTGTCTGCTGAGTGACTTCAGATCTTGTCACCAGCACAGTCAATGGGGGACAAAATCCAGTGGAATTTGCTGTGTGACATTGGCCAAGTAAAACAACCATTGGATCCTAGGACACTGGACATATCACGTGCTGTCATCGCAGATCACACTGCTGTTCTCACTCCCATGCCAGCAGAAAAGCCTGCTTTCTATATTAAATGCAGACTCTCTCAAATCAGTTTTAATAAAAAATTACTTGAGTGTAACAGTATTTAAATATCCAGCAATTACCCTGATTAATTCAAGATGATCTCTTTCTTCATTCAACCCTTTACACTGACTACCTAAAGGCTGGATAGAAAGCATATCAGAAGTAATTTGATTCTGCATTTGTTATGTTTCCTCCTTACCTCACTGCTTCACTCAAAGTACTGAGCATCTCCAGGAAACTTGTTGCCAAAGCAAGACGAATTTTCTGGTATTTTCTGAAAGATCTGGTATTTTCTGAAAGACTTACTAAATTAATGTGTCCTTGAAAGCTGATGATGGGCCGTGCCCAGTTGTTGCAGGATTTAAAGAGTTGATCTATTTTGCAGAGTTCTACGCACTCATGTCTGGTACCTACAGCCTGCAATATAAACTGGGGGCTCTGAATCTCCCCTCCAATAAAAATTAAATCATAGATTTAGACAAAAATGGTTTCCCAGGTACTTCAGGCCTCCATGTCAAATCATCTAAAATGTTTTTGTGAGAAGCACCTTTGACTTTAAGGGACTATGATTATCATCTGAGTAGTTTACTCATGAAGATTCTTACTAGGAATGCAATACAATACAATAAACCAGGTTGGAAGAGACCTTCAAGATCATCGCGTCCAACCCATCAAACAACTACATCATGTCACCAAGAACCCCATCAAGTCTCTTCCTGAACACCTCCAATGAAGGTGACTCCACCACCTCCCCGGGCAGCCCATTCCAACGGGGAATCACTCTCTCTGTATAGAACTTCCTCCTAACGTCCAGTCTAAACCTCCCCTGGCACAGCTTGAGACTGTGTCCTCTTGTTCTGGTGCTGGCTGCCTGGGAGAAGAGACCAACCTCTGCCTGGCTACAACCTCCCTTCAGGGAGTTGTAGAGAGCAATAAGGTCACCCCTCAGTCTCCTCTTCTCCAGGCTAAGCAACCCCAGCTCCCTCAGCCTCTCCTCGTAGGGCTTGTGTTCCAAACCCCTCACCAACTTCGTTGCCCTTCTCTGGACACGCTCCAGCAAGACAACATCCTTCCTAAACCGAGGAGCCCAGAACTGGACACAGTACTCAAGGTGTGGCCTAACCAGTGCAGTGTACAGGGACAGAATGACCTCCCTGCTCCTGCTGGCCACACTGTTCCTGATGCAGGCCAGGATGCCATTGGTGCTCTTGGCTGCCTGGGCACACTGCAGGCTCATGTTCAGCCTCCCATCAACCAGCACCCCCAGGTCCCTCTCTGCCTGGCCGCTCTCCAGCCACTCTGACCCCAGCCTGTAGCGCTGCCTGGGGTTGCTGTGGCCAATGTGCAGAACCCGGCACTTGGATGTGTTAAATCTCATGCCATTGGACTCTGCCCATCTGTCCAGCCTGTCGCGGTCCCTCTGCAAAGCCTCTCTGCCCTCCAGCAGATCAACTCCTGACCCCAGCTTGGTGGAGTCTGTTTATTTTGCACAATTTGCAGTTCCTTTGTAAGGCTACAAACACTGGGGAAAGAAGAATGTTAGGCAAACTGTTTTCTGTTCAATGCCTTCCCCTGTTCCCCTTTGGCAAAAGAAAGTGATTTTTTGTTGTTGTTTCACTTACTATGATTGGAAAACAACTCCTCCTAACCTGGCTTTGAGAACTGAACAGGTATAGTTCAGTGTAATAATAGATGGGGACCCTCTACCCTTGCGGGGTATTGAAATGCAGAAATATGACGTGATACATGAAGACTGGAGACTAGCACACAATACATTGATTACTCCTCCCACAAAACAAAAGCTCTGTCGCTGGCTGTAGTTGTATGGCAGCAACACAGGTGCCAGTATGTAAGACCTTGATTTTCTCCCACTTGCGATAAGCTATTGTTTGTCCATTGGGACCATATATTTGGCATATTTCAAGCCTAATGCTCATTTTGCATCTTCCTGACCTACATAAATCCACACACTGGAAACAGTGGATATATCAGCTTTCCAGACTCTACCCAGTGAAAAACTGGGTAGAGTCTGGAAAGCACAGGCAGGTCAGGGCACCTACAATGAGAATTTTGGGGCCAAATTCTTTTCAGATCTACACCTTTGTGAAATTTGCTATAAAATAGGTGGCTGAGGTCACAATAATAAAGTACTAGCAATGACTAGCATAAATAATTCTATCTTCACTTGTGAAATAATGAAGTTCTTTTCCTGATATGCTATCTTTAATTTTGAAAATCACATTTCTCCAGTCTGCTAAGCTGTAAAAGATAGTGTAAAAGAATGTGATTGCCTAAATCTTTAATGCAGGGAATCTGTCAAATCAGCATTAACACTGTAAAATTTTTTCCCCCATTTTCTCCATCTTTTTCTTCTATTCTGAACTTACTAAACTACTTTTCCATTTCGTTCCTGGAATGTAATTAAAATGCACTGCAATGTGCAACTTGCATTCCTGATGATGGATAATGTGAATGATAACTCAGTCATTTGGAAAATAACATAGTTGAATTAGGTTTAGGCATAATGTGTTGCCTAAAAAATTCCAGCAGGTATAGTATGCATTTCCTCAACTATTGAGCAAAAGAGCATGGGTTGCAACATAAGGAGATAAACACCATGCAGATTTACTGCAGAGCAACACTGGGACCACCCATTATCAGCTGTTAGGGTTGTCCTCATTCATTCCTGGCTCATGTCACAAGGCTGCACCCACAAGGGTGGTACTTTTCCCTGTCAACCAGATCAAGCTGGGTCTTCCACCAGACAGAACTGCCCCAAGCTCACCACTCTACAGCATGCATCATTTGTCACATTTTCTGAGAGTACATTGCTCTACATGTATTAATTACACTTGAACTGCCCATTGGACTATTTTCCATTCCTTTCTCCTGTTTTCTGTATAAACACAGAATTAGCTCTTGCTAACAATTCTGGTTTCTGTAAGGGAATCCTGAGCAGCCTTTTTATAGGATTTTAATTTCTTTTTGATTAAGTCTGTGTGAATTTAAACTCTTAATCAAAGCTCTTGCCAACATTTTACATAAATTGCAAAGCCAATCAAGACTGGCTCGTTTGTTTTCGTTATGTTTCACCTCATGTAAATTTTCCACTTGGGGGAATGATGGTATGTTGAAATGTTAAAATAGAAAAGAAAGGGAAATCTGCCCTAGAAATACTACAGCACAAACTCTACCTACATCCACTCTGTCCTGCCCCAGCTCCACAATGGAAAACCTTAGAGTCTCACTTGCAATTCAAATGGCCTTTGAGTTGTCCCTCCTCCAAATATTAGACTTTCACTTCTCTACCTTTCCCTTTCTTCTTGCACAAGAAATATGGATTACAGAGCAATACAACTAATTTCCAACTGTTTATGCACAGCTGCACAGAGTGATAAAATAAAAGCTTCAGGTACAGCCCAGAATTAGGGATTATGTCATCTCTAATACCTGCTGGAATACAAACCCACCTAATTGCTACTGTAAACCCAGTTAGCTCAAATGACAGAAGTCTTGTGATTTTTGGACCTGACAAGTGTCTATTTCATCGACAGGGTCACCAGCACACAGCTGGCAAACACCAAAGCCTGAGGCTTCATTTCTGATGGAGTAAGAAACCCTATGTATATTCCATATCCATATATCATGTTTAAACAGGTGCAAGTATTAACCACAAAGGAAGCTTCCCAGTTTCATTTTGGACTGTGAGACTGGCATGTCATCAGTATTCTCCAAGGAGGCTTCATCAGTAAGATTTGAGAAGGTCCTCTACTGTAAAACATCTAACTCAAATGATTAGCAGATGCTAACAAGATAAAAAGGTCTCCTGCAGGTTGACAGAAAATACATTAGAGAAAGATCTTTTTGTCACAGCAGGGCAAATATGTGGAAAGTCAAAGTGAATCGAACATATTTATATTCTAGCCACTTTGTTTTTACATTTTCTATTCTAATCACCATCTTTAATTACTAATATGTTGGCAAAAAACAAATTAGTTTTCTAAGCTGAAACTTCCAATGGTATTTTTTTCTCTTTTTTTTTTATTTAAAGAATTGTTACAGTTTTAAGATCATATGCAGAAAGCAGTAAGGAATCTAAAATTAAAACTGTTATTAGAAGCAGTTGAAAGCAGGCAGTGAACTGAAGCTCTGCCTTGCAGTCTTGGCTATTGTTATATTATTGCAGAGTCCCATAGGCAGCCCTCACATGTACAGTACAGAGACTTCACATCCTGGCTCTTTTGATTCTTTTGTCTGCCCTCCAACCTGCACGGCCAGGAACTTTCACTTAAGAAAGATTTATGAAGCCTCTGTTAACAGGGTCAGCCCTGTTATATCACCAGAGGGCTTCTTCTTAAAAATAATAACATCTATCCACAGCTCCGCAGGGCGGTCTCTCTTGGCACTCACTTTGCCTGTTTGTCTTAACAACCGGCGCACACAAAGCCCTCGGCCCCAGCAAGGGCAGCCAGCAACTCCCCTCGGCACGGTAGCCCTGTCTCCAGCCATCTGCCAGACCTGTGTCAGTCAAGGTAATCCACACCTCCAAGAAACCATCCAGGTTTCTAAAGTTTTGACTTGCAGTAGGGTTATACCTTTATATCAGTTGGAAAAGTGTGCAAATCTGTAAAATATTTGCAAGATGAACTAATGAAATTATTATAGAGGCTCTGATCATACCAGGTTACAGTGCCAGTCACCAATACTATTTAAGCATGTAGAGTTGGCTGAAAACCTCCTGTCATTTCCAATAATCAAGAGAGTCTTTGTAAGTACATTAACAGATACTTCCAAGGCCCTCACAATCTTTCTTGTGCAAGTAGTTTGGCTATTTATTGCATAATTGCATACATCTTTTGGAAGAGGGAGTAAAAAATTACCTTTTTTTCCCCCACTTAAATTATCAAAAATTAAAATTAGGTACAGAAAATTATTTTTACAGTCATTTTTCCCTGAAGCAGTTCATGCTTAGAAGCTTGGACAAATCCACTATGCTACTCTGTATATTTCTTAATAACATAAAAAGTTGAATTTGATCCCATTCCTTCTCTCCTGCTTAAGGAAATGCTATGAAATGTATTCTATTTATTAAGATTACATAAAGTATTTCTTTCACAGTAAGCATTCGTAACAAGCTTAGTCCCCTGTGCTGGGAGGAGAAAGACTCTTTTCATGGATACCCAGCCAAGAGTTCCTGAGAGTTAATACTCCCACTCTTCTTCTTTGAGTGTCAAGGGATTTTTAACATCCGCAAAACAGACAGGAACTTGGTTTTATGCCTCAGGACAAGAATGGACTTTTTTTCACCACATAATAATCTGCTGTGCAATTACCAATAAAAAAGTAATATTCTCTCCTATAAAGCGAACAATGTGCGAGAGGCATTTATTGGTAATGTATTGCAAAAGGCATAAGGAATTTAAATCAAATTCTAAGGCAAATGTAGAAATGAACAATGTAAAGAAACCACAAGCACTGCTCAATGCAAATTATTGAAATGATAAATAGAAGCTTGCAATATGACAGGATATCGAGACATCACAGACTAAAGTGTTCCCTGTTATAGAATACTGATGACTACTAGATTGCATTCATTGTATCAAGTGCCATAAGGTCTAGATAGGTATAACATTCACATAAGAGAATCATTAGTTTCAATCAGCTCTGTGTGGGAGCATTTCCCTTCAGAAATCCAGTTGGAGGACAAGGTCTTTATTAAATTAAAGATTACTGCTTCCAAAGTCTAGTAAGACAGAGGGAATGAAGGTTTTGTCCCTCCCATGTCCGTTCACTGTATACCAAAGTCAGGGTTAACCTGTCTTAAATTAGAATGTGCTGCTTTTTCCTTTGACCAGTAGGAGAGTAATCAGTGAAACAAATCCTCCACATGATGGACAGCTTTAAGAGTAAGTAAAGTGGTTGAATGAACATTGAACCCCACAAACCCTCTTATTTTTCTCAACGAAAACATTAATTTCACTTACAGATTTAAGAATAAATTCATCCTGAACTAGAACTAGCAACCAGAAAAGCCTTTAATTTAAAAATATATGCACATGTTGCTACCATGTCATAACATGGCAGTAGTAAAATAACATTCATGCTGGACAAAAACATTTTTCTCTCTCTTTTGAGCCATTTCACACACAACATTTGTTTTTTTAAATACATACTTTCTTTAAATCATGTTTGCCTTCACAAAGAGAATATTTCCAATTATGTATCTGTCATCGCCAATTAAAACTCTTTCCAAAACCATCATTCTGTGCCACACACACTTTGAAAGTTGCTTAAAGGAATGTTCTTCTAATCCACAGGTAAGCTTTTCCACAGGTATTGAAAACAGCAGCCAGCACAATAAGCTGTCAAAGAATGGATACACTCTACTATATCCTTAGTGGATAGACTAAATTCCTGCTATGAGATAAAAAACACCAAATGTGGAAACTGTCCCAGGTAACTACAAGTTGGGTACAATTACCCAAGCTAAATTGCAACTAGTTGTTTTACACACTGCAAATTAAGGCAGAAAACTGTAACACAAACTAATCCTGCTCTCTCAGAATAGTCTTAGAGCTTGCAGTGAGCTCTGGTTTTACATGGCTACCAGAAATAAACAAGCTACATTAAAGAAATCCCCATGAGAGCAGTTAATTCCACAAGAGCAATTACTACAGAATCACAAAATGTGTGGGGTTGGAAGGGACATGCAAAGATCAAGTCAAACCCTCCTGCCAAAATAGGATCACCTAGGCCAGGCCACACAGGAATGCACCCAGGTAATGGTCATCAGGCTCTCAGGGGAAAAAACATTCCTTAGGGAATAAATTCCTTAGGCTAAGGGAAAAATTTCCCTTAGCCATGGGAAAAGTAGTAAAATATTCTTCCTTAAATCCGAGCTGTTAAAAAAAAATAATCATAAATTGGTTCTCCAATCAAGTATAGATCTGTAAATTTTCTTTTAAATTTCATACTGACTCATGATCATGAATCAGAAAATTACATGGATCACATTTTGGTTTATCTCAGTGAACTGATCTGTCTCACCTTACAGGTTAATGCACCAAAAAGTAGAGCTCAGTGATTCAGAAGTCCATGACTGTCCAAGTTACAACTTGAATATGTCACTGACAATTCACCTTGGGCTGGAAAATGAGAAATTCTGATTTTGGTTCTACATAGATCCATAATCAGAATATCATGCTTTATAATTAAATATAATTTAAAATATGCCAAACATGGCATTAAAAACCATGGGAAGGATATAACCTACTGCCATCTTTAGGTGTTGTTTATGTAGAACTCAACAGTTGTATAATTTAGTGAGCACTAAAACTATCTGCACAGAAAATGATGAGGAAGATGTCAAGTTTTCAGGACACTATCAGAAGTTGCTTGCCATTCAACAGTTGCATGACTTAGTTTTAAAAACCTGTTTTTAAGAAGCAATACATTTTGTTGCCGTAATGGCCTCAGCCCTCAGTGTTTTTCATTTGTCTCAAGTCACAATTTTTAAATAGAAAATACTCCATGTATTTATAATGTTATGAACATGCAAAAATAGCTACCCATTAACTGTGCACAGGTTCAAAAATATTTCTTCCTGCAAAGATGACTTTTCCATACTTCCTCCACGATGGTTAGATGTAAAGTACATTACAGGTCAGAGTGCTGTAAGGGAAAGGCCCTCCCTTCTAAGCCAGCAGGGAAGCACTAAAGCCTCAGCACATCCCTGCTAACATTTCCGTTGACCTTTCCCACATGTAAAGGAGGCTCAAACCCAAGCAGCTCCCTAATTTCTAAGGCAACACCAGCAACTGTCCTCAGTCCTTACCTTGCAACAGTTCAGTCTCCTGCCCAAAGAAGCAAGGCAAAACCTTAGGAAATTCTGACCTTCTTTGCCATGCCTCTTTAATTCACCATCACAAGGTCACTTCCTCAGGTCACCTAATCTTGTGAAGGGATGGGAACTCTGAACAATGGAAACTTTCTCCATGTTTGTCTGTAGATCTAGTAGGGATCTACTCCACTATGTTCCTAATGTACCAGGCTTTCAATCGACATGAAGCACGATCCTTACCAACACACACACATACAACACACTCAGCTAGAATAGAAAGCTTAGAAATCTTTAAGTATCAGTTTGTGAAGTCACCTCTCAAAATGATGCTATTTCCATGGAGTTACATAACTTCATAATTAATTTTAAATACTAGGGTTTGGTAAGTGCTACTGTATTGTTATAGAGCAATTATTTACTACTTAAGATTACTATGTGATTGGACATCATATAAAGTCTATATTAAATTTTTAATTCTACATACATTGTTTTAACATGTCAGTGCCATCACCATATCCAAGACACTCCAAAATAACCATTTGCTCTAATAATTACTCCCTGCACTATGCTCTGGAATTAATATTTCCAGCCACCACATGATGAGTGATTTCTGAGAAACTAGTCTTATTTTTGCTTCTTATGTCACCTATACTCACTAAAAATGTGTTAAACTAATTCCCCAGTCCTTCATCTCTTTAATTTCTTAATGATGAAAAATAATTTAATTTTATGCATCCTGTATGGACAAATCATGCTGACATCAAACCTTACCACATCGCTTCAGTCAGCTAGAAAATTAAAGTTTCTGATTCACTTATTAAATTAAAACTATGGTAGCCCTCTCTTCTGTAAAAGAAACTTATAGCCCTAAAGGCAATCCATCTTATTTCATTAAAATACGTATCCAGTCACCAGCACTGTCTCATTTAACTGGAAATCTGAAATGGTAAGAAAACTTTGGATCTTTACTGCATGATATTTCTATAATATAACTAAGGTGTACAATATTTTTCTCAACTCTTAAACCCGAATATCTTAACAAGTAATAAAATCAGAGCATTAAAACTTTGTTGCAGGTTTGTATTTAGTGCTTTCAGCAGCAGAAAGTATTTTGAATTTATCTAAAAGAATAATTTGAGTAATAGTTGGTTCTCCTTAATGTATTAATATAAATATAAGCAATTGAACACAGATACCTTACCTGAGAATACTAGGATTCATTTTTTTAAAATTTAAGAAGCGTTGCCAGGGTGGGGTGTGTGGAGAGAAAGGAGGAAAAAAAGGGGGGGGAAGGAAAAAGGGTGGGGGAGGAGTATTAATAAACAAGATAACCACAAAGGCATGGAAGCTGAGGGTATTTTTGAATTAAAAAAGGTACCTGTTTCTTTGTCAACTCCAATACTAGTCACAGTAGCAGACGTCCAACTCTCAGTAGCAGCAAAGTTGCAACCCCTCTCCTATCCGTTACATCTAACTACCTGGAAATTGCCTGTAGTGATTCAGCTTTTAATTCTGCATGGTAATTTGAATGAGATTCTCTTCATTTTTCTCTCCCCTTCAATTTCTCTCTTTATTTTTTATTATAGGGCATGACAAAAGTGTTTTGTTTAATTTCGGTAATCCTGCATTCTTATTACAACACAGTTGTACTTTGATTGTAATTGTAATTACAGTTAGGAGTACTGATCTGAGGAAAGACACAGGCTTTTGAGAACTCCACAGCCACAATACCTTTACAAAAACAAAAAAGATGAAAAAGGAAAAAAAAAAAAAAAAAAAAAAAAAAGAAGTTTTTCAACCTGGATTATAACTTCATGACTCTTCACCTTATATACAGTGAGTCATTGTTCAGTCCTTGATAATTTAGTAACATTACACCTCACATACACACCAAACCAAACCCGGACAGGTCAGATGTAGTACTACCAATACAATCTGCTTGGAAAACCTAACCCACGGATTACTATTGTTATGAAATTTTACTATCCATGTCACACCACCAAATTTATTTGGCACTTGCAGTCATGACTCGTTCTTCCGGAGGACTTCCTCTATAATTGAGCATTAGTTATTGTACCATTAAGCTACAGCGTTTGTGTAATTTTAAAGCAGATAACAGCACTTGCTAGCAAGTGGTTTTTTAGATACAAGTTTATTACCTAGTTACAGGGGGGTGGGAACTGGCTAGAAAATATTTTCCTTTTCTATTAAAAAAAAAAAAAAAAAAAAAAGAGGTTAACAGAAAACATCCTGCCATTGCTCCCAGAGGAACAGTCCCCAACTACAAAATGAGCAAAGGCCATTTCTAAGTGTAAATATTTTAAAATCTAATGTAATAATAAACAGTTGTCCAATGTATTTTTTCCTAATGTGATCTTTGGTATATTTATGCTGTAAGCATTGAGCTATTCTAAAGTATTTTTATCTGTTTCTTTCATTCATGGATGCTGGGTTTAAGTTCAACAGTATTAACAATGGCAAGAATCCAGCATCCTGGTAGAAATATGCAGTGGGCACAGATTGCTCTGGCTCCAGGGCTTACTCATATTTCAGATGAGGAGTGGGCCTGTGCAGTTGAACTATTATTTTTCCACAAAAAACACCAGCAGAGCAGGATGAATAGGCTCCTTTCATTATTCTCTGAAGGAAGAGGAAGACTAAAAGGTTCAGAGTGAACTGTGTCCTCACACAAATGTCAGGACAAAGTAAGGCTCCCTGCAAAAACATTTTCTTTAAGGTTTTAGCAGGTCTTTCTCTAAGAAATACCACAGAATTGTGCCCATGATGTCAGACATACTTTAGTGAGTAAGAGGGATTAACATTTTGTATCTCTGCTGAGCTGTTCACCACTAAGGGAAGCCAAAAAGGCAAAAGTAAGCTTGCAGATAGCTTTTCTCAAAGGATGATACGGAACTGTGGCACCTCAGCCCTTGAGTTCAGGATGCTGTTTGATGAGGAAGACTGACAATTAGGCATCTGATGTACACATACTGTGCAGTGAAATATTATCTTTATACAAATATACATGTCAAAAGCAGAACAAACCTCTCAGTATCATTAAGAGGGCAGAGGATTTATTGGGATTTTCACCTGTAGACTGGATGTGGGGAGGCCTGTGGATGTCATCTACCTGGACCTCAACAAGGCCTTTGACACTGTCCCCCACAGCAAACTCCTGGCCAAGCTATCAGCCCATGGCGTGGACAGGATCACACTGCATTGGGTTAGGAACTGGCTGGAGGGCCGAGCCCAGAGAGTGGTGGTGAATGGTGCCACATCCAACTGGCAGCCAGTCACTAGTGGTGTGCCCCAAGGATCAGTGCTGGGCCCCATGCTCTTCAACATCTTTATTGATGATCTGGATGAGGGCATCGAGTCCATCATCAGTAAATTTGCAGACGACACCAAGCTGGGGGCAGGAGTTGATCTGCTGGAGGGTAGAGAGGCTTTGCAGAGGGACCTCGACAGGCTGGACAGATGGGCAGAATCTAACAGCATGAGATTGAACACATCCAAGTGCCAGGTTCTGCACATTGGCCACAGCAACCCCATACAGTGCTACAGGCTGGGGTCAGAGTGGCTGGAGAGCGGCCAGGCAGAGAGGGGCCTGGGGTACTGGTTGATGGGAGGCTGAACATGAGCCTGCAGTGTGCCCAGGCAGCCAAGAGCACCAATGGCATCCTGGCCTGCATCAGGAACAGTGTGGCCAGCAGGAGCAGGGAGGTCATTCTGCCCCTGTACACTGCACTGGTTAGGCCACACCTTGAGTATTGTGTCCAGTTATGGGCCCCTCAGTTTAGGAAGGATGTTGACTTGCTGGAATGTGTCCAGAGAAGGGCAACAAAGTTGGTGAGGGGTTTGGAACACAAGCCCTATGAGGAGAGGCTGAGGGAGCTGGGGTTGCTTAGCCTGGAGAAGAGGAGACTCAGGGGTGACCTTATTGCTCTCTACAACTCCCTGAAGGGAGGTTGTAGCCAGGCAGAGGTTGGTCTCTTCTCCCAGGCAGCCAGTACCAGAACAAGAGGACACAGTCTCAGGCTGCGCCAGGGCAGGTTTAGGCTGGACGTTAGGAAGAAGTTCTATACAGAGAGAGTGATTCCCCATTGAAATGGGCTGCCCGTGGAGGTGGTGGAGTCAACTTCATTGGAGGTGTTCAGGAAGAGGTTTGATGGGGTGCTTGGTTGCAT
Organism: Picus viridis; assembly: GCA_033816785.1. Lineage (NCBI taxonomy): Eukaryota > Metazoa > Chordata > Aves > Piciformes > Picidae > Picus > Picus viridis. The sequence goes on along the minus strand of CM066574.1, from coordinate 13,125,617 downwards.
GGTTGAGTTGTTTAGGTGGGTTGGTTGAGTTGTTTAGGTGGGTTGGTTGAGTTGTTTAGGTGGGTTGGTTGAGTTGTTTAGGTGGGTTGGTTGAGTTGTTTAGGTGGGTTGGACGCGATGATCTTGAAGGTCTCTTTCAACCTGGTGTATTGTATTGTAATTCAGCCAATGCAGTACAGCTGGATGTAGATTTAACCATTTTAGTTTGCATTGTGAGTAACACTGAAGTACCAGATTTTACTGTTTTACACTAAACTAATCAGTGTCACACCATGCTCTTTCACAAAAAATAATGTATTTAATGGTCATCATACTGCACATGTGTATCAACCCAGTGGACTCTAATGAATCCAGAAAAGTATTCACAACTATGGATAGCAAAGGAATTCGGGAGGAAAACCAAAAAGTTGAATTTTTACTTAAAAATAAATAGCAATCTCCAAATAGCCAACAACTTTATCCCATCTGACAGCCTTTTACGATTTAATTTTAAAGTCAATTATGGAATTTTAAAATCCTTAAAGGTACTGCAAATACAATTTTAAAAATTAAACAATAAATAAAATAATTAAAGGTGAAATTCATGACTTGCACAGCAAATAATCCCAGGTTTACACTTAACGTTGTTGTGGCTTGTGTATGGGAGTCGATAGCATGCAATAGGACTACACCATAGCTCATTTAACCTTGTTATTATTTCGCATCCAAAGTTGCATTTGAGTCAGACTTGGGAGCACAACACTTGGGTTTCAATTAGAATCCCAGAGCTCCCCTCAGAGCATGTCACAGAGACAGTGAATCTCTTCCTGAAAAAGGTATCATTACCTGCATTTCGATTTTAATTGACAGTACTAAGTAGTTATTTCCTTTTTCTTTCTTCTGACACAGTTTAATTCTGACTTCACCTCTATTGTGCCACTTCTGAAACACAGAGCAAACTATTTCAGCCATTATAGAGGTTATATAAACAACTTCCACTGAAGTTAAGAGGAGTCTTGCAACCCCTTGAAAGTCAGAGAGGTAACATTTCACTATTGAGCCAGTATCTGCCATGCTGAACTTGCATGAATCATTGGCTGACACAACAGAATATGCACCTTTGTTTGTTGGAGTTTTTGTCCCAAAATAAAACAGTTTCACCCAGTCATTTCCAATTTGGCTTTACTCTGGATAAACTGCAATCAAATTAGCCCTGACAAACCAATAAAGATTGGGACAACATTTGGATGTGAAACCATTAATGAAAGCTATCTTGCAAGAAGGAAATCTAACAGCTGCTTCTGGAGGAAGCATGTTTATCACTGAGTCAGAAAGGAACCAACTGCTTAGCAAAATTTTTAAGGCAGCTTCTCTCTGTCACCAGCATCAATTAGTTGATGTGTAAAAACCATTTATAAATATTAGCAATCATCTGGCATTTTTCAAAAGAACAGGAAAGTTAATCCTGTTTCCTGACTGAGTTCTGCCTTGCATAATTACATTCTGACTACCCAAGTTCCCCTGCAATTTCAGTTAATTACAGTATTATTCTTACTTCCTGTCCTATAGTTATTTGTGTAGTAACCATATCCTACTAGAGTGGAAGATGAAGTAAGCTCTGTGAATTGTTTTGATTAATGTGCAAAATGTTGTGCTATTGCCTCACACAAAAGATACCACATATTAGATATTATTCCCAAATAAAAAAAGGAATGTGTGAAAATTGTCAGCAATTACATTAACAGTAGCACATCTCTCAAGAGATGCTCGTATTACTCAATAGACAAAACCTGTAACTACAAAATATCAATACAGGCTTTTACTGAACACAAACAAATGAAAAATACTAAGCATCTCTAAAGAAAGAAAAATATATACCCCAAGAATATACACAAATAATCATCTAGCAGTTGCTGTTGCCTTTTCCTTTAGAAGAGAGTAGACAACAATTTTATCTAACTCATCCACTCAACCCACTATTGCCAGTGCTATGCATTGAAAAGTCATTATATCTGCTTGCCAATCATGAGCTTTGGAAGAATAACTAACTGGGAAGTGACTACTTTCAGCAGACTAGAGAGGGCTGCCCAAACTTCATGTCACAATCCCATGTTAGCCATACACAACAACACAGCATTTCTGCATGCTTAACATCAAAAGAGGACTTTCCTTCATTTTTGGTGCAAACTCTCATTTTGTAATCAACTACAACAGTTCTGTGGGCTTCTATAGGACAGAGCTTTATCCCTCGACACTGTCATGCAGTAGCCATAAATCTATCCACCACTTATTTCCTCCCTTAGACTCAAATGCTGCTCCTAGTCATCCTGACTATGCAGACATTCCTCCATGCGGCCCCAATGCCTACTGTTTTCTATTACACTCCTGTGCTCCATCCTGCCCTCCCTACATTCTCCCCTACATTCAGCAGTGCTTCCATATCCCACTCAGGCAGATTCATAGTGTTTTCCTACCTGAATGTACCATACTTTACCTGTTCCAGTCTACTCCTCCTGCAAAGTTATTTTTTGTGATATCTAAAATATCTCCTAGTGCTTCAGCTGCTGTTCATCCTTTCCACTACTATAAAAGTTAAAGTCCTCCAAGATGGAGGATAAAACCAAAGTAAACACGTTTAATAGGCATAAATATCAAAGAAAAATAATATCAGAATTCTCTCAAAACCAAATCTGCAAATAAAATTCTTGAAAAAGGTGATAATACTGCAAGATCTGGCAACACTAGCAACACGTGCAGATAAGCTACCATGCTTGAAAATTAGCTAGTCTGATTAGAAAATATCTGACTATGTGTTTTATCATTGCACTCTCTTGCACACTAACCTGGGAAGAGCAGGTGAGAGGCAAGATCCAGAACCTCTGCCTTCCCAGGCAGTTGTTGTGCCCTCTATAACCACAGTGATGGTCTGCAGCAGTTGCCAAGTAACTCATAACTCATCCTTTAGCTGAAGGGGTTTTTCCCAGGGTCTGACAATTTATTCTTTCATCATGGGGAGTAGCAGCTTCCCCAGAAGCAGAAACTGCCAGAACCAGGATTTTGACACTTCTATAATCCCTTCTGTGCGGTCCTCTCCATCCCTCTTTCTCGTCTCTTCACCGCTTCCCTTTCCTCTCTATATGCAAAGACTGATGACAGCAAGTATTGCTTCTGGTCATAACCCCACACTTTCTTTGCACCTTTTAATGTTGTCCTTTGTCCTCAGCACATGGCACTTCCAAGCAATGTGCTGAGGATTACACTAAAACAAGCTATTTCTACACATTTGCCATGGCTGATCTGCAGGGCATGCTCTAGTGACTATTTGTCCTCATGCAGAACTGGGAGGGGAAAAAAGAAAAAAAAGAGTAAATCATTGAGGAAATTTGCAGTTGGACAGCCTGTGTATGAGACAAGGATTTCTGAAAGCTTCTTATTTTTTCTGAAGAGGAAGAGACTGGACTTCTGTAATTCTGTGGTTATTGCGTTTTCTAATGTTTACACATTGGCAGAAGGGGAACACAAAACCAAGTCTACATAAGCACAATAAACAAAAAGCTGTTTCCATTTAAAATTACAGGCCACACCACTAAAGGGAGTTTGCAGTGCTGGAATATGCTGCAACACTGCCTGCCCAGGAGAAGGATAACCTTGCTTAACAACAACAACAACTTTTCACTCTTGACATGCTTTCTTTGGAGCTCCTAAAAGAGTGGGGATTTCACATAAATGAGTTCATCACCTCCCATGCACTGGAGCAGGCTCCAGCCCTTATTTGCCTCTCCAGGGCCCTGCAGGCCATGGGAGATCTTTAGTCCACAGAAGGAGGGAAAGATCTGGCCAGCAACAACATCTACGTGCTGGTAGGGACTTTCTGTGCCTCACTGCTAGTCTGGTGGCAAGACCCTCTTATCCCTCATCAGCAGAGGAAAATCCCTTCCACATTAAGTACAATTATAGGTGAAAATTGGCTGCCAATTTTTGAAAATCTGCCCCTTTAAGTTTTAAGGGAGCTGGTTTCCTTTTCAATTTTAAATATACCTCACCCATATGGGAATAATACACAATCAAATCCAATATTTTTCCTACTGCCTAGCAGCTAAGTTATTTACTTGACTTTAACAAGACTTTTCTTTCCTCTTCCCAAGTTTGAGAGCAAGCACAAGCCGAGATGAGCTGCGCTGCTGTATGGGCAGGCAGCCGCTTCCAAGAATTGATTTGAAAAGAAGCAGATCTGTATGTTAGGTGGGGAAGGGAGCGACACAGCGTAGGCGGGGGAAAGAGGGGAAAAAGTCAAGGTTTGAATTTTTTGTTGTCGTAAATAAACAGCTTGAAACATTGGAACAGAAAATAGGAAACTTTCAAACGACTCGACACACCTATTTCCTACTGCTGGAAAATTAAGACAGTTCCATAAACTGCTTCTGCCCTAAATTAAAAACAATGCACAAAGGGTGTTAAGCCAGCCCTGCAGATATAATGGCCACTAAAAAATCCCACTTGAATGCTGTGCAGATTTGCATGTGCAACCTGCATCTGTTCTTAAGACACTAGACTGAAGGTAAAACAAAGAAGTTTACATTGAAGCCCCTTTCCTTCCCCCCCCCCCCCAAACTGTAGAAATAAAAGTTTAGCGTGTTTACTATTTACAACTTCCTTCTCAAAAGACACAGGTAGAGCATTCATGATTTCCAAAATGTAACCTTACACATCTGGCCAGTGAACATCTGGATATTTATCTTCACTCATCATTTCCTTCAGTTAGTCCAAAAACTGTCAGTTATTTCAGCTGAGATGCAGCCCAAGGGAGTACAAAAAAAGTTACATCCTTCTTTTGTCCAGGTTTTATAAACTGCTTTTTACCTTTTTCCCTAGGATATCACTAAGCATAAAAATAAGCAGTCTGGATTCCTTTGACTGTGGTTTATCCTGTGAATATGTACCTCTGTAGCCACAGTCAGCATACATATGCAATTGGATTTATTACACTGTCATATCTGCAATGCATACAAAGTATCCCACTTCTTTTAACAGGCTTTTTTTTTTTTTTTTTAAAGTGTTAAGTATATCCAGCAAAACCCCACTCAAATCACAGGTAAGAATACGGATTGATTTGTGAATAAACTTTACGGCACACCTTATGCCAATTAAACTACACATTTGGGGTGGTCACAAAACAGGAGATGCAGCTATCAATTAAAACTTATAAAAATAAAACCCAACAAAAACTTCAATTGCAGAATTGTTGTAATAGAAACAATGCCCTTGGACTCGAGGCATCTGAGGTACTCACCCCAAGTTTGTCCCTTGCTCTCTGCCCCTGTTGAAGGAAAGTCTCCTGATACGCCTTTATCATCCCTGCCCTATTTTACAGAGGGGCATAATGACACTTAGCTCCTTTGCAAAATACTTTGCAGTTTAACTATTAAAAGCCCCCACTCTAAGCGACTCTAGTATTGTTACAAAAGATACAGATTTGGTAAACGAAAACGTCAATCATTTCTGAATCTAACGAGGAGTTTACTTTTTCTTACTATTCATTAATTTAAAGTTACTGACACCTAAATTTTCCAAATCACCATCCTGCTATTTCATTGCTTTGCAAAATATTTTAGGCAAGAAAAAGAACTAAACCAATGCAATGAGCTTTTGTGAAGTCTGTTGTTTGGCTGCGGTCGCATTCACTTTTTCTTTCTTATTTACTTGAACCACCTTCACGCTCCCAACTTTCCTTGGTAAAGTTGAAATGCTCTTAGAAGAGAGGTTAACTTAAAAATCATACCCATATTTAAAGAGAAAAGAGGGAAAATTAATATTACCGCTTCTTAAAATTGCACACTGATATTTGTCCCACAGGAATGCTGCAAAGCATTCATAACTCAAATGCATTTTAATCACGTGGTACAAGGGAAGCCCCTAACAGCTCTGCATTTCTCCGTAACACTTTTAGGTTTCTTTTTCAGCTTTAAATATAATTTTAAGAAATAAAATAGAAGTCAGTCTAAGTACCAAAACAACATTAGTATTAAAAATTAAAATCTGATTGTTAGAATGAATGCATAAGAGAGATCAGGAGAAGAGCAAAGCCACAAACAGTGGCAAAGACATGAGAGTTGGCTTTGCTAGGTTTGCTCATTTCTGCTTCACATCACTCCTATGCAGCAAAAAAACCCCAACCTTCAGGAACAGTTCCTTTTTACTTTGTTTTTGCTGGTTTTGATTTGTTTGGCTTGTTGTTGTTTTGCTTTGGCCTTAATTATTGTTTTAAAAAAAAAAACAAAAACAACAAAAAACAACAGAAGGTAATTTTCACTGAAAAATGTATTTTATTTCTGTAATACAGGATAGTTTATCTTACCTTACTGCAACATACTTTTGTGACTACAAACTTTTCAGGATCTAAGCATCCATATGTGTAAATATTGACTAAAATGTAAGAGAAAATAAAGCATAAAATCATGTAAAATATATGATGCACATATAATGCATACCCTCCCCTTACACCACTGTGCTGTAAAATATTTGTTTTAAAGGAAAAAAATCATAGGTTTTTCATCTTTTTCAGTTTAATAGGCCAATTTCCAGCTGATGGAAGATGTGAACATGGTATCACTGACAGCTAAAATGATTTGTTGTGAAACCATGCCACAGTACTGTTGCAGTCTGAAAGCCTGCACCACCCTTTGCATATTTAGCAATAGTTTTGCCGCTGCTGAACTTACAACTACAAAACTGAAAGGTATGCTTAAAACAGCAGTGATATTTGTGCTATATACTGATTAAATATAAAGGAATCCTCCTGATTTTATTAAAGTTGAAAGTATCAAGAGAAAATTCTCACCTACGTTTTACAAGGTCGTGTGCCTGTACTGTCTGAACCACTTTTGTTGTCTCCTCAAGAGACAAGAGAGCCGGAGCATAGTTGTTTTTTTCAGAAGAAGAGTTTATAGGAGTTTCTGGAAAAGTTAATAACTAGACAAAAATCAAAGGCCTCCTCCTGGACCCTACTGAATGTTGCACTTCTCCATGGATGCATACCAATACGAGTCTGTTATAACAGTCACAATTTTTGTCAGCAAGCAACAGAAAAAAAAATAATATTCAGAACACTTCAGTTCCTATTTAGACCTCAAAATTAGTAGTCCAGAGGCTACCATCCAGTGCTCAAATCTAACAAAATCCAGGTATGAGTACTGTAATAACAGCTGAGTGATGATTATTTCAGCTACCTGTCTTTTGCACAGCTTTATACATGACAACACTGTAGATACCACCTTGCAACAGGATGTTTACATTCTGTTTAGAGCATGTCTTCATTAGGATTAGAGAAGTCATTTTACTTTAAAGATATTTAATTTTGTTGACTTCAGGTTGGACAATTAATAATTCTTGAGGAAAACTAATTGAGAGATACTCCAGGTTATCCAAACACTGGGGGGGGAGAAAGAAAGAAAAATAAAATATGCAGGGAAAAATTTATTTATAATTTCAGTTATTAAAAAGAAGTGGGGGGGGGGGGGAAGGGCAAAAAGTCTAGTTAGCAATTTTTATTAAGTTGCGTCTTTCACCAGCATGGTACCAATTTAGATAGAGGGTGATGTGGGAAAAAACTGCCATTCCTATACTCCAAAAAAAGCATTTTTGGCAGTTTAAATACCTTAATTAAGGCAGTAAAGATGTATTGGAGGAAGCATACACGCAAAGAACATTATCCAGATACAATAATGTTTTTTTCTGCTCCAAACACACTTTAAATGTTAATTGCCAACCCTGAAACGTATAATAAAATATTTTAAATTATAATGGCTTCACTAGATTTTTAGCAAGAAAGAAAAACTATTACAGACATCCAACTTCTAGAAATCTGAGTAATATCCTGAAAAGAACTGCCTGCCATTTGGGAGTTGGGGTGGAATACACTGTTAGTCTGCTTTAAAAAAAGTCATTTTAGATCTCTTACAGCAAAATAAAGCCCTTTTCAAATCCGCAAATAATTACAGACCTACTCTTTGCAAGGAGTACACATCAGCCAGTAAAACTAATGGTGTGATTTCTTCTTCCATTTGTTTATTCTCAGCTGGATTTTTCACTTACTTTAAACAATCGTTTCTAGCAGAAGATACACATTCTATGTTTAAGACAAATAAAAAAGGAAGAGGAGAAACATAGGTAGACTGACCTCCTTGAACAAGTAGCTGAACTTTCAAACATACAGTGTGTGTCTCTCTCTCTCTCCAACTTATGAAGTTACCTGATTGAAGATGATCTCCTAAATGTTGTAGAACTAAGTAGTGTGTAATAGAAGCCTTTTCAGGTGAAAAAAACCTCATACAGACAAAATCTTCGAACTGTTGCAGAAGAACTAGTTTCTCCTCTCCCACACTCACTAACTGCAAAAACATTCACTTTAAAACTTGGATAATTCACATTTTACCTCATGTTCTGTAACACCTTTAAGAAGAACAAGTGTTACGCATCATTTCACTGGGTTTCGGCAGCACACTTGGAGAAGTATATCAAATTAACTGTTTCTCTGCTCAGTGACTTAGACACTTTCATAATCATGTCCCCACTTGGACTGAAAAGAGATTATTTTCTCCCCATTTAAAATGCACATGCACAGACTAGAGGGCAGCACTAGACAAGAATATGAATGCTTTGAATGTTCTGAAGATAGCTGACTGTTTGAATGGTCAAGCCCTGCTAATTTAGAGCAAACTTTCTTCTCCCACTTCATTCCATAAGACACTGGTTTAGGTTGGTCAGGCACAATGACACTACTATCAGATTAGTTTCTCTTCATTATAATCACCTATTTAACCCACACACTGCACATTTCACAGAGATCTCAGAATAGACTCACTGCACAAATGACTTTTGGAATTAGTTTCAAGCTTCAGAAAGTTTAGGTTTTACCACCTCAAAGAAAAATGAAGATGAAAAAGAACATACTTTCCCCACAGCTTTGAATATTTCACTATATTTATTTTACATTTTCTAATGTTTTACTGTGCAAGTATGTTACATGAGTCCTTTTGGGCAAGCAGATCCAGAGCTTTTTCCTCTGCATATGCACTCAGGAACCACCCTGGCAACGCAGTTGGGAAAAAGAAGATCCTGGCCTCCAGAAACCCACAGGCACCCCTAGCTAACGCAAGCCCATGCAGAGAGCCTAGAGAATACCAGTGTACTACCTAAATCTTCAAAGCAGAATTTGAGTTATACTTAAGACTAATACCTTGTGCTGGCAGTTTCCAACAAGACAACTACCAGGGAAAATGATGGAACGTGTGCTCTTTTGCATTTTGTACTGAGAAGCTTGCCAGATCTCTCTGTGGCGGGAGAGCTTGAGGAAAGACAGTGCCCAGAGGAGATGTAATTATCACCTGAACATTTGGGATAAAAATTGTGTCACAACAGTGTCAGCTCATGCTTTCATGAATGCGTATTCCACAATGTTAAAGATACATTGTCTCAAGCATTACAAAAAGATCGATTTTCCCCACTATCTTCTGGCTAAGAAAAGCAATTAGCAGATACTTACAGAAAACCTACAAGGATTGTGGCAAGCCCATAGTGACCTTTCTCCTGATACCCTTCCATCATCTAAAGGTATATCTTCTTGAACTAGATGTTGAACCCAGACCACGGTATTAATTCCTCACCTATAGTAATCAGCCATATCCTGTGCTCCTCTACATCACACTCCCACTCTGCAGCAAATCCCACAGCAGTTCTAAAAAGCCCCAAATCCACGGCTGATCACCATCTGCCATCCAACCTACTGACAGATTTCTTATTGCCACAATTCTTAGTAACCTCTAGCATTCTGTATATCTACAAAAATCCATTTGTCCATAGCATCTTTTGGATATTCAGAAATCAAAATTAAGCATAAACTCTCTAGTGGATTTCCTCTTTCCTTCTTCTGAGCTCTTCAGGTTATGGAGATTTTTCCTCCTAAAGTCACTTATTACTGCACAGTTTCTAAAGTAAAACAGGAAGGGGCTTGTGGTATTTGCATGTGCCACAATAAATTTAACAGACTAAATGAGTTAACCTCACCTCATATCAGGACATTACTCTCTCCAGTATACAAAAAACCAGTCTTTTAAACAACAGGAACTTATTATGAACAATAACAACCTGAAAACAATACAAGCAGGCTCCTATAATTTTATGGGGCCCTAGGCCACTCCATGTCAGGAAGCCTCATTGCAGCTGGCTAGTTTTTAGGCAAACTTTCTCAACCGAAATACACATTTAAAAGTCAGAAGGAATGGCAACATTCTGGTTTTCTAAGATTGACTGTGGTTGCCTTCAGAGTCCATTCAGAAAAATTAAATTATATATGGCAAAGAGTACCTCTTACTTCTGAAGAGTTTAAAAAACAAGCAAAAGAAATAACAAATTATGTAATTTACAGTGGACTTGGAAGGCAGGGAATGAATCACAATCACATGCACTCTCTACTTGTTTTCAATTCATGTAGTGCTGTCCGCCGGTATTAGACAAGAATCAGTCAGAAAACAGAACAGAATATATGACAACCAGCTAGTGCTTTTTCTATTTTTGTGAGGCAATCAGTCAGAATTCTGCTCTCCCAAGACTGTTTAGAAAAATAAGGAGAAAAGAAACCAACTGGCAGAATAGTGGAAAATGTTTTCTCTAAAATTCACAAAGAGAGAGTATTTTTCTCTTAATCACCGAGTATCAATTCCCTTTTGCAACCAACACAAGCTGTGACAAGAAAAAGAGCAGAGCCTCATTCAGTCGCTTGACAGTTCCCAAAGCTTTCTGTCTTTCACTGGGTTGGAATTAAATTTGGTTCATGCTGAACAATCAATACAGTACTGAATTGCTAGTCAGGTAAACAGTGGCATTTTCTCACATGAGGAGACAAGCCTAGTGAACTACAGCCATCTAACACTCTTTCCCTGCCCCTCCACCCCAGTGCACCCTATAGCATGTGAAAAAACACACTGTATGTCTAGGAAAATACAGATTTTACTGAGAAGAAATCTTGTGTCTCTGACCATGTTCCAAATAACAAAAGTCAGACATCAATTTATTATAATGCATTTCCCATAAACCTGAACACCATTAAATCCAAAATTATTTCAATATACTATCAATTCTTAATATAAAATCTATTTAACAAGCCAATTTTAATATAGTGTCTTCAGACAAGTACATTATAAAATGCAGATGAAAGGAGCACTTCAAAGGCAGGAATGGGTCAGATAAATAAAGACAGCACAATCATACGATTCCAATATATTCTCATGGAGATGGTGAAGAGACTTTGAGCCCTGTTGTCTTTTCCTTTAACAGGCTTGAAAGTTCAAATTCATCTCCTTATTCAGTGAGCATAGCACCGCACTGATGTCTAAAGTGGCAGACTATGTGTATAATTAGCAAAAAGAATAGGAGTGACTTCTACTGTTGCCCATTTGAAAAATGTTATTGTCACAATTCTCGAGACACTACCTACCCCAAATTATTCTCTCTGGCTTTCTCACAAAAGAATGAGTTACCTGCCTGTGTACTACTGACCCAGAAAATCCTCTCTGCTCTCTCTGAAATCTCCGGTTATCCCATACATTCTGTACATCGCTTTTGTTCTTGACCACTGGTCAGGACTACACGTCCTGCCCCATGGCTAAGTTGACTCCATCACTACTGATCAGAGTTGAATTGTTTAAGAAAGAAACCCAACACAAGCCTCATTTTAATAGGTAAGGTTTGTGATCTTATGCACGTAGCCTCCATTGCTGGAGGGCTTTTTCAGAACAGTGAATGGTGAACCACAGCATAGTGTAGGAGAAATTGTTCTATGAAACCATAACAAAACATGCTTGCTGGGAGAAGAGACAGAAACAATCTAAGTCACAGCTAAGAGAAACTTCCTTTGAAAAAAATTGTACAGAACAGGAGACAAAACATTCAAAGATTTCGGCTTCTGCAAATCTTAAAGAAAATCTGCTCAACAGCCTCAGTTAAGACACAGATTTGAGGCATGATGCGATAAAGCTGAAGTGAACTTTCAGGGTTTCTTCTTTGTTCTCTGACCCTTCAGAAGCTGGCCTGGGCCAAAAGACCAGTCCTGTGGGGTGGAAGAAACTGAGAAGCCAGGGTGTCTATTGCTCCAGAAGGTAGAAGGTTTATTTCTCCTCCACCATAAATGAATTATTAGAAGACATACCACCAACTCAACATTTTATGTAGCAGCTGGGGAGTCTGCTGAGGATATACTTATCAGTTGAGGTCTGTTTTACAACCTCTGCGCATAACGCAAACCATCAGCTCATATTGGCTCGGCCTTTTGCTGACAGGGACGGTGTCACGTATCCCACAGTGTGGCTGGAAGCCGCCAGCGGACAATGGAGTGAACGGCTGACACATGCCATTGCAGCCCTGGTAGAACAATGCAGCTGCTATAGAGGTTGGTCCTGATGAAGGAAACTCACTTCTCCCAGGTTGTTCTAGGGGAGGGACACTGAAGTCATGGAAATTCCCCAGCAGTAAAGGAGAACAAAAGAAGAGGTGTTGGAAACTGCTGTTAAAAGGAGACAGGCACTCTAAACCTGCTGGCTGCCAGACTTGGACAGCTTCTTCCAGGGCCTGAAAGAGAAGAGGATCCCCTGGCTGACAGAAAACCACACTGCTCTGCAGGACACAGTCCCCCAGGAAGCACAGATGAAAATATATTCCCTCAATGAGAGCACCACAGTTTTACAGCTCCTCACCATCCCCTGTTGGTTCATGGGGTTGAGAGCACAGCTGCTGCTCAGACTGGGGATGCCCATGGTCTCAGCAGAGTTCCCCACACCAGAGGCAGCCATGAAAATCCCACTACCTGGCACCCGGGACCCAGGCTCTGCACAAGTGCATCTGTCTTGTTTTCACGTGGATCTGGAAGTCTCTAGATTTCCTCTCCTGATTAAAAGGTGTGGCTGCTGAAGAAATTAGTGTACAGAGCCTCCAAATTCCTTACTGCCGTTGTCATATGTCTGCAACAGGAGTATCCGCAGGGCCAGGGTGTGGGGTGGGGTGTGTTGCACTATGGCTATGGCTCAGCGCTGCTCTGGGACCACTGAATCCCCCTTTCTAGCTAGAGTAACTCAGCAAGGACTCTGCACCTGGAGAGGAAACTTGAGGAGTAATCCATATAAGATAGATTAAAATATCTGGTAAAAATCCCCCAAACGCAGACATAGTCTTCCCTGAGTTTTTATTTTTATTTTTAAATAAAACCGGTAATTCTGCAGCTTACTTTTCTTAGTAGTACAATCACAATTTGTGCTTTACATGGAACAAATGGAAAAGTTACATTGATTTATAAATTAATTAAAACACCAGGAGAAAAAGCAGTGGCTCAGTACTCCCATTGACTGCCACAGTTTTTGGATCAGGCCCAGAAGAATGCTGGAATAAGTGGTGAAACATTTTATTTTCTAACTCTTTAGTGGCTACTGCAAACAATGGAAAATACAAGCACATACCTAGAATAACTCTATCCTTTGCAAAATGAGCTCACACCTGAAAATACTTCCCCTTGTTGCTGTATAACTTCAGTTTATGATAACAGCAATTGTACGCATATAGTGAAGAGGAAAAAAATAGCTTTCCAAGTGCTGGGTAAAAACTTGGTACTGTAGAGTTTCTGCTAGAGAAGCAGCTCTAAATCTGCAATGATTAAGACTACTCAAACGGCAGAATGGACAGTCCAGTTGTTGCATGCACAGCATGAAATAAGTTAGTAAAAAGCCAGAGGTTTGAATTATCAAATATTGCTTGGAGACAGGAAAATCTATGTTGATGACAACAATGACTTTTTGTATTGAAATTATATCAAGTATTGAGAACCAACTGCAAAATGTATCTGAATTTGAATTTTCCAGTTTGAAATAATTAGTGCTATTATTTAGATACCCACACATAAGCCCACACAGCTTGAATTTCCAGGGATATACATCTGCTATTAATTTTTGACTTTGCTCTAGGATCCAAGCCTGAATCATCAGGCCCTGTCACTTTCTATCGCAAATGTGTTTAACTGCTTGTATCAGAGACTATTCAGTGTCCTGGCCTCTCAGAGTGCAAAGGTATTTTTCAAGAGTTTACATTTTACTTAAAATAAAAAACCATCTCCTACACTTAAATTTCCTTGGAAACTTCTGAACAGCCAATTTTCACAGCTGTGTTGTCTTTCTATGAATTTCATCACTTCTTGATCAGAGAAAATAGCGTTGGTTAAGCTAAAAACTCCATTTAAAGCCATTTTCTGTAGTGTTGCTTCGGCTCCCTGCTAAGCAGCACAGACCTAACACAGAACAATATTTCTGTAACCTAAAGAAGAATACATTAACATTTATAGAACAGTGCACTGCTGACCTGAAGATGAGAGCAGCATTTTCTCAGGCAGCTTCCCCAACTCTGTTACATATAGAGAGAATTGGTTTGGATTTTAATTCTAAAACTGCTAATGAGGTTCATTTCAAAGTGTGCAATCCCCTCAAAATATAGAAAATAGATGGCAGCAAATACAAAATTGCTGCAGGAACAGAAATACATGCAATTGCTCTAGAGAGCACAGAGCTGACTCCACTCCCTTCTCCGCCAGTGGGAATTTTACCACTAGCTTCAGTAAAAGCACAGCTTGGCTAGTGATTTTCTAACACTTGAAGGTAATTATTTTTACTCCAAACTGCAGGAATAGCCTCACGCTCTGGTTCAGTTCTCAGCCCGAAGCTGTAGCCCTGCCAGCACTGTTAATGTCATTGTTTGCGAAGCGTATTCCCAGTCTCGCATACACCCACGCAGGGCTTCCAGCTCCCGGCTGCGATGTCCCCCCCACCACATTGTTCCAGCTCCCCCTGCTTCCTCGCCTCCCGCCCCGTCCCCCAACCATTGTTGTCCCCCTGCACCCACCCTGCATTGTTCTCACGCTTGCCTGCCATCTCCACCTGGGAGGGACCCTTCCTCTCTCCCACTCCTCGCAGCAGCTCAGGCTCCTTTCTTACCTACTTCCATATATTCCACTGATCTATTGGCATCAAAACGTTTTCCCTTTCTGAAGTAGTATTACATAAACTATGGTCTCTAGATCCCACGGCTTTCACGAGTTGTGGGCACTCTGCCTTGAGAAGCCGAGTCCAAAGTATCTTAAAAACGACGATGACTACACTTATTTCATTGTTAAGGACTTTAGATCAGGTCTGAAATGAAGACTGGTAGGCAGCGTTACTCATTTTCAGAAAGGATATAAAAGGCTGGAGTGAAAATATATGGCCACTCCAGAACAAAAATGTGTAACAAGACAGGTACGTAGGGATCGGTATTATTACATTTGTACAACACAGAAGTGTCTGGCATGATTTAAGTGGGCTCCATAGTTGCAATAAATAAAAGTTAAATTCTTCCTAGACTGTGCTTTTCCTATCTCTTGTGTAAAAATAAGTAGAACTGAAAGTGTACTTCTGAAAAGACACGGCAAGCCTCGCGTTTATATGCGGTCGTGTCAATTGCAAACAGGACTTTGAAAATGCCTCATTTACAGCTGTATAGCAATGTCCAGATGTAAATGAAGTTTATAAACCTTTTTTTCCACTTACCAATTAAATAATGATTTAATGTTCAAAAACATTTTTAAATACACACAAACAGACGATGGTTCTTTTTAAATAGCTACCTGCAAGGTGCTGTATTTTCCATAGAGGGACACTAACCCTAAATTTTTATGTACTTCACTTTTTTTCCTATGATACTACTTTCAAAATTATATTTCCTCCTTCCACAAATTCATATAAAACAGTATGTATAAACTGTTTTCCATACTAAAGGAAAAGTGAGTCTTTGGTAATCCTTGCGAAGAAGGGCAGCTATATACAATTTAAGTAGAAGTACAATAGAAACAAAAACAAATACCTCATTTCATGAATAAATAATTGATATCTTTTGCATTTTAATACTTTGAAAATAAGTTATGTCTTACCATGGCTTAAACGATGAAAACAGTAATATGCAAAGTCCACTCCCAAGAGTGTCAAGTACCAGGTCCATTGTGAGTCCCAGGGCAGTTCAAAGAGCCTGTAGTTATTCCATACGTAGATATAACTAATTAATTCAACACTTCTGAATAAAACACTGAAAGAGAGAAATACAAAAAGGTTTACCAATAATTTGGTCAACTTTAATTACAGAATCTGTTTACTGTGTATTTACCATTTATCAGATAGGAGTCTTTTTTGCAAAACATAAAACCTGTTTCCATGCTCTGCAACCTCTGTCAAGTAATACTACTATTGACTCAAGTAGAACCTTTGCTTATGGTCCACAAGGTTTTTAAAACCCACCACCAGCAGCACTGTAGCATTATGCATGCTCAAGGGCCAAAGCACTCCTATGCTTGGCAGGTGCTATGATGTTCCTGTTTCCCAAAATCTGGAGGACCCCATCCTTCCTAACTCATAAATCAGAAGTGACTGAAGTATAGCAGCAATTATGCTCAAACACTAACTCATGACACTGAAACACCTTGACTATTTCCATTGTAAGAAAGGGCATGGAAGATGACAGGATTTTGGGGAGCATATCACTTCACTTTAAAAGGATAAAAGCAGCAAGAGGAGGCAAAGCCCAGCCCTTTGAAAAGAAGGGAATGGACAATTATTAGAGAAAAATAGCAGGACTGACCAGAAAGGGTGAGAAGAAAAACTATGAATTTGTAAAGGCAGAAAAGCCACCAGACAGCAGCTTTTATTGCTGTCGAGTCCCTGAACTACAGGGAGTAGCAGCTACCCCTGACCTAACACAGGTCAGTGCTGAGGCCAAAAGAAGAAAGTAGCTCTTAGATGGGCAGGCTAGATGCAGAAATAAGTCCCCACTACAAATCAATACAAAACTGAGTTGACAGTCACACTCTCCCCTGAATACTCCATTCACCTCCCATCTCATTTCACTGATGGTTTTGGTTTTGCTGAGTGGTTTTGACAGATTGGGAAAGTGTTAATCCCAGCACCCAACAGAGAAGAGACCATGGACACTGAGTTGGCCCAGGTGACAACTGGCTTAGATAGCTGTGAAATGGTCCCTCAGCAGAAGACTGTATATTTAAGATGGACTTTTTGGAGAAGAGTGGTCCACAGGATGATTTGCAGCAGCTTCCTCACACATTCTCCTTTGCTGTGTTGCTGAAAATAGGGGACTGTGGTGAGCAGAACCAAGGCAGCCTCAGAAAACCAGCAGGCAGAAAAAAAGTAGGGAAGATACTCACTGTAGGAAATCCATCTTATCTTTTAGATAATTAAATGCACCTTAGTTTAGGGCCAAAGACTCCAATAAAAAAGCACCAGCTTTAGCACTACACGCAGATAAATCTAATCCGGTTTTCAGATGCTTTGCTGCTGGTGTATTTGGGGTTTTTTTTGGCAAGTGAGGAAATTAACACCACCTTTACACAGAGTTGTGCAAGACTGAAATCTGTAAATCACGTTCATGGTTGAAGGAAGGCTGAGGGATTCAGACTTAGGGAACTTAACTGGAGACTGCAAATGGCATACCTGTAAGTCACTACTTGAACAGGGGCAGTAACAAACTGCACATAGGTGACACAGCCTTACAAAACCTCAGCTGATGGACTGTCACAGGCCAGCATAGGTCTCATTTTCGTCTCAGTTGGAACCTTACACTGAAATAAGCTAAAAGAATCTCCATGCATCTCTTTGTCTGCTCATTCTTTCATTCTTGTCAGTGTCACCTACCAGTGGTACTTATACCCAAAATCTGCCTTTTTCTTCCCCTTGTTTAACTAGATTATTTTTTATATAGTTTACAGTATGGCCCCCAAACTACTTGAATCTGCAAAAGACATATTATACTTCTCCTCCTAAGCCTTCTTTCACACACCTGAAAACCATCTCTGAAAACAGTCTGGCCATGCCCAGCTTCAAGGCAGCTGCACTGAAATATGAGGGATGAAATACGAGGGAACCTCAACAAACCTGGATGCACCAGCTTATGAACCACCCCTCATGCTATGCCTCAACTGTGGTCACCTTCATATTCTTGCAGAGACATCTATTTTGAGCTTTTATACTTCTGCCATTAGCACCTCTTCCCATAATAGTACTTTGAATAAGACTAGAAGGAAAGGTCTTGAGCTTTTATGTTGCTAGGTTCTTTATCAACACAGAAAGTCAGTTGAAAATCCCAAGCTCCCAAAACTAGCCTGCAAGCAGAAGAGTATCATATCTACTTTTTGATCCCAAGAAGCTGAAGCATTAACAAAAGGAGCTGTAATGCTTCTTTGGGAAGAAGAAAACTAATATCTTTTCCATAGATAGCTGTCACATTTTACCTGCAACTCATTCCTACCTTTAATACACTTATCCCAGTTTTTTTCTCTTGGACAAAACAAAAGCACAGCAAAGCCCATGAAGTTTCATTTTGGCAGCTGGCAGATGAAGAATTTCTCCACTAGCAATGACAGGTGTATCTGCCACTTCACAAACATCTCAGCTATGCCCAGAAGTTATACCATACACACCTGGAACATGTTTAATTTTCATAAGAGCTGTGTTCTATAACTATTTTAAAAGAAGATTGTATGTGTCCAACCAGATTTTTGCAATTCACCTCATGAGGCATCTGTAAAATTCAGTATAAATTCTCAGTCCCTTTCACAACAGGTCAGAAGGGAGCTGATATTATTCAATCACAACAAAATGGCCATTTCTTAACATCTTTTCAATGACCAGGAAATTTAAAACACCTCTTCCAACATGGAGTATCAGTTATTATTCGGCACTGTTTTCTTA
Organism: Picus viridis; assembly: GCA_033816785.1. Lineage (NCBI taxonomy): Eukaryota > Metazoa > Chordata > Aves > Piciformes > Picidae > Picus > Picus viridis. The sequence goes on along the minus strand of CM066574.1, from coordinate 13,106,820 downwards.
CTTTATTCTTTCACTTTTATTAACATATAATGCCTTTTCTTTTACACAGGCTGAGCCCAAGGTGTAAAATTTGAGCTATCCCTGCAACTCATTTTTTATATATGTATAACTGGCTGTACATTCTTTTCTTCATGCTTGAATCACAACTCCACAGCACATAACACTAGCTGATTACTATAATTAATTTAGAGCAATCCATCATATCACTATGCAATGGTGGAGAAAGAGGACTTGCTTAGCTAAGTATTTTTTTGTTTTTTAATTTACAGTGTGATAGGAAAGTCCAGAGCTTGCACTCAGTTACAATTCTGAAAGTTCACTTGGAGTTCTAAATGTTTACACTGTCCCTTTTTTTCCTCCCTCAAGTTTCATTTTCATTCCTTGAAAACACAGTAGAAAACTTAAGAAAATTTCTTCTCATTTAAATGTTAAGTTTTAACCATAAATATGACAGAAACAGATAGGTAAGGCTTTTGTCATCTAGTCCAATCCTCTGCATAAAGAATAATAAAGCCTGGAACAGACAGAAAAACTTTAGCATGTACACAGCATAGATTTATCTTCTTGGATTGTGAACATTTCTACTGATAATTTTCTTATTACGTGCAAAGTGTGCACTTAGGCAACTGTTTTGACTTTGAGAGAGAGTTCTCATCTCCCTGCTTCTGAAGTTCCTACAGACTTTAGTCAAAGGTGATAACATTTGCTTTTTAAAAAAAAAAAAGGCATTTCCCCCTTCTCTTTCCACTGGGTGAGATTATCACATCTTTTCATTTAAAAAAAGTCCAAGAAGGAAATTTTGGGAGATGAACTCCCCATGTGGAAATGACGATCTACTCATGGTAGATCCCTATGGCATAATGGAAGAGGGAAAAGGTGGAGGAAAATCAATTGGAAGAAAAGGCAGCTGCCTGGTTCAAAGAATGCAAAGTCCCCTTTTGTTTCCTTTGACTTACAGATCAGCTTTAGAACCTGAAACCAAAGTTTTAGGAAACTTTCTTCCACAGTGCCCAGGAGAGTTACCAAAAGGGAAAAGAGCTAGTGACAGTAGTTGTCTCCTGAGCATGGAGGAAGATCCATGTATCAAAAGCAAAGACCCAAAGGAAACTGTCTCAGCTCTCACTACTATTGCAATCACTACCCCACGTCACACTGGGAAGTGACCTGGGGCCCCTGAGCTAAAAGCACAGCTCTACAAACACTTGGCTCTCAAGGGGTCTAACAGAGTTGCATCCTTAGAGGTCAGACACAGAGAGCAAAACATGCTAAGACACCCTAGTCAGAAGGTTATATTACCATTAAAAATAGTGAGATATTACTAATCCAGATTCCCTGGGTTAAAATAAATTCAATTTTTCTAGCATGATTCAAACTACATGAATGTAAAGCTTCAAAATGTTGAGCAAAGGCAGTTTCTCCTCAATAACAAAGTTATTCAGATCATATACGCAACAGCAGGATACATGAATAATTAAATGCTCTGTAAGCCTTTGTTTCAGTGGAAAGCATAAGGATTTCCATTTCCAGGGATACTTATAGAGCTTTTTGGGTTTTTTTCCCCAGATGAAAAACTGGCTTCAGTCACAATTGAAATAAACATTTTGATAGCATGATTTCAGTGAAGGGGAGAGGAGGTAGAGGAGCTTTGAGAAAAGGTCCATTTGCAAAACAAAGCAAAACTCCTGCAACTGAAATCCCTTTTTATTTCCTGTACAGGTGCCAGGTCTTGAACAGACACCCAATTTATTACCTTGTCAGCTGACTTATTAGGGTTGACACAAATCGAGCTGAAATATGCCTGACATACTGCAGTCAAGGCTTTTTTCATGCTTTAGCACAAAGCCAAACTTTCCACAAGGTGGAGGGAAAGGAAGAGGGAGCTGTGGGAGTTCTATTCCCTGTTTTCTATCATCAAGATGAATACGATCCTCTCCCATTCCTAATATGCAAAACCAGTCAAGAAATAACCCAAGGCTAAAAAATAATTCACCAAAATGATACAGCTGGGAAATGATTATCAGGCTCTGGAAAGCCCTTGATTACAGGAAATAGCACCTACATTTTGAGAAAATGTTCCCACCAGACACAAAAGCTGAATCAAAGCCTCTTCCTCAGTACAACTTCTTTCTTCAGCATTTTAGCCAGTGCAAACCCCCAGTTTTCCTCAAGGAGGAAAAAAAAAACCACCAGCCACACACAAGCAAACAAACAACAACCAAAAACTACCAAATGAGGTAAAGTAGAGACAAGTTTGGTATCCCTGCTATCTGTATTGTACTCAGTATTGCATAACATTTTGTCTCATAGAACTGGCCTTTCCTTCACCACACCTGCTTCTCTTGCACTTCACTTTTTATCCTTTAATTTAAGACACTAATATTAATTTACAGTAGTGAGTGGAATACAACATGAAACAACAGGTTTTGGAAGGAAAAGAATAAAAGCCAGTGATACAATTTTTTATTAAGTTCAAGTCCTGCCTATATATTTCAAGTCACTCGTTGCTCATCTTTACTCTTTCATACATAAATAAGCAACCAATTAAAAATTCAGCTCAACTTAAATATTTTTAGAAGAAGTTCTACTGCCTTTAGTGATATAATCCATCGTGGTGATACATTTTGTCCCGAGTTTATGCAAGGCTTTCTGGTGAATTTTAGTTAAAAGATTGCAAATCCTAGTTTCAAGACTAGTTCAGCTGAGCTTCTGTCATTGTAACTCATTCTTCTTGCTATTTATTTTAACCCTAATGGCCCAGCACACTAGGCAGTAAATTCTGTTTCAGTGAATTCAGGACACACAACACCAAAAGATTCTAGAACATCATCTTCTGCAAGGCAACAAACCTGACATGTCAACATTTGTATAAACAGTATCATAAAAGTGTAATACAAACATTGCTTTGTATTTTTTCCCAATAGAGGATCTGATTTTGATCTCTTCTACTTGGTTGTTCCACTGAAGTCAGCAAATTCACACTACAGCTTAGGTTAGATTGGGAAACTAGCCTATTATACTCTCCAAGGTCATACATAAAGAGAAAAAATAAGGGAAGAGAATTCTATTAAACCGAATTTATTTAGAACAGAATTGGCAACTGATGATCTTTCCTACGGCCGTTAATAATATGATGAAATAACTTCAGTGAGATACCATAGCACACCAAGTGATTAAATGAGGGGAAACATTTGCATGAGGACATTTATTGAACTGCTTTGGCCATATTTCTGAATTTAAAAAATTCTACTTTGGTTTTGTCCATGACATACAATGCTGAAAGACCATTCTTTTCAGATCTGTTACAATGCTGAAAGACCATTCTTTTCCGATCTGTTACACTCATTGAGAGAATCTGAGACATTTCCCCCACTTTCCATAACTTCTAGGTGTTGACCAAGGAAACTAGGTTGGCCAGCTCTAAAAATGCTACCCCTGTGCTCCATCTAGTGGAATCTTGATTCAAGTTTAATGCATCTTTTATCAGAGCAGTGCTCCAGTAAGAAGGGTTCTCTACACAGAAGCCGTTCCTTCAGTTCTATTTCCAAAATGCATGCTGACACAATGTATCTTACAGAAAAATAGAGAAACGTGGAATAAAGAGCTACACATCATTTCGTGGGGTTTAGAAACGGGTGTACTTTGTGAGCTACAGAAACTACTGAACTTAATTACTAACATATTTCCAAGTAAGGGTAAACTCAGTTCACGGTTTGCACTTTCACAGAAGAGAACAAGTATATTTGAGAGCAAACACTGACAGCTTGTCTTTGTTTCTAAAGACAGGGCAGGTGCAAAGCTGGGCTCTGAGATTCACAAACAAGCAATCACCAAGCCTTTACTAGCCTCACTCTATAGAAAAAGGCAATTCATAAATACTATGGATGTAGACAAACATTCATTCTGCAAACAGCTGCATCTGTGTAAGAAGTTACAACCTAAAGCAGTAATTGGCTCCTTGACAGGCTTTTGTGAAATCCAGCAAATTCTAGAACATTATGGTAGGTAGGAACTAATGGTTGTTTCACTCATTTAGTTTGAGAACATCCCAACACTCCCTAGTCCGTCTCTCAAATCCTTCTTTTAAATGTTTAGTAACTTAAGTCATTTCATTAGTAACTCCAGAATGTTAACTTTGGAGATTCCCTTCGTCATCACCAATAAGCAGCACTCCATACATGCCAGGCTGCCTAGAGCTGCTCATTGCTACTCTGAGCTCTGCCCACATGGATCCTCTCCAGCCTGCTTCAAACAAGTGTACCAAGCAAACAAACTTCTGCAGTTTAAACTGCTGGAGGTAAGTTTCTGATATGCCTGGAAATGTCTCACAACTGAGAGAAGCAGAGACAGTAACAGGAGACTGGGGAGGTAGTGAAGAGCACCTGACACCAGGCAGGAAGCATTTGTATCTTTACTGGGCACAGCTGAATTTGGACTTGCTTGAGAACACAGCATGATTCACACTAAACTCATAAAATTGTGTTAAACTGATGCAGTGAGAAGAGATTACCTTTCATACGAATTAATTACCCTAAGTTTTGCTGATAGAGTTACACTAAATTCATCAATGACAAACCCTGCAAAGAAATGTATTAGACCAAACAAAGACTGTTTATGTAGACAGTTACTCCCATAAGCTTAAGTGGACTGATTTGGAAAATCTGTTTCCAGAGTCAGATTTGCCTGCTGAAAATGCTACCAGCTCCTGATGCACAACACTACCCCCATACTGAAACTGTTTAACCTACTCTGTTTCACCTACTGTGAGTTGTTTCAAAACATACTCTTCTAAAAGAGCTGTGATGGCTGTGACCTTTGGCAAGCTATGGGAAAAATCAGTGGTATATATGGGACAGTGCAGGAGGGTTCGCTTGGAGGCGTGAGAGGAATGAGGAGATGAGTAGATGCTGTCTCTTCAGGCTTGCTATCTATTACAACCCTAATTTTTTGGGAACAGCTATTGACAGGTAGTGTCTTAAATTACCATAGCTAGCTGCAGCAGGAATGATTGTGACTGCAGGTTCAGTAGAGCCTGAACCTCAAGCCTGACAGCTCTTGGCTGCCCCATTTCCATTTGCTTGCCTGTCCCTCTGCCTTAAGCAAATACGTGTTTGCTCCCACAGTGAACTCACTAACTCTAGCAATCAGCACCAGAACAAGGGGACACAGTCTCAAGCTGTGAGGAGAAAGTTCTTTACCGAGAAAATTGTTCGCCATTGGAATGGGCTGCCCGGGGAGGTGGTGAAGTCATCGTCCCTGGAGGTGTTCAAGAAGGGATCGGACGTGGCACTTGGTGCCATGGTCTAATCATGGGGTCTGTGGTGGCAGGTTAGACTCGATCTTTGAGGTCTCTTCCAACCTTTGTGATACTGTGATACTGTGATACTGTAACTGCACATGAGATCTGATGATCTCCTGAGCCAACACAAGAGAAAAGGAGGACTATGTAACTGAGTACAAGAAGGACACAAGTGCAATTGCCAGAGGTTAGGTTGGTTTGGGGCACAGCATGGCACAGCAGCTTTACTTGCCATTTAACCAGGTTAAGTGATTACTGCTCCAGTTTGGGCCCATCTGCTCATCACTGCTTAAGCATGGTGGTTACCAGCCCTCAGACTGCCAGCATAATTGCGTGCATAGCTGCTCCCTGACCTGGCTCTGTCAAAATGAATGCAGCTGAGCTTAAACACCTCTTTTATAGTTCTTGGGGGCTCTTGTTTCTGCTTTTAGCTGGATCACTTTGTCAGGACCAGGTTAGGGAGCAATTAAATGTGCTGTTATGTTGGCAGATCTGAAGGGGCAGCTGTATCAGAAGCAACACATCTGACCATGCTCTAAATAAACATCTGTCCAAAGCCTTAGTCAAACAGATGTGAAGAAAAAAGTACCTAATAAGTCTTGTAGTGAAAATAAAATTCATGAAAAGCCACATGTATCAAATTCTCCAAGAGATGCAATCGCCAATTTGTGCTTATAATTTTGTACAGTCATACATGAAGGATCTAGTAGAAGCTTTCAGAAACCACGACATACTTTAAATGGATAAATCCATGCAGGCAAGTATTTGTGTTGGCAGGACACTGCCAGCTCCACAAGGCTGTGAACTGCTTGCATCAGTTTGAACCAAGTGTATTCTAATCAGAACTGCCTATTGCTGCTATTATGACCTGACAATTACAGCTTCAGATTGTAATTCTACCCATGTTTAAAGACAGTAAATCATTGATGCAACAAAAGAATTGAGTATTTCTTGTCCTGAAACCCTGATTTTTTTCCAAGCCCATTTCTCAGGCTGTCACAAAATTCTGCACAGTCACAGTAAGAACTGACAGAGGTGGGTTGGTGGACCTGTTTTCTGAGCTGCTTCACCACAGGGCAACACAAACACCAATGCTGGCAAAGGTGAGAAGGTGCAGAGGCAGGAATGAGCAAACAGAAGTATAAGTCACAAGTGATTCATATTTTAGTAATGCTGGTCTAAAATGTACCTGAAACTGCCTCTTCAATCTAACTTCTATAAAAAAAAATCAAAAAGATTTAGACAACATACAAAACTGAATTGTCTGCAGCAGAAACAGGATTTGTACTCCTTTGATGAGATCACTGATGATGTGCAGGTATCTTAAGATGCATAACAGCATGAACTAATAAAACAGCATTTTCCCATTCCTTCCTGATATTTGACAACACTTCAGAGAACTCTCAAAAAACAAAGTAAATAATGCATACAATTGAGGAATCAAGTGTGGACTTGACTGACAAAACTCTGAGATGGATACATATGTATCTCAGATATGTGGATATATATACACACACACACTCACACACTGTATCACTGTGTTGCAGAGTTGACCACTAAAAAATGGCAGCTGAGCATGACCATAAAGAATGGAGGCTTTCCCAGCTAGTTTGAAAATGTACCTACCTCAGCTATCCCCCAAACACTTCTTGATTTGATTTATGTTCTGCTGCTTTAAAAGAAGAAATGGGCCAATATGAAATAATGCACATACTTGTAGAGAGGATATTTATACCCAAAATAAACTTTCTCTTGGGAGAGTATTTTTAAAGCAGCATTTCAAGTCTCCTGGCAGTGGTTAGTTAGAAAGCCATTTATTTATTTATTTAGAATAAAAGTTCTTAGAAAATTTTTAAACAACAACATTCAAGATGCTGGGAGAGCAAACTTAGCAATACAAGTTTCTCCCCTTCCCCCAGATTTTCATTGAATATAGCATTTAGTATTCATACATGCAGAGGAATGCACAGCATACATTAAGGCAGTGAAAGTTGTATTTTTAAAACGTATGGGGTATTTTGCAAGACACAATATGTATAGACAAAGCAATTCAGCTTACTACAGGCTGCTGAGTCTAATAAGCATAAAAACAGAATGCATTGCCTTGTCTGATTAGATTTTTCCTCCTGCACCTACATTTTTAATACTTGGCATAAGAATATCAACAATTTATGATTTGCATCTTCTCCAACAATGAAGTAAGAAACAGTGAATAAATACTGTTTTCCCTCAAGACATACAATGCTTCTGTTATACAGACTATGAAATGGAAAAACATACTTAGAGGCTCAGTATGGTCTGTGACTCCTTATTTTTCCATTAAATGTAAAGACCTCTTTGCAGTGATGCATCTGAAGCTTCATTCTAATAGACTGGAGCCCACCATTTTAGATTCAACCACAGATTTTTTTTAAAGGAAGTGGCAAACCATTGCTGCTAGTTGAGAAAATGAAAATTAGTCCCTGGGAGAGGATACAATCAATGGTGTGTTAATCTAACCTTCAGCTGTTAATGATTTGCACTACTATTTCCCCTGATGCTGCGGGTTCTGCTGAAATATTGTTTTAGCAGTTTCTGTCAACTTTCCCTACCTTTTTCTGCCTAAAAGGGAAAGCCTGAAGGGAAAGTCTCTGCAACAGATCTTGCATGTGCTTCCCACTCTTTTTTTTTTTTTTCCTGACCCAGTTCTTTCACACCATAGAAGCAGAAGACAGAAGGGTAAACTGTTCTTCCTTTCTTTTTTTTTTTTTTTAAGTTCAAGCCTTTCTACTCAGTCTATTTTTCACAACTCTTCTTATTTACAAAAGAGGTGTTACACTAAGCAGTCACCATTAGAACTGTAATAGTAACATGCAAATAAATAACAGGAAGTTTGAATTTTGCCTGTGTCTTTCACATTCTGCCAGAAGGTTAAAAGCTTTACAGAGCTCTCTTTGGGGAAGAACTGCCAAGGAGGCTCCTCTGTTTTCACCACACTGGTGTAGCAATGAAGGACTGTACCTAACCTGCAGATTTACCTGATTCTGTAAAGTTTGTCCTTAAAGATTATTTGGTTCACTCTGTTGAAACAACCTTGCAAAAGAATTCTTATCTGAAAGAAAACTGCAAAGCCCACAAGCCAAATTCTGCAGGAAAGCAGAGTGCCAAAATAATAAAAGCACTCAGCACCTTGCAAAGCTGCGTTCCACACGCAACACTAGTTTCCCTAGCAAGCATTTCTTCCAGAAATCAGTGCATCTGAAACATCTGAGCGTTCTTAAAACAGAACAAAAGGCCTCAACAATCCATTGAAACTTACTTTGTAAGTATCTCAGTCCATTTGTTGAACTCAACTAGTCCTGAATGTCAGATTTTAATAGTATTTAGCATGGCAAGCCTGTGAAATGTATGACTGTCTAGAAAAATTGTGTTGAAGAAGTGGCATTTGAACTGTCTCAGTACTAACTGCAAGCAAACTAGAATGAGTTTTTGTCACAGTAGTGCATCACTGGTCACAAGTCTTATGTGTGTATAAAAATCTAATTCATTACAGCTAAAATACAATTGAAAATTGAATGTTTCTCCTTCAAGAACATATTTGCAAGTCACATTAAAAGCAAAATAGTTAGAATACAGGTCATACACTAGCTGCAAAAATAGCTTGTAAGAAACTCTCTAATAACTTAGAAATTACTTTGAGTATTTCACATGCTGGAAGCTCATCTCTTATTTGCAGAAATATAGTTTGAAAGAATGTCTAAGTGACATTATTTAGCTGCCAAACTCATTAAAATTCTTCATCCATGATATTTACTACCAATAGCTAACAATCCACCAAAAGCTGTCTCTGTACCTGAGGCACAGACATAGACCCTTTCTTGATTAGAAAGCTGGTTTTAAAAAAATAATCAAGTAAACATCAAATGTTCAGTAGTCAAAGTGGGTGATTCATACATTTCAGCAAATGCACTTACAGCCCAGAAAGCCAATCACTTGCTGGGCTACATCAAGAGCAGCATAGTCAGCAGGTCAAGGGAGGTGATTCTCCCCCTCTACTCTGCTCTGGTGAGACCCCACGTGGAGTACTGCGTCCAGTTCTGGAGCCCCTGTTACAAGAAAGATATGGACATGTTGGAACGTGTCCAGAGAAGGGCCACGAGGATGATCAGAGGGCTGGAGCACCTCTCCTATGAGGACAGACTGATACAGTTGGGGCCATCCAGTTTGGAGAAGAGAAGGTTGCAACAGAACCTTAATTGTGGCCTCCCAGTATCTTAAGGGGGCCTACAAGAAAGCTGGTGAGGGACTTTTTAGGGTGTCAGGTACTGATAGGACTAGGAGGAATGGAACAAAACTAGAAATGGATAGATTCAGATTGGGTATTCGGAAGAAATTCTTCACCCTGAGGGTGGTGAGACACTGGAACAGGTTGCCTGGGGAGGTGGTAGAAGCACCATCCCTGGAGGTTTTTAAAGGCAGGCTGGATGTGGTTCTGGGCAACCTGTTCTAGTGTGAAGTGTCCCTGCCCTGGCAGGGGAGTTTGAACTAGATGATCCTTGAGGTCCCTTCCAACCCTAAAAATTCTATGCTTCTATGAAATGGGTGCCATGCATGAAAAGGGACAATTATTTTGCTGCTGTATTCTTCCAATGTATTGTATCAATAACTGGAATTGAAAGAGAAGATACCTAGTAAAAATTGCAAAGACAAAAATCAGATCTTGAAGTAACAAAGAACATTTTGTGGATCCAAACTATTTTGGGACAACCAAATGTGGTGGAGTCACCATCCCTGGAGACGTTCAAGAGGGGATCGGACATGGCACTTGGTGCCACGGTTTAGTCATGAGGTCTGTGGTGACAGGTTGGACTTGATGATCTTTGAGGTCTCTTCCAACCTTGGTGATTCTGTGAAATGTGCAATCCATGTATTTCTGTGTGGCCAAATATAAGAATATATTGCTTATGAATGAGGAATGTGAACCACAGAATCTAAAAAAAAAAATACTTGGGGATGAAGGATAGCTCAGAGGACCTGGGATATATAAAGGGAGGAACAACAAGCAGAGAACAAATGACTTCATTATTTGGCACTGACACAGTATTTTCTGAAATATGCAGTGCACTTGAGACATCAACACTATGAAGGGCTGAAAAACTGCAGAGGATTCAGAAAGAGGACTGTGGGAATAACTGAAGGACTTGAACACACACCATCTAGTCAAATTCAAACAATAAAAACTTTTCTGTGTGTCATGAAAAGATTACGTGCAGTTTGGTGGTAATCCGTAAATACATACATGGGGAATAGCAATGTAATCCCATTTGATCAGAAAAGAGGTAATAAAATCTCTCATCTGGATGGAAGCTCTTATCATGCACAGGCAGACGTAAAACATGATACTCCTCAGAAGTAATTACAGCTCCTGAACAATTTATATAAAGAATTTACTGGATTTGCTGTTACTGAATACTACACTTCACAATTCACAGTGGATATTTCTTTAAAATACAACTCTGTTCACCATCAACTAATTCACTTAAATTTTATGGCCTCCAAATTAGAAAGTAGATTAGATGATCACATCTTCTAACAGTTCTCTCAGTCACTGAAGTCCACTGCAATCAAACACAATGTTATGACAGATCAATGAACTTTGGATCACATGCATATTCACAGATCCATCACTCTGATGACTTGCACATCATTATTTTAAAAGCTAATGAAAAGAATGGACTTTGGTTTTGTTTTGCTTTCCTCTTTCTGATGCTTAATGAAAGAAAACTCAGATTTTAACATACAGCCTAACATAGGATATGGTCAAGTCAGCTAAGACCCAGAATCAGCAAAAGGTGACAGCCAAGATCAAATATAGATGAATATAATTGGAGATGGAAAATATCCTTCAAGTATCATATTTAGCACTGCAGATTAGAAAGACATTTACACTCTTTATGAAACTTCATTTTAGCAAGGTTGCTCACTCCAGAGAAAAGAAGGCTCCAAGGAGATCTCATTACAGCCTTGTAGCATTTGAAAGGGGGCTACAGAACAGCTGAAGAGGGACTTTTTACAAAGGCATGTAGTGACAGGATGAGGGGTAATGGTTTTAAACTAAAAGAAGCTAGATTTAAATTACACATTAGGAAGAAATTCCTCACCATGAGGGTGGTGAGGCACTGGAACAGACTGTCCAGAGAAGTTGTGGAGTCTCCAAGTCCAGCAGTGTACAACGCCAGGTTGGATGGGGCCTTGAGCAACCTGGTCTAGTAGGAAGCGTTGATGTCCATAACAGGAGGGCCAGGAACAGAGGATCTTTAAAGTGCCTTTCAACCCAAATCATTCCATGATTCTATGACAGTGAGATCCAGATATCTAACACAAGCCTTGATTAACCATTTTAGATGAGCAATAACAACTTCAATACACAATTCCCTTTTCTTCCTTACTCTGTGTTTGAAAAACAATTTTAAGCCATTATAATATGTATACTTACTCTGGCAGTCGAGACAGGATACCCAAAGAAAGAGAACTTATGCCATCGTTGATCCGACCTGACAGCTTGCGCTTCTGAACCCAGCTGACAGCAAACTCCAGCGCAATAAAAGCAATGAAGAATGGAATACTCTGAAAAATAGTTTGAAGAAAAGATGTCACAACACAAACAGAATTAGAGGTACCTTTCCTAAGGCTGGTTTATGCAGCCACATACTTCAAGTTGGTTGGCATCTTACTACCTACTACTGTGATAAAGCTCCACATGAACCCTATGAATCAGAACAATGAAGAATGCCATTTAATCCACAACACCAGCATAAATCCAGTGCACTAACCTCCTCCAATATTATTTTCTTTAGTACCTTCTCCACAAATTGTTAAATGGCATCAAAACACAAAAGTCTTTCCAAACTCATATTTTTCAGATTCAAGTAAATCAGTGAGAGCAGCAACATCTGCAGACTCCTCTAACCACAAGCCTTTTGATTTATGGTTTTTGAATGTGTCCAGCCACTGAACTTGACATCCAACAATATTATCCGAAAGACATAGTAAAGCCAGTTTCTTCCTACTCTGCCTTTCTGTTGCCATGCTTTTTGCTGCAGAGAGCAACAGCTCCTCTGTATACATTTTCACCAGAAAACCCAGTAACTACGCAGCCCATTTTGATGTAGGTCATGGTCTGCTTCCACACCAAGTAGCAATAATACAATGTTCCCTTTTTCCTGTTGATATGTACTAACTGAAATACAATGATGAGCTAGACCAAAACATCTCTCACTCACAGCACTGCTTCAGTCTAGAATTCAGTTCATGCTATTTATCCTGCAAACCACATCATCTGGCAAGCTGAAAAGGTACATCTATACCCAGCAGAGAAAGGTACAGCTGTGACTACTGGTAGGACTGGTAATATTGTGACACCACCATTTTTCATCAGTGGAGAGAGATTGTTGCAGCTGTTCTCATATTTTCACAGGCAAAAAAGCAGGACGGAACAACAATTGGTAGAGCACATGCACTTTTACTGACATTGGAGTCCCTGCACTTCATGGGTAGAGGAAGCAATGAGGCACTGACTGTGTATCAGCCATTGCCACCAAAATCTAGGAAGCCTGTGGCAAGGAAAACATGAAGGAGCCATTTCACTTCTCTGTGTACCTGAATGTTCCTTCAACTGTTTCCTTCACTCTGCAGAAAACTTGCTTTCAGACAACTGTTTCTTGGCAGTATTAAGGCATAACATTCCCACCACATTTTTCAGGGTAAGAGAAAAGCACGACCAGTGAGACGTTCTGCACTGTTATGGAAGGCATCATACAGCCAAATCTGCCCTGTTACTCATTTTCTGTCTTCCCCTTCAAGAGGCCTACAAATACATACCGATCCACAGACTGAAGCCATCCAAACTGGGCTGCTGTAGAAGAGAGGCTGCTGCTGCCTGTACAACATTTTAATGGAAGAAGCATCTTGCTGCTGTGAATGCCACTGCATTTTGAAGGGCGCTCATTTTTGTTGCCAAGTGAGATAGGATCTGGGAATTCTTACTAGGCTGGGACACTAAAGAGCCTAGGATGGATATAGACCAGATTGCTTAGCTGAAGAACTGGATGATTCAAACCATACAAGCAGCAAAAGATTTATAGCATCTAGGAAATGTGAAAGTTCATAAACTTCAGCAGCTCAGGGTTAAGTTACAATAACAGATGAACAGATATCAGTATCAACGTGGCACTTCTTAATTTAGATGCCTAGCTTGTTCTTTAATAGGCTGTTTGGGATACAAACTAACATACAGAAAATTCTGAAAGCAAAGGAAGACCAATGGATAAAGCCTAAATAACACCCACAAAAACGTGGAGATTTGAAATCAATAGTAACAAAATAAATAAAAAAATCAAACCTTCCAACCTTCTATTTGAAATCATTGAAATTGTCTAGGAAAATATAAATACTCCTGTTGCTCTAGCTGCTTCATTTCCAAACCAGTAAGGTTTTTAAGATACTTTTCTTAACTGTTGTAAGCAACCATACATTTGAACAGAGATTAAAAGTGCTTCATTAAGAACAGCTAAGAAACACTTGACCACAATATTAGGAGCCAAGTCTAGCACTGAGAACAGGCAGCTCAAAGTTAAGAACAGCAGAAGCTGCACAGCAAATTGACCAGGCTCAGGACAGAAAAAGCAGGATGTTTAATTATGAAATCAAGAGTGAATAGGAAATACACAATGTATATAATCTATATAATATTTTGCTTTACCCAGCAACCTCTAAAATGGTTTAAATACTTGACTTTATACAAATACACAGTAATATAACTTCTTACCCATTGACTTCACTAAATATTTTCTTCCCACCGTGAAGCTGTGAGACAGCCAAGCATTTGACAGCACTTTTTGATTCACAAATAGGGAGTATCATAGCAAGGAGGGCAGAGAAACATTCAGCCTTAACCTCCTGCCCATCCAGGAGCTTGCAAAAGGAAAGATTTATGGCATAGTATCTAAGAAATTACTGCTTCTCTCCCACATTCAGCTTTGTCCAGAGCAGATCAAAGGCATCAATTATGTCAAGATTAGTATGCATTATTTATGTAACCATAATACCTAACAGCTATTGTCATGGAGCAGGATCATGCTGTGTTAGATGCCCTACAAACAGAAGAAAGACATAACCTGTCCCAAACACTTTACAATCTAAGGATGAGATGTTAGCAGAAGGATAAAGCAAATAATTCCGGAAGAAAAGGAGAGAGATAATAGTCCCACAAGTTTAACCATCACTTTTCTCTATTTCTTTAAGTGAAAACTACCATGAAGACATTTAAAGGATCCATTGAGGGTAAGCAGCTCTCTGAAATTTTTCAAGGGTTGCCCCCACAAACAAAGTGCAACAAAGTTAAGAAACAGCCACAGCAGACATCACAGGTCAGAGCCATAAACTGGATCCTTCTGCTATCTTCTGGTCTGCAAATGTTTTACTCTCTTGGTTTGGCTATTTCTTTCTCTTCACCCATCACCAGAAATACTTAATGGAGATTTGCATTAGTTTGTGGTTTACTTGAATGACAGATCCGTAACTTAAAACTCTCACTCTGAGCACTCAGCAAGAGGGGTTCCCTTATAAGTAACCAGCTCTTGCAGAATGCAAAGGATCATTTAAAATCAGTTTCTGCTTTAGACAGTTAAAATAATATTAATACCAAGCTGAAACTCAGCATATATTCATGGGTTTATTTCAAGCCCTGAAACAGTTTCTGTTTTCTTAAGGTCCCAGATCCTTACACCATAAGAATCTCAGCTTTCATGTAAAACTAAATACAAAGGTTCTGTGCCTCATTATTTAAAAGCAAAACCTAAAATGTGAATTGAGTGTAAATGTGAATTTAATCTTCAGGCTCTCAAAAGCAGAATAAATAAAGAAGAAAAACAGTGATTATCAAATTTAAGCCTTTCATTTTGGTGCTTTTAGCAGAAGGAACTATACACTCTTTTCCTGAATTTGACCATGAAATTCTTTACTGAGCGCAAGTGATAATTTCAGAATGTAGGAAGGAGCAAGGTGAAGTTGTTTTTCATAAGCACTGTATCCAGCAATCAAAAAGTAGCATGTGTCCATCTTTAGATTACGAGAGAATACAAAAAACAGAGCATGCAGAACATAGTCTTGTATCTATAGCAAAGCAGAGGCTCATGAAAAAACAAGGTAAGCATTTTAAGAGTTTGGGGTAGTCTACCCTGAAGAAAAAAAATTGACTTAGGCTTTCTTGTCTCCTAGAAAGAAAACCCAAGGGTTTCAAATGCTACATGACAGAAGCTCACATAAAAAGGAATTCTATGATTACGGCCCAGGATTTGGACCCCTTTTCCCAGAATTTTGGGCATTAGATGGGTGATGTTTCCCTGGACACTGCTGCAGAGTTTTGCTACTAGTCACTGGTAGCTGATCAGATAGTGTTTGAAATGTGACTAAGGGCCTTCGTGTACAGCTCTGCCATGACAACTTTTTCTGTTCTCAAAAATCAGAGCTGGTTCATCTACTGCTTCATTTGCTGCAAGATATAACAGCAAAGCCTGTTCTGGCTCAAAGAAGCTACTCTGGGAGGGAGAAGGGAGGGACAGGCCGAACCCCCTGGCCGCAGGGAGGTTGGGGAAAGGTCTCCTGTATTACATACATTGCTGTATATTCCTGTATATATTGTAAATATCGTATGTTTTTGTACATATTCATTGCATTCCATTTTCTGCTTGTAAAATATAGCTTTCATCTGTTTCTCCAGCTCAGTTAGCTGTGGATTCTTTTGTGTGTGTGGGGAACCTTCCTACTCCACCACACACTAGAGTTAACTTTGTTGGGCTGCACTCAGACATCCAATTCTGTATTTGTACCAACTCAAGTGGTGGTACCACTCCAAGCCCAATGGCTCATCAAGTCATGATCAAACGTAGCCTTGCTGAATCCAACAGATCTGCTGCTCTTTCTGTTGCTCCCTAAACAGTTCAAGCAAAGCTGTCAGATCAGTAAATCAAGTGACAAACACCTGGAGAGGGACTGTAGCTATTCACCTTCTGCCCACAAACACGTGGCCAGAAGAAGAGCCATAGAGTTAAGATAGTCATACCACTAAAAGACTTCTACACACACACCTAACCAAGCATCAAAATATCTTTTCTGGTAACAAATGCACTGAAGGGGGATTCTAAGTGCAACTAACCCCAAACCATCAATTATATTAAAGTATAACCATAATGGAAACCCTTAGAGTATTTTGGGTTTTTTGCAATATATACATTTCCTTACAAATTTATCACAGTGGTGCTCTGCAACAGCAGAAGTCTACCGGCACTTTTGTAATGCAAGGAAGTTTTAAGAGCAAACTTTCTCGGTTGTATGCAGAGTAAAGAAAATTCCAGGTTTGGCCAAGATCTGAGCTGAATATTGCTCAGATCTGCATGGAAGATGAAAGCCCAGGGATGTTAAGGAACGCTGCTGGCAAAAAGTGAATGATACTCAGGAACATGGGAATAGTAAAAGTGCCTGAGATAGGAAATAGAGCTGGAGGGAGAGACTAGGTAATCTAGGCAGAACTGTCAAACTCCAGACAGTCTTCCTCTGGCATGCTGGTGTAGCGTAATTGCAAAATGCCTCTGAGGAAAGCAGTGCATCAACCACATACTGCACACAGAGGGTGGGTTTGCAGCAGCTGTCTGCTTACCCTATCCCAAAGGGCAACACTTGCTGACAGACATCATCAATAGAGGTACTGCTGCACACCACAATCCCCAGAAAGCTGCTGATGGTGCTGCACTGCTCTGCACAACCCACAACACTCTCACTGCAGCCCAACAGCAGCTGCTGCACAGCAGTCAAAGGTTTACCTGGCTGAGGAGCTAGCCAGAGCTAGTAGGGCCCATACAAAAGCATGGATCTTCAGTGAAGCTGGGCTGAATTTACTTTCACACAGGCGAAATGGCATTTATCTACTGTCTCTCTGGAAAATCTCACATCACTTGCAGGCTCAGCAGGAGTCAGGTGGCAAGATACGTGCAATGGGTGGACAGAAGGGAGCAAAGGTACTTTCATGGAAGCTAGCAGGGCAGGAGGGGAGGGAGGGGTATGCTGCTGCCTGCTGACAAAGGAGTTCTCACCCCTGACCTCTGTACTTTTCCCTTGGAGCTTTAGGAGACAGCACTGTCCCAGTACAAATATTTGCTTTCATTTCTCTTAATCATTTTTATTTTAAGTAGAAATTTTTATTTTTCTTTCTTTGACTGAACTTGTCACACTCACCTTAAGGGCATAAGGAGGCCTTACTTTGCTTGCTTTAAGAACCATAATAGCCAAACCCAAATATCATGTTCGCTGGTTTACTCAGTTCAGTTTGCTGTCACTATCTCCAGCAGCAGTAACAAACTGAACAAAGTTAGCATCAGCCCTCATATATCCGGGGTGTTTGTCTGAACGGTTTCACTGCTATCAGAAGAAGCACCTGAGCTTTATATAAAATACATAAGAGCGCACAGTTCCATACTCTGCTGACACCCTGCAGGCAGAGAACCCAGGAGTCAAAGCGGTGAGAGAAAGACGAGATATTTAGCACAACTTTAGGTGCCCTTTCGCGGACACTGTTTCTTTGGGCCACCTGGGGCGTTGGGTGACAGGGTGGGCGGAGGGGACGGCGAAGGATGCTGCCGAGGGCGGGGAAGGAGACTCTCACCTTCTCCACGTAGTCGGGCACCTCCTCCACCGTGCGGAAAGAGCTCTCGCCGGGCGGCAGCACATAGAAGAGAGCGCGGAGCTGCTGCCCCGGCGCAGTGGCCCTCGGGCCCCCCATGGCTCCGCTGCGCTCCGCGGCCGCCTGACAGCGGGAGCCAAGCCTGCCTGCCCGCCCTCCCTGCGGCGCAGCGGCGCCGGCGCCTGCCCCGGGCACGGCCCCGCGCTCGGGCCTTTAACTGGCCCTGGCAGGCTTTGCCTCTTCCCCATGGCGCTGAGCGGCATGAAGGCTGTTTGGGGGAATGCCTCGTGTTTCGTACTTGAGTACTGCGCAATGAGCCTCCTGCGTCGCAGGTTTTCTTGTGTTTTGTTTTACTATATATGTCATCATGTGTGTGACCCACTTCTGGGAACCAGGAGAACGCCCTTGCACACCTACCCACTGCCTGTCCCGATCCCGCCTCACCCACTGAACAGCAGAGCTCAGCTCATCTGGTTTCACTTCTAGACAGGTTTCCACACACAAAAATACTGCTCACTTTTTGTGCTACTGCATAGAAAAAGAGAACTATATAAAATGTTAAAGGTTTTGAGAAACAAACCCAAGTTTGTTTGCTTTGGCTTCTTTGCTCAGCTGTATGGGTCACACCAGGACTCTTCCCATTTAAAGTTTTCTTTTTAAACCTTCAGAAGGGTGTATCACAACTCAGATATACCTCCCCTTACCATGACAATACTGTAGGTAGTCACCAGAAGCCATCTATTTTATTATTATTTAGAAAGGAATAAAAACAAAGACAAAGAAATGGTGTGTGTGTGTGGAATGTATGATAGATCCTTGTAGAAAATTACTTTTAGAAATGGGAATAAGGACAGGTTTTGTACATTCAGGAGCTCGGGAGCATGCATTTCCCTGGCAGATGTTTTTTAATCACACTTGCTATGTTTGACATAAATACTAATAATAAGCTGTGTGATGAAATCGGTTAGCCAGAAATAAAAAACCCAGAATGTCCCAACAACACCCTCATCTCAGAAGTTCAGTTCTACTTCTGGTCTTTGCAGAAGAAATGGACTGTAAACCCTGCTGTAAAGGATTGTGTCACAGTTTAAATCCCACCAGATATTAAGTTAAGGAAAACTTTCTACTTTGAATCAGCTCTTAGTTTTGGAAAAGAACTATGACAGGTAGATTCAGCTGAAGTTACTGTTTAGAAAAAGAAGCATATGTAGAAATTCACATTAAAATAATAGTAGTAATACATATTTGTGATGCCTGTATTAAATATGTTGCCATTTAAATATCAGTATGTGGAATGGGTAGATTAAAATTATATTCTACAGATAGAATAACAATACTGTAGTGCATGACTGTCAAAGTGACTGGAAGTACCAATAAAATTGTTCTAAGCTGAACAAAGAACAAGTATTTTAACATGGCATTAATGGTAAAATAGGTTTCAGCAATTCTTAGTATGAATAGTTTATAGCATAAACAAAAATTAATAAACTCCTTGAAATATTTTACAATTATATCCTAGTGGTCTCAGCTTCAATGTTGATTTATGGTAACCTGAGGTTCTTATAGAATCCTAGTTCTTAACTTCTAAAATCTGACTTCATCTAAATTACAAATTTACTCAAAATCAAATAAATCAACAGCATTTGGACTAGCTCTTAATTGCAGGCAATTACATATGGTAGAAAACATTTGCTTTTTCACTTAGATTAGCATAAGTTTTTCTATGATGTTAATCTCTCACTCAGGCTCCTTGAACTCACCCTGACCTCAGCCACACCATCCCAGCAGGCCACACTGAGCTCCTCATTGCTCTGATGCTGGTGTTCATCTTGCTCCATTATCAACTCAAACTTAATTGCACAAAAAAGAAACCTAAAAGATTATCAGTGATCAATATCTGTGAACCACTCTGGGGTAAGAACAATTACCAGGGAAAAAGAGCTCATGGCCTAACAAGGTAAGATACATTTCAGGTGCCTTGGAACCACCACTTCATATCACTTAATTTTGGAAAAGGAGAGAATCCATCCATTTTTGTGGGGACTCTATACATCTTAAAAATTATTTTGGATGTCCATTTCAGTGTAAATTGTCACCCAAGTATCACCTTACTGAAATTCATGTTTTCATAGCTAGAGGAAAGAATTCAAAGTTGATTATGCCTCACAAGGGAAACAGATGGACTGTGTTCCCCAGCTTCTATGTCCAAGGAAAAATAGATAATAGCACTACAATAGCTGTTAAGGAGAACATCGACAACATCTATTAAAGAGAAAAACAATTTAAAATCCTATCCTATTTTAGACAAGCTCCAGTAGTCTGGCTCTACAAGTGTAGCTGCTGTTGACTATTTAAGCCTTGAAACTTTCCAGTGCTCACTTTTTTTTTTTAAAGAAAGGAATAGAATACAAAACATGTGTGAACACTGCTTTAGTTGCTTTGCTCTAGCCTTCCACCAGACAACACTTTCTCCATTCAGTGACCTTGCAGAATTTTTTTTCCCCAGGGGTTGATTTTAAAAATTCTTTCTTTTTAATTTTCTGAAAAGAGTTGAATAACTTCTTGTCTCTATAACTAAAAACCAGAAAAGTAGAGATTTCCCAGCCTATGCTGCCATTAAAAATGCAAAAGGATGTTCTGTCTGGAGACTGGGATTCTACTGTTGACTAGTAGGTCACTCCAGTAACTAAGGCAACACAATCCTCTATTCTACTTAGAGGAAACTGGGGATCTGGCTTAACATGATCTGTAGGTGAATCATATTTTGTTTTCTCTGAAGAACACCATCCCACCCACTTCATGAACAGAGAATGCCCAGACGCTTCCTGTTTGGGTCTCTCTGAGCACTACACCATCACTAAATAATAAACTCATAAAGGGAATTAGAGCAGGTTGAAATTGGGATGGGCAGTATAGTCTGCCTTGGCAATCTTTCACAGTAAACTGAATCATATCCAGAACTGAGCTGGGCTTAATAGGCTCTGTTCATGTAGCAGTATCTTGGAATATCGCAACACTCTAAATGAGTACACTTCCATGAGCAGAAATCAGAGGGTTTTTTTGTATCACTACTCCAGGCATTCAGCACCAACATTCTTGCTTGGCAATGTATATCATTAAAGAAGCATTAAAGGCATGAGTGTTATTATAATACTGCTATTATAATTCATGTTGTCTTTGCCAGTGCTAAGCATTCTGGCATTCTTTTATTTATTCATACTTTATCAGCTATATGCATTAATACACAATTTTTAACAACATTATATATACTCCAGAAACCTGAAGGCAGGGATGTTCTGCATATGAATCAACATCATGCCATGCACTTAGCCACTTACTGCTAATTTTCCATTCCTTCTATGTGGGACTGCTAACTATAGAACAGTTTTCATATGTGATCCTTCCAGGTTATTTAACTCAGGGCAATTTGTTAGCAAAATCAGTTATTCAAAGATTGGCAAGATGTCCAGAGAACATAATGCACCTTTCTGGCAGTCTGCTAAGAAAACTTACTGCAAAAAAAAAAAAAACCAAAACAACATTCTAAAACTATGCTTACATGTTTTTTATCCTATAACAGTCTTGTTTTCTTTCCCCCATTCTCTCTGGAAACAAAGGGTTTTTTAAGTTATTATTCTTAAATTTCCTTATCTTCCTTCTCTGTCCCCGAGTGTATTGATCATGGGCATTATTTTCACCTTGGTGAGCCAGATGCTGACTTTCTGCTGGAAAATGAGTGAGCAACCCTGCTGCTTCCCTCCTTACTTCTAACAGGCTTCCTCCACAATTTACCTACCGAGGCACAGAGATTAACAGGATTCACCCCATAACCTCATGTAAGAAATTAAGCCAGAAAAAAAAAATAGTTTTACATTGTTGTGCAAGCCCTGGTGGTCACTACACACTCCAGGTTAACATGCTTCATCAGTGGAGGAAATAGCCCAGCAAAACAAAATACTTAAACTCACTTGAGTTGTTCTGGGCCAAAGTCAAGACAGACAGTGACAACAGAACGGATGATCAGGACAATGTGGTAGTCTAGACTCTACCCCACTGAGGACAGCTTGGGAATTTCTGAATATCACACTTGTCTCAATATCTCATGCCTGAGCTGTGTTGAAATACTTGTCAATAAACAAGCACATAGTCTGACTAAATGATTGTCCATTCTGTCTGCATGCCTCCTTGCCTGGATTGCTCAGCTGCTGAGATCCTAGTCTGCCCCATCTATTGGGTGTTCAGCTATCAGCCTGCTTAAGAGGCGAGTTAACTGGGTCAGTTATTGGCATGCCCTAAAGCTGGCTTCTTGGGCTGCCTATCTCTGCACAAACTGAAAAAGCTCCAAGATGCTACTTCTAAACCACAAGCATGCTCACACCAGCTCATGCCTAGTTCTGGTGCAGACACACAGCTGCCTAATGAGTCAGGAACCACTCATCAGGGTACTTGGTCAGGCTGAAGAATAAGACAGAAACTTTGAAAGGATATTTGTATGTTATTATTTCATCATTTTCTGTTCTTGAAGTACTTTAACCTTTTGTTCCTACTGAGGAAATGTGTTTTGTTTTTTTGGTGGGAGAAGGGATGGGAGTTACTGGAAAAATAAATTCCAGCTTCAAGGAAGGCCTATCAAGTATCATTAGAAGAACAGCCTGCCCACCTGTTGTGAGCATTTCCAAATTTTATTTGGCATGCTCTGCTGTGCAATTTCTTGTACTGTGTCACTGAAAAATCTTATTTCGGTTTCATTTGTTAGAAAGACTAAGGTTTGAGTTGGTGCATGCTGTAACCTACAGGGTATGTCAGCACTATAGAGCTGAAAACCTCAGATTCAGGATGTCTTGCCCATCAAGATCATTTGATGAGACACGCTGTAACTTATTTCATAGTGGTTTGTGCTATCTGACCAATGATTATAACTGTTTGTTATCACCAGAGTAATCGTCCATATTTTTAAATTAGGAGCACATGAATATCAACACTAGGTAAATCCAGAACTACAAAACATCTCTCGGCATCAGCTATACAATACAATACACCAGGTTGAAAGAGACCTTCAAGATCATCATGTCCAACCCATCAACCAATCCAACCCACCTAAACAACTAAACCATGCAACCAAGCACCCCATCAAGCCTCCTCCTGAACACCTCCAATGAAGGTGACTCCACCACCTCCACGGGCAGCCGATTCCAATGGGCAATCGCTCTCTCTGTATAGAGCTTCTTCCTAACGTGCAGCCTAAACCAGCCCTGGCACAGCCTGAGACTGTGTCCTCTTGTTCTGGTACAGGCTGCCTGGGAGAAGAGGCCAACCTCTGCCTGTCTACAACCTCCCTTCAGGTAGTTGTAGAGAGCAATAAGGTTCCCCTCCGTCTCCTCTTCTCCAGGCTAAGCAACCCCAGCTCCCTCAGCCTTTCCTCATAGGGCTTGTGTTCCAAACCCCTCACCGACCTTGTTGCCCTTCTCTGGACATGTTCCAGCAAGTCAACATCCTTCCTAAACTGAGGGGCCCAGAACTGGACACAGTACTCGAGGTGTGGCCTAACCATTGCAGTGTACAGGGGCAGAATGACCTCCTTGCTCCTGCTGGCCACACTGTTCCTGATGCAGTTCACTGCGTGTGCACAGGCAGGAATCATTTGTGCCATTTCTGAGTAGAAGTATGGGAAGTGCCACCTTTTAGGCAAGGCTAAACAAAACACTGGGTTTTTTTTATAACCATAAAGAACAGTCCTTATGAAATTTAAAGGTCATATACATATACCTGAGCCTCAGAAGAAAGACAGTTGTCATAAATTGATACTGAATATCTTTCTAAAAATATCTTCTAGTACCAGCAGCAAATGTACTTAATAGAATTTACTGGGTAACGTTTTAAAGCTTAAGGTCTTCAAGCATCCTATGACCTCAACTCAAGTATTTTTCTTTACCCTGATGAGCAGGGAATATTTTCTTTTTCCTAGGAAAAATCACATACTTTCTAATGTCTAGCCTACAAATCTTGAGTCCATGAGGGAGAAATTACTTCCTGTGGCTAACTCCTTTAAATAAACCACAGTGAGCTGAGTGCAATTAATACATATGAACAAAATAAAGAGTCAAATTCATAGCTACCAGAGGTGGCAGATCACCTTTGGAAAGGTGGAAATCCTTGTTTTCCTTTCTTCTATTGTATAAGCTACCTGGGCTTCTGACAGGCAACAAGCCTCCTGTGTCAATAAGACTGGTAGGACACAGACACTGCCACCCCCATCCACTCCACAACGGGTATCCACAACCACTCTCCTCTATCACTCTGGAGCTAGAGCTCACCTCTGGCCTCTGAGCTTCCCCTTAATAGAGGTTGCTCCCTTTCCTTGCCTTTGAACCACTGCATCAACAGTGCAAATTCTGGTTTGAGGGCAAAGAATGAGCCTTTCTCACATGGTCCAAATCACAAGCCAACAACCTCCTCCTCCTAAGTAGCCTCCATCCACCCACAAGAAACCACTTACTGTTCTTTGTCATTCCAGTACATTTGATGTGCTCGAGATAATTTCTGTCACATGTTGATGATCAGACTGCACAGTCCTGTCTTACCTAGAGACATTTCAAGATGCTCTTCACAGTCCTTCTGGCTCACTAATTACCAAAATGCCTGCTAGGTGAAATCCTACTGGCCTAAATAGGTGGTTTCCTAATTAGCAATCAGTTAAACACAGTTGCAGGCCCTTTTAATCAGCACTCTCGGTTTCAGAAGGTAGTTAACTGAAGCTGTTATTTTCAGAAGGTACTAGAAGCTTTCAGAAACAACTAAAATCTGGACTATAAATTGAAAAGAAAATAGTTCTGCAGTAAAACTTATTAACAAATGCAGTACAATTTGCAAATAATTTTATGGTGGGAAGAAACCCCAACTTTAAGGGAAGTATGCAAGTGAAAATTCATAGAAACCACAAAGTTTCTGGAATATTTGAAATGTAGAGCAGAAACCTCATTAGATGTTCTCGTACATGTGATGTACAAGGTACAAGGTAGCATGTGATTCAGCAGTGAAAGATGACTGCAGTGCATAAGCACTGGAACTGTCTTAAGAATAAATGTTTTCAGTGTTCAAGTGATTTATTTTGTGAGCTTAAAGTGCATTTCATGCCTCACACTTTTTGATACAATCCGAAAAGCAAGAGTTAAAATTTATGGGATACAGTGAATGATTGACACGAGTATGATCAATCAAGTTGCAAGTATATGTGCAAGTATATGTGATGTTTTACCACAGAAAAAGCTATTTTTGACTTTTTTTTTTTATAGGTCCTTCTTCCTATGTGATGAATATAAATGAAAAGATAAACAAAATTTCATATACGCATGCACATCACTTTGAGGAGAAACAGACCGTCCCCTACAAAATTCACATATGAAATGACTATTTTTTCCTTCTTCATTCTAGTTCCAAAATTTAGTTCTCCATATATTCATGAATGTTTCTAATCTCTTTTTATGTTCAGGGAATGAAATAGGCTTCAAATTTGTATGTCATAAGCATGGAATGTATTCTCTGTTATTTAGTTGTGGGGAATCCTTCCAGTGTTACAGAGCAACTTACACAGC
Organism: Picus viridis; assembly: GCA_033816785.1. NCBI lineage: Eukaryota > Metazoa > Chordata > Aves > Piciformes > Picidae > Picus > Picus viridis. The sequence goes on along the minus strand of CM066574.1, from coordinate 13,081,217 downwards.
AGCTGCTATCAAGATGTCTGCAAAGTTTTCTTTGCTGTGCTGTTTACCTGTTCTGAAACATTATTGGCTTAATATCTGAGCCAAAGCCCAGTCACAACAGTAAGATTTGTATGGGTAGTGTTTTGGGGACTGCTTAGGGGTTTGTGGTTTTTTTGTGGCAATTTTTCAAGATACCGGGAGACAAAATAGTGGAAAATTAGAAAAAGATTTGCAAGAGACCAGATGCAACTATCAAGGTCAGTTCTGTCTACTTAGAGTAGGTTTGCAATGAATCAGCTCCATAATTTTGACATGAATCATCTCTCTAGCTTTCAAGAGACTGATGAGCTACCTGGGGAATGCAAGTTCATTCTTAAAAGATTACGAAATCTAGCACAATGTGAGGATTCAATCTGACTAAAACAATACCATAAAACACACAATTTTGCACTTTTTTTTAAGTTAAAAAAAAAAAGGAAGTCCATTGACCTCACAACACTCTGTAGTTGTATATTGGTGAATACTTTACAGCATGCTGCTCAGTCAGTGAAACTCCCGTCCACAAGTTTAAGCCATTTCTGTATCATTCGTCTTCCTTTCTTTTTGGCCTCAGAGAGGTATCTCTTCAGATGTGGATTGCAGTGAGAGGAAGGGACGGGAAGTGGGGAAAACATGAATAAACACAGACATTCCTCTCCAACTCTTCAGAATTCAGAAAAGAAAGTTAATAGTAACTTCAGATTTTCTTTGAGTAGTGCTACAACCTTTGGAGTTCAGATGTTGTCACAATGTGCAAGGCATTTGAAACACCTTGATCAGTTTCTCCAGTTTAGCTTCAATATTTGTTTTGCCTTTGTATTTTTTCAGCTTTTCTTACCTTTCAACCTGAGGAGACTGACTTTTACTCTAATTTAGTGAGCAAAGCAAACTGTCAAAGAAAGGCTTTAGAGTATTTCCCCCCTTTTTTTCTGGTTGGTTGGTTTGCTTTTTCTCTTCTAGACACTAGATGTAATGATCCCATACGTATTTGCTTTAGCATTGCAATGCTGTGGCTGGTATTAGGACCTGCAATGTGTAATTCTGAACTAGCAAACGGTGTGAAAATGTTGGTATCTGTCACATCCAGTCATTCTGCTCCAGAGAAGCACATTCTTACAGAAACTTCCTTCACAGACATCTTATCTTACTGACATTATCTTATTAAAAATGTCTTGGACCCTCTGCCAATTGGCCTTTCAGAAGCTGAGAGTTTTTCATTTGTATTTGTCCAAGTGAGAAGGGAAATATTCTCTATGTTATTTCCCTTGGCTATTTTGAGCAAGTGAAATTCTCTGAATTGTTCCACTGCTCACATAAGTGCTTAATCTAATTTTGTTTTTCTGACTCACACCTCTGTGGGATGCTTAAGCCACAGCAGCAGTGTGAGCACAATTTTATCGATTTCCTAAGAAAAGCAAAAAGCTAAATGTGAAAGTAGCATTCTAACTCGGATCATTTTATATCTAGATGTTCTCTACGAGTTTCACCTTTACCTTCTAAATATTTGTTGAAAATTTTATCATCAAGTTCAATTCTCAAATTGATCTGGGGTGAAAACTAATTTCAAAATCAACATTTCCACAGAACAAGTATTACATTTCCCAAAATGTTCACAGATTGAGTATTCTATGATGACAGGTATAATGCAGATATAATCTATGAAGAGTTCTGATGAATTGTGTGAATTCATTTCAGAGGAATAGAATAGAATAGAATAGAATAGAATAGAATAGAATAGAATAGAATAGAATAGAATAGAATAGAATAGAATAGAATAGAAGTAGAATAGGAGTAGAATAGAATAGAATAGAGTAGAATAGAATAGAGTAGAATAGGATAGACCAGGTTGGAAGAGACCTTCAAGATCATCGTGTCCAACCTATCATCCAACCCACCCAGTCAACTAAACCATGGCACCAAGCACCCTATCAAGTCTCCTCCTGAACACCTCCAATGATGGTGACTTCACCACCTCCCCAGGCAGCCGATTCCAATGGGCAATCACTCTCTCTGTGTGGAACTTCTTCCTAACCTCCAGCCTAAACCTCCCCTGGTGCAGCTTGAGACTGTGTCCTCTTGTTCTGGTGCTGGTTGCCTGGGAGAAGAGACCAACCTCCGCCTGTCTACAATCTCCCTTCAGGTAGTTGCAGAGAGCAATAAGAATGATTTGATCTCAGATGTTGCTAAGTCTTCTCATGATTTTAGAAGCCACAACCATACAAAATATTACCTTAAATGTCCTTAAAAAGAATATATTCTTAATGCCTTGAGTATCACAGCATTGCTTGTAAAATGAAATCTCATGTTTTATGCCAGGATAGGACGTGCTTGGACTTGAACTGGAGAAGATCAGAGCGATCTTCTCCAAGCTGATGCATTTTTTTTGGTATGTTGCCATCCTTTCTTCGTATTTGAGAGACACAATGCCCAAGCTTGGTTTTATCGATGCTCATCAGGAGAATTTGCAAGTCAATTGATATGTGAGGTAAAGCTGTCAACTCAGTTAATGAAAATTGCAAATTGTATTTTATGTAAGTAGTTGTTGCAATCACATTTGGTATTCCTGATTCACTTTTGAAAGTAAATAAATAATATCTGCACACTGGAATGCAGTGTCCCTATTAACATCCAGTTTGTATAACTGCAGTAATCAAAGCAGTGCTAAGTAAGCAGCAGCAGTTAGATATATCAATATCTATATTCACTTCTGTTGTCATTCTCTGAGTTGTGATACAGCTGAGAAGCTTCACCTCAGAGAGAGCTGCATAGCAGTGATAGTCACAAATAGGAATAATAGGTGCTTATGGTTTGCATAAAGCTGAATATACCTTTCAGCATGATTTTTAGAGGCCAATTTAAATTCCTGAATAATAGAATCTTTTGCTGTCAAAATTTCTGAGAACCCTATACATGCCTCAGAGCTTTATCAGACTCATCAAAGATTACTCCAAAAGGACCTTTTTTTTGTACCATTGTAGTTTTCTGCTATTTTGAGGTAGGGGAAGCTGTTTGAACATATCTTGTGAAGGTGTTAGGAGACTATAGTCTCCTGCTGGAATCAAAACAAACCTTCATATTGAACTGTCAACTGTCATTGTAGGATGGACTCAGTCATAAAACTAGAGCTTCATCCTCATTTATTCCATACAATGAACAGGTACAGGATGGATTTTAGTCATTAATGCATTACACCACAGGAACAATTTCACTGTAATTTTCAGCTTTGTTTTCCTTTCTCTCTAATCAAAATAGTGTTTATCTAAGCCTCTGTTCTGCAAATCTAATGAAGAACCCACTCTGACAAGTAAACACTGGGATTTTGATAAGTATTCAACCCAGGCCGAGAGCAAGTTTTGTGGTTTGTTGTGTGATGAAAAGTCAATGGTATATTTCAATAAATGTATTCATACAAAGTCTGTTTTTAATTTCAGGAGATCCCAACTCCAGCTTCATCAGGCTTATCTTCGTGCCATTGCTGGATCTTTAATTCTTCTTTTGTGAGTCTCTTAAGAGTCTGTGTAACTTTTAACAGGAATCTGGCTGAGCCAAAAAGGAAATCATCTTAATAATGCTGCATGCCAGTGCTTTGTGTACATGTCATTATCACAATATGCTAAGTCAGTCAGAGGCTACACATGAGCTCGAGAACACAAGAGGAAGTCCTTATGAAAGTAAAACTGTTCTTCGTAGTTGAAGAGTGGTAGTTCAAAATCATCCAGATGTCTCGGGGTTGATCAAAAATGTAACAGAGCTAGATACTCACTCACTTACAGGACTGCTCTTTTTCTCAGCATCATATCAGCCTTTTGTAAATATTTTGTCAAGGGTTCTGCATAAGGCTAGGGAGAAAGCTGGATTACTTTCATCACTGATAAAGTAAGCAATGCAAAATCTTACTGGAAAAAGAAGTAAACGTGCCTGAGCTTTCCTCATCCTCATTTTTTTAAACCACTATCATTCATTCTGAATGCCAAGACTGCAAAGAGTAGAAGGACTATTTATTCAAAAGACCTTCTGAAAACGGCATAGGAAATAGGAAGCCTTGCATTTATACTGGTAATCCCTCACCTCCTAACAACACTCATCTGCTAGTGAGAGAGAAGTGTTGTAACATCTGGCTCAGTGTGGTGAGTTTTCATCTTCTATTGGGAGGGCTGATGTCATGTAAAGAAAAGAGGAGCAGACTACCCATTGTAAATGAGAGGCAGCAGCAGTGCTTATCCTGGGAGCTGGGGCTCCTGCATGAGTTGAATGGCTGCCTGCAGCCCCCATGTGTTGATTCTGGCCCATTAACCATCCCATTAATCTTCAAAAAGCTTTAAAGCATGAGTGTTTTGGAGAGTGAATATAGGTGAGAATTTGCAGGTGTCATTCACACCATACAGCCATCTTCCACGCTCTTTTCAACAAACAGCTTCCCAAGCCTGTTAAAGCACAGAAGGAAATTCTTTCCGCTACCCCTTACCCCATTTGAAGTTTCTGAGATCATCAGGATTTTTAACATTTTGCAAGATGGCAGTGCAAATGTAAAGGAACAGAATGTCAGTTTACAAGAATCAGGAGGACATTTGTTTTGGAAAATGTCTACACTTCATTCATCCCACATCCTTTAACTTTCAATTTCTGAGTGTCACCACAATAAATACTTCTGAGTGAGTCACCTCAATCCTGTATCAACCAACATTGCAATTCCCTGTAATAATCGGTTCTATTCTTTTGGGAAGGAACAGCATACAAGAGCAGGGCAATTTGAGGCAATTCGAAGGTTATACCATGCTTGACACCTGACTTCACTTTAGCAACACCTGCCTGAAGAATAATTAGCAGGCCACTTTTAAAGAAAGAACTTCCATACACCACAGATGGCATTTTTCATACCAGACAGGCAATGATGTATGTTGGAAGTGAGCCAAACTGTCTGCAAAAACTGTGAGAAATTCAAGACAGACATCTGAGTGGAAGGAAAGTTTTACCTTCCTCGACACCCCTACCCCCTGCAACCATTCGGGAACATCTGTTCAAACCCAGCTCTCCATATAATGTGCTTTATTTTTCTTATCTACTAATGCCACAAATTACAGGAGCAGGAAAGCCACCTAGCAAGCTTCTTATATATTGGTTATGAAACCTACGGTTTAATAACATAACGTGATGATTTGCCAGCTATGGAAATCCCATATCATAAGACACTTATTAGAACCAAGAACAAAATTTTCTTAACTGGCCAGTAATATGGGGCCCTAAACTCACATTTCCATAAAGTGGTCCCAATTTTCACTGTGTACTCAAAACTCCACTGAAATCAGGATACTGTGTGTCATAATGGAGGCACAAAGTCAACAGTCACTTTGGAAATTATTGGCTAATGTCTTAATCCTGGACTGTTCACTGATTTGTATGAACTTTTGTGTGTACTTTGGGCTAAATCCAAATCCCTGTGAAATCAATCGTAATCTTTCCATTGCCATGTGCAGGCTTTAGATGAGGTCCTTTGCTTCCTTAGAAGAATCTGTACTTCTTTCTTGCAAAAATACTCTATATAAAAGGAGTCCTGAAAACTCTTCATAACGTTGTCAGCAGAATCCAATGTCTTTCACAAATAGGTTAAAATCAGAAAATGTAAGAGCTCTGTGTGGCCCTCAGTATTGCCAATCAACTAAACAATTCTGCATTTTATCAGCTCCAGTGAACAGCTATAGAGGTGAGGACTGTAGAAGTATTTGCAATGTGATGTAATTCCAAACTAGGGCTTTCTTTCTCCCCTCATAGTTTTTTACTCTCTTAAATGCATTTCTGTGGTGATTGCATAATTTTTTCTGAGGGCACTTTTCAAGATACATTTTTAATTTGGGAAAATGCCCATTTTGGTATTTTCTCAGCTGTGCATGTGACTTTCTTGGCAGATAATGTGATAAGCATTCAGAATAGGCATATTTCTGAAAACCCTGCAGTCCGTCAGCAGACATAAGTAACACACACGGTGCCTACGTATTCATGGTGACACTATGAATGAGATCTGTCCCTAAACACTAAGTGACATTTATAGATATTTGCCAGGTTCATTGCTTCATATGGTTGTAGAGCACACTTTTATGAGACAAACCCCATGATATTATCAAAGTCACAGAATCACAGAATGTTAGGAGCTGGAAGGGACCTTGAGAGACCATCTAGTCTAACCCCATTGCCAGAGAGGGATCACCTAGAGTAGGGGACACAGGAACGTACCCAGGTAGTTTTTGAATGTCGTCAGAGAAGGAGACTCTGCAACCTTTCTGAGCAGCTTGTTCCAATGTTCTGTTATGCTCACAGTAAAAAGTTTTTCCCTGTGTTCACTTGGAACTTCCTGTCTTCCAGCTTGCACCCATTGCCCCTTGCCCTATCATTGTTCATCACTGAGAAGAGCCTGGCTCAGTCCTCCTGACACTCACCCTCCACATCTCTATAAATGTGAATTAGGTCACCCTTCAGTCTCCTCCTCTCCAAGCTAAAGAGACCTACCCCCTCAGCCTTTCCTCATAAGGAAGATGTTCCACTCCCTTCATCATCTTTGTGGCTCTATGCAGGACTCTTGAAAGAGGTTCCCTGAAGTCCTTCTTGAACTGAGGGGGCCGGAACTGGACACAATATTCCAGATGCAGCCTCATCAGGGTAGAGTAGAGAGGGAAGAGAACATCTCTCAATGCACTCACCACACCCCTTCTAATACAACCCAGGATACCATTGGACTTCTTGGCCATAAGGGCACATTGCTGGCTCACGGGTTAAACATGACTTCCCCTTGGTAAAACCATGTTGGCTGCTCCCAATGACCTTTTTATCCTTGATATGCCTAGATACAGCACCAAAGCGAAGTTTCTCCACCACCTTTCCAGGGACTGCGATGAAGCTGACTAGTCTATAGTTACCTGGGTCCTCCTTATTGCCCTTTCTGAAGACTGGAGTGGCATTTGTTTTCCTCCAGTCTGCAGGCATCTCTCCTGTTCCCCATGAGTTACCAAAGATGATAGAGAGTGGCCTAGCAATGACTTCTGCTAGCTCCCTCAGCATCTGTGGGTATGTCCTATCAGGACTTATGAATTTACGCATGTCCAGATTACTTAACTGATCCCTAACCCAGTCCTCATCAACCAAGGCAAACTCCTCTATTCTGACTTGCTCTGTGGCCTCAGGGGTCTGGAGCTCCTGAGGACAGTCCCCACACTATAGACAGAGACAAAGAAGGCATTCAGTAGCTCTGCCTTCTTTTTTATTCTCTGTCACCCACCTCATTCAGCAGTGGGCCTACATTGCCTCTAGCATTAGCTTTGTCTGCAATGTATTTAAAGAAGGTCTTTCTGTTGTCCTTGACCTCTCTTGCAAGGTTTAATTCCAAGGAGGCCTTAGCTTTCCTAGATGCCTCCCTACATCCTCTAACAACAATCTGATATTCCTCCCATGTGGGCAGCCCCTCCTTCCATGATCTGTAGACTCTCTCCTTCCACTAGGCTTTGCCCATCAGTTCCCTGTTTAACCATGTGATTTTTCTTTTTTTTTTTTTTTCTTGATTTTTCTACCCTTTCAGATGTTCTGATCTTGAGCCTGGAAGAAGTGGTCTTTGAATGTTAATCAATTATTTTGGGGCCCCTTTACCTTCTACTTCCCTGTCCCATAGGATTCCCCCTAGGAATTGCTTGAAAAGGCCAAAGTTTGCCCTGCTGAAAATCCAGTTGTGAACCTGCTTGGCATTGTGTTCCTACCACAAGATCCTGAATTCAACCATCTTGTGGTCGCTGCAGCCAAGGGTGCCCTCGGCCTTCACCACTTCAACCAGACTCTCCTCGTTAGTGAGTATAAGGTCCAGCAGTGCCCCTCTCCTAGTTGGCTCATTCACCATTTGTATCAAGAAGTTATCATCAATGCACTGGAAGAACCTTCTGGACTGTGAATGGCTGGCCAGGGAGGCCTTCCAGCAAGTATCTGGGTAGTTAAAATCCCCCATGAGAACCAGGGGCTGTGATTGCAAGGCTGCTATCACTGCCTGTAGAAGGTCTCATCAACTTCCTCATCCTGATCAGGTGGCCTGTAGTAGACACCCACAACAGTATCACACATCCTGGCCTGCCCCTTCATTCACACCCACAAACTCTCAACTCGCCTCTCATCCACCCCTCGACAGAACTCAGTACATTCTAGTTCTCTTTCACATAAAGAGCAATTCCACCACCTTGCCTTGTTGACCTGTCTTTCCTAAATACAATACAATACAATACACCAGGTTGGAAGAGACCTTCAAGATCATCGCGTCCAACCCATCAACCAATCCAACCCACCTAAACAACTAAACCATGCAGCCAAGCACCCCATCAAGTCTCCTCCTGAACACCTCCAATGAAGGTGACTCCACCACCTCCACGGGCAGCCGATTCCAATGGGCAACCACTCTCTCTGTATAGAACTTCTTCCTAACCTCCAGCCTAAACCTGCCCTGGCGCAGCCTGAGACTGTGTCCTCTTGTTCTGGTACTGGCTGCCTGGGAGAAGAGACCAACCTCTGCCTGGCTACAACCTCCCTTCAGGTAGTTGTAGAGAGCAATAAGGTCATCCCTCAGTCTCCTCTTCTCCAGGCTAAGCAACCCCAGCTCCCTCAGCCTTTCCTCACAGGGCTTGTGTTCCAAACCCCTCACCAACTTTGTTGCCCTTCTCTGGACATGTTCCAGCAAGTCAACATCCTTCCTAAACTGAGGGGCCCAGAACTGGACACAGGACTCAAGGTGTGGCCTAACCAGTGCAGTGTGCAGGGGCAGAATGACCTCCCTGCTCCTGCTGGCCACACTGTTCCTGATGCAGGCTAGGATGCCATTGGCACTCTTGGCTGCCTGGGCACACTGCAGGCTCATGTTCAGCCTACAATCAACCAGTAAGCCATCCCTGACCACATTCCAGTCATGGGAGCTGTCTCACCATGGCTCTATAATTGCCACCAGGTGCATAACCCCTTGACCACACAGAGATTTCTGACTCCTGCTTATTCCCCATGCTGCATGCATTGGTGTGCAGGCATTTCAGGGAGCAAGCTCAGCACACCAAGCCCATCCTAGAGGGGTGGGAGGCCTCCTGGTCTTCATTAGTACCAGAACACTGCCACATTGGTACAAACCCAGATACAACCCCAACCCCTTCAAATCTAGTTTAAAGCTCCTTAAATGAGCCCTGATAATTCTTGTCCTAGGACCCTTTTTCCTCTGCAAGATAAGCCTTTCCCATATATTACAATCAGGCCTGTTGTCTTACAAAACCAGCCATGATCAAGGAACCCAAAGCCCTGCCTGTAGCACCAGTGTTGGAGTTGGGTACTTATGGACTGGATTCTTCATCACCTGCAGCTGGAAGGAGGGAAGAAAAAAACTAACTTGCTCTCCAGACTCTCTCACCAACTTTCCCAAGGCCTTGAAGTCTCTCTTCACTCCACTTAGACTATGGGATGCAGCTTCCTCCCCACCTGTCTGGGAGGTCAGTAGCAGGTAATAATCTGATAACCACATCAGGTTGGCAAGTTTCCCACTGATATCCCTGATTCAGGCTCAAGGAAGACTACAGACTTCCCTATGGTGAGGGACACCCCAGGACATTAGGCTCTCTGTTCCCTTTAGGCTTAGGGTTAAGGGTTAGGGTTAGGGAATAGGAGGGTTAGGAGTTAGGTTTACAGTTAGAAGTTAGAGTTAGGTTTTGGGTTAGGGTTATGCTTTGAGTTAAGTTTATGACTAGGTGTAAGGTTATTGGGCCCTCATTTCCCTGTTTTGTGGTTACATGAAATTTCCTACAGAAACCAGTTATTGTGCTGTTTAATTAATGGATCAGTGAATCTGAAACTTGTCACTAAATTAAAATAACATCTTACAATGTTGCTCTTAATAGATGCTAAATTTTCCAAACTAAAAAGAAAAAATCCAAAGGCCAGCAGAGAAGCACTTATAGACAAATTCCCTCTCTCTCTCTCTTGATATCTGTCTAGGGAGTAGTCATATTTCTCTCCTATATGTCCAAATATTTAAATTCAAGTATATAACCTTAACAGATATAAACATAATATGTAAAACATTCTAAAATAATTGCATTGGTATAAAAATAATAGGACACTCTGTATGGAAGGAACAGGGATGTGGCAATATGCTTTATCCCAGTCACTTCACCCTCTGAAGAGAATTAATGGCCTTTTAATTATTATTTAATGTTCTGGATTGTATACCTTTCCCCCTTTTCTCAAGTCTATGTTCTTGCTTTGAAGAATCACATAGTTCCTTTTTTTTTTTTTTTTTTTTTTTTTTTTTTGGTGAACCCTGTTGGGGAAAGGAGTCTGGGTCACAAGGGCTAAAAGAGGTTTTCATAGAGAGTATTCAAAAGCCAAATAGAACCACATTCTTACAGCTGTCTCACAGATTACCTATGATACAAGGTGGCCAGCAAAAATTACTTGATTCCCTTGTGTTTCATCTATCAGAAAGGCTATTTCAAAACTTACCTTTCTTTAAAAACTCTTTGGAGTCCATGTATGGAAAAAGACTGCAAAGAAAGGAACTATAATTGTTTTCACACTGAAGCTATTATTTAACAAGCTCTTCATTAACAGTGTTTTCTGGGGTCTTCTCTATTTGTTGATACCAATCAAGTCTACTGCCCAAGTGATTTTTTTTAACTGGAAAAAAGTAAATTTTCACCAAATTTCTGCAGGCAGGAGGAAAACAAGAAGGGCTAACAGACCTGCATGACTTAGACAGAAGTAATACATGGCTTAGAAACTTCTAATAAATTTGCAGTTTTTACAGATGACTGTGATAAGCTCTTATTATGCCATATGGAGGCCATATCTAACAGCCAAGGGCCTTAAATTACATTGAAACTGATTCCTACGCTGCAGCTTTCAGCTGTGAATGATGTCAAAAGACTATGGGCTTAAACTTAAAATTAATAGAAATATATAAAGGCAAATGAGCTCGAGTAAGTCTGTATTAATCTGAGGTAATAATGTGCATCATCACTGAAGCCCTGTGCCAGTTATTGCTGGCTATCAACGACACTGCCTTTTTAAAATTAATATTGACAACAGGTTGTGTACAGAATTCCCCCTTCCAACCCTCACACATTACATAATGATATTAAATTACAGCACATAATTGGTTAAACATTTTCTTTAAAATGTCTTGAATCTTGTAGCTGATCTTAAATACTGCATGTACTCTATTAAATACAAGCTCACCCAGGAGACATAAACTGACTGAAGCCAGGAAATTCTAAATGAAGGCTCAAGCTGACATTTTGTCCCTAACTTATATAACTATGTTTCCTCATAGCTACTAAGAGTGCACATCCTAATGGTGTTTCTTTCTTTATTTGTAAAAATAATATTATTGCAGCAGTCAGAGCCTTCGTTTAAGAAAGCAGGTCACATAAACTACCTTGAAACTTGGCCTGTGGTGGAAAGACATAGGTACAGAATCTTTTCTTCTCGTGGTCCTGTTTTGACTGTTTTTGATTCTAATGAAAAGAAAGTAAAGAAAATACAAGCATTTAATTACATTTCCATACTACTTCCAATTTGTGATTTAATAAAGTTCAGCCAGCTTGTAACGGTGTTATTTTAACCACACCTCTTGACCAGCTATTGTCAAGATAAATCTGGAAACAATGAAGCCATAGTAAACAAAAACACAAAATAAAAACTCAGCAATGATAAGGGAAGAGAAAGAAATCCTCCAAATAATATATAGCCTTGTATTCTAGAGATAGCAGGAAGAAGAATTCTTATCATTCAATTATCGTGTTGAAAATTAAAACTGTTAGACAGCTCTGCCTGTTTGCAGTCAATTGTATTTTCTGTGTCCTTTCCCTAAGAGTACAAATTTCTGTGTCTGGCTCAGCCACATGCTAACAACAGAACATCAAAGAGAGACAGACTTTAGAGAGATACAGCATCAAAATTACTGTAACTCAAAAATACATCCTGAGTCCTGAAAAGCAGCATTTGCTAACAATAAGTCATCGAAGTTGATTAGCCACTATCCCATGACAGGAACTAATAAAGATAAATAAACCAAACTAGGCTTCATCACATTTCATTCTACCACCAAGTGCCTGCACAACTTTGGGCAAATCACACTCTCAGGGCTTGATTTTGTCCATCTGTGAAATGGTACAGTATTAACTATAGCACATGGCTAGATTGGTAAAAGAATCCTCTGCAGACAGCTAGAGGCCAATGAAGATCACCCAAAACTATTTCAAAAGCCTTTATGCATAGCTAAAAAACTTTAATAAAAAGCCATAACATGTTGCAGCAGGTGATTGATCCCAGAAGCTTCCATAAACCAGTTTTTAAGAAATTAGGGTATTCAGAACAAGGTGAGCCATCACCTGCATTGATGAGTCCTGAGCAATCAGCTAATGACCAAAGGGCAGTTAAAGTGTGAAGAATTTGTTGCTGCTGTGCACAGCTTGAATATGAGCTAGGCCAAAACTGGAAGGAGTGGCTAGCTGCTGCCAATATGGGATCCCCTCACCATAGTGCTCTTACCACTGGTATACCCACAAACCAGTTTTTTTTAAAGCCACCAGGGGTCTTTAAATAATCTGAGAGGTTACTACATACACATTGGCACCTTACAGGGAGGTGCTTTTAAAGCATCAAGAAAGGCAGTTTTGCTAATGTTTTTCCCCCTGTAATAAAAAGTTACATTATTTGGTCCTGTGTTGGAAGATTCATTCACTTATCTAAACAAAAATTTCCAGTTTTGGTTAAAACTGGGAAAATGGAAAAATACTAGCTTTCTCAAGATGAAAAAATTCTTTGTGGTAATGAGATTATTGTGGTTCACAGATTGCCATTATCACACTTACTGCCTACTCCCTACTGCAAGTGTCTCTGACAGAATAATATACCAGTCAAAACGCCTTGGGCTACGAACACAGATAATGCAAACAAAGCCCTTCCATTTGTTTTGTACAATGTTAGCTCGAAGTTGGCTGATCCCTTCTCAGATGCAGCCTTAAACTTTTTATTAAAAACAATTCTGCAAACCTGAAAAGATATTTTTGGCAGAGTATTTGAAAGACAATAACCTTCCCCCCTCGTCACTCGCAAAACAAGTCACGTTATGTTTGACTAAATGTTGTTCGAAGGTGTTATTTGAAAATGATGCCTTTTTTCCGATTTTTCGTTCTAATTTTTCATTGTGAAATTCAGCTATGTTTCATTTAAGACACAGAAAAATCCAGCCAAGAATAAAAAAGTTTAGTCTGAATCTCTGGGGATTTTTTTCCTGTTTAGATAATCCACACCACCCCTGCAAAAGACTTTACCATCCAGCCATGAAATCAAAACTATTGAAGCCAACAAGTAGTTGGCTTACTTCTCTATCCTACTCCTATTCTCAGAAAGTTTTTTTATGACAAAGGTATCTGAAAAAGAACTTTGAAACAAATGCAAAACCCTTTAACTGCTGGAATCCATGAAATGCTCTGAAGTCTTTAAAGACATTAATTACCCATTGCTTGGATATTTTAAACTAAAATGATTCTGACAACAATTAATGTGCAAGAAAGATCAAACCTACAGTGAAAAGATTTGGAAAACAGACACAGAGTTCTTGGCTGCATTTAACTTTTATGATGCTCTACTGCTCCATATAGCAAAGCTTCGGTGAACACTGATAAGCATTTACTAGGATATGCACATTTCTTGCTCACTCTTTCTTTCTCTCAGCTCCTTCCGTGACACAACCCAGTCCAATATAGATCCAAATTTTCGGGAGAGATTTTGTTGTTGTTGTTGTTGTTTTTTCCCAAACAGCTTTTTTGAACAAAGGCATTATATTATAAGTATTCATCCTTCCCTGATATTTGTTCCCTTTCATCCATTTCAACAAGGTCCAACAAAATAACTCTTTATACTTACTCCGAATCTGGAAAAATGGTTGACCAGGGTCTTGTTGGTTTTGGCTGAAGACATCATTAGCTGCTAGGTGCCTTTTTCCTGCTAAAGGAAAGAGTTTCCCAAACGGATCAAGGTAGAAGGTTTATTCAAGATTAAAAGCCTAAATCTGAAAATATAGCTTTATGTTGTCCACAGAAAAAGTTCTGAGAGACCTGAAAAAGGCAGAGCTGCTTAAGACTTTTATAAAACACATTTTAAGTATCACAGAATCACAGAATGTTAAAGGTTGGAAGGGACCTCCGGAGATCATCGAGTCCAAGCCCCTGCCAAAAGCAGGATTACCTTGGGTAGTCCACAGAGGAATGCATCCAGGTGGGTTTTGAAAGTCTCCAGAGAAGAAGACTCTCTCCAGAGAAGGAGACTCCTATGAAGCATCCTATGAAATCACTGTTAGACAGACCAGAATTATTTAAAAAGGATTATTTATTAAACATATTTCTTTACAAAGTACAATCAATGGTTTGTGTTAAATTTGGGAGTTGGATATTTGCCTGTATGTACATAAAAGCTTATAACAGAAAATGTGTCTTGATTTTACACATAGGACACAATACTGAATTACTTTCATAATTTGATTTCAACCAACATAAGCAGTTGATAACAAGCTTGAGCTCATCTGTTGGGTTTTTTTAAAACTGAAGATGAAGCAACAACATTTCTGCAGAGTGTCAGTATTTATCAATGTACTCAATTATGACAAAGTAGAGATGAATAATCCTTTGGGAAGTTTCCACTGAGCATAAGTGGAACAGTACAATTTTTGGCAGGTTAATGGATTATCCTTATGATCCTAAAATCATTTTTTTGCAGTTAAAAGATAGAAGAGTTGAGGAGCTAGGTAAGTTTAATAATACCCTATTAGCAGCAGTTGAAAGTAAATGCAACATAAGGTTTGTTTTGTCTGTCATACAAGGATGTGTCCTAGCAGACACTATTGCGTTGTTCTCTACTTGAACAGAAGTATCTGCATGTATTGTATGTCTTTGGAAAAACAAAACAAAAATAAAGAGACAAAAAGCCATTTATTGTCATGAGTGACTATTGCCATCAGCTAATATGAATGCATTGCTAAAATTAGTGAAGACAGGAAAATGCTGTAAGGTAAATATATACAGAGTTAAAATACATTTCTTATCCACTAGATAGTGATTTTGTGGCACTGTGGTTTTTAGAATATAACGTCTGTTGAGAGCAATGTAATTTTCAGTGCAAGCTAAAGCAAAAATACCTGCCCGCTGTCATAAACATGACAAACAAATCTGGAATGTTCAAAGTAAGTTCATCTTCCACTTCTCCACTCTTGAGGCACCTTTAAGACATGGCACTTACTGTAAACCATCTAAAAATCAAGAAAGGCAGACACAATAGGCCTGAATTTTCTGTGACAACTTTAAAAATCACTGCCAGAGTCACTTGCATACGTAAACGATGCCTGTGTAAGGCTTGCCAGCAAAGCATCTTTCCTGAGAACGGAGCTGGGACACTCTGTGTGTATCATAAGTGTGCGTGCTCAGAGCTGTGATCGCTGTCGTGGCTGTCGTCGTTCGCTAGTGAGTCCCCTGTGTGCTGGAGACCAGCTGCCCCGATGCCAGAGAGCTCGGAGGGGAGCAGTGTGCCCTTTTTCACATTCACCAGTTCCTTCTCCCGGGCTGCTGCCCCTTGCTGGCCCCCTTTTTACCCGCTTCCACTTCATTCGTCTGTTCTGGAACCAAACTTTTACCTTCACAGAAGAAAGAAAAAGCAAGAAAATGAAGGGTGTCATCAAAGGTAATTAATGATGATCTTCCTACCTGTAGCACAATGCTTGGCTTTTTTCCCTCTTTTTTTTTTTTTCAAATGTGCAAGACACTGCCTTTCTGCCTGTATAATAAAAAGCACAACAAGCCTTCCCTGAGGAGTAGGTGATCCAGTTTTGGATAGGACATGAACCCTGAGGATGTGAAGATAATGACTGCAAAGGAGCGAATAAGGTTACCACAAGAAGGCAGCTGGGCTACCTGCAGCAAACAGTTCCACAGGGCCTTTTAGAAAACGTTAAGAAGTTGACATATTCTTGAAAAATGTATTAGTGGCATTTCACAGGCAGAGGAACAGGCAAAATGGTTCCCATCAAGGGACTGCGCAGAAGAATCCACCTTTTGTGTAATTGGAAGCCTAGTCTGATGGCAGGGACCTGTACTGCTGCCCCTTTACAGTGCTTGTAAATACCCTTCAAAGGAGGGTAGTCACTTTAGAAAGGAACTTGCACTGAAAAGTTTGCATTGATTTCTGTTTTCTTGTTTCTATAACTAGTGGAGAGTTTCAGGTGGACCTCTTTAAAACCACTTTTTCTTTTTTAATGACTTGCTGAAGCCTTCAAAACTTACAGCTTTCCTGCCTATTTCACAAATGTTTTTAAATGATTCTAGCTGATTTACCTTCAATTCTACTACATGTAGCCATAGATCCTAGTAAAATTTTTCAGACAAGTAAATATCCCCAAAGCCAGGGGGCAAGGCATTTCTAAATTTGAGTCAAAATCAGCAAATATATTTGGACAAGAATGGAAAATAAATTCATAGCACGAAAGATAAAAAATGTACCTGTATTTAGGACACATTGAACCCTAAGATTTTACTCCAGCTGAAACTCATTTCTGTGTCTCCCCTTCTCTGTATAGAGATGGGGGTTGTGCATGTGTGTGTGTAAATAAAACTAAAGTGTTTGCACAAGTCTAAAACACCAGCACTGCATGCCACAAGATTTCAGTGGTTTTGAAACCTTTTGGTTTCTGTTTATTATTTTTTTCAATAGCTGAAAGAAAGGAAAAGGAAAAGGAAAAGGAAAAGGAAAAGGAAAAGGAAAAGGAAAAGGGAAAAAAGGAAAAGAAAAATAAAATAAAAAAGAAAACTAAAAAGAAAAAAAGAAAAGGAAAAAAAATGTGCATAGCTTCTGTCAAATATTAGATCAGATTAAAGGCTGATTTCAAATCAACTTAAAACACTGTCACTGAACAGGGTATGAATAGATTGTTGGGTTTGATCCATTTAGAGTTAATGTTGCTAAAAAATCTCATGTGTGTGTCTGTGCAGCTCCTCCCATGAAGGTTCCACAGAAAAAATAAACAATGTCTGCAACATTTCACTTGGAAAGAAAGCAAGAAAGCTTTCAATGTTGGTGTATCCTCTGCTGTGTTCAGCAGAATGTGTTTCAAGGGCTTTGAAAGAAACAGCAAGGAACAGGCACAGCAGGACGTATTGTACAACATGAGTAACAGAGCCACAAAAATGCTGTTTTGCTGAATCTGTCTTACACATCCAGGAAACACTGCAGTGTTTAACCTTTACTATCACTTTGAATTTTACATTCAAGTTTTACTACAGTTGAACTGATAGTTAATGTCACTATCTGTATGTATGTACGTGGGAAGGAAGAGAGGCATATTTATTCTTTTACACTCAATGCTTCTGTTAAAGCCAATGTGAGCTGTTAAAGCCAATCACTTGGAAACACATCAAAATGATTCTGGGTTAGTCAAGAGCCTCAAAGCACCGCACATCCTTTCCTTTAGTCAACTCCTCAGAGCCAAAGAATCTGGCTTGTAAAGTGCAATGAGTGTAAAGGGGAAGGTTTTTATTACGGGATGCTGTGATGTTGGGAATTATCATACTAAGGTCACGTATCAGAGGTGTCTGTGGAAACAGTGTCTTCAAAAGGGTACAGCATTAGTACACCACTGAAAGCTTTCTGGGTAAGTTAAGATGTGATTTAGTTTATTTTTGGTTTGTAAGACAAGGAAGTTTCTCTTGCAAAAGTCACTACTCTGCTGGTGCCACAAAGTGCAGTAGATGCAACTAAAGTCTTAATCAAAACATGAAAAGGAATACACTCTGGATTCACCCCAGTACCACCAAATATTATGACTCTCCTCAATTAAAGACTGAGATAATTTACTCAGTAAGAAGAAATGACAGGAGTGGACTGATTTTTAAAAGATTTAAGCAATTCTCCAGCTATTTTTATGGCCTTGAACACTCACAGAATAAGTCACAGCATTGAAAGCCTAAAACAAACTAATAATGTATACAGAATGTGGTTTAAAAAACATTACAGTGATGCACTTGAAGCAAAAACTGTGATGCATGGTCTGAATTCAACCTACTTTAACTCACTGAAACAGGAGAGGTCCAGGCAAATCACCTTCTGGATGTGTCCATTTCATTTTTGGATTCCTGAGAAACTGAAGCTAATACTTCTGCAATACTTCTACTTGTTCAAAGCTGTTATGGCTGGGCCAGATGTGAGTATGATGATTGCTGCCTGGCTCCTGATGCAGGTGTTCATTTCTGTTCTCCTCTCACAGAACTAAACTCTCACATCTGCTAGTCTGACAGTTTTTGACTGTTTCCTACTTCAATTTAATAAATTATTCTTCTTCTGTTTTCTGCTTTTTCTTAACAATATTTTGTTGCTGCTTGTTTTTATAATTCAAGTCCCTTCACAAAACCACAGTCAAGAGCAGTTTCGCTCCTAGATCATTAAACCCAGGAGAATCAATTTGCATCAGCTTCCAGGTAATGAGTAGCCAAGGCCAGGCTGAGGAGTTCCTCTTCATTTAGATCACCTACCCTCAGAATAGGTCTTTTGACCATGCCCTGAAGTGCCTCCACCAGGGATACATTTAGGCCAGTGTCTGTATCTTGGTTGATATAAATCAATTGAAGGATGATGATTTCAAGAAAAAGTGCAAGATACATTTACGAATTCCTCAGAGGATCCAGCATGCAACACTATGTCTGCACATGAGCCACTGTCTGGGAAGCATGGCATCTGAGGAAAGCAGGGCTGAAAGTATTCCACCTACTTTTGCATGCACTCTGTTGAGTGTAGGAGGAAAAAAGTAACCCAGCTGCTCCCATAGGACAATATACAGTACTGGCAGGCATATAGTCTGTCAGGCTTCCCATAAAGAGACGATGGAAACAATTTTTAAAAGAAAGGAAAGGTGGGGGGAGGAGGGGAGGAAAAACTCTTTAGGTTTTTTTAATTAAAGGATTCAAATAATCTGCATCTGAATTACTTAGAGAATATAAAATGAGAAATTATTTGGTATGTCTAAGATTATTTTCAAAAGCTAGAAATCTCTTATAGACAATACCGAGAGTTTATTTTGATATCATTTGCTGCATTAATGTACGCAGGACTCTTACATGATGAAATAGGTATTTTATATTTTTTTTTATATATATGTTATTTATGTCCTCTATTACATTTTGACCTGATGCAAAGTACACTAATGTCAGTGGGAGTTTTTCCATAGAGTTCAATGGACTCTAGATGAAGACTTTACTGTTCATGTGCTAATAATACGAGACAGGTCCTTCAATTGTTATTTCCTCTAGAGATCAAATTCAGATACTGGAATTCTGAACTTCCTTTGGAGCTGATGAGTCAATTATGGAGGGTATGGTTGTTACTGATATGCGATCCATCTATATTTTAGTAAAGGGAAGGAAGTGAAGCAAACTGTGTGAACTACTTCAGAGGGTCAATTTATCTGCTAGGCTTTTCAAATGCACAAGTCGTTTGAAGCTTACAGGTGCTGCACGCAACATGCATCAGAACAAAACACCCTAAGAAACCAAAAAAAGAGAGGAGAAAGAAAGAGAAGAAAGAATGATAGAAAGAAATGGCAAAAGAGAAATAACGAAAGAAAGACATAGCAAGAGAGAGAAGGGCTGAAAGACAAATAAAGAAAAATAAATAAATAAAGTAGAAAGCAAAAGCCCTTACTGAAGTGATCTTGAAAACTTGAACCTTTTTCCAGTGAAAGAACTACCTTGTGCCATTTACAACTTTTGGATAAACTGAATCATATGACAGACTATATTCCACAGGTTTATGAACATTTTTATTCTGCTTTTCAAGTATAAGTTAGCTCCAGGAGGAACTGAAAGTGCTCACCGCCCCCAAAATCAGATCTTGATTGCCTATTTTTTATTAAAATGCACTCCTTTTTCTCCACCCTCTGACTAGCACAACTTAACTGTATAGAGCAAGCATATGCATGTATGGAAAACAAAGGAAGTAGAGGGAAATAAACTCTATTAAAGATGATGGTAGCATTAACAGCTGTTTCTAAATCAGCACTTACAAGCCACTCGATTGCGCACATGTGCTTACTGGCACGAAAGCACAGTTTCTTTTCCCTTAGTCAACAAGTTGTTTAGCATCTGCCTCTCCACATCCGATGATTACACTGTTACTTGATGATGATTTCACATTGCACATCTCCTGATCTATCAAGATCAATGTTTTTCCTGTGAGCAATTTATTTTAAGGTCTACTCTGTAGGAACCAAGGGCGGAGATTCAAAACAGGGAGGTTGATAGTGTCAGCGTCTACATTACTAAAGCAACTATTATATACTTAAAAGGTATAGGCCCTTAGTAGATGTAAGGGCCACATTATGTGCTCTCTTGCACATATATCTTCAGCAGAACTTCATGATTTGGACATCAACAAACCATTCTGTTTCCAAATAAGTGTATCACCTAAAACTCTGATTTATTACTCATTCAGCAAAGCACTTTGGGCACAGCAATATTAAGAATAATTGACTTCTACTATGCTCTAAAATGCAGATGCATCCTTTTGACATGGGATTTTAGCATTCCTCACTTACAAAGAAAAGCTAAACAGATACTTTCTATAATTAATTAGTATTTCTTAATAAGAGATTCTTGGCTGAAAAATTAAAGCATTACTGAATTCAAACTTCCTTAGCTGCACTATCTGCTGTCCTTATTTTAAGAAAAAAAAGGTATGTCTTATTCAGAAAGCTCTTCTCTGAAATTAAAGATCTTTCCTAAAACAAGATTTTCTGTTCCAGGTTTTAGTGGCATGAGTCCCAAACAAGATTAAATTTTGAGGTCTGATATCCGGCAAACTTTAAAAATTAGAAACCAGATCTCTGTGCTAGTTGAAATTGTATTTTGCTATAAGGGAGGCATATTTCTAAGTATGAGTCTTTGAAGTCAGTATCCTAAATTCCACATTTTATTACAGCTAAATGATGTGTCAGGAAGACCACATCACCAAGCCTTTTAAGCATGCTGCCCGTGGTCGGCCATTGTCCGTTTTCTTTTCTTTCTTTTTTTAATTTGTCAATTTACTTTCCCCTAATGTAGACAAACATACAGGTAACAAAAAATAACCCTGAAATTTAAAAATAAGAAAAAAAAAATTACTTCTCAACTTTCTTTGGCTTTGAAAACATTCCTATTATTTTTAGATAGTACATTCATGCTGCCAAGCTTTAAAGAAAGTCAAACTTTTGAACTTTACAAAAATCACTGGTGTTATACAGATGAAATTTACCTTTTATATATATATAAAATATATAGTATTTTTCATGATAGCTTATTCAACAAACCTATTAAAGCAAATAGGAATATAAACCCAGAAAGTTTCTTTTCCCATTCAAGACTGCGAATAAATATAAGGGTTGGAATAATCAAATCTATTAGTTAAAAATATTTACAGTGATGATAGTCAGAGCTATCAGTCCAGTAACTAAAGATAACATGAGATTTTAAGTAATTCAGATGGATTTCAGTCATGCTGGATACATGAGAGAGTAAGTTAGGATAGTTTTATTTGATTAAACTTAGTTTTCTTTCTTATATGATTTGATGGAATTCCAATTTCTATCAAGAAAAACCCCCAACGTCTTAAAAATCTTAAATGTATTTTGAACTTAAATCCAGTTAAATAAAAAAAAAAATTCTGAGTATTAAATGTGTTCTTAGTATCATAAAGTAGTACCAAAATATATCAATTGGAGAAAATTAACTTTTCTTTGGAAATTAATGAGTGGTATCAGAGCCTTCTGATTAAAATTGCTGAAGTCACCTGCTCACTAATTGAAAGCAATCTGCTCTGTGTTATATTACAGGACTTCACGCTGAATGTGCAGAAGCACTTTGCAGCAGCTGTTGAGAACAAGGGGAGGTTTTGGCAGGTGCACAAAGGACAGCTGGAGCTTTTGGCACCCAGGAAGGTGTAGGAGTGAGTTCTGGGTTTTCGTTACATAGAAGTCAGTTGAGGTTTGGGTACTGCTTAGGTGACACATTCTCCTTTCTACCTCCCACGTTTAGAGACAGATGGAATGGACATTAGAGACCACTGATAGGAGTATTTAATTTCAGTTTCAAAAGTTTTTGAGACCTTCTGAGAACATCCAAAGCCAGTCCACCTTCTCCACCAGTGATGTTCTAAATCAATTTTATGATGAAACAGCTAACCCTAATCAGCAAAAAACTCTCTTAATTATGTTTCACTATACTTAAGCAGAATCGGACATGTTGTTTCATATTCTTCCTCCTACTGGTTTGCACAAAATCTAGGGGAGTACTTTTTGTCCATAAGCAAAGAAAGGCAGTTTGTGAGGCTGCTGTGTGAACTCTCTCCACCTTATTCTCCTGTAATGTATCTTTTTAGAGTCTACCTTCATCCAATTTCTCTGCATATCTATAGAAATCAACAGAAGAAAGACATGGTGGAAAACTAGTATGTGAGGACAATTGTCCTCTGATGAACTTTGCCTCTTCTTTATATAGAAGTTTACTTGCATGAAAGACTAATGTATAGAGCATGGCCAAGAAGGCAAACAGCATCCTGGCCTGGATCAGGAACAGTGTGCCCAGCAGGACCAGGGAAGTGATCATGCTTCTGTGTTCAGCACTGGTGAGGTCACATCAGGAATACTTTTTCATTACATTTTGTTCACTACAAGAAGGACATTGAGGTACTGAAGCACGTCCAGAGAAGGGCAACAAAGCTGGTGAAGGGTCTGGAGAACAGATCTTATGAGGAGCAGCTGAGGGAACTGGGATTGTTTAGTCTGGAGAAGATGAGGCTTTGGGAAGACCTCATTGCTCTCTGTAACTCCCTGAAAGGAGGTTTGGAGTGAGGTGGGGACCAGTCTCTTCTCCTTAGTAGCCAGTGACAGAACAAGAGGAAATGGCCTTAAATTGTGCCAGGGAGGTTTAGGCTGGGTATTGGGAAAGATTTTGTCATTGAAAGAGTAGTCAGGCATTGGAATAAGCTGTCCAGGGAGGTGGTGGAGTCACCATCCCTGGAGGTGTTCAAAAAATGTGTAGACGTGGCACTTTGGGACATGGTTTAATGGCTGTTGTGGTGTTATATCAATGGGTGGACTCAACAGTCTTTGAGATCTTTTCCAACCAACATGATTCTACAATTTTATTTCATTAGAAAAAAAAAATCTAATATGCATCACTGCATCCATTTTGCACAGATCACCTGAGTGTGAAAGTTAAAGACTCTGGGCAATCAAGACTGGCTTTTGAGTATGTTGCTGCTTTTTCTGCTACTACTTTACAATGAGGAAAGGCAAATGTCAAGAAGCAGAAAATAGCCTCTGACTACAGCCCCATCACATTCCTTCAGGGCTCTATGGCTTTGGAATCTATCTCCCTGCCCAGGTAAGAACTTTCCTCATTGGTATCCACTTAACTAGTTCCACACTTCATTTTGTCAATCCCAGAGGGACCTTGCTGCTTTCCAAAACAAGCTAGCCCTGAGTCTCTTAATGGTAAACTAGTCTCAAAATCAACAGCCAGTTTAAAAATCAGTAAGCTTCAAGAAGCTGCAGCTGTTTCTAGCAGTGCCTGACTTGAGGAGATGGAACCAGTGAAATGAGGAAGTGATTCTACATTTTTCAATACCTTGCATTAAAAATAAATAAATAAAAAAAATTTAAAATCTCCTTTATTCCACTTGTTCATTTGTATCTCTCCTATACCACTTGTTCCTCACTGATTTCTTCTCTCTGTCTCTTAAAGTGGCCATAAAAGACAAATCTAAAAAAGTCCTATCTTTTTAAGCAGGTGACAGAACAAGCCTCGTCTTTCTCAACTTGTGTCTAGAGAATGTGCAGGGGTAGGGGACAGGGAGCCTTACTCACTTGGTAAAAGCAGCTGTATGACCTGCTAATATTTCTGTCTATATTGCATATGCTGCTTGGCATAGACAGAGGTTTCTCCCCACCCAGAACCTCATGGGGTTTCTCTGCAGGTGTAGGGTCCATTCACAACTAACAGCTTGAAGCACTTGGATCTTTGCACATGGAATTGCTTGTTCAAATTCTATCAGTGCTGCAAAAGTAAATATGCTGTTTGAAGCTTTGCCATGTACTTCTTGAGGAAGAATTATCATACACATCAAACTTAGGCATGAGTTTTAATTAAGTTTTCCAGGAGCATTCTTTCCCCTCAAAAAAACCCCAAAGAACTGAGTTAGCACAGTAACTCTTACTGCTGGTATTTATATTCCTCAAGACAAATATAAAAGTATTAGTGAGTTTTATTTTATTAAGACTGTTACTTTAAATAAAACAATCCAAAGGATTTCAAGCCACACAGGCTTATTATTATAGTGTGTATAGAGAGTGCTTAACACATGGAAGCTTGGAATGAGCAGCTGCCTTTCAGAGATGTGACAGCACAGTGAATCAGACAGACATGGACAGGTTTGTCCTATCAATACATTATTTTAATTTTGTTTGAAAGTATAGAGGGGAATAATGTCACCACCTAACCTAAGAAATCTAGTTTCCTAAAGTAGGAAACTAGATTTCCCAAAGTAGTTTCCCAAATCTAGTTTTGTAAAGTAGGAAAGTAGTCATACTGTGTGATGCAGAGAGAGAGATTTACTCTTCCAAAGCTGGTTCAGAACAAACACCTAACTGAGGATCATTGAACTCCCTGGTGTCTCACTGTGGTGACTATAGTGAGTAACTCTCTCACTTTCTCAGTCAAGTCTAAAAAAATGCAGCGGTTAGCCTCCCCTGAGCTACGCGGTGATAAAAAGTTTTTAGTGAATTCACTTGTAATGAAAGATTGAGGTAACTGGATCTGGAGGAAACTTATCTAATGGAAAAATGTACTTATTATTTGTATAGTCCTAAAAATGCAGTGCTACAGTGTAGGCTATGGTACTATACCAACATTGTCCAAATCCATTTAAACAATAATGCTGTCTGCTTCCCTATCTGGTAGAAAAAGGCATTATGAATCTTCTTCCTTTGGCCGCCATGCATATTGTACCATGATGGGGTGAGCAGCAAACAGAGACACATAAGCACTCTTCATTTTGACACATATTTTTCCTTTGTCTATGCAAAACTGATGGCTTCTATAAATGATTGGTGGCTTCTTGGTGGGTATTGAATATTAAAGCAGAGTTCAGTCTGACTAGGTGGGATTTTCTGTTTATGTTGGCGAACACAAGCATTACATCTTTGGACTGTTTATTCCGGTAACCTTAGCTAGCCTGCAGAACTGCAACATTACTCTTTTGATTAGCTCCATGCAAAAGGATCTTGTGAGGTGGAAAGATCTCCTACTCCTTCTATATTTGGCAGGACCAACTCCATAAAAATTTTGCCACACCTCTGATACCCCACTGCAGCTGCTTCCTCTCCTCATCCCACAGCAAGATATTAAAAAAGCTTGCATGGAACCTTCTCCAACTTTATCTGGATGTACAAAAAAGCCAAGAATGTGCTTGTCAAGGTTACAAATACCTAGGGAGCTAAGATAGTTTTTAGTTTAACTGGCTCTTCAAAATAAAATAGAGGCCTGCCAGCTGAAAATTATTAACTGTTGGCTGAGCAGGGATTGTAAGTGCACTCTATAGGAGATGAAGCAGGAATTATATGTACCCGTACTGCTGGAATTCTTACCATAATAGAGCCATCCTACCACCAGATGTGTTTATAGTGCTCTCAAAGTGCACTCTTAATATCTAGGCAATTGAGGCCCTTATTTCATTTCATCCTCCTGTGTTGTAACTCAGGTTTCCCTTTTAGGGAGTGATAGGATTACTTCCTTCTCCCAATCGATATGTTGTGAGGGCTTTTTTCCCATTATTATTTTAGTGAAATGGCCTTCCATAAGTCAGGTATGTTTGAACTGATCTTGTAAGTTGTTTCAAAAGTCAAATAGAGACTTACTTTGATGACTGTAGAAAACTTTAATACCTTTATATAGCTTTTTAAATGTGGGCAGACATATGTTTTTTTCTACAGCTTGTTTAAATGTCAGAAAGGTAATTATGAAGTGTAAGTTGGTCAGTGCCTCTTTAAGCAGTGGCGTATGGTTGAAATTATCACTACAGTCAAGAGGAAGATAGAGCTTTCTTACGATAATAGGTTCCATTACTTATCTCACATCTTGGGAAATAACTGAAAGTTGTAAATTTAGGATGACCCAACAGTACCTTCTCCAGATTACTTCTTGGTTTTCTGCCTTCTGAATAATATGGTGCTTGTAATTTTTTTAAAAACATAGCAAAACAATTATGCTAAACATGAACATCAGGGCTCCAGTCTGCTTTCAAACCCATTTCCTGAGCGGATACATAACATCACCCAATAGTCACTGCTAGTTTTTGTTATCGTATTACATCAAGTGACTTTTGGTACTCAGTCTGCAAGTTCAATGTTTCACGAGAAGTTAAGAGAGCTTCCAACACACAGATAGGTCTACAGTCTGATGAGATTGAGGCTATCACTGACCAATTCCCATCAAATTGGCCAGTACATTTTTTTAGATTTATTTATCACTGCTCAGCTAAGACAAGAATCCATTCCTCCCCCCTTACCTGTCAAAATCTCACATGGAACTTAACCTACTTAGCTTACATAAGTCAAAATGAAAAAGACAAAATTTTATCAATTGTTTGAAACAAAACAGTGTGCATTACAAATAACAAAGTAACTGAAAATCACTCCAGTGGAACCTGGCAACATGTTAAAGTGAAACTGACTTCTTAACATCCTGGAGGAAACAGCCATTCTCTAGAAGCCTTAAAAGAAAAGAAGTTTCTCTTGCTTGAATGAGTAAAATGTGTTCATATGAATAGAAAACACAGACATTTCACTGAGATGTCTACTTACAGCAAATGTTAATGAAACTGAAGAACGTTGCAAAACTTCTCACATTGCAAGTTCACAAATCATAGTGTTATTCTATACCTTCTCTTGAATATATCATTATCTTACTGATGGTTTCTGAAGCAACCCCTCAACCCAATGCTGATTCCTGAAGAAGGCATTACTAGTCAATCATGAGTTGGCAAAAAGCCTTCCATTTTAATGATAAACCCATGGGTAATATTTAATCAGATTTGATACACTTGAGTCCAGTATCCTAAATGTCTTTACCAGAACACATTTAAATAAATGTATTGTTGATATAATTATTAGTTGAAATGTGACTAAACTACCTATCTAGTGTGTTGGGACCCAGATCCTGAAACACATCAATACATGCTTAACATTAATATTTCCATTAGAAATTAATGTGACAACACACACAATGAAACTTGAGCACATGCAGAAATGTTTCCTGGACCAGGCTTTGGTGAGCAAGAAACCAACAGCAGAGATAAGAAATTCCATTGTCTACTCTGCTTTCACAGTGCAGAGTAAGATAAAGTGGTTTAAAATGCCTGTATATTCCAATTTTGTTTGTGTTCCCATTCTTGCTGCCATCTGGAAACAGGCTGTTCAGAAACTCTGGACAAATGGCAAGTGCATATATTTAGTAGACTAAAACAAGATGCTCATATTTGTTGCATGCAAGCAAATCAACTCTTTGTGCATGCAGTATTTGGGACCTATCACTTCTTCAGCCACATCAGTGTGGGCAGATTAGAAAAGACGTGCACCAGTTAAACAGACGTGTTGCTTGTGTTTGTATCTTCCATCTCTGCCTACTAGATGAGGCTAATTTGTAGCTAGTGCATCTAATTTGTAGCTAGTGCATCCAATTTGTAGCTAGTGCATCTATAATATAAATTACTTGCACAGTGGAGAGATTATAAATGTATGCAATTCTGCTATAAGCACTCAACCTGATACATCAACATATCTATCAATAACAAAGAAGAGCGATACTATGAGTGGCTTCTAACTGCTGGTAAATATTGAGCAAGAATTTAAAGTGCATTATTTTTCATCAGTACCTGTCTTTCAGTGAGGTCAAGGTTTACTGCTATCTCATATCGCCTCAGCCTGGTCAAATAGTTATGATGAGCAAACTCTGCTTCTAACTCTCTGATTTGCTCCTTGGTGAAAGCTGTCCTTTCCTTCCTGGGTTTACTGTTGACCTCTGACTTGTAGTTTCCTTCCTGGGAATCTGAAACAAACAAGCAAGCAAACAAACAAACAAGGTTAAGAAAAAGATGCAACAACAAGTGTATAGCTAAAGAGGAAACAACCCCCAAAATAACAACATGCTTAAGTTACATTCTTCAAACTTCCTTCTCTCAGAAACTCACCCTTGCCATCACGCCTATGGATTCTTTGCTGGAAATCAGGAAAGTAGCAGTAATTCTAACAGATGTGAGCTGCTGCTTCCATTCATAAACATCAAACCTTAGTTTGAAACCTTGAAGTGTTTCATTTCCTAATTATCTATAGAATTTCTGCAAAGCTTCAACTCCTTCCCACTTCTGGAAACTCTCAGTGCATCCAGCCATTACAGGATGTGTATCATTTGATTAGTGTCTTAATGAGTAATACTTCAAGAATCTCTCTCTTGTATCACTTCACTAATACCTTAAGCCAAAGCTCTATTTTGAAGAACACTCTTTAAGGATTAGTCCAGTTACACTTTCAGGGAAAGGTAAACCACAGGAAATTCAACACACACCAGAAAGAAACTGTTGAGTGCATCCCATGTGATGAGATCTCATCCTACTCATGCCACAGTGCAGGTAGGGAGGTTATACAACAGCTGGTATCAGTACAGGAAATCTGCCACCACTACAGCTCATTACCTATGGAATACTTGGGCGACAATCAGAGAAGCTTTGCTGAAAGTTTCATTATCACCTTCCTGATTCCTTTGACTATCAGAAGCAGGTACTTTTCATCCTGAGCCAAACTACTGAACTCAGTGACAATCATTCTGTTCATGTCTGTGACACTGTTTAAATAAATTAATAAATTGTTAAAAATTATTTCATTAATTAAAATAAATCAAGGTCAAATTATTACCAACAAAACAACAACAACAAAAGAGAGAAGAAAAAAAGAAAATGGAGAATGAGAGAGTGGAGGGAAAAAACCAAGGGCCAGACATTTGTAAGTTTGGGTATAATAAAACACCTATAAACCCCAAACTAGCATATTGGTAGGAGAATCATTAGTCAAATTCTGGCTCCATGGACCATCTTAAAAATGTCACAGATAAATTCACACTTCAGCTGCTGATTTAAATAGAAACCTGCATCAATATCCAAATGAACAGGCCTGCAAGAAATCAGTCCCTGGACTCTGTGTCAGATGAATCATCAATGTGCCTGAAACTGTCCAGCTGGCCAGTGAGTCTGGTTTCAAAACTACAGTCAACTGTCTACATTTTATAAAGGTATAAATATATTTTCACTTTTTGTGAGTTACTCTGTTGCTTGGAAGGGAACTTTCTTTTTTAAATGAGAACTGTTGATGCTTGACTTAGTCCTATAGTCATTCATTTAAAGTGTTTCAAAACTAAAGGGTCACAAATCAGTAAACTTCTTAACTTGTGCTGATATGACACTCAGAGCTTTGCCTCAAATGTGCAGCGTACTGATGGTTGTGTGACGGAGGGTACCCACTAAAGTTGTTGGGTGGATTTGGGAGCTCTTCAGCCACAGCTTGAGTAGAGATTTCTGAGGTAGAACTCCATCAGAAGACACTCCCATCTACTACAGTGTGGGGCAAAAGTCAACACAGAAACCATATCAAAACTACCTAAACCTAGAAGTTCACATTTCTTCCTTCATCCTAGCTGGAGAACTCCAGTCACTATGACATCACTCCACATGTACATTGCTTCTGTTCCTTGCAACTTTGTTGGCCACCTCATTCTGAGGTGTACATACTATGTAGATGACCTGACCTTAAACACCTGTATCAGCATTTTAATGAAACACTGAAGAGAGAGACCTAAATATTTTTCCTTAGCCTTCAGACTTACCTTTCTTATACCATCAGACATCTATTTCATACATGTTTAAAAGCAGGTGGGTGTGCATAACTATTTATCTGCAGTATGACACAAATGCATTTCATGCAAGACATTGCTAAAGTCCTTCTAACTGTTTTTGCAAACATGTGCCAGTGTGAAGCCATAAGCTAAGAAGTCTTCCCATGTCAGTACTTGCTGCAAGAAAGATCCATGGCTCTCTGGTTTCGAAACTAATGTTGTGACTTTAAATAAAAGTAATGTACCTACAGATGACACTGATATCATATTGAAAATTAAGTACTAGAAATGAAGACATAAGCCTGGAAATAAAGCAGAAAGAGTGTGTAAAAACTTGGTAGCTGCTGCTATCATGAATGATTGAAGGGAAAAACTTCAGAATTACCCATCCAAATGTTTCTCAGAGTATGCTTATCTCTGTAAGTCACTCAAATTTATAACACAAGCAATTTTTATGCAAGAAGATAGTTCCATGAGAAAACTGAATTATTGTATAGCAAGTGAAACCATAAAGGACCCAAGTCATTGTTCGAGTTAATACTCATGGTTCTGAGTTCCCAATATACAAGCACAGTTAGCATCTAAACTCTAGGTTCCTAGGATACTAATGTACAGAAGGGGAAATGCAGCTGCAAGGGTAGCATTTGTCCTTCATCTTTGCCAGCAAAGGATTCAGTGCTGCTAGCAATGTTAGCCCACACAGATCCTGTGCAGATATAAGCTGCTTGGACAACTGGTTTAGACATTTCTGTCATTGCTGGATACTTCCTTTCAATCAGTGTTGGATTTTCAGTGCCTGGCAGCTACAATTTTGTCAGCAGTATGATCTCATCAACAGACTGACACAGTGGAAAAGATTCCAGTTTTAATTTATTTGTTGTGAATGTCATTGAATGCATCTGTAACAGCCAAGATACTCTGAAAAAAACCAAAACCAAAACCAAAACCAAACCACATGTGGTATATTCAAACATTGCTGAAAGCCAAAGTTGGAGAGGAGTACAAGAACGTAAGGCAGGTACACCAAAACCTGACTCTTTCTCAGTACTGAGGTTCACACAACAGAACAGGGGTAATCCTAGGAAACTTGTTTCAGGAAAGATCTGCTGAAAATGCATATTAAAAAATACTTAGGTGGATACTAGTTAGGTGAACACTAGTTATGAGTTCTCGCTGTCATCTGACTTTGCTGCACTAGTACTGTGGTTTCTGTACAGATTGCCTTTTACTTCCCATTGACATCATGCTGCTCAGAATAGTAACCTTTAAGAAATGTTACCTCCATACTTTTGATTGTTTGAATTTCCAAAGCAGTAAAACTAGCTTTTCTGATTGGTTCTTTTTAACAAGCTCTTTAGAGGCAGAATCAGGAGCTCCCATTGCTTTCTGACCTTCAGGTCTGTTTGTGTCACCTGACTGGCTTCCCTTTGGTGGAAAATGGGTGGGAGACTTGGAAGAGATTTTTGGCAGAACTCATGTCAGTCTACATCTGGCTTGCAGCTGTTGCAACTAAAACAAGAAAAAAGTCCCAACAACCTCAGTTTTCTTCTACTGGCTACATCCTATGCCAAATGGTAGGTGTAGAGGCAGAGAACAAAGCCTAGGGGGATCTAAGTTACACTCCTTGCCTCTCAAAAGGCACATGTAAAATACATACAGATGGTACAAACCACTTGATGAAAAATACAGCAATCTATATTGTCTGTCTTCTGCCTTCTCCCAGACAAATTCTGGCACACGCTCAGAAGATGTAGCCTACATGCAGGTATTAGTACTTTATCAGTCTCTCTTTTGCAAACCTTTGTTCTTTGGATGTCAAGTAATGCAGGCAGTTAAACACTGTGTTCTGCTTTGCAGGTCACACCTCTCTCAGAACTTTTTTTATCAGTTTTCAAAAATTCCAGGCAGTATCTTTACTCTCTCCTGTTAGACAAAAGTGCTAACTGATGTAGAAAGTACTACTTGGAAAGACATTCAGTGTTAGAAATCACTGCTCTACAGATTATTTGGGGGCATATATTTTTCCTAAGTTTATTAATAGCTCAATTAAAAAAATGAAAACAATAAAAATAAAAGAAAAAAATCATTATTACTTGTACTATTCCCCACCCTCAAAAGTCACTTTTACTTTACTTTCCTTAAGGAAAAATCTCTGTTAATCCCAACATTTACACTGTCCTGCCAGAGGTCATGTTTCCTTCTCTCTGTATTGAGACATGAAGCAAACCAAGCAAACACAGCATCTAGCTCCTATGTGTAGAATACGTTTTGGCAATTTTGCCAAAGGCCTGCTCACAGAACAGGGAAAAGAGACTGATAGAAGATCTGTGACAGAAAGATCTGCTGCTAACTGGGTAGGGTCAGAATCACAGGTGAAATGTGCAAGAAGCACCTACTATTTTTTCTTGGATTAGTTCAATAGCTGATGTGCCTTCATTTCTCAGACAGAAATGAGTTTTCAGTTAACTGCAGTGTAGGATCCCAGAGAATAAAATTCAGCAATAAGTCAGATTGGTAGTTCTCTGTTAGCAGTTTCATATGGTTTTTGGATCCTGACAGCAAGTAGTGACAACAGTCACTAATAATTTGTGACCAAAAGGCCATTGGGATTTCTCCCATAACCTGTTATTCAACATCCAGATTTTCCACTTTGACTCACAGCATTTGACACTTACTCTCAGAAAATCCCTACTATGTCCCTGCTGATTGCAAGAAATGTTGGACTACATAACCTTTAAAGGTCTCTTACAACTGAAACTGTTCTATGAGTCCACGAACAACCTATTTCTAAACTTATTTCACTACATATTTATAGTGAAGCATGGTAAATTATATGTGTTTAATTGCATACCTGCCATAAATTATGTTCAAGTGTTTGCAGAGAATTACTACATGGCTATTTATTTTATAAAAGTAATCTATGCAAAATAATCAATGCAAGAAGCTTGTCCCTTTACTAGTTTAATGCTGTGTGAAAGAACATTTCTTTCAACTTTAATTCCTCTATGTTTGTTTAAAACACTGCCATCTAAACAAAAGCTTTAGAGCCTCTAAACATCAGCAAGACATAAAAATTATGTATGACTCAGAGCAAAATGCCTTTTTTTTCCCCTTCAATTAACAATATTGAACTTACAAAAACCATGAGGGTAGTGGAACACTGTAACAGGTTGCCCAGGGAGGTGGCTTAGGCCCCATCCCTGAAGACATTCAAGATGAGGCTTGACAGGGCTCTGGGCAACCTGATCTAGTTGCTTACTGCAAGGGGTTGGACTAGATGACCTTTAGAGGTCCCTTTCAACCCAGGGGATTTCATGATTCTATGAAAACTACTATCAGGGCAATAATAGAGCAAAAAATCTGAAATATACATATGAAGAAACTGTTGTGCTATTAAAGTTGCAAAGGGGTATTATGAAAGAGAAAACAACTTTATTTTTTAATTCTCAGAAGTACATACTGGTATCCATCTGTACTGCCTAATCTAGTTGTTTCTGATATCTTATAGTTAATTATATTTTCTGACAAAATGAAGTACTTACTGAGACACAAGCAAGGAGCTGGCATGAAGGTTTCCATATGGTTCCTATTGATTTGCCAGTAACTACATGTGAGAACAAGATTTACCCAGAAATAGTAACTTTCAAACATTTCTTACATTTAATAGAGAATACTGTGCAGTTTTTCCATGTTATTTTGTTCTATTTCCATTTCAAAGTTGCTCAGAATTCATATGTAAACTTACCCTGTGTCCAAAATACTGCCCATTGCTCTGTATGATCCTATTTTAAATTCTTACTCCCTACTTTTAACAATTAGTTAAATCCAGGGCTCAATGAAACTGCATAGCCCTGCAGATTGCTTTGCTGCACCTATTCGTGTTGGCACCAGTTGAGACTAGGCAACCAAATACTGCAGATTTAACTAATCTATTTTTGTTTCATCATTTTATTTTCCTTTAAAATTATTTCAATAATATTCTTAGAAAATTTTGCTCAGCTAAATGTACTGTTCCAAATCACTGAACATATTCAGAGTGCCTGTTTTGAGAAAGTCATTAGAAGTATTTCTGGATTTAACACATCCAAGTGCCGGGTTCTGCACATTGGCCACAACAACCCCAGGCAGTGCTACAAGCTGGGGTCAGAGTGGCTGGAGAGTGGCCAGGCAGAGAGGGACCTGGGGGTACTGGTTGACTGTAGGCTGAACATGAGCCTGCAGTGTGCCCAGGCAGCCAAGAGCACCAATGGCATCCTGGCTTGCATCAGGAACAGTGTGGCCAGCAGGAGCAGGGAGGTCATTCTGCCCCTGTACACTGCACTGGTTAGGCCACACCTTGAGTCCTGTGTCCAGTTCTGGGCCCCTCAGTTTAGGAAGGATGTTGTCTTGCTGGAGCATGTCCAGAGAAGGGCAACAAAGCTGGTGAGGGTTTGGAACACAAGCCCTATGAGGAAAGGCTGAGGGAGCTGGGGTTGCTTAGCCTGGAGAAGAGGAGACTGAGGGGTGACCTTATTACTCTCTACAACTAACCGAAGGGAGGCTGTAGCCAGGCAGAGGTTGGCCTCTTCTCCCAGGCAGCCAGCACCAGAACAAGAGGACACAGTCTCAGGCTGCACCAGGGCAGGTTTAGGCTGGATGTTAGGAAGAAGTTCTACACGGAGAGAGTGGTTGCCCAGTGGAGGTGGTGGAGTCACCTTCATTGGAGGTGTTCAGGAGAAGACTTGATGGGGTGCTTGGCTGCATGGTTTAGTTGTTGGGTGGGTTGGATTGGTTGATGGGCTGGACGTGATGATCTTGAAGGTCTCTTCCAACCTGGTGTATTGTATTGTATTGTATTGTATTGTATTGTATTGTATTGTAGCTGCTATTCACTAAATGTATTTAGGGAATCCTTTCTGAACATAGGAAGAAACAGGGTTGTCTCTTCCATAATTCACAACTCTGCATGTGCAAATAGGCAAAGCTGTACAGTAGCACAAGTACAACATGAAAATTCCATGAATCCTTCTTTTCATTCTAATGAAAGTGAAGTTTTGTTTGCTTATTGAGTTAATGCTTTCTAACCAAGTCTGTGACAATTTGCTATTTAAAACAGCCCTACATCCACTCCCAAAAAAACCATGAACTGGCACAGTAAAACCTGTGGGTCTTCAGAAACACTTTCTGTACCATCCAAATGCATTACCTACTAGTTATTGCTGCCAACTTTTTTTGTTGTTAATGCCTCCTGAAAGCAGAAGTTCAGGAATTATGCTGCTGTATTGGAAACACTGATTCATAATGCTGCTAATGCTCCAGGTTGTTGAAGATACCTGTGATGGAAAAGATGTGTTTCTGGCAGGTCACCTGATCAGTCTAACTATATAGCATGTACATGTCACTTCTTTTTCAAACCATGCCAATATGGGAGACAACATATGAATTCACTCCTATGAACAATTACACTAGTTAGTAGATCTTCATGCAGTACTACTTGAGGTCCCAAATGTTGCATAATTACAGATTACACTAGGAAAGACTTGAAAGACACTTTTAGAAACACCTAAAAGTTTGCCTAAAATGTCAATAGAATTTCCTTTAGAGAAACCCAAAGGCTGCATTTTAATAGGACTTTATCCAGTAGGACTCCCAATTCCCACTTGGAGTTCTAGAGGTACATGTCTTACATATAGCATTGGATAACATACATGTGATGATTGCCTACCTATTGCTAAACTATTTTAATAGTTCTCTTTCAGGTAGAAGAGTTTCATCAAATGAAGGCGAGAGCTGCCGGCATCCCCTCCCCACATATTAGTAGTCCTCTTGCGTAAGAGTAATCTACAAAACTAAACCAAGACATTTTCCATGCAGAGGCCTCTCAGAACAAAGACATGCCAGAGGAGAAAACAGTAGTTAAGATATGAGCTTACATAATCTTCCTTTTCTTGATTCTCACCTCCTATACAACTCCAATAGAGACTTTTCTAACCAAAAGACGCAGAATAGGAATGAACAGCAACCAAACACCACACTTTGCTTGCCCTGGTCATCATCAATGATCTGATGAAAGCCCTTCCCTGCACAGCAGCTGTATCAGAACTCCAAAGAAGCATTAAAATACTCCTTTTGGCCCTACTTTATTGCAATAAAATACTTAGGGAAAGATTTTTCCTGCGAAGATGGTACATGAAGGATTTAAAGTAGTACAAACCATAGGGAAGTGGCTGATTAAGAAGAGAAAAGAGTATATGACACACAGAACTTATTTAGATAATCACCTCTCAACACGTCTTATCTCTCTAAAATTCTGGCTTGAATTTTTTGTTTTAAGCTTTGGGAAGCAGGAAGACTCTTGTCCTGCCAAAAATACCTGAGTAGCCAACAGTCAGCGTTCTGGGAATCAAATTTAACAAAAGACCATATTTAATTCATGTGCAGAAAAAAGGGAAAAAGAAAACAAACAAACAAACAAGCAAAAAACCACCACACAACCAAAATCAAACCACACCAACCAAACAAAAAAAATAATCCCCAAATGCAAGCAAACAAACAAAACCCCAAAACACCTAAAATACTTTAATGTTAAAGAGCACACTCTGAATGTTTTAATTCTTCTGGCCAGTGAGCTTTCTGTGGAGGTTCTTTATCACAAGTATCTGTAACTCGTTGTCACAGTGTGACCGTTTTAGGCTGTGCCTTTAAGAAAGGGACAGTTGCTGAAACACTCTGGCTGAATGTTTTGGAATAGTAACAAAAACAAGATATTCTAAACAAATTTCATTGGTAGATTGGTAGAATGCAACTTTAAGTTTCAGTTCTGTTTGAATTTCAGTTCAGTTCTGTCTGTTCCTGTCTGCCTGTCTGTTTTCAGTCTCTCTCTGAGCAGCTGCTGCTGGACGGAGTCAACCTTGAACTAACAGATAAGAATAATTCTTGCATATGCTTTGAGCTAACAGAATTTTCCTCCTTAAGAATTACCTTTTCTCTCTCTCTAACCCTTTTTGGGTAAAAAGGGAGGTAGGGGGAGAGAGGGGGTACAAGGGGGGGGGACACACACACCCTCCTGGCTGGAGGAGGGAAAGCTTTGTTCTGTATTACGTTCTTTGCTATATATTTCTGTATATATTGTAAATACTGTATATTGTGTATATATCCATCTGCATTTTATTCTGCTTGTAAATATAGCCCATTCATCTGCTTCTCTGACTGAGTTAGCCGTGGTTTCTTTGTGTGTGTGGGGAGAACTTTCTCTCACCACCACACATAGTTAAAATGTATTTCAGGTTGATCAGCTTTATATGACATAAAATACTAAAAATTTAGCTTAAGACACAGAGCCAGCAAAAGCAGAGATGAGGCTAGGGAATGGGAAAAGACATTGCAGTGACTCACTGCTAAGAAATAACCAGAGAATCAGTCTGTCTCAAATGCTTTTACTCTTTAAAACCTGTCCTTTCAAAACACTCGTAACTGCCCTCTGTGGTGTGTATAGCACCTTGCAGAACTGCAGCATCACAAATTGCTTTCCACTCCACTGTCTTGGTGAGTCTTGTGGTCCTCACAAGCAATTTCACGTGGCCGTTCCCTGCCCCTGTTGGACACAGCTCAGTGTGCCGTTACAGCTTTCAGCATGAGGCACAATGTAATCCCAGTCTGGGTCTTTAAGAACTATCAGAGACTTCAGTGCAAATGCATATGCCTGCCTATGTTTTATTGACTTGTTTTGTAAATCGTATTATCCCCCAGAAAGCACTAAAGTGAAGCCAACAGGCACAGCTGTCCTCATAACATATCTTAGTAGATATCCAGACTTTTTTTAAGAACAAAACAACGCACACACACTGTCCTACCAAGCAGGGTTGCTGTTCTGGGTGTATTCCACTGTTTCATTCACAGCTTACTTTACAACATTGTATTGAAGCATAACACTAACTATAAAAATGGAAAAACAGTGGAAAGAGCTTTCCACATGCAATTAAATGGAATTACCTGTCTTTCAGGGGAAACTATAATTAAAAGGGTTATAAAATACATTTTTGGGGTGTTTAGACTATTTATACCATTTGCTTTCAAAATACCCATGACAGTCTCATATTTCACTTAAAACTATTACTATCTGTTAATACTAGATAGAAAATCTTCTAATCACTACTTTAGAAGTCCTGACTATCAGCTGGATTTGACTTACAAGTTCTCCTGCTTAGCAGCATGATTCGTTTTCCCTTCTTTGTGTTTTCTCAGATGGTAGAATCCATTAAAAACACCCAAAGGAGTTGTTGTGTTTGGAGCTACACAATTTCATTTTTCAAACTATAGTACAATTGTTAAGGGATGGAAAAACATATCATGAAAGAGGAAACCCAAACTCATTCTCTAAATTGTATATTGGGTAAAGGAAATAAATCTGTAACAGAAATAAAATCTAACAAACAGCATAGGTTTAAGTGTTCTGCTAAATCTATTTCACTATTCATTTTACAGTCTAGGAGAGCTTTTTGATAAATAATTTAACTTAATTGCTAACAATCAAACTTGTAAAGTTAAAGTTAGTGACTCATAATGGAAAGCTTTGGCAGAGTGCAATAAGAAAAAAATCACCAACAACAACTTTGATGTGAGCAAAAAGCCACAACATAATTGTTTCAAGTACTTCCTATTACTTTAAGATTAGAGTGCAAGAAAATATTTACTATAAATCTAAGAGGAGAAGTCACTTCAAGTATAGCTTTTAAGATGGCAAATTTTTATGCCACCCTTTTACATAGTATCATAGTATCATAGTATCAGTCAGGGTTGGAAGGGACCACAAGGATCATCTAGTTCCAACCCCCTGCCATGGGCAGGGACACCTCACACTAGATCAGGCTGGCCAGAGCCTCATCCAGCCTGGTCTTAAACACCTCCAGGGATGGGGCCTCAACCACCTCCCTGGACAACCCATTCCAGGGCTCCACCACTCTCATGGTGAAGAACTTCCTCCTCACATCCAGCCTGAATCTCCCCACCTCCATCTTCATTCCATTCCCCCTAGTCCTATCATGTATCATAAGACTACAGCTAATGTAACTAAGAGGTTTAAACCTCCCTTAAATGTCTAAAATGGACTGCTACTGCCAAGGTAGTTGATATGCTTAGCCTTAATTTTTAATTTGGAAAGAGAAAATACAGTAATAAGGGCCTGGTTTTGAAGACTTGTCAGTGTACATAAAGTTCAGGTCTCAAGTGAGCACTCTGAGAACAGATATATTTAGAAAGAAAAAAAAAAAAAAAGGGCAAAAAAAAAAGGAAAATAATCCACCAAAACCCAGGAGTGTCCAATAATTAAGCCACAAGTCCACAATATGTTAGTCAAATCAAAAGGTCACTTAGTCCCCAGTTTAATTTCCAACTCCTATTCAGTAATGGAAAGTCTTTCTGTGATCACTACATTAATACAAAAGTAGAAACTTTTCTTTTCCCAAGTAAGAGAGGCCATTTGCACACAAATGTTGAATAATGTGGACTGGCTCTTCCATC
Organism: Picus viridis; assembly: GCA_033816785.1. Taxonomy (NCBI): domain Eukaryota; kingdom Metazoa; phylum Chordata; class Aves; order Piciformes; family Picidae; genus Picus; species Picus viridis. Next base: position 13,041,690 of record CM066574.1, on the reverse strand, counting down.
ATTCACCTCACACAACTTGCTGTGTAAAAGCTGGAGAAGAAGGGCCTTCCTGGTAATGTGCCAGTGAAACCGTCTGACAGTGCATGTGAAAGCACAGTAAAGCCTATGTATGTTTTATAATCCCAGACAGTATTGATTTTACTCTTTAAACAAAGCTCATTTAAAATACCTACCTCTACTGGGGTAAGAAAATTAAAGAAAGGGTCATTATAATTGGAGATAAAGGTTGGGGAGGTATATCTTTTTCTCCATCCTATAAGTTGCAACACTGAAAACAAGTATAAAGGTTATCTAATTCTTCTGTAAGACAACCAACATCTGACCACACATTCTCTGTTATGATCAGTTGTCACCTCCAGTAATAGTTGGGAGGCTGGAAGTGAAAAATCATCCCTCTGAAAGTGTGGAACTCCATCATTCTAAGAAATGAAAATTGCTAGTTATTTCTGTGCTCTTCTTCCCATCTATATAATCTAGGGTTGCATGCTTCACAGTAAGAGGAAGGGCAATACTTGAGATTATCAGATCACAGACACAGTGGGGGAAAGAGTAGTAAAAATATTACCACACCTACTGGAGGATGTAGGAGTGTACTCTGAAAAGTAGAGATGAAGCAATAAGGAAATCCCAGCCTATATGCCAGTAACCAGCAATTCCAGGGATGGACTTCATGCAGCAACAATGAACACTTTATTTGCCAATGCTAATGGGGTGAGGAAAGCGAGGTAGAAAAATCTGCTTCTGAATCTCAAAAAATACCTCTTGAGCTCTCATCTGGCAGCTCTGAAAAGGAGTATGTAGCAGCTCTGAAATGGCACAAATTTGAGAGATATATTATAAAGTGGAATGAAAGTCTGCAGCTTTCCAACAGAATGAGTTATAGCACTTACACACGAGCTCTTTTCAATAGCAAACTTTATTCCATTGAATTTTAAACTAGTCAGTCACAGAATTTCCACCCGATTGAATAAGATGATTGGACATTATACTATTTTCATCAAGGGTATCTTATTTTTAAATTGCACAGCTTTGAAAAGCCTTAATGCCCAGAAAGGAGCATTTCCAGGGCTTTTTACCCATGGATAACCACCCAGAATATGTGGTCTCTCACACCCATGCTCAGGATCTTGAGGCAAAGGGGATGCCTATGAGCAAGGGACTGCTTGCTTGGCATAACCATCCCAGCAATACACTGGCTGGTAGTTTCTACTGACAGACACCAAAATCTGAGCCAGTCTTAACCGTCTATTGCATGACAAAGTATTAAGAGGCAGACATCCAGTATGGAACAATTTAATTCCCTCTCTTACCCACTCTTCTGCTCAGCCTGTTTTGCTGCCTGGTTATTTAAAATGTCTAACTAGCACAATTTACATTTCCTTTCCTTTCTGTGGTCCCTAATGACTCCAGTCAGTAGAGCAAATGTCACTAAGACATGGATTTACTGTAGATGCTAGACTGAGTATGCTCTAGTACAACACAGCCCTATATAAATGGTACTTGTTGAATAACTGCATTGGGTTGTTTTACATTGTTGCAATGTTTTCCAGGGGATTTATAAGCCTCTGGGGCACTGAAAACATGGAGCAATAGCTTCTTTTGCAGATGTAAACACGGGTTTGAGTAAATAGTTAATTTATGCTGGTGTTAGAGCATTTGGCAGATGTTTCTAGTCATAAACAACCTTTCCCCATCTTTCAACACAACCCCCAAACTGGACATTGACTTTCTCTACCATCCAAAATGGGACTGCGTTCATTTCGCAAATCCGAGACAAAATTCCAAAGGAAAGGAGGTCAAAATGTTGGTCTGTTAGGGTTATGATTGTGCTGAACTCATATAAAAGATAAAAGAGCATAACATGCTGATGTATCTGATATTTTTAGGCAAGACTGCCTTGTTTCCATTAAATAGCAAGACAGCTACTGTTTAACTGAAGAAACTGATGGAAAATCCTCATTACTATATAAACAGTGATTTAGGCATAAAAGTGTTTAGTTTATGCATCTGTGCATTTAGCTGAACACTAAGCTTTTTCTAAACACAATTTTGTGCCTTCCTACTCCCATATATTTTCACTTTCTTTTTGAAAGCAGGAAATCTGTGTCTCCTCATGCCTCAAAATGTAAAACACACCCCCCAAAAAATTAATTCTTTTTGTATGATGTGTTTTACCTAGCCCACCACGGAATCTCGGTACTCAGCTCCTACATTTTACTTCCCTTAGCTTTTAAGTCACAGCAATAAAAATGTACACATAAACCAATTTTTTTTCAATGATGGCTGCCACTCGAGGTTCCACAAATTTTACCTCTTTCAAGCTGCTGTAGTCCCTCTTAAAAATCTAAATATCAACCTCCTCCTCTCTTCATTCACTTTCATGATGTCACTTTTGTAGAAAGCAGCCCGGCAGAAAAGGACTTAGGGGTGCTGATGGATGAGAAGCTGGACATGAACAGACAGTGTGTGCTTGCAGCCCAGAAGGCTAGTGGTATCCTGGGCCGTATCAAAACTAGTGAGGCCAGCAGATCGAAGGAGGTGATTCTGCCACTTTGCTCTGATGAGACCTCACCTGCAGTACTGCATCCAGCTCTGGGGCCCTCAATACAGGAAGGGTACGGACCTCATAGATCAGGTCCAGAGGAGGGCCACAAAAACAGTCAGGGGGTTGAAACACCTCTGCTACAAAGACAGGCTCAGAGAGTTGGAGTTGTTCAGGAGAAGAGAGGGCTCCAGGGAGACCTCATACAACCCCCCAGTACCTGAAGGGGGCCCACAAGAAGGATGGAGAGAGACTGTTTACAAAGGCCTGCAGTAACAGGACAAGGGGCAATGGTTTTGAACTAGAAAAGTTAGACTGGATGTTAGGAGCAAGTTCATTACCATGAGGGTGGCAGAACACTTTGCCCAGGGAGGTGGTTAGGGCCCCATCCCTGGAGATATTCAAGGTGAGGCTCAGCAGGGTTCTGCATAACCTGATCTAGTTGAGGATGTCCCTGCTTACTGCAGGGGGGCTGGACTAGATGACTTTTAGAGGTCTCTTCCAACCCAAGCCATTCTATGATTCTATGAAAAGTAGAAGACATTGATAAGACAAGGCTGAGAACATCAACAAAATACCCATCCTTCCTTCTTGTATTGCACCAGTGGTGACCTGATAAGAAGTTCAGGTTATACCATCCTTCTTCAACATACAATGAGCATTAACTAACACAGATATCAACCTGCAGGTGAAACAGGATTATTTCTGTGGGTAGTGCCCTGTTTGTAAATAGGTCCTGCCCCAAAAAACTACTCAATAAACCCACACTTGCTGTTGTCTATCTTAGCACATTAAAAAATGTCCTTTTTAATAAGAACTAGTTCTGGTTTTTATTTGCTTTGCTGTAACTTGCACTGAGATATAATAGGAGCCTATTTCAGACAATTTGCTACTTCATCATCATTTATCCTCAGAGAAGAGATAAATGAAAACACTGATCACTTCATCCTAGGTATCATCATTCTGTGTATTATACCAGAGTAAGTTTTAAGGAAAGACCTAGGGAAAACAACACAACTGTGACACCCTTTAACTTAGTCTTCCAACTCATCTATATGAAAACACCAATACCTTTGATCCTTATTTGAGTAACATGTGGCAGTAACTGGCCAACTGTGAATAATTACAAACCATTTTGCATGAAATTCAAATTTTAAATAACAAACCTGGAGGAAAAGAAGGGCAAAGAGGAGGCAGATTGTGTATGATCTAGTCAAAGGTGTGCATCCTGGGCACAGGATGATGTTTAGGTCACATACCACTGTGGTACAACTGAAGCAGTGGCAACACTCTGTTTCTTCTGAGTCAGGATGGTCTTCCTAACTGGTGCAATTCTGAAATTCCTCACAGTATGCATACCACAGAATCACAGAGTGCTGGAAGGGACTATCAGAGATCAACAAGCCCAACCCTCCTGCCAAAGCACAATCACCCAGGGCAGGCCACACAGGAACACATCCAGGTGAGTTTTGAAAGTCTCCAGAGAAGGAGACTCCACAACCTCTCTGGACAGTCTGTTCCAGTGCTCCACCACCCTCACCATATAGAAGTGCCTCCTGTGTTGTGATGGAACCTCCTGTGTTCTAGCTTGTACCCATTTTTCCCTGTCCTACCACCTGGCACCACCTTCATCTTGACACACCCCCCCAGCTATTTACAGACATTGATAAGATCCCCACTCAGCCTTCTCAAGATTAAACAGCCCTTATGACAAAAAAACTACCAACCAACCAAAAAAAACCACAAATACCTAACATTTATCTCAAAGGTTGTAAGTAATTAAAGAATCATAGGAAAAAGTCAAAATCTGCAGTGTCTTCAGACTTGTGTTCACCAAAAGTCTAAGGAAAAGAAACATGAGATCTAATCCATGAAAGAGAGAACAAAGGCAACATGAAAACAAATCTTTGTAGACTTTTTTGAGAAGGTGAACAAACCTTTTGTGAGACCTATATCATCAGATACTCAGATCTACTGAGCTACATAGTAATTCAGATGCTTTAAGCATCTGTCTTTGTGGGTATAGATCAGTTTATCTTCCATATGACAAACTGTTAATATGCAGTGTGAATATTATCTATCCCTTTTTATAAATTAATAATTCAAACAGAGTAAGAGTTATATGTAGAAGCTGACCTCAAACTCCAGGAATATATTTAGGAAGTAGGAATACAAGCCAAAATCACCTAAAAAAAATTGTTTCAGGGTGAAAGCAATTACTGAAATTACAGAAGCATCATTGCAAATGCAAGATAACCATTTATCATTAGGAGAGCTATGAAAGTTAGATATTTGTTTGTAGGCAACTCATACATCAAGTTGCCCAGGGGTAAAAACACTTATCAGTATTTGCACTTTCATCTTCCTTAGTGTATTTGGAAAATAGCCATTTTGAAACTGTCTTTGCACACACATGTTTAGGAGAACCAAAACCCTTTTCAAAAGTTGATAAAAGAACACACATAGTGTATGAAAGTCATTAGCTCAAATCCAGTTCTGAAAATCTGTTTAGAAATCACAATCCCAGGAAGCATTCATACAGGATATGAACAATACATTGTTTCACAACTCTCAGCAATGTGTGTGTCAAATAAAAGTAGTAGAAAGTGCTCAGAAAGTAAACTGCCTTTTGTACCCATTTTTCCAAGGCAAGCTCCTCACAAGGCTGCTCTGGATTAGTCATTTCTCTACATCTTCTGCCACTATCAATCACCAAATTTATCTACCCAATTTTTACCAGGTTATTACACACAGACTTTCCTCTTAGATCCAAACCCTTGTGAATCATTATGACTACAATGTCCAGAAATATCTATATGGTTCCTTTCTCAAAGCATTCAATATTTCTACAAAAGCAGTTAAGAACCAGTAAGGCAATAGTGTTGAGATGCCAAAACTGATGTTTGGCTCCTCATTTACTCTAAATCAATATTAAGAAAAATGTAGGAGATGGCAATGTTATATCCGGTACAAATCATCACTTGGACTAGCATAGCTGACTCTAGACAGGACCAAAGTACTTGTCTGAAATGCTTCCTTCTATTTGAGTGCCTTCTGCACCAATCCCCTCCTCCTGATGTTAAGACGTGCAGGCAGATGCCCTTGTCACTGCCTAGCCTCTGTGTATTTGCCTGGATTGATTCTTGCTGTGCATAACTCTCACTCCGGATGATGAAGATCCCCATCCTAACCCGAAACAAAGCAGACCCCAACGAGCAGAATTTGCTAACTGATGTAATGCATATGCAGGTATTAAGTCATGCATCCTGAAAAAAAAGTTTGAGGTTGATACATAAACACACAAGTAGTCTGCTTAGCATGAAGATTCACATGACGTACCACTTTCCCTTCATGCTCTGTGCACTGGCTCCCCCTTCAAGTAAAGAATTTACTTCAAAGTCTCTCTCTCTAGCTCTTTAAAGCCCCTCACAGAAATAGTTTGAGGAACCTGGTAGCTTTTTCTAAGACACAACTTCTCTAAAAAAACGGTGTTCCACTGAAACAATTAATAAAACTTAGGAGGATGAGAAGCTCGCAAATGCAGTCTTTCCCCCTCAAGACCAAATCTCCATTCCCATAAGAAATGGGAATTCATGGCTCACAGGAGCAGATTCAAAGCTCTCTTTACTGACTGAACAAGTTATACACATAAACACAACACAAACAAAAGCTGTGTAGTACACACAGGAAAAAGCTAATTCTTTTCTGCCATAGTAACATGCAGAATTCAGAAACACGACATCTTTCAGTTCTCATAAAGGAGCTTAAAAACTGACTCAACTAGTATGAGTAAAAATATTGAACAAGGCTTGAAAAACTGGCTGTAGCTTTTGCTCTAAAACACTCTGGATTGTTTTTTTCATGTTTACCTGCAGCTTGCCAAACCACAACAAACTTGGGCTTAAGTGAATGGGTTAATTCTTAGAAAAGAACTGCCTTTCCAATTGTATTTATACAATCTGTATGATAGTTTTTTTGGGGTCAATTCTTTGCTGGGAGACAAAATAAACAGGAAACTCTCAAGCATTTATCTCTTACAAAACTAGCCATCGAAGTTTTCAGTTCCAGGATTATTTTTAAAGGCTTGAAGATCCTTTTCAGCACTACCTCATCCTACTATTTTTGATCTGGGGCAAAAGAAATATATCTTTTTTCTTCACTGCATTCTTTACAACTTCAGAGATATTAAATGAATCAACAGGGAAAGTGATCCCATATTTGCTCAGTAAAATATAAATACATTCTTTATAGTTGTCATATAAATAAAATTCTTTGAAGTTCATGTAATGTAGAGGTAAGTGTTTAGTAGTCCTCAAATTTTCCTTCTTCCTATAACAAGGTGCTTTAGCAGTTACATAAATAAGTCACCTAAGGAGGTAATTCAAGAACCCTTGTGCAATTTTTATTCACATATTCTTTAAGGTATACCTGCGTTTATTTAATCTTATAGGTTTTACCCCTCTATTTTCTTTATAGATAACCTTAGAAGTGCTAAAACCAGGATTTCCATCCATTGCAGGAGTCTACATGCTACCTGACTGATACAAAGATACAGGTGTGAAGCATTTGTTGTTAATGACTGGCCAGAAATCTCAGGTAAGTGTAACAAATAAAACAAAACAGACCAAAACTGGAAGTGAAGAAAAATGAGTAAAGATTAAGTTATGAGCAGACTTTGTACTTTCTACTCCATATTTCCTACAGTCCCAGCAGCTAGATTTGGAACATAGTATTTTCAGCATATTCAATTTTTATAATCTCCAATTCTTCCTATTCCATTATTTGTTCCTAGTAATCACAGGTTATGTCTGTAATACATCAGGATCTAAGTGGTTGCATAGTTTCAACAAAAGTGCCTTTTCAGGACTTGAAGCTACCAAAATCATATTAGAAACAAATCATCTCTAAACACTTTTTCAGAGTGTGCATGGATACATTTCAGGATATTTTGGCAAATGTAATTCAGGAACTAATCCCAGTTTTATAAACAAGTAGTGAATTTTGTAGGAACTGAACTGTCATGTTGTATGCATGGCAGACAGATGCATGCCTTTCTTTCCCTTGCCTTTGTTCTGTTATTGACAAAAACACCACTTACATGGGATTAAATGTGAGCCAAGAAATATATATTGTCAACTGCAGCCCCAGTTATTTCCAGAAGTTTTCCAAATTAGATCTAGCATCTGGCACCACAGCAAATGCCATACTCCTTTTGGTTTAGTTTTAAACCGTTTTACCATAGGTCTGTTTTTACGTCTCTCCATCACTACTGCAGTCAATTTTAAGTCCAGAGAACAAGAAAGGAAGGAAGAAAAGAAGCCCATGAGGTCCTGTGATGGGTAAGCTCCTGGCCCAGGATAGGGAGTGGTGAAGTACATCAGCACAGCATTGTCTTTCTCTCCAGCTGCCTTCAACCTTCCAGTATCTTCCCACCAAGGAAAACAGTGACCCTTCAGCACCATGCGGGGAACATGCAAACACCCATGGCAGGAAAGACAAATACAGGAATGTCCCCTTAAGTGATTACTGGTAAAAACATGTAAAAACTGCTAAAATTATCTCTTTATTACCTTACAGAACACAGTGTGTACGCAAAGCATCAGAGCACAATCTGAATACAGGGGTTCAAATAACAGTTGGGACAGGATACAACTGAAGCCTGTGTTTATGCTTGCAGCAATTACAGGAATAGTTTCTACTTTATCATGAGTTCAAAATGTAAAGTATTAAATTTGCTAGCAATAAAAAATAGGGAGGAATGTTTGCACTAGTCTGAAAATAAGTAACTTAAAAGGATTTGGATGAGAACAAATTAAATATTTTATTCTTAGGTTTAAAGGCAAAATAAAAAAAAAAAAAAAAAAAAAAAAAAAAAAAAAAAAAAAAGTTGTGGATCCAAACCCAAGATTGAACTCCTAATGAAACTGCTTTCCAACAAAGAAAAAGCATCAATGGAAATACTGATGCTAAAACTCTTAGCAAGCATGAAATTATTTAGAAACAAGAATGGAATGGATAAAGAAATATGAAAGGGTTTGCAACACTATTTATAAACTATGTTGTAAAGCTGTCCCATTTAAAAAATCTCATTAGCTTTTGCTGGGCCAAGGGTCCACCCATAAGGAAGATTCATTAGATTTTCCTTTAAAAACTCATATTTCTTCTATTATTGATTGTTTCTGTCATGAGATCAGCTTCCATTTAGCAGTTATTTGTAGTTTTCGTATTCATAGACACTTGTAGAAGTCAAAAGTCAGTTTCCATTAGAAACAAAGTTTAAAGTTTCTTTGCTGAAAATAACTGCAAGCTCTTACCAGAAACATATTCTGTCATTTTTATGAGGTAAACTATAGCAGTATACATAAAAATCAGTTATAGAACCTAAACCCAAGATTTTTTTCCCTTTACAACTGCTATGCTTGCCTGTCAGAAGCTTAATTTCCGCAATCTTTTTCAGCAGTGGAACAACCTTTGTCATCAGAGAACAACCAGCATGAATTAAGGACCTTACTGCCTTTTTTTTTGTTTGTTTTTTTCACTGAAAAGAGATAAAAGATAAGACTTAAGTCACAGATCACTGGGCAACAGAGATTGCAATGACGTAAAGTCCAACTCAAGAGTAAAGACACAGCAGATGCAAACTTGCACATGAAAGCACTTGGTGCTAAAGGCAGTTAGGGCACAGAGAGGGTATCCTGTGGAATGAAACACCAAATGCAGAAAGCAGAGGACTGCTTAGTTTATAAAGGGACCCAGGGAAGCATGGCAGTCAGAAGTATGGTGCCAGGCAAACAACAGCTGACTCAATGGACGTCATGGGCCCAGAAGAACTTCCTGGACTTGTTCAAATTTCCTCTGTCCCTGTGAAACTGGCTTTCTTTAAGTAGTTTCTAAGGGCCTGCAATTCATTTCTTGGCTAGGAAAGCTCACTTTCACTGAACTCAGTGACCTGAGGTCTGTTTGAATTCCTGCTGTGTGGAAACCTACTGTACTTTCTAGCAGGTGTGAGAACACTGAGGCTCCTTCAGTTGCAGCTCATTTCCACTTACTAACTACTTTATCTCTGTGGATGAAGCAAAAGTGACTTTTGTGTTTCCTGGCAGTCTGCTGCTTCAAAGAACCTAATAGTGATTTGTTTATTTCAGAGGAAATGGAGACCAGTCAGTGATGACAGATTTATTGGTTAAATGGACATCACAAAAAAATTTTCATGCAGTACAGGCTGGCTCCAACCACACTATGAGAACTCATAGTAAGGGATGATGTGCATTCCAGAAATCCAGTCCTATTCAATCCACTCCAGTCTAATCTGTACATTTATATAGCACCCTTCACACAATTTCCGAGAGCTCTGTACAGAAATGTAACCACAGCACTGAAAAGTATCCAGGTATATTGATGGCCTACATTTAGACTTGAAAACACAGCAAGAAGAGCCAGACTGTTGAATATCTCCTGGCAGTAAGTCAGTGAGTGACAGACAGGAAAAAAAATGGGTGCCGAATCTTTCCAATTAAGTCTCAGGACAGAAGAAAAATTCTTAGTCCATAGAATCATAGAATTGTCAGGATTGGAAGGGACCCCAAAGATCATCTAGTTCCAAACCCCCTGCCATGAGCAGGGACACCCTCCACTAGATCAGGTTGCTCAGAGACACATCTGGCAAGGCCTTAAAAACCTCCAGGGATGAGGTTTCCACTGGCAATCTGTTCCAGTGTCTCACCACCCTCATGGTAAGGAACTTCTTCCTAACATCCAATCTGAATCTACCCAATTCTAGTTTTGTTCCACTCCACCCTTGTCCTGTCAGTACCTGACACCCTAAAAAGTCCCTCACCAGCTTTCTTGTAGGCCCTCTTAAGATACTGAAAGGCCACAATAAAATCTCCTGGGGGCCTTTTTTCCTCCAGACTGAACAGCCCCAACTCTATCAGTCTGTCTCCATAGGAGAGGTGCTCCAGCTCTCTGATCATCCTCTGGACACATTCCAGCACATCCATATCTTTCTTATAATTGGGGCTCCACAACTGGGCGCAGTACTCCAGATGGGGTCTCACCAGAGCAGAGTAGAGGGGGAAAATCACCTCCCTTGACATGCTGGCTACACTTCTCTTGATGCAACCCAGGGTATGATTGGCTTTCTGGGCTGCAAGTGTACACCTGTGACTCATATTGGGCTTCTCGTCCACCAGTACCCCCCAAGTCCTTTTCTCCCCAAGTCCTTAGTTGTAGAGAGACAGCTCACAACATGGCAATAGATGCTAGTTCTATGAAATGAGACAGAAGGCAGTTCTACATTGGAGTAATAGAACATAGAAATTGACACGAATCTTTACTGGTACCCAATACAAACTGTACAATACAGCTGATCAAACTCAGTCCAGCAGTGGGAAAAGGCACAGGGTTTTCAGTACATGGTAGGTTTGCAACATGCAAAGGTTTATGCACAGAAACTGGATAGTATCAATATGAAAATAAATAAAAAGAGCAAGATAGTACCAAATTTATGTTGCTCTAGTCCTCAAATGATAACCGAATGCAACATTTGCATCTGTCAAAGAAGGTAAAATAGATTTATGGATAACATATAAGACTCTGTGTTGAAAATCCCAGATAACCTGACAACTGCCTGTTTTCTGTAAGGGTGAGGATCACTGATCAATGCAAGTACTGAGATCCAGCCAGTCAGCAGGGCATTCCATTTGATCTGGATTCAATTTCAGAAAAATATCTGGCTGAAGTTGTGCATCAGCCAAACAAACACACCATTTGGAAAGAAGCTGGAATATCTGTTGAGGCAGAGGAATATATCTGTACATCACCTCCATACATATGGTTGGCTAAAGCACATCTGCCAATAATTGGCTAAAAAAAAAAATCAGAATGATTAAAATGTCTCTATTTAAGATGATAGAAGTGTTATTTATTCTTTGGAGCCACATACTTGCTCAAAAATACCTTGATGGGTAATTCACCCAGCATTTAGGAACTGGAAATGTCATTGCATTTTGATTCCACCTACTCCCCAGTCTAGCCTGACATCCTGAATGGTTTAACTCTGTTTATATATAAGGAACTGTAAGTCAGTTGTGCCCATTTTACAGACTGAAGATCTGAAGTATGGAATAACTACAGCACTGTGTAAAGAGTATTGAAATTACTCTGAAGGAAATGAAACTAATGGGTCTACACAGAGACCATAGGGAATACAGTCAGGGATATTTGCCCCAAATAAGGTACTTGCTTCTCAGCAGGAGCAGTTTGCCTGGCAAATCATGATGCGGACCTGTGTGTGCTAACTTCCAGCCCTGGAAACTGCTTGATTGCTTCTGGGCCTTGTTCTAGTAGACAAATTCATACAAGTCTATGGCAGAGTTGGAAACCTGACTGCTTCTTTCCCCTTGATTTTTATCCAGTGTCTTATTTCAAAGCCACCCATACTCTCTACTTTTGGGGTGCAGAGTGGCATAATGGCATATTTATTAAAAATTACTCTTCTAAGACCACTAAAACCCTGTAATCCAAAATGAAGTGCAAAGGCACTTTTGAATCAAATATACACCTTATACAGCACACAGCACAATAAAAGTTGAAATGGTATTTTTACTGTATTAGTGTGTGTGTGTATATATAAAGAACTTACATAAAGTCAAATGTTAATTTTAGTATATTATTTAACTATAAAAAGGCATTCTAGGTGCCTTGTTTGATCTTAATTTAACCAAATCCTGCAATTACATATACTATGATACCCTGTACATTATGAACCTTAAGTATAAGCACAATGATTTGTGAGCATCCTATACACTAGCCTCACTCAAGGCATTTCCTAGGACTGGAACCTTACTTTACAGGAGAAAGTGAACAGCCTTTAAAGCATGTTGATATTTTACAGAATTGCCAGCTTAAAACAAACAAAAGCATATAACTGTATTGCGTGATTAAAAGAGTCCCCACGGTGGTTGTGTTCCTTGAAAATGTATTACCAAAGCACTGGATGCAAAGAAGTAGATCCCCAGTATGACGCAACGAGGGACACGTATTAGTAAAACTCAGGACATGCTGAATGGGTTGCAGCCCTGCAATATTAACAATAGATCTCTTAACTGTAAGCAAATGCTTGAAGGGTATAGATGAGGAACAATTCTGGAACAAAATGTTTACAGTTGAAGTTCTACAGCCAGGAAGAGATAGGCTAAAGCCTAAAAGCTGCTTCAACACAAAAGGATCAGCTTTCAAGCAAGCTGCACACCCAACTGTTACCATTTAGGCACCTAAATGAAGAACAATGGGGGCTGCTGGGTTCTGAGCTCTTTCAAGCATCTGGTCCAAATTCTTTCCTTCCATATGAATCAAAACAAATGTTTAGGCTACCAACTTTCCATTGCCCTTTCAGTTTAATGCCAGCTTTTCTAGCTTTTAAATTCCATAGTATAATAAGATGAATAAAACAGTAACTTAGCAAAATGCCTAGTTAGGGGCTATTTGCAAGATTTTCTTTTTTATTAGTAGCAGACATAAAGTTTGCATAAAGTAATTGTAAAGCATTACTTTCAAAACAATATCTTTTTGGAACAAGATTTTGTTTGTTTGTTTGTTTAATACTTTTAAAAAAAGTGACCCCATCTTCCTTAGCCATCAAAAAGTGATCACAGATTAACTCACAAATTTTAAACCAGAAGGGACTGACAATCAGCATAAACCAAAGCATGGTAGCTGAAACAGTCAGAAAATTACAAAGTAAATTATATAGGAAGCAAAAAGGAGATCAGGTCATGATGTGGAAGTAGAATATATCAGTATGTGCTGTGTCACACCACAGTAAGGGAAGTCTGAAGGCTACGTAGTTCTTGCTGCTCAGTACAATTACATCCCTCCAGCAGTGGTGTGGAGGCTGATACAGGAGCTGCAATGCTCTGCTGAAGCTCAGGGTACATCATTGTGCCTGGACCGTGATACATCCTAAGATGGTTGAAAGCTGCACTGAATTGTCGTAAGACTTTGTATTGCAAACTTAGAGGGCAGCTGTTGAGACACAAGCAAATATAATTATATGGCAGTGCAACACCTCTGCAACTAAAACAGATGACATAGGAAATGTGCAGCAGCATTACCAGGTACCAACCCTGGGAGAGTAAAGGTCCATTCCCAGTTCTCTTCCCTCTATGGGAAATCCCATTCTGCAGAAATGCGACGATTCAAACATTTTAAGAAACTCTGTTTAAGAACACAGATGTTTTGCAGGTTATCACAGTGAACACCAAAACATTCAAGCAGGTTCATGAATAAGTAGCCTCGAATGGATAAGAGCACAGAACTGGATTATTTCATTTAAGTTTTATAACACAGTGCAGAAAAAAAAACCACAACAACAAACAAACAAAACCCCACCAAAACCCCAGCAACTAGCAAAAACACAAAACCATGATGGAAATCTGTGGTTTTTCTGACTCGAATGAAAGAAAGCTGCTTCAACAAGCACGTAAACAATGTTGGCAGGAAACATCTTTGCTAATTTACATGAGCTAATTTAATAACATTTGAGGGGCAGAAAGAAACATACAGTTCATTTTCAGCTTTTACTATACCTAATGAGCATTCCTCTCACCAGTTTTTCTATTCCAAACTACATTCAGGTTTAATGTTTGTACTACTCTATGACTTTGGCATAAATTATCGTCTGTAAGTGAGAGTACACTAAACATCCCTTACGCCAAAGTTACCTCTGGCGTTCATCTGCAGAAAAAGTTTTCAATAAGAAAATGAAACAAAAAAAATTGCAATGAATGACTTGGAGATAAGTGCAAAAACTCATCCTCAAACTAACTAATCCAGCGTACAAGTATGCAGGAGAATTGGCTTCACAAGCTGGATGATGAAGAGAAGGAACAAATTACTCAGGACTCTAGTAGAGCATGAGACAAGGTTCAGAAAAAGAAAGTTCAGAGTATTTTAAGATGAGTATCAGACCAAAATTCCTGCAAGTGAGATTTATTACACCACGAAGTCTGTTTCCTGAGGCTGCTAATGAAGGCACGCTATTTTTTAAAAGTCCAAATGAGCATTTAATAAATTAGTACCACACTCATGAACCATATACATAACCTGCTTTGTCATACTGAATTGAAAGAAATCAACCCACACTCAAACCTTTTAGTCATCACTACTTCATCTGTCACTTGTCTAATAAGAGAATATAAATACGGATTGCTGTTGGAGGAGGTGTACCTTTTTCCCTGCAAATAGGATTCCTCTAGGAAAAATTATGTGAGACTCTTCAGCAAGTTTTTCTTTCCTTTTTTATTTTTTTTTTTTAACCTGTGCTGTGGTTTATGTCCTTCCAATCATTCCTAGGTCTGCATAGCTAGACAGCAATGTAATTCATTATGTTGTAATTAATTCTCTCAGGGAGTATGCTCAGCCATCATCCACTCTACCATCTGACCATCTTCCACATTGATTGCACTGGAAATGATGGCATCCTTAATGCATACTGTAAAGTGTGTAGTTCCTCTCTTTTTGGAGCAAGAGAAAGCTTACCCTGGCATAGAGTAGCATGGAGAAGAAAGAAGAAGGGAGGGAAGATTGGGAGAGATGGGTAAGAACCCATTGTGAAGGCTGGAAGTGAGGTGAGGAGGCTATTGATGAAAATCAGAGTGATTATAACCAAAAAAAAATATCTCGTCTATGACAGTTTTGCAGCATTTCCTGAAGGAGGGCAGGCTCTTGATCCATTTTAATATCCTTATTAGTCTCCAGTTCTAGAAGCATGTGTGAGGACATGTTTAACTCTCATTGAAGTCAATGGTTTTTCAGCATATGCTCAAATTTTTTCGCCAATCAGGTCTTTAATCTGTTCCTTATGTACATTTAGGATTACAGAGAAGTCTTCTGTTTTTGAAGTTGCTGGAAACATCAACTTGCTGATGAGAGGTGGGGGAAGGGAGCAGGGCTCCATCACTTTCATAAGTCTGCAAATTTCTTGTTTCATTTTTTTTCTAATTTTGACCAGAACAGTCTCTGTTTTGTTTATCACTTTTATAAATCTCAAATACTGTCTACTAGATTCTAATGTGTGCTGCAGAAATGTGAGTTACTGTAACAAGGCACTTCTAGGCTTTTGTTAGGTATAAACTCACAAATGCTCTCATTCATCCTTCCTCCCTCCATAAAATTGATAGATCTCTTACCAAAAACCAAAGAGATTAATTCCTAGGAAGGGGAACGAAAAGTTGAGACAAAAGCTGTAAAACTGTCTCCATCCAACACTGCAAATGCACCTCAGTTCTGGCATCTAGTGCTTTTGGCTATTTCAGTCCTGGAACAGAACCTTCTTCACTGAGCCTGAAGGTTGTGCCAAACTGTATGGTGATTTCTTTGATACGGAAAAAAGCCCATGGAGACTATCTGGAAAGTAGCCAATCTTGTGATCTGATCCTCATGTGAATTTATGTATTCAGAGTTCGAGTTTAATATCTTCTGTAATTTTACTGTGCCCTCTATTTGTTGATATTACACTGAAAAACCCTAGACATTGAAAATAACAGCAAAATTGTCAAGCCCAAGGATTCACACCAGCAAGACTCCTGTACCTTTTCTTTTCTCTCTTTGCCTCCAGTTCCTTCATCCTCCACAAACTGTCTTAAAAAGACTTTTAGGAACAAAATGGCAGTACAACCAAGTACAGGTCCAGTCAAACCAAGTGGACTATCCAAGTCTCTGTCTGCTCTTGTTTTAGATTTGATGCACACAGACACATACACACACCAAAAAAAAGTCTGCTCATGTCTATTATATCAATGGAATGGAATCACAAAACCATATTTTATGGGTTTCAAGATTCTTCCTACAGAAAACTAGAGCGAAACACCAAATTGCCAATGCTATTTAAAGAGTTTACAGGCCCCTTCAAAATGAGACTACTTTCTTGGAAGCACATTCCTTCCAGCATGAGCAATTACCTAAAATCTTGGAATTAAGAGTGCATTTTAAGAAAGTAAGATTCAAGGGGTTTTCACCCATTTAGCTTAGTTTCAGACACTCCCTTTTCACACAAGGCTCTGCTCAGCACTAGGAACACCACTGGTATTAGATATCAACCATCATCTTTGTCATATCTGGGTCATGCTTGATTTCCACTATAGCTGTTTACAGAATCTGTTCTGTGGTGCACATCCTTATGAAGTTAAAAGTCTCAAGAAGAGAAGAGAGCACACATGAAACATCTTTTTTCTCTTTGTTGTTGTTTGTTTTTTGTTTGTGTTTTTATTTTCCTGTTTACTTTCAGCCTTGCACACTTTTCTTGCACACCATAAATGCACAGAAGGGCCATGGCTGACATACAGTTACCACAAGTAAGTTCACAGTAAAACAATTGATGTTTTGGGGGCCAATGGGATAGTGACAGAATATTGCTTCTGAATGTTTCTTGCTGTATATGAGCCATATTGAAGACACAGAACAACCTGAATGGACAAATGAACAGCCCACTTAAAACAGCACAGAGAAAACACTGAGGTAGATAAGAAACAGGATCGAACCATCAGATGAGCAGCAGTTAAGCAATGCCTTGCAGGGAAATAAGTTTAACTCTGAGAGGATAAGCTGGAACCAGAAGAAGAATTGTAGGAAAGGAATTTCAAAAGAGTGTGATTTCATCAACTTTGGGTTTGGCAGGGTTAAAATAGGAGCCAAGAGAGGGCCAGGACAAGAAAACAGGATTTGATTTCTGCTAAGTGGTGTAAAAGACATTTGCAAAACAGTCTGAAAACACATTGGAGAGATTGATAAATGAGCTTGCAAACTCTTGTTGCAAAGATCTTCTAAACCATAGTTTTCACACTGTTCAGAACAAGTAGAAACCCATGACCTTGTACAGGGGAAACCAAGGACAAAGTTGTTTTTCCCCTGTAAAAAGATGCTTTGTGCTTACCCAAGGTCTCTTTTGTGAGTATTTTTTTTCTTACATCTGTGCATTCTTGCCCTGGAAAGAAAGGAAATGTTGTCTGCATAACACCAGCTCTTGGAGTTTATGGAGAGCAGAGATACAAGAGACATTACATAATATTGCAGGGAAGGTGCAAAGGCTGATTAATGAGAGACCTTCTTTATGTGCTCATCGTGCAACATGCTACACACGTTCCCTGGACTTGCTTCATTTCCCAAACTTGCAGAATCACTCTTACAGAGATATTTAGGGAACATGCTCCCTGCCAAATAACTTCTCAACTAGTAAGGCTTCATGTAGGCTCATATGAGCATCTCAGATAAAAGCAGTACTTCTCACATTTCTAGTTCAGTGTGAATTTCACCACCACCTTTTGTAATCAGAGTCTACTGATATGGCAAAAAGTCCTTTAAATTGATAGGCCATAAATAACATGTAGCCAGACTCTACTCTATAGGCAGCATTAAGCTTTCCACTTATCTAGATTATCAAGTCAACCATATGTTTCAAGGTTAATATGGATGCAGCTTTCAGTGTGTGTGTGTGTGAATTAAGACTGTCAATTAGTTGTGGAAACATGCTTGAAAGACACAAAGCAGAGATAGACTCCGTAAGTACTATTCTTTATGCTATCTACCCATGTGTTTTGTGGAACTACAAACATTTCTTAGCTGCACACCACGAAGCTGAAAGAATCAATGACAGAGCAGCAAGCCTCATGCCTGTACGTAACTTTTTCAACATATCATGTTAATTCCAAGAGAATTACATACACTAACCTAGGCTTCAACAGGATTAGAGCATCAGTATACAGACTAGCAAGCACTGAGTGACTTTTGCTGAAGGAGCCAGAACAACTTTCCCAAGAACTTTGAAGGATTGGGTCATTCTCTAAGTTATATTTAATGAAATGTACTTCACAACTGCTGGACACATTTAGCCACTGTACTTGAAATACACAATCTCTATCCAAAACTTTTTTGTTTGAATGTCATGTCTGGCAAAGCACTCCTGATATGTTTGCAAATACAAAACCACGAAGTCTCTGATACATCTCATGCCAGCAGACTGCAGACTCAATTGCCACCTTCTCTGCAGGTCTAAATTTCAGTTTGGAATCAGTGAAATAATGATAGTTTTATATGGTTTGAATACTGCTAGATTTCTGTACGTACTCTCATCTTAAAGCAATAAAAATATCTGTAGCAATGTATCAAAGCATGAAAAACAAAGGGGTTAGAATTCTCGGAGAAAAAATATTGTTCTAGGTTTATTAAATATTAAAATGCAAAGTTAAAGCAAAGATCAGCAGTGTATGTCTTCATAACATAAACTAAAATATTTTGCTTTATATTTATTATTTATATATTTGTATTTATACATATAATAAATATTTATAAATATTTATTGTATTTATACAGCTTTTTCTCCTGTGCATATTCACATAATTTAAACAATAAAACAGAATTGGTAATTTAAGTTCTTTACTATTTTTAATACGAATGTATTGTTTCATAAAAGCATCATTATACAGACAGAAGAGTCACTCTTTGTATTGGTCCAATAATCTATTTAAAAAAGCATGTAAATTAATATTAAAATATTGCAAGAAAATATAATGCTGCAGATTCCACACAATGGAGAACTCCTAATGAAGCCTTCAATTTTCATTTGACTTTGCTCCACTGATCTCTAATTGTTTCATCTTGCACTGCCTAACAAACTAACTTTACCTAACAATACTGATCACTGCAATTCTTAAATTATTGTAGGTGAACATCTAAAGAAAGTCCAATTAAGGTAAAGGGTGGTATTTTGTTTTGCAACAAAGAAAGTGTTTATTCTGCAAGGATAAATGGAAATTGAAAGGATATAAAGGCATATAGTCCTTCAGAAACTGACTTGTGTAATAAAAAGGAGGGAGGGAGGGTTTGAGCCGGGAGTGAGACCATTAGTGTGCATATTGTTCTTATGTCCTCAGGAACACAAAGAATTAACAGACAAATGTAGCTTGAATTTACTGTGGTACTTTAAAAAAAAAAAAAATTAATTAATACTGCTATGTCACTTTGGAGTCAGCCAAATCTGTAATTAAGAAGTGCAAAGGATTTGCAATACTCTCTTCTCCCCAAGCCATGTGCAGGTGAGCATAACTCACAGACCTTTACAGAAACTATCAGTTCAAAAGGAGTTAACATGTCTTAGCTCCCATCAGACTGCTGTTTTCTTCTGGCAGAAGATAGTGTCTGGCATTCTAAGCCCAAAGCTTTAGAAGGCATCTTCAAGGATTCGATATTGCCATAATCCACCTGGGCTTCCATTCACACCATTCTTAGCAACTCAGTTTATCAAAGCCTTGCAAACCATGCCATCGGATAGTTTACCAGCACATCTGACTTCATTGATTTTTCCTTCACTAACCCAACTGGTACTTTAATGAATTCAGAAGACATCTAGTCAATGCTCCTACCATTCTTTTTACAGTAATAAGCACATTATAACAAGATGGGTTTGCTTGTCCATATCCTATGAGGATGGAGCCTAAAGAGTTCTGATACTCTGCACCAGCTGGACGAAAATGGAAGGCTTGAAAAGCTACTGAGACTCGTGTGACTCAGGAGACAAACTCACCCTGTTAAAACACTTCTTTCCAAAGATGCTCCCATGCACACTCACACTGCTACTTCTAGAATACACCAATTTTGTCTTAGCAGGTAGAAAACCCCACAGTTCATCCAACTCTCCTCATAGCTATGCTGTGAATCCACATATGTCCAACAGATTTTTTAGTATCTATTTTTAGAGGGACTAAAGTGGGAAATTCTTTTCCTGCTTGATACATTTATGTGACTAATGCCCCCATTTCACAAAAGTACGTAAACATACATTTAACTTCAGGTGGGTTCATACCAAAATAACATGACTACTTCTGCTGTGAAGTCCTGCCTCCACTCAACTGTCAGTTTTGACTTCACACCCTAGATTTCATTCATCTCCCAACATAGAAAACTAAATGGATTGTAGAATCAATGTAAGAATTAAAACTCACAATGGTGGCAAAGGCCAGCAAAGTGAATCTAACACAGTTTATGTAAGGCAGCATTTGTTCAGGCTCACTTGCTAAAAATAAAAACATCTGAGAGAATGCAAGAGGAAGGACGTTTAAAAGCCTGCAGTAATCTGTTTTAGTTTTAGTTTTTCATATCCTATTTGCTATAAAATAATGTTCAATCAACCAATTTTTCTCTAGTCCAAGAGAAAGCTTCATAGAAAAGCTGCTTCATAGAAAAGAAAGAAAAAAATGAGAGAGAACGAGAGAAAATAGAAAGAAAAATAGAAAGTGAGAGAAAGAGGGAAAAAGGAGAGAAAGTGAGAAACAGAGAGAAAAAAATAGAGAAAAAGAGAGGAGAGAAAAGAAAGAGGAAAGAAAGAAAGAAAGAAAGAAAGAAAGAAAGAAAGAAAGAAAGAAAGAAAGAAAGAAAGAAAGAAAGAAAGAAAGAAAGAAAGAAAGAAAGAAAGAAAGAAAGAAAGAAAGAGAAAAACAAAAAAGAAAACAAAAGAAAAGAAGAAAGGAAATAAAAGAAAGAAATGGGGAAAAATAAGAAAGAGCGAGCCAGTTAGGGTTTCATAATCCACGGGATTTTATTGGTTTAGTAAAACTATGCTCTTCCATCATAAATGAAAGATTTTACTCATTCCTTTGAGACTTGTTTCTTTTTCTGTGTGGTCAATTATTTTGTTTCATTCTTGAAAAGCAAGATAAAAGGAAACATGGATTTGAGTATAAAATAACTTCTCTTTCAAATGGCCATTAAGTTTTTGTGTATGTTTCCTTTTGCTTATGTATTTTAAGGGCCTCTTTTCCCACTGCTGTGAGGGTTATTCAACACAGGTAATTTTTTAAGACAAAGTTGAGACTGCCTTTTTTTTTTTTCTTTGTATTGAACAAGAAGCTCCAGTGACTGCGTATTACTGAATGATTCAATTAATCACTAAAGACCAAAATATTCGGTAGCCAATTTTCAAACATGATTTTGATTTTTCTTTTGATGGGTAATTGTGTGCCTATTTAGTAATATACATAACTTCCAGTCAAGGACTCTACCCCAAAAACGATTTCTAAAATTCCCAGTTCTATATAGAAAAGAAATGTATATTCTCAATAGGTGGTATGGTAATGTCTCCTGCAGGCCCAAGAGACCAAAATGAAGGAGGTTCTCCTAATCTACAATTAACATTAACAAGTAGAATGTCGACAGTACAAATTGTCTATTTATAATGTTTAGCAGAGGAATTCAGAAGCAACTTTTTGTGTATGATAGTGACTATATCCCATTATATTAATTAATTTATTTCCACTTTGCATCCCTCAGAAAACGCTAGGATATGCTGATGCAACGCTGCACTAGTGATATTACAGATATGTGTATTAAAATTAGAAGAGATTGACATAACCTTCGTGTGATTTACATTTTTGTGTATTGAAGTATTAAACTGGACATAGTTTAGGTAAACTTATCAAAGGACACAGATTTTGTAATATAAATTAATAAATAACAAGGACAACAAAGGCTAGAAAACTAAGAGCGATGGCAGCAGTGGGTTTTTGAACACGTACTCCTTTGCTGCGTTTGCCAATGGAAGCACGAGAGACAGTGTATCACAAAAAGCATAAGCACTAACTAGCACAGCTAGCTGGTCTACCTCCTTCCAAACTAAGCTACATTTGTAAGAATGCATGTCTTAAAATCTGGCATTACCAAAAATCAGTGGCAGTTTTGTCGTCAATAACTTCGAGGTGAAACTTTCCTTAGCACGTATGTTTATAGACCGTTTATTTTCATAACATTTTGTAGTGATTCAGCTGCTTCAAATACATTACAGGACTAGTCTGTATGCATCCTACACAATTCCATCAGTCTTTTATTTATTTATTTTTTAAAAACTCAGGCTTTAATTAAATACAATAGAAAAGCAGCTACATGGTCAACAAAGACCCCAGAAATAAAATTACTTCTTTCTGAGGACACCTAGGCAGCTACACAAGCTTACACTGATGAACGTGATGTGATTGCCCTGCTGAATAGTGCTGAGGAGGACTTTTTCTGTCAGGTGGCTTGTCTACCTTCTAACTCCTACCCTGCCACCATCTTTGAGAAATAGCAATGCAGATCTGCAAGTCTTTAAAGCCTACTTAAAAAAGCATGCCCTCGCACACACGCACACACGTCCAAAGCTTTTCATTAAACATAAGCTTACAGCACTTTACGAATAGAAGGAAAGCATTGGGTATTGCCATTGCACAGACATATAAGGATAGGGCACAAGCTTGAGACGGATTGTAAGGCTGGGTTCAGTGCCCAGCTGTGCACTGATGTAATGAAGTAGCCTCAAGCACTGCTTCTTATCAAACTTCTCTAACACCACGCGATTTTCGTCAGAAACCTTGTTAGCAACATATGCAAGCATTTATATTTTAAAAATATGACTTTCCTTTCACATCCTTTCAAGTTGCATTCTTCAGTGTATTAGAAAAAAGCACACAGGATAACATAGTAAAAATAGGGATTGAACCCAAGCCCAACATAACTACATTTTACTGATGCATTTAAACGTTGCTCATTGTAGCAGATGAAACCGAAGTTATTTTGCTTCCTTTCTGTTAGCTAGAAAACATTTTGCTACTGAAAGAAAGGTGCTACAGCAACTACTCATTCTGCTGTGTAACACTGTATTTGCTGAAAGCAGTGATCTGGTGAACAATATCAGATTATTAGCAGACAGCAGCAAAGATATTATTGTCACCTTCCCTTGATTTTGAAGATACAGAGCTCAATCCTGCTTTTGAGGACCTCAAGGATAGAACATACCGAGTCATCACATCACTGAAGAATGAGTATTACCAAACGGCAAACTATGTGCAGATTAACAGACTCAACTGGAAAACAGTTATTAAACAGCATGTCTAAAAAGGGCAACAAGTCCAATAAGAAGTCTGCAATCTGATTACTTACTGTGCAAGATACCAGAGAAGTTATGCTAAGTACGTTAGGACAAATTTTATCCTAGGACGGTGAAAACAATGAAATTAACATCAAATGTATTTATAAATATATATAAATAAACGCTCAATTGGCAGTGCTCAAACAAGCAGGCAATCCTAGTATTTTATAAATAAATATCTGCAAGAATTATAATGGCTTCCCTCCCCCCATGCAACGGCAAAAATCCTGAACGGTTACCACAAGCAAGATTTTTTTAATGTTTTAGTGAGATTTTCTCCAGATATTGTCAGAATGTTCAGTTCTTTCCTCCCCATGTTTCCATACCTCCTTTTGCATTTTGTTCTGGTACCACACTTCTTACTCATCCAGACCCCTTGGTGACTTAGCTTGGAAAACTGGGATCATTGATGGTACTTAATACTAAATACTAAAAGAATAACATGCATTTCTGCGACAAAGATTTAAAACAGAGTAACACAACTGAGATCCAAATGATTAAAAAACCTTGAGCACCTCAGTAGTTCCACTACAGTCAACAGACCTTCTTACAAAAAAAACCCATTTGTTCTCCAGTGAACGTCTGGCTTAGGACCCCGATGTTTCTAAAAGGGCAGGTTTGGGGGAGGAAGTGTAAATCCTAGCGAATGATGCATATAAACAGACAGAAATATGTAATTAGAGGCCATACTTCTTTCTGTCCACACAAAATTACTCTTTGCTTTGGGCAAGTAATTCTGAGAATGCATCAGTAAAATAGGGTTTCATATTTTCACAATCCTAGAAAAGCTCCTGATTGTATTTTCTAACAGCGAATGTGAAAACACGAGAAACGTTCATCTATTAAACAATCCAGCAAATAGCCCATTAGGTAGCCCAGCATTTGCTAAGCAACCAACTTTAAAAGTATTCTCTTAAAACTATGATCATTATCCATCAGATTTTGAAGTTGTTTCATTTATGAAAGCTACAGAGATGTTTTTCTTTTGCTGTTGGGTTGTTTTTTCTAATGGTAAGTGATGCTTTGACACTGGATACCAAACGAATTAACTATTTCCAGAAAAACTCTGCTTTATTATGAATTTCTTTTTGCTTCCGTTTACAACCATACTGAAAAGCACAGACATATTGATGAATCAGTTACACAGTTCTTTTTGATTACAAGTGTGCAGCTCATTTTTCTTACTGATGTGTTTCAGAAACCAATCAGAAGTTCTCAAAACCCATGATTTTGCAGTATTTATAATCATTTATCAAAATGATCTGCCCTGTAGAGACCATTTCAAACAAGTACATATGATTTATGATATTTAAGTGTGTTTAAAATAAATTCCCTGGAGATGTAACTTTTTACTGCTAGCATGTTGAGAATAGGTAGATTATAAAAGATAGGGAAGGGGGGGAAGTATTGTTTTCTTTTCATGTGATTTGTCAATGAACAAAAAAGAGCAGAGCAGCTATTGAAACACTGGATTCCTGAAATGCTTTTGTAGGTTAAACAGCAGTGTTTCTACATGATACTATTGTAAATATAGTAAAAAATATGAATAGTTCTTATTACCTGCTAGCCTTTCCTTAGAAATCTGCACCATGTAAGAACATTTTTTTCATGTCAAACTTGGAAAAAAAAAAAGGCTTCTCATGCCTAGGGGCATGTGTTTAATCACATAAGACTTTAACTGGAATCAAATTTACTTATATATTTATCTACCACAATTAAATGTTTAAATAGTTACACTGCTTAAAACTCCTTCAACACTAATCAGCTTCCCCCTGGCCTTTTTTTCACCATAGCATTTTAGGGTTCCTTAAGACTACCAGATTCACTTCCTTTTCATATTTTTTCAGTATATCTAGATTACACTTTCTATATGAGTATTAATATGCTTTCCTGCTGACCAAAGTTTTAAGAGAACTTGGACCTCAGCAAGCTGACTCAGACAACTGCAAGAGTATTTTTGCATTTGATGTGCCCTGCATCATCTGAGAATCAAAAGCTACTCTATAGAAAGCAGAAATAAAATGGCCTCGAAAGTCACAGGCAAATAATGAGAAAGGGAGGCATGAGAAAAATCCAAAACATTCCATATAGAACAACTTGTACCACAAAGCAACAAAGCACTCCAAGAATATGTTTTTTATACGTTCAGCATGGTTTTCATCCGCACCTCATTAGCACACAGATAATTCGGACCATTAGTGCACTTCAAAATAAGCAATTCTATTTGTAACCTATCTTCAAATTTAGTATTGTCTGTTTTACTCCTACATCCTCAACACAGGCAGGGCTCAGTTACAAAGGCAAGGATGCAGATGGCATTATTCACTGCAAAATGTTAACATCTAAAGATTTGTGTGCATCACTCCTCAGCTTGCGGGCTAGTTTACTGACCCACTTCTGGGCCTACGCAGGTTGAAAGGAATGTTCTGAAGATAATGAGAGAGCAACTACAAAACCTGGAGACACTGACAGCTGCAGCGTGCAAGGTCGATGACTAAGTAAAGCAGTTATTTCCCAGTGCTTTACAACGTGAACAGTTGACAGTTTCACCCTGTTCTGTAGCACCCTATTCAGTATCTTCAAAGGGAACTTTCTAAACTGCTTAAAACCTGGGTTAGGGCAAAAGAAGTCAGACAGGGATGTGAACAGGGAAGCACTTTTCACCTTGCTTTCTCAATCCCGAACAGAAGTACAACAGAGAGTAGCGCAAAATATTTCCATCCTTCCTTTTCCCTGCAATATGTGGATTGGAGGTAAAAAAAGCAAGTGCAGGAGCAAACACCCAGTCCATCATCCAAACTTTTGCTCATCCTCTGGATTTTTGTAAATAACTGCAAAAAGATTATACTCCCGCCAACGTAACAGATAAGTGAAACAGGGCATCTCTGCTGCATTATTTTCAAGTGTATGCACATGGCTGAGCAACAGTTACTAGTTTAGGACATAAACGATACAAGGAATGTTCACCTTTTACTTTCTCAAAACTATTTATAAACTCAGCTTTTATGAATGAATGTTCCTGATCTTAAGCATTCTGAAATACAAGCAGAGTAATGCAAGAAAGGAGTAGCCTAAGGTTAATTCAACTCTGAAATGCAGAACAGATTCAGTGCTCAAGAAAACATTGAACGTTCTGTAGCTTTAAGTGATATGCTTAGGAAGAGGAAATATATCTGTAAATAAGCGAGAGCATTAATAATTGTCTGAGAGTGCTGGCACTGCAACTTAAACAGTCTCTCTTCACGTCTTAGTTATTTACTATTAGGATTTTATACAAACGCCTATTGAAGTAGTTCCAAGTGTGATGAATATGTCTCCAAAAAGTAGGAAAGGCGTGGATTAAATTCTTTCAAGTACAGTAATCTCTTTTAAAAAAAACAACAAACAAAAAAAACCACCCACGACCAAACACATTAATGAGAAAGCAAGGCAACGATTTTCAACCAAATGAGGGGCAACTATATATGACAAATATAGAAATGCTGTGACTTGGAAGTAATTCTGTCCGCCATACATTAGAAAGGCATTAAATGTGTAGCACCACTCTTCAGAATTAATGAAGGGGTGGGGTTAAATGTTCAGTCCAAAACTCAAGGTTTTCCTGAAGAAAACCCAAAGACACAGCAGCTACCCACTTGTTGTCAGAAGATTTTCAGTTTGAGAGATTCTCAGTTGTGTGGAAGGCTTCTTTTTTTTTCTTAGTGGAAAGGAGGAGGAAATAGTTACCTGCCTTGATCTTCAGAAAGTCTTAGAAAGTGAGGTTCAGAATACAGCACAAGATAAGTGGCTATAGGCTTGAACCCTTCTCCACTAAATCCAGTGGAAGACTCCAGTCATTTCAGAGTAAGGTTTGGGACATTCCCCACTCTGTTGTTGTCAGGGTTTTTGGGTTTGCATTGCAAAAAGAAATAAACAGAAAGTGACACAAGCACTTCCCTGACAATGAAAGGAACTGATTTCCTTTTTTCCTTCAGCTTTAAATAGACTGACAAATACAATAAATCCTTACACCAACAGGCAGACAGTTCTTTTCCCAGTAGTAATGAGGACTCAGATTTTAGTATCACTCATAAACCTTATGAAATCAAATAATTTCTTTTATCTCATAAAACATAATAAAGATGCAACAATAGAATTCACCACCAGTGTTCTAACTAGATACGGCTTTTAAATCTTGGAAGACTTTCCAGCCTACGTAAATTGAGATTCAGTTAAACTCATTCTGAATTACTGCAAATGTATGTAAATGACAGTGTGCAAAATTATAATATCCTTGAGGGTTATTTTTTAAACAGTTTCTGTTGCTTACCACTTTAGCAAGCTCACAACATTTCGCGTGAAAGAGGTCACGGTTTCAGTTCTGAACTTCATAAATATCTGGAAAAGCCTTTCGCTTTCTCTTCTTCAATAACAAACAATTCACTTACAAATGCTCTTGGATTTTCAAACTGTTGAGCCCTCTCTTTTTCAAGTGCCTCCTGCCTGCCTCAGTCTTGTTTGTGATGACCTCTCGGTTTATATGTGCCCTAACGGAAGTGCCATCAGTCGCGTTGCCTTCGCCGAATGGCTTTTGTCAGAGTGGGGTTTTGACAGGCTTTGCCATTGTAAAAAGCAGATACTGTGTCAAATTTTTTTGCATATTCAGTGATGCCGAATCATGGCCCTGGAATGACTGCAGGTCTTTACATTCGTCTTTAAGTAAGAATTGCAGTGATTTGAAAAGTCAGACAGCTCCTTGCTTCCCTCTGCCCCCGCCAGCAGCAAACTGTAGTGAAGCCGCTTTCTAAAACTCCCGTTCGCTGTACAGACTCCAGATTTTGACCCTTCCACGCTCAGGATTTGGTGCAGGCGCAGCCAGATCCTACGGGGCTTCAAGGCACCAGCTCCTCTCCCGAATCCCCACTTCCAAGGCAGAGTTTCCAGGCGTTGTGCAATCGCCTGGGCACCGCAGTCAGCTCGGCGGCGGAGGGGCGGAGGGGCCGAAGCGCGCTATATTCGGAATTGCAAGGAGCGGTGGCGTACCGGCCAGGGGGAGGGGGACGGGGACGGGGGAACCACATGCTGAAATCCTCACCAAAACTAGCCACGTTTCGCTCCTGGGCTTGTAGAAAACTCTCCCCCGCACACACACAATCACCTTGATTTCATGCCCTATCACATGTTGGATTTTTTCCGTTTGCTTCCCCCACCCCGTAGCCCTAGCAAAGCTTGCTGTAATGATGGAGATTCCGAGGGACCATTTGAGGGAATGCGCGACCCGGCAGCCCGCTGTCAGCGGGCGGCGAGAGCACAGCGGCGCAGAGGCCGGGGCCAGCTGAGCCCAGTCGAGACAGACCGGGCCGAGCCGACCCGAGCCGGACCGGGGAGCGGGACCCGGGACCCGGGACCCGGCAGCGTAGTTCCCCCCAGCACCCTCAGCCCGGGAGTCCCGCCACGCAGGGGACAGCATGAGCCGTTACCTGAGCTGTCGCTTTTCCTCTTGCCGGACCTCTTCTCGGTTTCCACCGGGGACAGAGCCTGCCTGCCATAGTCCCCTGGCGCACATGCTGCTCCCGTGGGGGTGTTAGTGCCCAGGCTGGAAGAGTTTGAACACAGGACTGAGGGGCTGCTGCCCAGCTCCGGGGGTCCTCCTGAGTCGGGCTGAAGGCAGAGGCTGTGCCTGGCCGCGGCGGGAGGAGACGACATCTGAGGAATGTGCCAGTTCGTCTGCAAAGCCTGGTGCTGCTGTTGCTGGTGATGGTGGTGGTGATGATGGTGATGGTGGTGGTGCCCCCTATGATGCTGGCTGGCAAACATGCCCTCCTCATTGGGGTATCCCGCTATTATGCAAGAGGAAGAAGAAGAAGACAGATCAGGGTAGGACATGTGGTCAGATCTTCCATGCAGGGCAAGAGAAGACTGGGAGAAAGGGTGCAAGCTCTGCGCCGTGGCATGGGGGCTGCGCAGGCAGCCAAAGAGTGTGTGATCCATGGCATACAAGTCTCAGGTTCCAGGCAGGAGAGTTTAGGAAAGATCCAACTTCACCACCCTTTGTCAACTTTCACTGTAAACAGATCGGGGCTGGGATTTTTTTTTTTTTTTCCAAAACGGCAACGACAGACTTTGCAGCAGGCAGCTGAGCTCAGATAATCCCGGTCTTTAGCCCTAGTGGCCAATCTCCGCTGCATAAACACTCGGACCTAGATGAGCCTTTTCTCAGGGCTGCTCAGATGTCAAGAAGCGGGAGACGTTGAAGCCAATAGAAGGTGGTCCCAGAGAACTGCTTGAAGGGGGAAACAGCTCCGAGAGGTTATAAATACAGTAGTGTGTAATGTGAGCTGGGGGCTGGCTTAGCGGCACAGCACTGACCACATGCAAACTCCCTCCGAAACGCCAGCGCCGTCCCCGCGCCCAGCCGCTACTTCAGCGGGCGGCAGCTCTACGCGCCCGCGCCCCGGGCGCTCGCCGCAGCAGCGGGGGAGGTTGAGGGGTGGGGGTGTCTCGGCGGGGGCGCAGCACGCCCCTCCCTGCCCCCGGGCGGGCCGTGGGGAGCACGCCTCCCTCCCTGCCGCGGCCCCCGCCGGGGCTGCCCCGGGGCCGGTTGGGCCGTCCGCACGGCCCCCACCCCCCGGGGCGGATCGGCGCGGGGGTGCCCCTGCAGGGCCAACACCGCCCCTCCGGGCCCGCTCGGGGTGCCGCTGCCGTCCGGGCGAGCAAGCAGGGGAGGGCAATAGAGACGTAAAGAAAAAACCGCGGGATTTCCTCGGGGGCGGCAGGCGGAGCGCGGGGGTCCCCACCTCCGCTGCCTACCGGAGGTTGGAGGGCGCTGGCCAGGGCCTCACCTGCGCGCCCAGGTGGGAGGCGGCTGCGACAGCCTAAGGGGTTATCGGGGCCCGCTTAAGTGCTATGCGGGACACAATCCCGCTCCGCCCGCACCTCACGCTGTCCTCCCAGCATCAGAAACTAAGGTGGCTCTGCAGCCAAGCCACCGGCGCTCACCGGGCGCTCGGATCTGGCCGGAGAAAGACAAGTTTCCGTTCTTGGCCCGTGTCCCTTCAAAACTAGAACTCGCCTAAGTTTCATTCCCTGTATCTTCATTTTCTTCGTTATGGTGTTTAATGGCTGAGGGGGTACAACTCAGAGTCTCCGAACTTTTTTCTTTAAGATACATGTAGTGGAATTAATACCAGTCACCGAAGGCGGCTGTTAACTAGTTTAAATTGGGATAACACATTTATTGATCACTGACCAAAGAGGTGCCCACTGAGCAAACACTTTCCTTCTTAGCCTTTCCTTCTCACTGTACCTTCCTTCTTCTCACCCCCAATCAATATTTAAAAGGAAAAAAAAAAAAAAAAGGGGGGGGGGGGGGAAGAGGGAGTGGGAAAGCATTTCGGTCCAGCAGTTTAAGTCTAAATTCTTGGGTCCATGTGTGAAAGATAAAATTAATTTCAATTGCTATTGGAAAAAATCAGAAATTGTATGAGATTTGCAAGAGCTAGTTTCTTAAACGGAAATTGACTTCTGTTTTGTGGGAAATTAGTTTTGCAGACTTTCTTAAAAAAAAAAAATCTTAAACTTTTGTTCAGCAGCTGCTCCACTTTTCCCTGCAGTTTCAGACTGAGCTGGAACCTGCAGCAGTCTTTCGACGGTAAGACTTTTCCCCCCTTTTCTGACATTTAATGCTTTGTAAAAATTGTCTTTAGATTTAAGTGTAACAATGCGGTCTTCAAAAAGAGCGTGGCGTTCAAAGCAGAAGTGGCTGCCTCTGTGCACTGTTCTAAACTTGATATTTCTTCAGAATAAAGGAAATATACAGTTACAACACTGATGAAATATTTTGTGCTTTTCATTGTGTTTATCATTTCAATATGTGCTCTAATATTAAAAGAGAGGAGTACAAAGAAAACCGGAGGGCCGAACCCCTCTTGGCTTTGCCAACTCGCCGGGCTGTGAACCCCGGGGTGGCAGTGTCCCTCGGAACGGGCAGTGCAGGGAAACAGTGATACGGTTACCGGCTCGGCGCGCTCGCAGCGACCCCGCCGGGCCTGGCCCATCCCCGGGGGCTGCGGGGGCGGCCCCAGGTGGGAGAGCGGGGAGCGGCAGGGCGGTGCCCCCCACGGCGGCCGCTGCCCCCGCACCGCAGCGCTGCCCTTCGCGGCACTCCAACTTGCTGCTGTCACCCCAGCCACGGGGGCCGAAGGCTGTCAGGGAGGGGGTCGGTACCGAGGATAACAATGCCAGTACCCCAAATCGGGACCGAGAGGCAGAATAGTAGGAGCCCGGGCCGGGACCGAGGGGGCAGCAATGCCAGGACTCCTCCTGCCAGGGACAGGACGTCGCCGGAGATGCGCAAGGCGCCGGGGAAGTCCCAAACCCAAGCCGGTGTAAAAATGCCCTTTTTCAATTCTAGGGGATGCCCGCACAGGATTTCTCGCACGGTACAAAAAGAAAGGGAAGCACAATGAAGAAAGTGAGAGGATGCAAGAGGGAGGGAGAAAGATTGTGTTTCCAAGAGAAATAAGAGACGGAGCCAAATAGCGCTTTTTAGAGTAATGTGGGAGAGGCTCCAAAAGGTGAAGAAGGGAAGGGGGGAAAAAAAAAAAAAAAAGAAGAAAGAAAAAGAAGAATGCAATAGCAAAGTGACAGTGGCACGGCAAAGTGTTTGTCATTAGCTTCATCATCAAATCTTAATATTCGGGACTGCACTTCCTTGGGCTGCTGAGTCCCGTAACAAGTACACAAGTCCCCCACCAAATATTCTTATTACTTCTTTACTATGAGTTTTGAAACATGCAAGAACTGGAAATAAAAATATCTACATAAATCTATGCTTTCATTTTAAACTATTTAAGGAGGATGCAAACAGAGGCAACTAATGTTAAGACAAATAAATAACTTTGAACGCTTAGTGAAATTATTCAATAGGTTTCTGTGCAGTTATCAAATAATGATGGCTATCTGATATCATTCTTCCTAAAAATGTATAACTTGTCAGTTAAAGCTTCAATGCAAAGCTGCTCAGTGAACTAATTACTGCAGAAAGTGTAAGCAGTTATTACTTTTCAGTATTAATGATTGAATTCTTGTTCAGATTGTATCTTTCCAGAACATGCGCTTGATCTACATATGGTACAAAAGCATAACTTAAATCAATGCCAGCAAGTTTGCCCAAAGCTTATAACATCAAGTGAAAAAACAGAATGTTTGAAATATATGAAAACAGTAAACTGTTTAACTCTTAAAAACATCTGGAGCCAACACATTTTGGAACATCATTTATATTTTCATGTATGGGCTAATATTTACACTCACTTTGTGTTTTTTTGGGTTTGGTGGCATTTGCTTTTCTTCTTTTTAGTTTAAGATTTACGGGGAAAGAGATGATATAAAATTGACCTGAACGAGCCAGTGTGCAGTTCCTCCTCTTCAGGACTTTTGTAGTCTTGTCCATTTTTTTACGTTGGAGTCTGAAGGAACCATCTTCCTGAATATTTATCAGAACGTAAGTAGGATTCTTAAGCAGTTGTATCTAGTGTGTGGTTTGCATATTTGCAATATGCATATTCCAGTAATGTCAGGCAGATAGTTATACTTGGGGACCACCATTTGAGTGCTATAAAGTGTCCTAACTTTTTTTCAAGTCAGCAAAAAGATGGCAATTTATGCCATTTAAGAATATTTTCCTTACTGTCAAAGAGAAAGCTTATGAATATGAATTCAGCTTATTTTAGCCAAAGATTTTATTGTACTCAAGAGCCTACCAAAGGAAGAGGACGAGGTTTTATTGTACTGTAATTATGATCAGTTCGTATTTTTCCATGGCAATTTGGTGAAGGCAGGCATCATTATTTAACCTTAGAGTCAATCCAGATTCACAACAGATGTATGTTTATTTTCAGTCTTTTTTTTTTTTTTTTTTTCCCCTGAATTTCGCCTATTTAACTCCCATAGAAGCAATATAATTCGTTCCTCTTGATACCTGTGCTGCAATGGAAACCTACAGGTATCAGCAGTAATAAAGCCTGGGGATTATGCATCATTTCAGGGATGCCTGAATTCCTTAACTGAAAATCCTTGCACAGAAAATGAGTAATTTGTTGACTGACTCTGTCAAAAGTACCAAATCCCTGTCCAGTTAAGAATGGTGATAAGCATATTTACGATTCACAAACCTATGGTATAGAGTGTCTTCACCATAAAAGCATTTTCTCTTTGTGAGAGCTTACACTACCATGACACATACTGCATAGCTCTAACATTGCATTTCTGTGTTTTACTTCCATTTTGCTCTTTTTAATGTTTACATGTGCCATGGTTTAACACTTATCAGACACAATTTTTGCTTTAAAGACTACAATGTATCTATAAAACTTTTTAGCTTTGAATCTGTATTCTCAGTTACTTCTCCCATATACATACAGATTCTGTTCTAATTTTCACAATTTCCAGGTGTTAAAACTTTTAAAGCTATGCCAGCAATTCAGTACATTACATGAATGTTGCGATGAACTATGAAGCCCTCATTGGAAATTATTTGCAATTTTGCATTCCATCATTAAAAGTTATTTGAATTGTCATCCTACTCGAACCAATAAGATTTCTTATGTTTCCTATTTAATTTAAACAAACCAATGTACTTGAGATTTCACACCTGAACTCTGATGTTTCAGGAAGGCTTTTAGAGTTTAAGCTATAAGAAACTTCCATTCCACATTAGTTACTCAAAAGCCTCAGCCCAAGTTCTCTTCAAAACTTTGGGGTGTGCTTGTTTTAAATAGATAATTTATTTGCAAATGGAACCATCCTGCACAATAGTATTTGTTTCCCAATCTGCACATCATACTGCAATTTAACAATTGTTTCATTCTTTCTAGTATTATCTCCACTTAAGAACACCGAAATAAAAGAACAGTTATCACAAGCCTTGTAGGTTACTTTAATAGGGCAAGCAAGTTAAAAAATATGGAAAAAAAATTTGTTTTCATTCTATTTTTTCCAGATCTTGACAGTTAGACATGACAGTCCATTCTCCTATTAAAATTACTAATCACAGAGGAAAAAGGCATTATTCATTTTTTTATTTGATACAGTTTTCATTGTGTTTTTCATCTGTATATATTAATATTTTGCTGATTATACTTCAAGTTTTAGTCACCCAGAATAAAAAATGCAGATGATTTGAATCTTAGTACATCAGATGGTTTAGGCTATGACTTGCTTAGATTGCAAAGACTGAAATAGAGAAAACACCCCTACCATTACCTGAAATATGTATTGTCCCCTGCCTGACAGGCTTTTACAGGACCAGCAGCAGGGGGCATATTTCATAATTCTGCCTCCATCAGGGGATGGTAGGAGAGTGATAAGTCACTAATCTTCAACACCTCTTTTACACATTAATTAGTAAAATACTGCTCACAGTGTGCATTCCTAGTAATTTCTAATTTTCTCTGCTCTGTATGGAGAAAAAGACACCAGGAATAAAGAACTACAAAATACCTAGGTTTTAAAAAGCTGCTAGGATTATGTCATTTACTTTGCAGGTGTGTTTGTGTATGATTTACAGTGTGATGAGCTCTGGGATCGGAGCAGAAGCCCCTAACTAGCTCATATTCAGAACAGAAAGAGATTCACTGCCTTGAATTGCTCAGCCTCTAATAATTTTGCCAGTTTCATGTGGGAATACAGTGTTTTTAGAGAGTCCTGTCTGTGTTCATGGCGATGTGCTCGACTAGAAGCATTTGCAGGATTGGAACCTTAATTAATAATAGCTGTAGGAAGCAGAGAGCTAAAAATTGTGTGTGCTTTTTTAATGTATCATCATGCTCCTCAAAGCCTATACTGCATAGGAGTAACAAAGTAACAATTGTTCAAAATGATCATTTCAGATTAAACTAGGTTGTTTTTTAAAAAAGGCAGATATTATAGCTTGTGAAAGAATGAGAAAAGAAGAAAAGAAAAAAAAAAAAAAAAAAAAAAAAACCCCAGAAAGCTAGCTCGATTTCCCTAGAACATACACGCCTAGAAGAGTGTAATTTGCAAAGACATCACCAAAAGATAAAATTGTATCTGTCTTAACGATTCTGATTTAGGGAACTGGTTTAAGTTTGCTAGCATCAATGACATTACTGATGTTTAAAAAAAAAGGCAGGTTCTTAAACTATCTTGAAGAAAGGTCCAAGTGTCATACCTTAAGGAGACTGACACCTTCCAAAACCGTATTTGCATAAGCTTATTTGTTTTATTTCCCCAAACCAGAATGTAGCATTATTAATGAGCTGTGAACATATTACACTGCTTCTTGAAATGAACCTTTCCAAGATATTTGTATTTGTTATGCTTTATTAGGCACCACACTTGCATGTCCTTTGATACAATGCAGATAGGTCTCACAGTGAGTTCAATAAACTACTCCAGTAATGGACTTTCTTTGCGGTACCTTCACATCATCTAAGTATACCTGTTGGACTTTGGCACACTGAATCGCTCTCAGGGGCCACCTTCCTCTTCATGGGTTCCTATATCACATATTTCATTTAAATTAGATGCCTTCAATAAAAGAGTGAAGCTCTTTTATTCTCACATCTTTTTGAAATGAGAAGTGCCTAGCACTGCGAGCTCAGCTGTACAGCACAGAAAAGGTGTGTTATGTAGCATACTTTTCAGCTGACTGAGACACAAATGCAAAATATAGCACATGGGAACACTGTCTGGATTTGTGCAATTCCCTCGCAGGCGTTTTGTCCATGAACTTTACACGTTTGTGCATTTGAGCTGTAGAACATATCACTTAGGGATTTAGATTTTATTTAACAATCCAAGCGCATTTCAATACAAGATGGTAAACGAAGAATATTTTCCATTTAACTGTTTCAAAACGCCATGTGCAAGAGAACACAACAAAATGGAATTAACTCGTAACATATGCAACTCTTATTTGTGCAAGAGCGGTGTATGCCCCTAAATCCAGACTGCAGCATCTGGAGGCATAGCATGTCTCTAATGGAAGAGAAAGGCACGAGACATGTCAGCTTCTTGGAAGCCGTGCCTTTTCCTTCGTGACGCTCAATGCAACTCTGATTAAAATTAGCAAAACAGATACTGTCCAGGTAAACCGCCTTGGAAGCATTTTGGAGTTCTCATTAGCTGTAGGCAGTATGATTAATCTGAGATAGATATTTGTAATACAATTTAAAAAAATTATATCGTTAAAAAATCTTACCTAAAGCTCTTTCATTGCAAACAATCTAGTTTGAATGAAAACCAATACAAAACCCCTGTGCCATGAGTCATACATTCATAGTGCATCCAAACATACAAATTCTCATTTGTAGAAACAAGTTTTGCTGTCACCAAGGTATCTGTAGCACCTCTCTCTTATCACTGCCTTCTACCTCTAGTAGTAATACAAACAAGTTATTCTTTTACTACTGTGATCAGCTTGGTAGAGGATGTGAAAACGTTTTAGAGAAACAGTTCATCCTGTAAATGTTTTACATCACAAACTGTCTTCAGACTTGACCTTGAGGAGCGCTGACTTTTCCCCCATTGATCTCACTGGATTAACTTCACTGTGAGACCACAATAGCCATTTTTAAAAAAAGTGTAGATAAACATAAATACTGCTTGTTGTGGTTACAGAAATAAAACCCACTGAAAATTTCCCTTTGAAAGGAACACGTATGAAAAAGATGTGATGGATAAATTATTCTAGCCATGCATTTTCAAATGTTTGTTTCACTAAAATAATTACATTATCTGCTACAGAAGTTGGGACTTCAAATAAAATAAGTCTAAACTTTCTTCTGTTCATTTTTATAAGTTGATCTCCTCTGTTATGTTCATAGTAAGCAAGAGACAAGGCATGCCTGTCTATTGTAGTTATTCTTATTTGCAGTAAATACAAGCTGAATCACAGAAACTGCATTGCTCCAAAGATTTGTTTACTAAACTTCAAAAATCCTATCACGAACAGCATGCTGGATGTATAAATACACATATGTATACACTAAAAGAGGGTGTTCAACCATGCAAAAATGCTAACATACCTCCAGGCTCAAAGCCTTAATGTACGATTAAAACAAATTAGGTTAGTGCTTGCTTTCTTTTAATAATAGGAAGAGAACTTAGATGCGTTACACAAAAATAGAATGAATGCCTCGCTTTAAAGCAAATGAAGGAGCAGAAAAAGCTCTTTGCGCAGATTACCAGACAAAGTCCTGACTTAGCTTCCCAGCAGAGTAAAATGTTTGGGAATGTATCTAATCTAACACACCCTATAAAACTGTACAGTAGTCCCTGCTACAACAGTGAGCTGCGTGCAAGAAAGGGTTATATCACAGAGCAAAATTCTGAGATTTCAGCCTGCAGTCCAAAACTGCCTGTGTAATTTCAAACTTGCAAAGCTGTGTACCTATTTTGGAAAGCAGGTAGGTAGCCTTTCCTCATAAATGTACAGTAATTGCATTATGTATGATGCCTTGCAGCTGTGGTAATGAGGGTTGTTTAGAAACATACCTTGATTTGATGATGAGACTATTTCACTCTAAAAAGAAGTCATAGATTTAATTTGTTATAAGCAGGCATGGCTTGTATCCAGAGTTTAGCCTGTACAATCTGTAGTCAACCAGACTTTCTCAAATTAATCCCCATAAATACAAACATACATTGCTTGTTTGCTTTCTTTCTTTTTTTTTTTTTTTTTTTCCCCAAGTTTCCTTTATTGGTATCATAATAGTATGACCCAAATATAAGGAAATAACCATATCATATTAAACACAGGAATATGCTTTCACAGTCATTTATTGTGCATAGCTAGTAAACATTTCCTGGCAAACAATTTAGAGAGTCCATAAATTCCATCCTAACGCTGCTTCCGTAGCTAGATGCACTACACCATACACGAGGGTATTAGCTCAGTCTCTCTCATCCGGAATGGGTGGATTGGAATTGAAAAATCCCCACCCCCCATTATAGCACCATATGTCTCGAAAGTCTATCCTCTCTCAGGGCAAACGGCTCCTCTCAGATCTGCCTGATGGATCACGGCTAAAACGCTGCTGTCCCTTGCTATTTCATCTAACAGCATTTCTGAAGTAGCTACCAAGAGAGCACAACGAGCCAAGCATCCCTTTGGCATTAGTGGCCATTCTCCATGCCGAGAATGTCAGGGATAAGGAATAGCAGAAGGAAAAATCTACCACATCATGCCAATTTGTATGGAAAATTTGTGTCTTAACCTAGGGGTAGGGAGAAGAAAGAGTTTCCCTCCAGAAAGCTGAACAGTGCTCAGAATTCCCTGGTTCCTTATGTAACCAGTTAACCAGTGTGAGCAGAGCAGCTTTGCAGCATCTTCAGAGGTACTGAGCCTGTAAGAATTTCAAACAATTTTCTCTAGATATCTTATTGAGGTGTTTATAGATTGAGAGATTATTAGGATAACAGTTTACTCATAAAGATTTCTGGTAAATCAGGTTTCTTCTAAGTTGTTTTCAGTTCTCCTGTGTGTGTATCAATTTTACATTTGAAAAAAATTAAATTCTTCAAATGGAACTCAAATAATTTGGCATTAGAAGGAATGTACATAAGATGATCGTGTTAAGGTATAGCTCATATTGCTAGTAGAAGAGACTAAGCTGAAATATTTCCACCCGTTTGTGTCTTTATTACAGGTATATATTATTATCATTCCTGCTACAGGTATTATTTCCAGATTATTTTGTATTGAAAACAAAGAGTTAGCAAAAATCTGGAGTCCTTCCAAGTTTCCAAAGACCAGCTCGAAAGCTCAAAGGGCTTCAGTCACCATGTCAATGTTCTGCTTTACGATCTTTAATTTTACAGGGTATAATATTGAAACCTCTTCTCTGTACCTCTTCAATCAGAATCTGAGGAAGGGTTGCGTGACAGCAAAGACAGCTGAGGGCAGAAAGATTTTATTTCACTGGTTGCGGAAGAATTTTTCGTTTTTAACTCCTTGCTTTTAAAGTCCTCTTTGATTTATTTATATTGAACGGAACCAGTATGAAGCAAAGAGTCCTTTTCATGATATTTATTTGCTAATTCATATGATTGTAATCTTTCATAAAATGTGCTCTCCTTTGAAAGATAAACATGATCAACCAAAAGCTCCAGAGTAAAAATTGTGATGGGTTACTCCATCTTTTGAAATTAATTAAAACGACCAGGACTTCAGGGCTCTAGAATTTTAGATTTATTTCCTTTGTTCTTTGCCCACTACTTGACGGCAGACCTTGCACAAGCATCTCTCATTTTCTGGCTGCTCATCTTTACAATCCCCATATACTTCCTGAACTGGTATCTCTAAGTCACTGAATTCAGCCAAGAGTCCTTCAGTAGTGCCCTGAAGAGAAGTAGTGTGTAATCTGCAATTTGCTCAACTTATTGTCTAATGATAAAGCCCCTAATTCATTTCCTGGACCAGGACCTCCACCAGCTTCCTTTCATTGTGCACATGGGCAAACAGAACAAGAAGTAAGATAACACTCCGCTTGTTCAGCAGTCATTTTCTCTTTTATGTTTCCAGTGAATCTGATCAGTGGCACAAGCTGCCATGAAAAGACAAATCTGATCATTAAGAGCATGAGTGGAGAAAGTCCAGTTTCCCAGATACATAGCCTCAATAACTGTTTTGTACTGGTGATTGGGTAGATCAGTCACTGGGATTGGTCAACTTTGGCCTCTCCCAGATGAAACAAGTGTTCCTGCTCACGTGAATAGCTCCCAAATCACCATTTTGCTCTGAATAGTTGTCTGATTAGCACAATATGCTATTTTCTCATATTTAGTATTACACTGCGTGATTTTTTTTCCTCAGCTTCCTCATAGTACAGAATACCAATAGCAAATTCAATTCATGCGTTTTATGTACATTAAATAGTAGGAAATACATCTGTGTAGAAAATGTATCTTGTTCCCGTGCTTGCAGAGTCTCCCTGGATTTATTGTATTGAAGCCAAATCTATTGTTAATCCATTTAATACTGATTGTGTTCTCCAAATATGTTTGGTGTTTCCTTTCTCAATTGTCATATATATACATCAGTACTATATGTTCATAAGGCACCGGCAAAAAATGCTGAAAACAGGTAATATATTGTGTTCTTGATGATAAAATACTTAGGGCCACACCAATTAATTTTAGACAGTAACCAGCTAATGATCAATGATATTGTAATAGGATCCCTATGGAGATCTTTGCCCTTTTGCATCAGTTACTGTGCATTGAGCAGGGAAGCTTTTCATCTAAACAGGCAAGAAAAAAGTCAAAGAAACAGAGTTGGATCATTATCAGGCAACTATATCTAAAATTAAAAGGTATACCATAAACATTCAGTTCAGGGCTGTCACGAACAGTAATTTGCTTGTAAGGCATATAGAAATGCAGTATTCCTCTTCTAAAATATTACTAGGGAATCATGTAGACAGAATTAGGAGATTCATTCCCTGAAAGCAGTCTTATTTAATATCAATTTTTAATAGATTTCACACTCTTAAAGAATTGGATTAAATCAGAGTGAGGTAATTGGGAGTTATGGTCCAGTTGGTGAACTTTACCATGAAGCTCGTTGCAAGTAAAATCATTATAATATGGAACAGCATTTTGTGTAGAAAACTGCTGGAAGTCTAACATTTTGAGTGGTATTGACTTCAAAGAGGTTGGAATTTCAGACCCAATTTCCAGCATTTTATGATTTGCTATAATTATAGCTGCATTTTTGGTATGTTACATATTTATGGTCAAAGCACTGAAGTGAGCAATCTGCATAGCGTACTGTAAATAAACAGACATTACGAGAGAACACTGTGAATCCAGGTTCACACTCTACTCCTACAAAAAAAACCCAAACACCCAAACAGCTTCTGTACTTTAAATCTTTCACACCTCTCAGTAACTCTGTCAATATTTTTAAAACCACACTCTATTACAAAGCAATAATTCAAATTGCAGTTGTATCAGACTGACATTTCATATCTCAGTTTTTATGCCTCGCTCGAAAGATTCTTATTGCTGTCACATTTAAATAATAATTTTGAAAGTCTGTATTGCTTCCACACAGGTCATGAAATATCTTAACATGGAAAAAATTCTTACAGGATATGGAATAATATTAACACGAGCTGGAAACCTCAGAGTGTCCATAATAAAACATTGGCTACATTAAACAGATAAAAAATGACAATTTCCCTAACTAGATCCAACACAGAGGAATTCTATGCTAGAATTCAGTCTGACAGAAGAATCAGAGGAAAAACAATTAATTGCTTATGTGCACATAGCTACAACTTGATTGTATTTGTTATGAGAAAATGAAATAAAATCCAGTGTTTACATTTGCTGATATGAGAGAGTCAGCTTTTAGAAGTTGACAGTGAGAATAAATCAGTTGTTTGGGAAAAGTATTAAAGGAACAAAATGTGACTGACAACTTCAGTCTGTCAAGCAAGCTGTAAAGGACACCCAAAAAAAAGACACGATCAAGGGAAAACCACCTACACTTTTGGTGGAAATAATAAAGTGACATTGTAAGTGAAGGCAGCTACTGGAAAAAAAAAAAAAGGCAAAAAAAAACAAAGCAAAAGGGAGGAGCAGGGGAAGGTGTGGTAATTAATGTAAATTAGAAGCTGGGAATTATAGAGCACGTTTAAAGAAAGCCGGAGGTCAGAAAGAGAAAACAGAGATAAGGATAATATGAAGACATTTTGAAATTATATTATGAACAAAGAATCCTAACAATTTCTTGGCTCCATTATTAAATGGAAATTGCTTGGACTTTCTGTAATAACTTTTTTTTTTTTTTTTTTTAGAAAGCATTCTCAAATACTTTTCTTCTATACTTGCGGGGGGATCAAATGATGCATTCATATCAGATCATTATGATGAAGCTCATTCAGTAGTAGGGCAGGAGAACGTTAAATAGCAGCTAATAAAACTAGACATTTTTAAAATCAGTAGACCTGAATAATTTGCATGGAGGTATTTTAATACATTTGGCAGAGAACCTGTCTGCGCAGTTAGTGAGGATTTTTAGTATGTCTTGGAGAACTAGGGAGATCCAAGAGAACCAGGCAAAAAATTTGGTGAATATTTCAAAAGAATAAATGTGATGACCTAAATGGCTGTAGGCATTTCAACCTCACATTGATCTCAAGCAAAATAAGGAACGGCTTCTAGGAATGTTAGTTCATTTGAATCAAAGCAATGAGACCAGAAGTTTATGGAAAATTACCTTGCCAAAGCTAACTAGATATCATTTAATAAGAGTATGCATTCGGTAGAATAAAGGTAATTTTAGTAGTATTAAATGTGCAGAGGAATATTGGAAAGTCTTTTTGTTGCTAATCATAATATTTTGATGAAGAAAAAAATTATTAACATCAATATTGTATCTATTAAATGGAGTCAAATCGCAGTCTTGAGCATGTAGTAAGTGGGGGAAAATAATCAGTGGTGTTTATTTTAATGGAAACCCATGAATACATGGCCCTGTGGCATTTCTTTTTCCATCTGTGACTCTTTTATCAACGGTAAGAAAACATATTTAGAAAGTTTGCATTTGAAATGATTGGAAGATCAGTAAATAAAAAGTCAGCCGAGTTGCTGTGGAAAGTAGATTGTTCAGCGAACTGGTCACAGTTAAACAAATGGTACATTTCAGTCCAGACAAACTAAGACACTATTCAATAACAAAGACCGGGTAGGGACCCTGTCCACAGACAGTGTAAAAAAGCCTTTAGAGGACAGAATCAGCTGGAAAGAGCCATGAGTTCAAGAGGGTAGACATGAATCTGATTCAACCCATGGGCACATCAGCAGAGAAATTTACAGCATGGTTGTGTTACCTCTGTCTTTGGCACAGGAGCAACCAGTTATGGAAATATTGTGTCCACAATTCAAGAGACATTGTTGAAAAATTGGAAAAGGTTCAGAGGAAAGCAACAAGAATGATGAAAGAATTGGAAAACATTCCTTGTAATGAAAGACTCAAGAAGCTCTCTCTATGTAGGTTATCAGAGAGATGTTTAATAGGCTATTTGATCACATCTTAACAATAACTATGTGAGAAACAGAAATTTGATAACACTAGAGTTTTAAGTCCAATGACAAAGGGATAACAGAAGCCAGTGGTAAGAAGATGTAGTTGGAGAAACATAATGGAAGGTTTAAATCAATATTGAATGCTTTTCTCTATTAAAATCACACACACACGCACACAAAGTAATTCAGAAAAGTTCTGGTGCCCCTTACCCGGGGGGGCAGACTGAGTAGATGACCATAATAGCCTTTTAGTTTTATAGGCCATGAATCTACGGCTTCAATTGCAGACTTCTCTGCTCAGTATTTTCTTACGCCATCACTGGGCAGATCCAACCAGTGCAAAGTTAATCAGAACCAGGTGGAGCCTGCTTTTTTGCAGCACAAGGGAGCTTCCCCTGAAGCTACATTGGATAAGACCAGGATTTGTCTGGAGCAAAGGAATTAATACAGTATGAAGAGCGCCTGTCTGTCATATTGACGCCTATAATTTCTAATTATTGCAAAATGTGCTGGTATTTGAATAAATAGAAAACACTGCCTTGAGAGTTGAAACATGGTAAATTTTTATGGCAAAGTGATTTTAATCCCTACATGCACACCTTATCTGCTGCAGAGAAGTAAAAGGAAACAGAAAATTAGGCGCACACAGAGCACTGTTTAAGTGAGGCAGACCAGAGGAGGGAGAGCTAACTTGGTTCGCCCGCTTTTGTGCTCTT
The DNA here is from genome assembly GCA_033816785.1 of Picus viridis. Lineage (NCBI taxonomy): Eukaryota > Metazoa > Chordata > Aves > Piciformes > Picidae > Picus > Picus viridis. The sequence goes on along the minus strand of CM066574.1, from coordinate 12,997,442 downwards.
GAGAACAGCGTTGGTCCAAAAACTTTCCTTCGACCACAGAAATTTCTGAATTAACATTGTCGTTAGGAGAGACTGCAGGAGGAGGTGAAACAACAAAGGGAAGAGAAATCTAACGGAAAAAACACACATAAACAACATACCATATGTAGGACACTCACCATATGCCAACCTCACTTTTTTCCTCTCTCTCTAATGTGGTCCGATAATTCCCGTCATCTAGAAGGTTATTCACAGTGTCTACTTCAGACATCTGATTTAGGTGTTTAGAATTGCAGCTGCCCCCAAACCTCCCCACAGCCCCTCCTCTATCCCCCTTTTTCCTACAGCCCTCCAGCATCTCTGTCTCTCTGCCAGCTATGCAGAGAAGCACAAACACCTAGGTTTAGTTCTTAAAACTGTGCCTAAGTTAGATAGCTGAGTTAGCCTAAAGCTGTTGTTTAAATACCTCTCCTATTAAATTTATAATAAATAAATAAATAACTGCTATGGAAAAAATTACTTGTTTAAATTACAGGGGTATAAAAGTGCAGGAAAGTTTACAAATTCAAGGCCAGCTCCTTAGCTTGTGCAGTTCATATACTGGCATTCAAATAAACAGACCGATTCCCATTTGCCCCAGCAAAAGTGCAGCCTTCAAGTTGGTTTTACAAACCAAGTCGGCCACCTGATTCTGCTGGGTAAAGCACACACATTTTCATAAAACACAGAAAAGAACATTTTACAATGTAAATCCATTAAGAAACAACCTCAGAGGGAAAAGAAAACTAAAACGAAAAAGTTGTGTAGGAAATGGCAGCTACTGCAGTCTGCAGAAAGCACTTCTCTTATAAAAGCAGAGAAAAAGTGGTGAGAGATCAGCATCAGGCTCAATAACGATTGAAAATAATGTGTTTTTTTCTGAGGAAATCTCTTACTTACTTTATTTTATTTCTAAAAAACATTCTAAATGCTTTGCTGCCTCATATTAGCAAACAGCTTTACTATATACTTCATTTTTACCGTGTGGTGCTGCAGCACACCAAAGTAAGCAAAGCAAGCAGATCTTAGCTCAGTGGAGAGCTAGACATTTGACAAGAGCAAAAAGGCAACTTTGCATAAATATTGTTGAAAGCCAGTGATGAGAGAAGAGGAAATTCTGCATCTTTAATGCAAGATTTTTAATGCTAATATATATCAAAATGCTCTGTACACTCCTGGAACCCTTCTGTTAAAATGTCTCTAACTCTAGGGACAGATTGTATGAGGCAGTTATGCACCATTTAAATGTGAAAAATGCACACTTTACTTGGAAAAAGATGTGTGATGTGAAGTGTTTTTAAGAATAATTGAATGATTTTGTGATTCATTAAATGCTTTTTCCTCAGCAAGCAAGTAATGGATTTTCCACTAAGCACCCAAAGGGTGAAAAGTCAAACAGTTAGAAGGAGTAAAGCGTCCTTAGGAAGAGGATCATTTACAGAGCTTTTTGTTTTATTCTTTATCTCTTTTTTGTTCCAAGAGGAACAAAACAAAGAGAGAAGGAAAAAAGTAAGTAACTGTACATAGGAAATTAAAAAGATTGAATACCAGGCACAAAAGGATATGTGGCTGTTGTCTATTCTTTGGTTAAAGAGGAAATAGAGAAAAACTGTGGCACCTAAAGTTTATTGAATATGGCTTCACGTACATATCCCTGCTGAGACCATGGGATCAGTTCTTTTATGGGAGGGGAAAAAGAAAAAAAAAAAAAAAAAAGGAGCTGTTTTCATATACCAAATATATCTTTAAGCCAAAGTGTAAATTTTCAGTTTCTTTCCCATTTCCCCCTCCCCCCACTTTCTTTAGGGGGAAAAAAATAAATAAATAAAAAAGGAAAGAAAGGACAAAAAAAAATCTCAGAAAACAATACACACCTTGACTCCTGCAAAAAAGATCTCTGGCAAAATCACAAGACGCCTGCTTAAGTAATACCCAAAAGGTAACTCCATGCATTCCACTGGCCAGAAATAATTCACAGCATGATGAATCCACAAGAAAGTCAATAGCATATTATAATGCTCTTAGGGGAGCTGTAGCTGTAAGAGCAATGTGAGGCAATGCCTTAGTGTGAGCTATCACTTTATATATGTGCTGTATACATGAGCATGAATTATATTACAACATTTGACACGCTATGGCTTTTGATCTACTGTGACTTATGACCTCTGTCCTATTGTGACCTTTATGCCTAAACCTGTAGAGAATAGTTCAAACAATAGAACATACATGATAGATGACACTTAGATAGGATAAAAGTGTATAAGGAGTATGAAGACTCATGCTCAGGGCAACAGCTAGCCAAAAATTGCCACAGATTAGGAAGATACGTCCCCTGGGATATGATATTATGAATTAACTTGCATCTTCTTCTCAGGCACCTGGAGCCAAGGATAATAGCCTAGACGGACCACTAGCCTGATTAGGTATGGCAATTCTAATATTTCTGTGAGCTATGCTAGTGTGGAAAAATACAGCCTGTAAGGTTAATAGAAAGTTCTGAATAAGGCAGGAAGGAATCTTTGCCCAGTGATAAAATCCTTTTGAGCTTTCAGTTGAAAAGCCAATTGAACTTTGTGTAGATTCTGTTTCCACTCAGATCAACTGTGATTTCCAGCTGATTTCAGAGGGAGCTGAAGGAAAGCTGTAAAGAAGCCCAATATACACTTTCGTAAGTTGAAGCACTCAGACCCCACAAGCAACTGCATTTTATTTTTAATTAAAAGATAATAATAATCCCTGTAGATCTGGGATGTCTCAGATTATACAGACAGACAGGATTGGCACTTACTTCTCTCCACAGGAGAGAGAGTTTGAAGACAGTCTTTTACAGCTCATCTTTATCAGCCTCTGCTGTTGCTCTCTTTTTCAACAGCTCCTATTTGTTTAGCCTGTTCCAGCAGCTTCCAGCTGCAGTCTTGGACTCCAAAGACTGGCTTCCTGATCATCAGCTACCTGGCTCCACAGAACAGTCCTGGGACCAGGCATTCAAATGCAATTAAATTGCTCTCCAAAAGAAAGCCAGAGAGTAAAAAGTAGTGTTGGCATGCTGCAGAAAAGCAGGAAGACAAAGAATCAACTGACAGTCTATGTAGCATGAGACTGGAGGTTTTTGGCTAAAATGTGGAATTATACTGCATCTTGGAAAAAATTATGGACAAAAAAAGCAGTCACGGAATGAAGGTATCCATAAGGCCTTGGCTGGAAAAGTTTTCAGCATTTTTAAACAGCTGGATATAGACACATTAGTAGAACTTTAATCATAAATAATATTTTTAATGTTATTGACATAACCTTAAGACCTGAAACTTACTTTCTTTTCACCAAACATAGAACATATAGCTATAATTTTATTTACTTAAGCCGATCTAAAAACTAAGAGAAAACAGGCTTTTGAACAGACTTTCAAATGTGCCTAAAACCAAATTCATTTTAGTACAGTCCTTACTGACTAGTTAAACAAGCCACTAAAACTGTAACCAGGCCTCATATTCCAGGATTTATACTTGTTTGAAAGAAATCTGTTTAAAAATCTAGGAATTTTATGCTGATATGGCTATGTCCTTTCACCCCAGTTAGCCCAATTCTCAGCCCCGTGGGAACTCTGCTCTTGCATCATGCTGTGAGAAGGGCTGAAACCTGTGAGTTCAACAGACAAAGGCTGCAGCTGCCACTTGTGTCACTGCCCACTCTACAGCCCACTGGCTGTAGACGTGGAGGTAGTTCTGCAGAAGTACAAGGAATTTACAATGAAGGAAAAGCAGTGTAGGACAGAAAAATAATGTATTAAGCAAAGCCTAGAGACTGGCAAACTGCCCTTTCTGGTGGAAAATTTACACACGTGCAAGCTATTGGTATTATCTCCTTCATACAATGAAATATATGACCCTCAGCTCAGACAAGCCACAGATGCCATCTATACATGCCCTCATGAATGGATATTCCTGATGTGCTGTTCATAATATGGTGGGAGGGGGATGTGAAACAGTGTTTGAAAGTGAGATGTTGCAAATGATGTTGAATGGACTGGCTTTGGCTTTCATCATCTTGTGATAACTGCTGTTATGGGGGATAGATACAAAAATTAGTCACTTCCTCTGTCTTAAAACTACTGAAAGCAATGTGACAGAAGCTAGAGAAACTGTAAGTAAAACTTGTTTGGGAATTTATTAAGTTTGTCCTAAAGTATTTCTGTTCTCAGTAGTAGAAATAGGTACTTCCATGCTGGCTAAATAATGCAGCAGTATTAGCAGTGAAAAGATTAGGCAACCTGAACTGAGATTCACCTACACAACTTAAGCCATTTGTAGCTGAAATGACAAAATGCAGGATGACAGTTGGAAGAACAGGTACCCTGAAGCACAGCTCCTCTGACTTATTGCAGGTATCCACTTTATATAAAATCGAGCCACTCCGTGGGCTCCACTGACTAAATCTCCAAACAGCCTTTGGTAGCATAAGAGAGGCTAGTTAAAAGGCCAGTTGTTTCCACTCCGTTTGAGGAATACTGCTGTCACCAAAGTCCCCAGAAAAGACAACACTTGTCTCACTGTTACGCTACCATAAAACAGATCTATAAAAGTTGTGGATTTTTATTACATCCTATTGATAATCTAGCTAAGGGACTGAACTCTACTATTACCTAAATATATAAAAAAGCACACAGGCTGTAAAATAATAGGCTGTCAGCAGTACATGCCAATCTATTTAGCATGAATTGAGACAGAGATGCATTACAGAGAGAAAGCTGACACCGCTGGAGTTTCTATTCCCCCTATGACACTGAGCACGAACCTTGCCTCCAGACCCTTTGTCTTCACACTTCTCTGACATTGTTCCTTTTCCCTGTGTTCCTTTCGTCTTTCCACTTGTCAAACGGTTCCTCAGACACCTGGGCTTTCTTAATAGATTTCCTACCCAGTGCTTTGGAACTGTGTATTTTTGATCTCACAGATGTATGAACTGAGACATTGTATTGAGTTTAAAGGGAAAAAAAATACAACAAACAATAAAAAAGTCAAAACTTTGAACATATTCAGAGTAGAATCAAATGTTTAATCTATTTCCTGGAAAGCACTAGGAAAAACAAAACAAACCCAAACCAAACCAAAACTAAACCCCACAACTGGTTCTGGTCAAACCAAAATATTTTTTTCTGTGTTTTCTCCTGCCTGATGTGATGCAGTGCATGTAGCATTCTGCTAATGCAAAATAGTTTGTTCTTGTGGGTATGTAGAAAAAGAGGGGAAAAAGCAGGGTTAAAAAAAGGGTACGATGAACAAATATGAAGGAGGACCCACAGTTTTAGCACAGAATCAGGGCTGCCATTCAAGCCAAGTGAGAAGAGTGTTTGATTTCCTTCTCATCATGTTAACAGTTAAACCTGTATTGGCTCTCCTCAGTGCCTCCTCTTTAAAATGTCTTTGTATCGATGGACAAAAAGGCAGCTAATGTGATACCACATGCCTACAAATAAGACATCTGTGGAAGTGCAAGACATTAGATTCTGTAGAAAAACAGTAAAAGCTACAATAAACAGTAAAATTTGTGGATAAATAAACTGAATTTACATAGGTAATTCCTTAAACAAATACGAGGAAAAAGATAAAGCTTACTTGTTGCCTTTTTTTTAAAAGACCTTCACTAAAACCTCTAAAAAACCCTAAAAAGGCCTTGTGATGAGAGAAGGAAGGTTTCCAGCTCTTAATTGGTTAAAGGACAAGACAGAATTAAATAGTTAATTTTTAAATGAGAAGGAGGTGCCAGAACAAAGAAATCACGAGCAGTGTGAAAAGGGTAAAAAAAAAGAATGACTTTTTCTCCTTGAGATTAGGAAGCTGTGGGAATCAAATGAAGGTAGTATACACCAGCTCCAAAATTATCAAAGAGCAGTAGCTCTTCATACAAATGGAACAACAGAAATTGTAAGTGCTAGATGCTTGCCAAGGTTTGCAGCTAAACTTAGGGCAATAACAAGTGATTATTAAACATGAGAAGACTGTGGATGGAAAGATTCACGAGACAGAAACTGTTTGAGACTGAGTAGTTAGTGGAAATACCAAATATGTGCTTATTCACTTGCTTTTCTCCTCCTCTTCTTTAATTTCTCTCTATTAGCCTCCATTTCCAGCAGTGTGTTACACCTGCAGAATCTCCAACAGAATCCAGTGCTATTTCTCTCAGGGCAGTGCCTAATCTCACTAACTATCCTACTGTCAGGTTGAAACTGCTACATTCTGTGCAGAGCACGAACTCTGCTGGAAACTTCACAGAAGATGTAGCATCAAGGTTTAAAGAAAAAAAAAAAGAGCAATGATGAATTAAGATGGGTTTGTTATTCCTCTTATTTGTACAAGATGATGAATGGAAAACTCCTGACTGAGTAGATTTGTTATATCTGTCCAAACCGTCCATAACAGTACATCACTATCCATCACTATCTGCAGGTGATATATCTGTCACAGACACAGACATGCGATGGCTGGCATGTTTGGATCCTGAGGAGTAATTAGCTCAGGCATATCTCTGGTGAACACTGATGTATTACTTGTATGGCTGCTTCAAATCTAGAAGCACTATGAGCTCATTTCCATAGTGCTGCACCCCCAAAGCTACTCAGACCCAAGTCACCTGGCTAGGAGACACATTTCTGTTATGACAAGTAGTCATAAACCAGGGGAAAAAAAGTGTATGTGTACTGAGACTAGGCCACGCTGTGTAGAGCTGGCATTGCAGTGGAGATAATGGTGCTGGAAGTCTGAAGATCTTGAAAGGTTCACCTTCAAAATATTCCAAAACCACTGCACACAGCAAGTGGTACTCTGGGGCTGGTGCTGCTGCCTAGCATAATGAGCCCTTGGCAGTGGTACAGCACACTACAGGAGGCACTTTAGTCATGGGTCTTAGGCTAGGCTTGGACTGTCCACTTGATTTTGGCTGTAACATTATTCCCTACGCTCGTTATGTAGGTTTGTGAATACTTTTGAATATTCCGGTCATTTCCATCAGAGATTATAGGAAGTTGTTTATTTAGCCTTCTCATTTTTTCTTGGTCTCATTTATCTCTGAATACTGATAATCCAAAAGTTGTTGTAAAAATTCAAAAGTAATTTTATATATGGAAGGGAGGGACAAACTCCTTTTCACATAGGTAGTTCTAAGAGCAGTTGAGACAGGTTTGTGGGTTTTTTGTAACTTTTAGAAAAGCAGTTCTGCTTGTTTGACCAACATAGCTGCTCCGAATCTCACATGTGGGCAAGAAACAGTGCCATCAGCACCACATTTTATGCATATATGGAGGAAGTAGAAGTGATGAATTAAGTGAGAAGCTTTTGTTATGATTCTTTTAGGTTTTAAGGGTAAAAAATTGAGAATGAATCTCCTTGGAGAGGAAGGAGAGAGAATGGTACATCTAAAGGATGCAATTTATCATCCTAAACATTGGTAAGTGACATTTCCTTAGGCAGCTGATGAACAAATATGTCTGTTTTTTTCAACTTGTACTGGTAGAAGAAAAAAGAAGTCTTATGCCCTCATTTTTCAAAAAGGATATCCACAATTCAGAGAGCATAATTTTGTACACAAGACACTGGTAAAGTTGTATTTAGCATACTTGGCTACATAGCATTTTCCTGTGTGGATATTTTGGGAGGAAAGGAATTTGTTTGTTTTGATGTGTGTTTTTATGGTTTTTATTTAAGATGTCTGTGATGTGTTAGCAAGCATCATGTGCATAGAGGAACTGCAGCCCTTCCTGTAAATTCAACAAACTGGTGTTTGCTGAAAGCAGGCTCTGAATGATTTACCTTTTTCACAAAGAGACGTGAAGAGTAGGAGAGGGGTGGGAAAACAACAGATTTTTTAAATTATATTAACACTCACTACCTGCAAAAGCATTTGCAGAGAGTTACCCAAATCTCTTGTGGGCATTTCAGTGTAAGTCCAGTACAGAACACAGCAGAAAGGAATGACTAGTTGATTGGGCTACAGGCCAATCTCGGCTACAACTGCATGGTATCATAAAACACCTTGGCCCCTTCCACAAGAAGAAATAATCAAGTATCCATGATACTGTATTCCTGAGAAATGTGGTTTTCCAGATAATTTTCATTTTCTGAGTCACTGTTAATTTTGTTTAGGTCTATGTACAGTTCACATTCCTTTTACAAAGGGCAACACCATAAGAAAGTACTGAGATGGTCAGAAAGTAATAGGAAAAGAATGCTAAAAGCAATTACTTCCTCCAAAAGACAGCCACAGTTGCTTGGGTGTTTTAAAAATATGACAGGTTAAATTCAATCAGGAGACTCAGGGAGCCAACCAACACTTGCTCCTTGGTTTCCTTTCCAGTGTGGAGCCAGAAGATCCTTAGACAAGCCCTGCCAGCAGTGTGCACCACTACTCCACTCTGTCCTCTTCAAGACTCTGTCCAACTGGGAATGAATACAGTGTTTTGTTACTAAAGTTATTGCTTTAAGACTCACCACCATTGACGAGTCAGTAAAAATCCTTCCCTATGACTTATTCTAACCACACAAATTTATTAGAAAAAAACACCCCTATATTATTACATAAAGTCATTCCAGCAATTATTTTAATTAAGTGATGAAGAACGGGCACAATATTATCTTCCCTATGCTATTAGAATGCACAGTAGTAGTGCTTACAAAGATTTACATTTGTGCTGGAATAATATTCATGAATTGGGAATTAAAATTTTCGCTCAAACGTGCCTTCACACAGTGGGCCAAATAAAGCAAAGTTGTTCAACAAGGGACTTCTGTGTTAGAGACCTTGAAAATAATGACTTAACAGTATGCTAACTTGTTGAAAAGATTCTCATCAGAGGTCTGTCCAGCTATGACATGTTATGGATTTACTTTGGACTGAGCCAATGGGCTGAGGTATGCCATCGAGATGAAGGACTACAACTTGAAAGATGTATATGTCTGTTTTAAGTTGGAATGTTCATTCATTAGCTCACTGCTTCATTCACTAAGCTGTGCACAAACTCCTGCACAAGTGAATGATTCAATACAGATGCCTTAATATGCCGCGCAGCAGTAACAAGCGACGTACTTGCCATCATGACTCTCCTGGTGAGACAAGGAAGCAATTTCTTCATGGCTGTGCTGTGAGGCAGAAGCCTTGAAATGGAAGAATGCAGGCTATACTGGGCAAAGTAGTAATATTAATATTTTCACAATCCTCCCTCACATCTTCAGTGTTAAAAATTCATTTGCGGGGAGCAAGGGATAAAAGAGATGAATCATTTTAAGGTCCAGGCTGAGCAAAATTGTCCAGAACAGCAGCTCCAGGGGCTACTGAAATAATATACAAGCTCTCACAGTGCAAAGTATGCTAAAGTGGGTCATACGGTTTATTTCCAGATGTTCCCACCCTTGGAGTACTTTCTAATGATATAGATTATATCCCTAAAGACTTTCTATACCAGGCCAAATCTGTTCAGAAATGAGCAAAACCTGTGCAGAATAATTTGCTGCAGAATAAGCAAGCAAACAAAGTCACATAGTCCCTGTATTTAGAACTGAAAGTACTACATTTTCACTGTTAATAAAATACTTACCAACATTCAGGGAAAGCCTTCCCCCTGCCCCACCCCAGAAAGTTTCCAAACTCAAGAAGTATTCTAAATAGAGAAGAAAGTTTAACTAATACCAAACACTGGCAGAAGCATAAAAGAAAGCAGAGAAAAGACCAAGCAATGTAAACGATAAAAGCTATCAGTTAAAGAATTCTGAAGTGGTTCCCTCTTTGGAAAACCTTTCAATTTTACACTATTTTTTTGATGAAGTTATAAAGTATCTGCAACTAAGACCATCAAGAAGTCATTTTGCTAACCAGCCCAAGAAGGACATATGTGCTTTAATAAGAGAAGTTGGAATGTAAACAGGGGCATATTCTCAAAATTAAGCAAAGCATAAAACTTACATGTTTCTGGTCACTAAAGAGAAATTTGCCTGTTATAGTTGACATGAAGACATTGCATTAGAATACATTACATATGGACTTCAGCCAACAGAGTTGCATTGTGGCCCATATGTTTAGAATAGCAAATATACACTCAAATATATGTTTCAATCTATGGGCCTTTCCAAAGATTGCTAGATGACACCAAAGGACTTAATGTTTCTTCAATCAGTATACATGCCATTTCCACTATAAAGCACTTTTTCACCACAGACCTTAATGCTTCCTCTTAGGGAAAATAAAAACAAAGAAAAAAAAAGAAAGAACCCCAAAGTCTTCATTCCTTTAGAATTTCCTTACAAAATATTATAGCCATGAAGGCACCCATTTAACAATGGAGTAGAATGAAGTACTAGAGGAGAACCCGATTTAAGAAGGACAGATCATAAGCAGACATATGATACATTTGTATGCTTTTTTCAGGCAGCCCCATCTGCACTCCAGTTCTTTTAAGACCAGCTAAAGAAAAATCCTCTGTGGCTCCTTGGTACACACGACAATCGTATTTCAAATTCACTGTGTTTGATTTGCATGCTTTAAATTTAATTCAGACTTATCAGTAGAATTTACAAAGTAAATCAGGCAACACTGTACCTAGCAAAAATTAATTGGACAAAATAACAGAGTTAGGGGCAGACTGTGTATCCGAAACACAGTTAATTGTCAACCCTACCCTAAAAAGAGTTATTCATCATTCTTCATTCTGTCATGTGACATAATCTTCCCTTTCCACTGTACTTTATTGTGATAGTGGTATTTGGAGTATCTATATGCTGTCTTTTTTTACCACAGTGTTACCCTTAGTTACTTGACTGATTTTATAGTCTGGATATATATTTTGGTCTTCTAACTTGACCTGCTATATAAATTAGAGAACAGGACCCAGCAATTCTTGCATCAGCTATAATATCTGTTGTAGACTGAATGTCTTTCTGAGAGATATGTTACAGCTCAATTTAAGAACTGAAACAGATGGAAAATTCAGCACACTGGTATGTCCGAATTTGTTCCAAACATTAATTACTATAACTTGATATTTGTGGTCTCTCTCCAGCTCAGAATTGTCAAAATTACATTTCCAGTAGTTCCATCTTTTGTTATTAATTGGATAAGGAACAAGTAACAACAATAATTTTAAAAAAACAATTAATTTTATAGACTTTATTAGTTAACAAAACTGGTGAAGAACACTTTTTTCATGAAAGATCTTGCAGACTGTCATAAAGTCTCTTATACCTGGAGTAAGCTGAGCTTCTTCAATGTCTCAGTATAAGGCACAAGGCACATTTGCCAGACCTCAAATCTTTCTTGAAGTTTTCTTCTGAGCCCATTCCAGTATGGGAATGTCCTTCTCAAAATGTAAATGCTAGAACTGGACTGAGTATTCCAGGAATGCTCTCACTAATGACACACACAGAGGAAGTTATCATCCATATCCCTTTGCTTAGACATGAAATGATTGCATTGGGCCTTTCAGTCATAGCATCATTGTGGTAGCCTACTCTCAAGTTATTAGTTGTGTCTTCTAGACTATATGCTGGATTCAGTTCCACAACAATAAGTGTTATGTAAATTCTTTGGCCTTTGGCCTCTCCATTAGCCATACAAAAATATCTTGGTTTAATGCATCTATTGTAGTGAGTGCTCTAGATTAGCTCATTCCCCTTTCACCATCATTGATTGTTCACCAAATGACTTTGTCAGCTCTAAGTTCTGCTGCTGTTAGTCTCACATTTTCCAAACTGCTAAAGATGTTGAATGGCACTGGAGAAAGAACAGATCCTTACAGGAGCACATTATGTTTTCCCCTTCGACACTTATTTCTTTACTACCTCAGTTTTAGTCAGTCTTCAGTATGATTTTTAATATATATTTTTATGGGGGGGGGCGGGAAGTCATAGTGTTTGTTCAGCATTGTATCTAGCTACTGATGGGACAGAAAATACTTTTCATCAGCTTCAGCACAGAAAGAGATCTTGGTGTCTTTTCCATGTTTTTACTCTCCTTGGTGAGTACTGGATTTAAGCCATTGCTAAGATCTCACTTCATATGCTTAAAGTATTGTTCCTTACTTTCCTCCACCCTTCACAGAGTTTTTTAAAGATACTTTCAGCTTCCTGTATCAATCACCCTTATTTCCCTAGAGTCAGTTTCAAACTCACTGCTATTACCCATGGGTTTAGTTTAGTGAATTTCTATTGCTGCCTTTTCTTTTCAATCAAAAGTATATTTTTATCCTGAAGATAAAATCCTGAAGATGTCTTTTAAGTATTGCAAAATAGCCTGTCTTTCCACACTGAATTTATCAAATATGAATTATATTGTCATATTTTCATTATTAAATGTTTCCTGCCACAGAATTTTGCTTACAGTTTTTCTCAGCCTTAGGAAACCAGTTTTCCAAAAGGCAAAATAAATGCATTGCTAGTAAAGTATTGCCAAGGCAGATACTGGCAAACTACAGAGATATTTCTGAGGGGATAAAAGGAACAATCTCACTCTGCCCTTCCCCAAAAAACCGCCAAACTAAAGCTAACTGTAGAAATATTCTGGATTTTGGAGGTTTTTTTTTACTTAAATTAATAGCATTTTGTTTTGTTTTCAAACAAAAGTTTATAAGTTAAATTAATTTCTTCCACTGATTTGTCCTGAAGGAAAGATAAACAGTAACCTAGGAGTTGAACCTAAATGCAAGATCATTTCACCTGCTCTGACTTAATGATCAGAATTTAAATTTTAGGTCTTTCCTCTGTAATCTGGAAAAAGTCCCTTAGTTTCTCTGTGCCTCAATTTCCCAACAGGAAAACTAAAATAACAATATTCTAGTATCAACAGATATCATGTACTTATTCACAAAATTATTTGGTGACCAGGAAAGCGATGAGAAAAGGTTTTAAGTATCTCTGATTCAAATCCAAACCAAATCCAAACGTATCTGTATCCAAATGTATCTGTATACATCATAAGACTAAGCACAGAAACAGTTTAAAACTGCTGCACTAGTGTTCTTTTGTTATCTGTGATTTGGAAAGGACATTTTGTTCTGTTCCAATTCAGAAGTTCTGAACTTCTTAATTTCAAAGTCAAATACAGCACACTGTATTTATAAAGTACTAAGGGTTTGGTTTTTTAAAATCTTCTTTCCTCCTGTATGAAGATATCAAAACATTATGAAAAACTGGATTAATATATTCCTCAGGCTTTTTAAAGGTTGTATTAGTAGCACTATAGTTCATTTAGGCATCTGTGGATCCTTTGATGTCTCAGTCAGTGTCACAGAAAGCACGCTTAGAGTTCATCATCTGAATCTTCCATTTAACTAAAGCATGTGTTTAAAAGCCCATACAGATAGATATTTGAAAACCTTTCTAAATAGGCTGAAGAGCACAATTTATTCCTTCCAAAATCAACAGTGAACTGGGATTAGATTCTCCAAGAATTAATGGACCAGAAACCATGTATGTGCCCCGGGGAGAAAAAAAACCCAAACAAACAAACAAAAAACCCCAGGTCTTAATCACCTGTGTCCAAATCTATTCTGTCTCTTGGAGATTCTCTCCAGTGGAACTGGAAAGAAAATAAGAGAGTCATGATCTTTATGGAATTGCAGAAAAATGGTGAATATAAATGTGAAATACTGGCTGCCACAAATCTTCCCACTCTCGATTTCATAACTGTACCTTTACACATTTAATTGAAGGGTACATAGTACCAAGGCTAACTGTTTTATCCAGGTCACCAAAGACATGTCCTCTACTACCGCTTCAGAAGTGATTTGCTCATACTGAGCTTTTACATGATGACCTCTGATTCTTGATTGTTTGTTTGTTTTCCTTCAGAAAAAGAGACGATTTATGGAGACATCTGACACACAAGCATTTCATTTTTGGCAGGAATTTGTCTTATTTCCTACCATTTACCACATATTTCAAGTCACATCAGAATACATAAAATCTACCTTTAAAGGTACCAGAGTTCAAATTCCAAACCCAAACTTTTTAGACCTTAGTACCTGATCCTAATTTTGAGTGGAGAGCTAGTGTTTCCATTCCAGCTTGAGGTTCTGCAACAAAGAACTGACAACTTCAGCATTCGCAGGTGGTTTTGTGTGTATATGTGTATGTACACCTATTTAATTGTCAAAGGGTTGAATAAAAATGAGCTTATAGAATCAGGAACTTGGTTACAAATATGTACACATACGAATTTGCCTGTTTTACTGAAAATACGTGATTAATTTCAGTTCACTAAAACATAACCCAGCTGTAACTTGACTTGTTTTGAGTAGCTATACTTAAACCGGTGTTATGTTTTCAGTACTAAAGACTGATAACTTGATAGCTCCCCAGGGTGTGTTGGTTACAGTTTAAGTACAGAGTTGACATTACATGCTATTTTTCTGAAAATCCCAGCAGTAATATTAAGGATGAGATACTGGTATTTGGAGATACATTCAGTGACTAAGTTAGAGTGTGGATACTTCAAACACAGCATCGTTCGCTAACCTGCAGTTTTGTTCTTTTTCAGGTCCCCTTAACCTTATGAAAATGGAACTGTAAAACCTAATGAAAGCTGCAGTTCAAAGGAATTCTTTGGGCCAAGACAAAACCAGCCTGGATTCTGTCATCCTTACAGTGAACAGTAAGTTACTTTGCAAATAGTCCCCATTATTTCACTGTGAAAAACGGTCACCCAATTTGGTGCTTGGGGATTACGTACTAATTTCTCATCTGCATTTCTCAACATTTTTAGAAAGCATACAGAACTCATTCATTCTTGTTTCACAGTTGGGAACCTGCTGTAAAGTTAGGTCTAATAAGTTACCTTACATTGTTCAATGAAACGAAGGGAGCCAATAGAACAGGGTAACATTCTGCTAGCATTTCTTTTTCTTTGCCATTTCCAAAATACATTTCAAAGAAAACAGAGGCCTGCTGTATGTATTTTTATTACTATAACTTCTTAGCCTATCGATGGATGCAAGCAATGATGCTTTCTGATCACAACAAACTCGTATTCCAAATGCAGATGAAAAAAATTACCATAGGTAGCGAATATATGAATCTGAAAGATTTAAGGCTTTCATGCAGATTAATGGAGGGTTTTATTCTATTTCCCAGAATTTATGTGTTTGTTTTCTCATAATAAAGGAAGTTTCTAACTTCTGGTTGTGAAGATAGCCTTGACAATGTAAACCAACATACTTTCATCTTGTTGAGTCTTCATCCTTACTAGCTAAAACAATAGCATCAAGCAAAGTTAACTTCCCCCATTCATCTTACTGGAGTGTCAGCCTTGAAGCATAAACATGCTAATGTAAGTACTAACACTGTTAACCAATTCACTACTTATTATCAGATCAGAAAAAACTAGTCAGCACAATTAGACAGTGGCTAGATGTTTCTAATGTTCTTGACATGCTACCAACTGAAAATGTTACATACACTCTTGATATGGAAATAGCAAGATACTAAGTTTAAGGATCTGTTTTTCTAAAATAGGTAACTGTGAAAGGTTGCACACATAAGGTTTGGAATACTTTTAAAACACTCCCTTCTGCATATCTAAAAATGACTCTAAAGTTTTCTCGCCTACTCCCTACCTCTAATTTTGGTGCTATGTGACTGATTGTCCTCTGACCATCAGCTTCCTGTGCCCTGACAGGGACTTCACATCACATGTATGTTCAACTTCTTTGAAAGAATGTTAAGGTATAAAAGCACATGGATCCTCATTTATTCTGAACTGACTTAAACAACCAAGCAGAAACCATAAAAAACATGCTAACATCATCATGCTCACTGTATTGCAAGGACAAGGGAGAAGACAATGGGACCACACAAAACCTGTGCTCTATTCCGAAACATCCCAAATAAGAAGAAATCATTCCCAGTTATTATACCCAGTTATTATATTATATATTTTCTCTCTAGAAAGAAAACCACTTTTCTGATTGTTTCTGCAATGCTTACTGCATCCATTTTACATCTGAAGAAACTGAGGCATTGGGCTGAAAAGGTCATTCAGCAGGAGAGCAACAGCAGAGACAGGAAGGGATGCAAAATCCAAAGACAGCTCTCAGTTTATTAAATCACTCAGCCTCTGGTCAGGTGGCATCTCAAGCACACACTGCAAATTCTGTTAACAGCTGCTTTGCAAAAAGCTTAACAACCCTCTGGCACCCTTACCTTGAATGTCTGAATCACTGCATGAACCCAGAGCCACAGCATCAAACACAGAGAACAAATCCTACATTTGTTTGAATTTAAGCAATGCTGTTTTCCATGCTTCACCATGCTGCCAGCCTGCCAGAGGACAAACAGCACTGGAGGAAACCAGCCTCTGCGACAAAAACACTTCATCAGGTCCCCAGACAATTCAAATGGACCCTAACAGGAATAAAAAACATACCACTGATTCTCCTCTCTAGACTGTTCAGTGTACTTTAGGCTGGACCAGGAGTAAATTAATCTAATTAATATACAGAGCAAGTACCTGATTCCTGGAAGTCTCTGTTTCCTACTAGCAAATTTCCTTTTCTTCCTACCTGCATTTGACTTGCTGAACATAAATTTATTGTTAGCTTTTTTTCATCCTCCATCTTCCTGCCCCCACCTCTTTCATGAAGTCTCTTTCATATCAACTTTTTATACTGGAAATGTAATTGAATGCATTTGGTAATAACTTCTAAAAAAAATCTATAATAGGAGGAGGTGGGATGCCTTCTTTACATAGTGACAGCAAAGATATTTGAAGTGGGTATTTGTCAGAATAAAAATGCATTTTCTTTTCTCTGAGAACAACTATGCTGTTGTGTTTATTGAGTAATACTTCACATACACTCATCAAACAGCCATCATGAGAACACTGTAATTAAAATCCATCTAACTTTAAACTATGGTAAGTCTTTAAAAAAAAAAATCCAACAGAATTCCAAAACTGTATTCACTCTCCCTGACAAATATTTAGCTATTGCAAAGGATTCTTTCTGTTTTTTTATTTAGAAGGCACTTTTTGCTTTTTAAGCAGTCAACAATGATTCTGCTGAGTATTACACAAGCATTATTTTTTTACTGTATTTAAATTTAGGTATCTAGAGGAGCACGCAGAAGCAACAGTTTGAATGAAGAGCACGAACAAAAGCAGGAGAAGAAGATACCAAACTGGCAGTGATCCCAAGCCGCTCAAGCACTGATGTTCAGGACAGCACATGTGGGTGCCACATGAGCAGGTGAAACTGTGATTCTACATGTGTGAAGGGGAGGATAATAATTACAGAATCAGATGTGCTAAGTGCATCATGCTGGGACATCGCTACATTTCAGATGGGTTGTGAGGGTTGAAACCGAAGGTGGTAACATGGGAAGATTACAGCTGTAGTTGTACAGTTTTCTCATGCTCCCTGGAACACCACAGTGCCAGTCTTGCCCTGACACACTCCCGGGTGGCGTGCCAGATGCATTGCAGCCTAAGGGCAAGCGTTTGACATCTTTCAGCTGTTAAGACTCTAAGATTTTCACTCTGGATGTGCTCCAAGGCTCCTCTCCCTGCATGCCTGTGCACACTGCAGCCCCCAGGAGCCACCCGCTGCCGCATTCCGTGATGCTGGCTGCTCTCAGAGATGGTGACCTGCACCTTGCAGTGGGCTGGGGATGGGCACTGCCCTCCGCTGACCAACTGCTGACCCAGAGTTGCGCACCTGGTGCTGCCCCATGGCAGTGGCAATGGAGGGAGCCTGGGCAAGGCGTTCTTTCAGTGTGATTTTGCTTGTAGCTACGGCAAACGGTCATTAGAAAGCCTGAGGAGTTAAAATCTGTCCTGACAGGGGTTCATGAGCCATTGAAAGCTTTCATCACAATTCATGATGGCCTTCTGCATCCTAGGCTGCCCTTCCCTCACAATTGTGGCTGGCAGTCTTTGCCTGTATGTTTTTTTAACTAATGTAGTAGTTTAACAATAGTAATAACAATAATAATAGAATTATTAAGGTTGGAAAACACCTTAATAATAATAATAATAATAGTATAGCTGTTGTTAGTGGTGGTGTTGTTATTACTGATTTGAGGTAGAAGCTATACTAGCTGGAGAACATGAATTTAGTCTTTGCACTGTAACTGAACTATTAACCTGAACTGC
This sequence comes from Picus viridis, assembly GCA_033816785.1. Lineage (NCBI taxonomy): Eukaryota > Metazoa > Chordata > Aves > Piciformes > Picidae > Picus > Picus viridis. The sequence goes on along the minus strand of CM066574.1, from coordinate 12,979,301 downwards.
ATGGAAATGCTACACCAAACAGCCATACATTTGTTCAGCTGGTTCTGGCCAACTGAGATAGTTTCTCAAGAAGAGATACAGCAGGGGGTCACAGAGGGCACCCACCCCTCCCCTCCCGGGCCCTGACCTGGGGAGCACCATGGGGCCCTCTTGTTTCTTCTGTCCAACACACACACAGAGCTGCTGGAAGGACCTGTGCGGCTGCACGGTGGTGTCAATGTTTCCACAGAGTCTTTGCACGCGCAAAAGTTTGAAGGGAAAACAAACAAACCCACCCTCCCACAGACTGAAATCGCAGCTCACACCAGGGGCTCAGCTCCCGGGACCGCTCCTCTGTCCACTGCTGCCACTATCAGTTTCGTGGCTTCCATAAGTTGCTTCTCTTTAAAGATTGCTTCCCTTTCCACCAGGTTTGAGGCATCTGTATTTTAAAGTATGTGGGCTTCTGGGTGAGGATGATGTCTGTCTACACATGTGCACAGTGTTTAGCACCCTCATCTCCTGTACTGCCTTGAAGATCTGCAGTCATATACCACTAGCAGTCTGTGAATATTTTACTCCACTGTCTCCAGCTGAATACAGAGCAACTCAAAGCTCTGTCTCTCATGATAGAAACCTCACATAACATGAGCCCATGAACTGTGTCACAGACCACCTGCCTTAGTTTTAACCACGTATAGAACTGACTACTAGGAATCCCACTGTATTTTATATGTTATTAATAAAGTTAACATTTCTATTAAATACTACTCCCTACTGGGATTCTCACTGTACCTCAAGTGTAATAACCAAGAAATAAACTTTCTGTCACATTATTAAAATGTTCAGTTGCAAAAGCATAGAAGACTTTGGTAGCATAATGCCATGTTGGCATCTTTCCAGAAGGAGAAATTTTTTCCATAGATTTTTTTTTTTCAAGTCAATTTATTGCAAAACAGTTGCTTTCTGTAATATCACAGATTTATCCAGAGTTTACAATGCAATCATTGCTCCTTGCTATTGGAAAAGATTTATTTAGCCAGTTTTGGCCTCGATTCCAAAAGGCTGAATGCCAAATCATTACAGTGTATCTGGTGTTCTGTTGTCAGAAAATATGATCTAGCATTAAGATACTATTCAGAGACTCTAAAAGCCAGAGAAAATAATTGTGGTAAATCAAAACCTCATAAATACTTTATAAAGTTGTTTTTAATGTCTGTCCTCATGTGTGACAAAAAAGTACCAGTTTACATGCAACAAGAATACATGAGTTTTGAGGCTTCATTTCCTATATTGTCTAAGTTTTAAAACAATATTAAAGTCTATCCCATATATATGCAAAAGTCAGGCAGCAGTTGTCACATTATATTTTCTGGTACTACTGCTTTTTAATAAGCCTAAAGACAGCAAACCACTTTTCTAGACTTAACTCCAAATGATGTATTTTCTTTTATGTAAAAAAGGAAAAAGGCACTGAGAGGCTAAGAAACATATTATATGGCTCTGAAGCTGAGGCCACAACCGTGCAAGCACATACACACAGGCAGTGCTCAATGTGGTTAAAGAAAAGCACATGCCAAAGACTTAGGAGCAGCTGGCCCTGAATTTTGGCCTCTACACACAATGTGAAATTGAACATATGTGTGGACTAGGCTTGACTCTCTTCAGATGCTTCTGAAACAGAGTAATACCTCACTGGGTAGGAAAGCTGTTCTGTCTTCCAGACTACCTATGCCAATAACTTTTTATTTCTCCACCAAAAAATGCAGAACAATTTTCCTGTGTAGCACATCAGTGTGACAGATAACAGTGGTTGCCAGAAGCTTGAAGAAGGCAGTATATCTGGGCTGGATATTAAACTGAGTCAGTCTAGAGGCATGGAAGCACAGGGGAGCAACAGGCAGAATAAAAAACTCAAGCAAAGATCATATCCAGATCTTACTCTGTAAATATCCCACTTACTTATTTTTGCAGCACCAAAAATATAGCAATAATTTACCTTTTAAGGCTATAAAATTACATAACCTGTGGGCCAGGGAATCTGCTACCTCACATCATATTGCATACAAATTCAGAAGCAGCTAAGTGCTGCAATATGGAGAGGTGCTTTTGTGAAAAGGAAACTACAGATGCCAGGAGGGAACAGTGGGTTGAGAAACAGGGCTAAGCTTCGAGGTAGCACTCAGTCTGATCTAACTCAGTTACCTCTGAGAAGTTTAAACTGTGGCCATATTTCAAAGGACAGAACTGTTATGCATCACTGGGGGAAGAAAGTGAACACAGTGAAATCCTGCCAAGCTCTGATGTTCTTGGTAAGTTATAGAAGTAATAGCAGTTTTGTCCAGCTGCAGTTTTTCTGCTGGTGGGAAAGAAGACAGATCTATATATGTTCTGACGTGACCAACAGTTGTATGGGCCTTACTCTTTAATATCTTTATCAATGATCTGGATGAGGGTATTGAGTCCATCATCAGTAAGTTTACAGATGACACCAAGCTGGGGACAGGTGTTGATCTGTTAGAGGGTAGGAGAGATCTGCAGAGGGACCTTGACAGGCTGGACAGATGGGCAGAGTCCAATGGCATGAGATTTAACACATCTAAGTGCTGGGTTCTACACATTGGCCACAATAACCCCATGCAGTGCTACAGGCTGGGGTCAGAGTGGCTGGAGAGCGGCCAAACAGAAAGGGACCTGGGGGTACTGGTTGACAGTAGGCTGAACACGAGACAGCAGTGTGCCCAGGTGGCCAAGAAGGCCAATGGCATCCTGGCCTGTATCAGGAACAGTGTGGCCAGCAGGAGCAGGGAGGTCATTCTGCCCCTATACTCAGCACTCTTTAGGCCACACCTTGAGTCCTGTGTCCAGTTCTGGGCCCCTCAGTTTAAGAAAGATGTTGAGTTGCTGGAATGTGTCCAGAGAAGGGCAACAAAGCTGGTGAAGGGTTTGGAGCACAAGCCCTCTGAGGAAAGGCTGAGGGAGCTGGGGTTGCTTAGCCTGGAGAAGAGGAGGCTCAGGGCAGACCTTATTGCTGCCTACAACTCCCTGAAGGAGGCTGTAGCCAGGTGGGGGTTGATCTCTTCTCCCAGGTGGCCAGCACCAGAACAAGAGTCTCTGCACAGTGTCAAGCTGCACCAGGGGAGGTTTAGGCTGGATGTTAGGAAGAAGTTCTTCATAGAAAGAGTGATTGGCCATTGGAATGGGCAGCCCAGAGAGGTGGTAGAGTCACCATCACTGGAGGTGTTTAGGAAGAGACTGGATGCGGTGCTTAGTACCATGGTTTAGTTGATTAGTGTTAGATGATAGGTTAGACTGGATGATCTCAAAGGTCTTTTCCAATCTGGTTAATTCTATTCTACTCTATTCTATTCCATTCTATTCTATTCTATGAAAATGGGTTTTCATAAAAGAGATGTTGAACACTTTCTGAGTATTAGGCAACTTTAACAATGTTTCATGCTGAACATGCAGAATCTGTCAAAATTCTGAGCCTTTAATCGACTTTGAAAATTCTAGCTATCATGTGGACCTGTTTTTGGTAAGAGTAGAGAGGCATCTCATCAAGAAACTCAGAAGGAAAAAGAGATAATCCGAGGATCACCATATATGGAATGTCTACTTTTACTCTCCCATTAGAGCTTTTAATCCATTCTAATTCCTATTACATCAATGTACTTTTTTAATGTCAGCCCCTCTGCTGACTCTGCAGTCACAGTCTAGTTTTCAAAAATCTTCAATAGGTAGAAAGACTTTACAAATCTGGATTCAAAACAAAGTTCTAGAAGAGCTTCATGTTCAACTAGACATTCTACCTGAACAGACTGAAGTTATATGTGGATTACTCCCAATTTACTAAGATTGTGGAATGAGAACTCTTCATTTGGGCACTGTCAACAGTCCTTAAATGCCCTCATAGTCTGATGATAAGTCTGAATATAAAAGGAAACTCATTAGCAGAGAAAAGAGGAAGGCATGCAACATAGAAGAAACAAAGTTTACTCCAGTTAGATTCAGCTTCTAAGAAATGTAACTAAAGCTTTGTACCAATCTCAAGTATTTTTAATTAAACATCTTAGACAGTGTATTACTTACAGGCACTCAAATACGTATTGAAAATGAAAGCACACTTAAGCGCCACAGCAAAGCACAGGTTTTGATATTGCTGCCTGAGCAATGTTAATTCAGTCCCCTTAAATATATACACAACTACTACTGTCTTGCACTAGGTGTTCTCATACTGTATTTTCTTAGGGTCTTTGTTCTACTGAGGATATTCTTAGTAGGCATCGAGGGAATATTCCATTTGATTTATGTAATTCAAAGTGTGACTGCTTCAGTCTTGCTCTGAAGAAAGAATCTATGTTGATTCTGTCAGATTTCACAATGGCATTAACTTGTATAGTGTTTCAGTCAGATATAAATTACGGTAATACCCCAATAAGCTCACCATCAACATTCTTATTCAGAAATAACAGCAATATAGACATGGCTAGAGCTGGCAGATCAGTTTCACACACATAGGAATAATAATACTAGTCAAAGGAAAAAAAGGCAAAAAACCCAAACCAAGTATTCTACAGCTTCCCCATTCAGTTTAGCTACAATTGTGAGTGGTGAGCAGTTGTTTGCAGCTTGGTCCTCCACAGCCTCTGCCATCAAACAGAAAGCAAACAGCACACAGTGCCCGACTGCCTTTGAGAAGACAGATTTAATATGGTTGCCTAGCACCACCTTCCAGGAAGCAAAGATCAGAAAAGAACCAGTTCATGAGGGCACCATGGAGCTCCTGTACATGCGAGACAGCCTATCTTCTGCAGTTTCTGATTCACTTCGCACATCTCCCAGCCTCTGCAACAAGCAAGAAGGACTCCCATTGCTACAAAATCCTGATTCACCCCTTAATGGTTTCACTCTGCGTACTGACATTACTGACATTTTGTGCTGCTAAAATAGTAGATAAGGACATAAGCAAAGCCTTTCACAATTAGACATGTCAAAAGAATTCAGGTTATCTTTTTGTGTTACATAGGAAATTCTGCAGTTAAGAAACTTTGAATATGCCCCACACGTCTATAAAAAAAAGAGCTCTGTGAAACTGATCTGCTTGTTTTGGTTTCAATTTTTAAAGCTTTGTAGTTTTTCATATCGCTATTTTATTCAAAATAAGAAATGAGATTCCAAGAAATATCAAAGCATTTCATTCTGAAACAAAACCATGCAGTAGTATCAAAGCACCTTTTCCTTCCCTGCCACCAAAGGAAATCTTTGAAATCAGCAGATATCACTGTAAATTATCTGTAGCCTCAGTTCTGGCACACCAAACATTTTGAAAAGTTCAGAATCACAGAAATATTATTTTATATTGCTTGTGTGCATGTTATTTTCTCTTAAGAAGGCAAAGCAGTAAATCAGAAAAAAAATCTGACAGTGTCCTATCATCAACTGTGTGATGAACAACAGGGTTGGAACACTGAGATCCTTTGCAGACATCAGCCACTTGGAGTTAATGGACGAGCTAACAGCCATAAGAGGATTTGTGTTATGGTTTGGTGAAGGGTTTGGAGAACAGGTCTTAAGAGGGGCAGCTGAGGGAACTCAGATTGTTTTGTCTGCAGAAAAGGAGTCTGAGGGGAGACTTTCATGCTCTCTACAACTGCCTGAAAGCATATTGGAGTGAGGTGGAGGGTCAGACTTCTCCCCAGTAACCAGCAATAGAACAAGTGGAAACAGCCTCGAGGTGGGCCAGGGGAGATTTAGGTAGGCTCAGGACAAATTTCTTCATGGAAAGAGTTGTCAAGCACTGGAACAGGGACTCCACCAGGGAAGTGGTGGAGTCATCATTCCTGAAGGTACGTGAAAGGTGTGTAGATGTGGTGCTTAGGAACACAGTTTAGTGGGGTCCTAGCAGTGCTGGTTTAGTGATTTGACTTATTGACCTTACAGATCTCTTCCAGCAAAACAATTCCATGATTCTATGATTCATCTGCTGTCAGAGAAGAAATGAGTGATGCCTAGGAATTCAAGACTTATACAAGACCCAGGAAGATAGCATTCTTTCCCCTTAAGGCTTCATTTGTTCACCTTGCTGCTTTGTCACGCTGCTCTTGAGGTACCTCTGACATTCTGCAAAGTTGTAGTGGAAGTAGTCTTACACCTGAGCACAACTGTGACCACTGTTCTTGATCACAAGCAGAAATTTAGTATTGTTCCTAAAGACACCCTACTCTGTTAGTTATCTGTGCATATTGCACAGAGGTGGATAGGTGCAGGATGAAGAGACACATTAGAAAAAGAAGGGGGAAAGACATTTGCAATGAACTGTAGTTGTTTTCTGATTTCAGTTGGCAATACTTGAACCACTCTCTACTTTAATGCAAGATGTGATAGGACTATTATTGTGATGCTTTGGTTGCTTAGTTTTGGTCAGGTTCTTAATTTTTAACCACAGAAAAAAGCAGCAACATCCTTCCAAACATAGTGCTCTCAATCCAGAAGAAATACGAGTACTAACACAGTAGGTGGTCTTCCCACTGAATCACTATCAATGCCTGCACCATCTGGGTTTTCCTTGGAGGCTTCCCATCCAAGAACTGGCAAGACTCAACTTTACTTAATTTATGAGAGAAGATCATAGCCAGTCATTATGTGAATGCAAGTGTGTATAGTAACATTTGTGAGGTTTACAGATAGTGTGTGAAACAACTGCTGTGTAAGTGGGCTTTTAGGGTCATGGTAACACCTTTATGGAATTCCGTATAAGTGAACTTTCATGGCCTATTTGGTTTAGACACTATTTGCCTGGGAAAAGCACCCAGTAAAGAAAATAAGATTTCATTTTTATTGGAAAAATTACAACAAATTTACTTACTACACATGGATTATGTTCTGAAACTATGTGCCCGATCTTTTTTCTTCTGCAGAACATCTAAAAGTGGTAGTCAAGTGGTAGTATACCTGCCTATGAAAACTGAGTTAAAGAATAAAACAGAAATAGAACAAAAATTCTGTGCCCAGGATTTGAATTTTATTAAGGAACTTAACTTTTTACTGGAATTTAATTTTGTCCTGTTTAGAATTTAACAGAGAAAAATGTCTATTCATTTTTTAAGGACTCTAAAGAAGAAAATGTTTTTTTTTTTTTTTTAACCATTAAACAATACATAAAGAAGAACTTACATTACAAAGAGAAGTATATCGTCATGAAGAACTATAAATGATAACTGAGAGCAGCAAGCTTCTCAAATCTCTGTGTAGTACATCCAAGTCAGCAATATCCCATAGAACTCAGAAGGAAACTGGCATGTTTCATGATTAGGAAATTCTTACCAATATCGCAGACTAGAAGGTAGTAGAAAATCAAGTTCAGAAGTTCATATCCAGGTTCAATACAAACTGAGCTGAATTACAAGTCACTGCAGCTCTGACCTCCTACTCACTCACGAATTTTTCATGGTACCAAAAGGTTTTTTCCCTACCTTTTTTATAGTTAGTAATTTGGCTACTTTCCCATTGAAACATTTTTCTACCAATCTAAATATTACTCACCAGATTGTTGTTTTTTTTCTCTTTGTAATTTTATTTTTATTATTTTGATTTATTTTCCCTATTTTAAAATAAAAAGATCTACTATGCAGACTTTTACTGTTCCCTAGAATACACAGTAAAAAAACAAGAGATGAATCTTTGCTGCCAATGTTCAGCAACAATGGGCAAGTTTTCATTCAATTTCCTTTAAAAACCAGAAATACATCTGGTTTGTCTAGACAGACACAGAATAAAGATGTTAGGTACCCACCTTGGGAGCACTAGCCCTGCATAAAGACAGGACAGGAGAAAGGTTTTGTTGTATCTACAACTTCATAGTGAGAAGACTTCCCTACAGTTGAACCAGGCCTCAGGATATCAGAAACTCCTGTGACAACTACTAATTTGCTGGTGCTAGGGATGACTTTGAAGACTGTACCTAAGTACTAAGAATCTCCATAAGCATCACTGCCAGCTGCTCCTGGGAAAATACTCTCAGTCATGCTTTCTTTAAAGCACCTGCCCAGTAAGCTCAGGTTTATGAAAGGCAGATCCTGCATTACTACTATGTAAAGAGCAACAAAGCTGATGAAGGGTCTAGAGGACAAGTTCTGTGAGAAGTGGGTGAGGAAACTGTGGTTGCTTAGTCTGGAGAAAATGTGGCTGAGAGAAGACCTTATCACTCTCTACAGCTAAAGTCCATACTGATTCCATCATACATTTTTCAGAAGAGATCTCAGCAGGAAGGCTGTTCTGTCATTCTAAGAGAAAAACAAGAGAGAAATACGATGCTCACCTTTTCCTTTGCAGGTACACAACAGGGTGAGGAAAGAGCACTTTGAAAAAATGCTGGGTTGTTTTAACGTGGAAGCTCCCATTACTGAAAATATGTTTATACATTAAGGGTATCAGATCCATGTTGCAGGGAGAGTTGCATTATGTCAATGTGTATTCCTTCCTTTTACTTCAGTCTCAGACCAATTCAGACATATGGTTTGCAGAATGCTTGCAACTGTCTCATTTTTGGCACTTCAGACACAGGAAGCAATACGTTATTTGTATATTCTGTTAGGGACTAATACAATAGAAAGCCCACTGAAACAGTTCAGCTTTGGATCATGCCATTCAATTCTCTTCTGACTAGTCCACAATGTTTCCTGAAAAGGCATCACTTTTAATCTTTTGGTAAAGGTAGTTTGATATCTGCTGTACCGGTTACCAGTCCTAAGCTTTTTCTCAATTGTTCTCCACTTACCCTGCAATTTCTTTCCATCACCTCTGTGTTAGGCTCCAGGCCTGATCTCAGTGAAGACAACAGGAATCTTTCCATTATTTCATGGCAAACAGTTTAGATTGGAAACCAAGTCAGCCCTCTGAGGTGAGAAGTGAATTGCATGACTTCCAACTCGAGAGACTCCAGTCTGCATCAGGACATTTGGCTATCCCACCACACCCTAGTTTCTGTGTATTTGTAGGAAAGCAACACATTTGCTGTGTCAGCATGCTGGGAAGCACTGCTTGTAAAGACAAGACATAAAATATGTTTGTCTGATTCAATGTCAGAAATGCTTATATGTAATTTCCATATACATTTTGTTCTAATATGGCTTAAATTAGTGTCATTTAATCATAATTTTTACTCTCCTTATGTTGCAGTCACAGTGAAGTTACCATTTAAAAAACCTGACTGATCATGGAGAGTACAAGGATACTAATCATTGCACCTTACTGTCTTTAAGCAGTGCACACGGCCATTCATTTACCCTTTGTAAAAGGACACTTGTTTTTTTTTACTTTTTTTTTTTCACTTCTGTCTTCCAAGATCTACAGTAAGGTCTTTTCTTCTAGGAAGAAAACAGGTTAATAAATAATCCCAAGTCTGAGCTTTATTGGCCTTTTTTGTCATTCACCTCCAGTGGGAATTACAGCAAGGAACAGTTGCCCTTGTTAACCTGCAAACATTTTTCACTCAGTTAGGTCATTGCCTCTGGCTCAAGGGTCCAATTTTCCTTTCATTCATTAAGCACATTGGGAAGTGGAGTTCCTAACCCTTTCCAGTCTAAATGTGGAACAATCACATCCCCTCACAATCAAGTGCCAATGTGCTGGGACCTTTACGTTTCACTGTGATCTCTCAGTGACGCAAGTTTTTAACAATTGAAGGATATTAAGTCAAAAAGTTGTTTTCTAATTGGAGGAGCTCAGGGGATTTCAAATAATGAACTCTTATAAACTGGAAGCTGGTACATGTGCCTTTCCAATTATTTTTGTTTAAAATCAGGCAAGAGGGCATTGCTAATCTCAGAAAAGAGATTCCGGGGATTCTGCCTAGGAATTAAGGCCATGAAGCATAACAGATGAGCAGGCATCAACCATTACTGCTTTGGGGAGATGAAGTGACATAGTCTCGTATGTCATTTTACCGGATGGTGTAATAGCTAAAGAGCAATGTAATTCCAACTTTTAAAAGTGTATTTGGTATAGATAAATCACTTATTCCTTTTGGAGCATTTGTAAAGAAAGAAGGCAGAATGACTGTTTCTTATTGGCAGAAGACTTTGCTACAGACGGTCTCTGGATGCAGAGATGGATGGGCGATGGATACTGTCTGGTAATTAAGATCTAAATACTTGAGTAAATAGATGTCATTGGCTGTGCCCAAATACAATAAAGAATCTTATCTCTATAATAAATTAGCAGCAATGGTTGCATAGGGCCAAATCTGTAAGATAAGCAGGAAATATTTTGTGAATCAGAATACTTTAAAATGGGAACAAGATGACTAGAAGGGTAACCTCCATAAAACTATGCAGAACAAGCTTTGAGATATGGCAAAGGAGAGGACACCTGGGTGAGACTAATGTGGAATATGCAAAAGCAGAGCTTGAATTTCACATCTTCATCTGACTTCTACTCCTGAGCGGTTAGGAACAAGCACAGGAAGGATTTCTCAGGAGCTATATGTAATGATTTAATGTAATTACGTGGAGGGGTAAACTGGAAAAGAAATGAAGTTAGGACATGAAATAAGCACAGTATGAACCAGAGTCTTGGCAATAGAGGACAAAGGGAAAGGGATGTAGACTGAAGACTGAGCAGAGGGAAACAATACATGAGGGTCTGGATATGTGGGATGCATGTAAATAACAACTCATGCAGACAAAGGAAGGGAAAGGTTGACATTAACAATGGTGTTAAACAGAAAGGAAAAAAAAAGGAAGACCTGATGGTCAGAGGCTGGCAGATGAAAAGCTGCTGTGGATTTTCATCTTGAAAATATTGGGTTTATTGTGCTCTGTGTAAAGATTCCCAGAAAACTTAGCAGACATGTCAGGGGAAGTAGGATATTATTCAATGAGGAGAGATGGAAAGGGAAATTTGGGAATTATGTCCTTGCCAATTGTTGAAGAAATTGGAACTAAGTCAAATTTTCAGGGAGGTTCCCAAAGAGAGGGAAAAGCAAAACTGGTGCTTTTCAAAAACACACACATCCAGCTTCTTTGTTATTTGTACAACTTACGTGTCAAATGTCAACATTTTGTTATTTCTAAAAAAGGAGAGAAGAAACATGCTCTGTTTGAACATGTGACTGCCTAGATGCAGACAGCAGAAGTGAAGGCTTCAGCTAGAAAAGTGCAGATTAATTAGACACACATATTTTGGAGTCTTTCCTAAATAAGTTACCAGAGCAGACAAGGCTGTTTAGCATTTGTTAGACTCTCAGAAGCTCAGAGCTAAGTTAGACAGAAGACTGGTCAGCAACAGATTAAGTCACAAAAATTCATAATCTTTTTCTTTAGTTGAGATTTGTTTATATGCATAGTACATTTATATGTACTACAAGTTTATATGCATAAGTACATTTCAGTGTATATGCTGGGGAGCGGGGGGAGAGGGAGAGGTCTTTATCAATATATTTATATGGATGTAACTCCTGTATGTCAATATTGTGCCATATACCAGGTACAATTTGGAGGAGACCATGGTTTGCATTTTCAGCTGTATTTACAACCAGATATAAGCACCCCACAGACAAATTTGGAGCCAGAAGGAGTAGCTACTCCCACATTCCTTGTCCCATAGGACCCAGGATGGGAAGACTTCCCTGACTCCAGAGCAAATTAGGTTTTTGGTGTTTTTTTTTTTTTTTTTTTTTTTTTTCTTTTTCTTTTTTCTTTTTTTCTTTTTCTTTTTTCTTTTTTTTTTTTTTTTTTTTTTTTTCCCAGACAAACATTAAAGTCTTTTCCATACTGGAATGAAAACAAAGATCCTCAAATTTGTATGTGTGTGGCAGATTTATGCTGGAGGAATTCAACTATCTTTACAAAACCCTGGGACATGAGAGGTTCAAATTCTTGCTCTGATATAATGAACAGTTCTTCCTCCTTACAACAACAAAAAAAGTGGAGTGGGATCCATCTATTGTTTCCAACCTGATCCACAATGATTTTTTCTCTTATCTGTTTCTCCCCAAAAGCAACCATTTTGACAAAAGATCATATTCTCTGCAAACTACACTGCAATGAAACTTTCTTGACTACTCTATTCTACACAAAGCTCCTTGGAGTGAAGGACACCATGCCTCATGGACTTCAAGTAAAGTTGTCTGAAGACACCTACACTATTTCAAAGAGAGGCTAAAATTAGTCAACCACACTATTTCAAAGAGAGGCTAAAATTAGTTTTGCATGAATACAACTAAATGTAGAAATATCTAGATACTCTGTGAAATGGGAATGCTGCTTTCTGCCAAGTTCTAGTTGTACACACAGGTGTTACTGGAAGCTCAAGGGTCTTGGCTAGGGGATAAAGTGCATGATAGACAAAGAATGATGTTACTGTCAACCCCCATCCCAAAACCTGTAATGCTGTTGCTGCAAATTTCATACTTTCAGTGTCAGCAGTTACTGTCATTTTACTGCAGGTCTGCTATTACTTGGTGGTATTCTTTAAAGCCTAACTTCTGGAATCTTGCAAAGACGCATGAATTTAAGCGTAATTTTTCCTTTTAAAATAGCTTTAGGTTTGTATTGGCTGCAGAGAAAAGTTTTAAATTATGAGTCCAAACACTCAATGATCACAGAGCAGATGGAAAGACCCTTCTCTTCAATACTTACCTTTTTCTTTTTATTTTTTTTAAAGTTCATGAATTGTAAAGCAGATTGCTGAACGCCTGGAGCCAGTTCATGAAGTTTGAGTGCTCAGGTTTGGCAATACTTGTTTTTTTCTTTGCCGATGCAAGCAAGTCATGAAAAAGGGCTGAATCCATCTGGTTTAAGGTTCTGCCAAACCTTTGTTTGCTGACAAGAGAAGCATTTTCAAAGGCGTGAGAAGCACTGAAAATCTTTCTGCCAGCTTTAAGAAAAAAAATAATATTCAAATTGCACCTCTGTATTCCAGGCCACACAGACTGAAATATTTTCTGAAGTGAAAATTACACAAGGAAAAAAAAAAAGTCCGCATATACATTTGTTAAAGCACTGAAATCCAAATGCAGCACTGATTCTTTACATTGTAAGTCAATGTTACAAGACAATCTTTAATTCTGTGAGTGTACATGGTAATAACAACAGATTGCATTAGTCTGCTCAGGAAGAAACACTTGTAGGTTAACTTCTTGATCGCATTGAGAAATTACTTAAGAAACAGTAAAAGCTGTTTACACTTTCCATGTATTATGCATAAATATTTGTTTATGGAGCAACTGTGTGGTGCTTTGCGTTTGTCAGCAACTGGAAATTGTTAATAGTAATGATATTTAAGGTTACAAATGCCATAACCCCTATCTGACTCCATGCAGTACTTTCCAAGAAATTGCAAAGTGAGAACTCTGGCCTGGGCTTCAAGGAACAAGTTATGCTGAGATATACAAAAGTGTTCTGTGAGAAACTTAAGTGCTTTTCATACTCCCCATTACCTCCATCTCCACAGCTATGTAAAGCACTCTCTGTAGCCTTGCACCAAAGTGAGTTTACAGCATCAGTTAATCAGAAGTTTGAGCCCAACCTCAAAATCAGACCTAATCCCTACTGAATACTAAAATATCACATCATTCTTCTCTTCTCTGTCATCCAGTTCAAACTTTTCCCTTCATTAAGGACCTAATTCCCCAAGCTAATCAGCTCTGTAGACACTACTGTTGTATAAATACTCTTACAAGACCTGAACTTTATCCTTCCCTTACATTCCCATGTTTGACACTCAGCTCAGTTTATTGGAATAATTAATTCCAATTAATACATATTAGACAACAAAGAGCAGAATGTCTGAAGTGTGTGAGCCATGTTAGCAATCAGTTTGAAATTTAAGGGTAAGCCAATATGGAGAATAAGCAGAAAAATCTTTTCTCATATTTCAGATAACTATATTACACTTTGGCCAGCTTTTGGGAACCACCAGTTTTAAGACATCAGGTCTCACTACATTACCTTCCCAGGTGAAACCAGTGGTACAAAGAAACCTTGTGCAGCATGACAGCAAATGAGCTCAGCAAAGCATTCTGGGAGTTCTGCTGTAAGGCTCTTCTGTGCTACTTCAATGAGCACAACTTCCAGATTCCAATAGGAATCTCAGAGAAATTAGTATAGTATTTGGCCCATTGTTAGCACACTATGCTTCACAATCTCTAGCACAGAACAATACCCAGTGGATTTTGTGGGTTCAGCTTTCTACAAAACTATTCTATCCTTCATACAGAAAAGGATGAAAAAACAAGAAAACATCCAGGCATGGGAAAGTAATTTAGGCGGGAATTAAGTCAGCATTCACATTGGTTGTCCAGAAGAAAAGTATATTTGGATAAAAAATATATATACATATTTTAAAAGTTGAACATTTTAGCTTAATTTTAATTAATATTTATTTAGAGTCCTGTGGGAAAGAAGAATAAATGCCATGTAACATATCTGATGGAAAGCCCTGAATATCCTCAAACTCATGTTGATTAAAGTAGGAGCTGGAAACATGGGAACTGAAAGTTCTTTTCTGTATTTTTAAATGTAATCTAGGCCATAGTTTGATGATAATTAAAGCATTAGGGAATTTGTATAATCTAAGAATTCCTAGGAGAAGAATCCTGTGCAAAGAGACATGTTTAAGGCACTGGAAGGGATGAACCCCATCTACTTTAACTAGTTGTGCATGTACTCAGTATGCTTGAAGTCACCTCTTTTGTATTAGTTTTGTTGTAAGTAAGATTTTTCTAATTCAGATCTACAGGACCAATGAACGTAAATGCAGGGATTATCATAGAATTGTTTCAGTTAATCCTACCTGTAATCAGAAAAGCAGTTTCAAAGTGGTTCTGTGTTAAATCATATCACTTAGAAAATTCAAGAAACAAAAGGCAGCTCATAGAGTTTGGGTGTAAAGTAACTCAATCCATTGATGTTCATAAATCAATAAAAAAGAAGATGACATATGAACTGGGTTTGTGCTGCAAGTGGGTAGATTTAGATACTAGGAGGAAATATTTTACTATAAGGGTGGTGAGGCACTGGAACAGGTTGACAGGTTGAAGTTGTGAGTGCCCCCTCCCTGAAAATGTTAAAGATCAGGTTGGATGGGGTTTGGAGCAACCTGGTTTACTGGAAGGTGTCCCCGTCCATGGCAGGGATGTTACAATTAAAGGATCTTTAAGGTCCCTTCAAACTCAGACCATTCCAGTATTTAAATCTGCATAACCCACTTGCTGTGATCCTGCTGTGTGAATAGCAAAATCACCTTTATTCTGCCCTAGACAGGATGCTTAATTAACTCTTAACTTTCAAATTTTTTTTTGAACTCACCTAGAATGCAGACTGAAGGTAAGCCCCCAAATGTCTATCTGCAGTATCTTGGAGGGGAATTAGGTTTCAAATTCATACAAACTGAATACTTACCAGGTTTTCCAGTATCAGCTGCTTCAGGATTCCTCTCAAGAAATTTTTGTGTGTGTGCTTTGATTCATATGATTCCAAAGGTCTGCATTTTTCCTTATCCTATTTCTCTCTCCAACAGCTGCTAGCTACCTTTGATCTGGGAACATAACTTGATAGAATAGGTTGCTATGTTCTGGCTCCTCTCTCCCAGTACCAGAGGGGTCAGTCATACACATGTGGCTACTTTTTAAATGCCATAATTTTGACAGTCTCTCCTTGCATTACCTTTCAATACTTGACCCTTTGGTAAAGCTTTGGATAGTAGCCGTCAAATCAGGGAACATTTTCCCATTGATCTATCCAGAATTTTCTAAATTATTGTCACCATATTTCACACTAAGTGTCTAAACCTTCTTGAACACAGAAGAGAGAAAAAGATACTTTCTCAGCTCAGATTCTAATATATGATTACAGCTTTGTACCTGCTGTCAACTGTGATCATAAATATACAGATGTAAAAAAAGAGCATGCGTGTCAAACTTTGGTGTGACAATCTTATAACACTGCCTTTGGGATCAATCAATCCCAAGCCTGAAACACTCAAAGAGCAGGTGCCCAGTTTCTGCTCTTTGGAGCTTTCCTGTCCTGATCACATCCCTTTTTTTCCTTTGTTAGGCTAAACTGAAGTTACCCTTCCTTATCCTACCCAGTTACCTTTTGTACAACATATTTATTTATTGGGTTTTGTGTTTGCATAAGAATTGTGTAGCACTCAAGTACACACATGGAAAAATAAAGATTCATCACATAAACTGAAAACTCTGAAGAAAATAATTAAATGAACTGAAAATGTTTAATGTCCTGCAAGAGTTTAAAAGGTTACAAACTGAAAGGACAGGGGTTTATGGAAGCAGACTTACAAGTAAACAACCTCACCATGACCTCATGCTCATATAAGGAGTGAAGAGGAGGAGATGGACCCGTTAGGCAGGAAGTTACAAGAAATCTGCTGAGCTAAAAAAACAGCAAAGAAAATAATATATGAAGGTCTGCAGTTGAATCTGAAGAGGAGGAATCTCCAAGGACTAACTGGAGAGAAGAAACTACATTACAACATTTTCCTGGCCTATAAGCCTAAGTTACGAAGTAAGCAAAGCCTAGACCCAGTGCCAGATCACCAGGACTCACTAAAGCTTACTGCGTGCCAGAACATCCTCCAAATTGAACAAGAGGGAACAGAGACAACAATGACCCTTTTTCATAATCTTTCTTAACTAGGAGCTGTAAAGCAGCAAGATCTAGGGACTGACCTGGAGACGGTCCACATGAATCTGCTGAAATGTCCACAGGAAGAAAACTCCCAGAACAATGCACAAGAGGTCTGAGACAAAGGGATTTGGATGGCTATTTAAATGTAGAGAAAGAGGTTCATCTCTCCCACCAGACAGGATACTCAGTAATGCTTGAAAGGAATTTCTGCAAACTGACCTTGCTATTTTTCTAGCATGAGAAAACACACCAGGTACCTAACAAGTGAACAGACAATACCAGTTCAAAGAGCATCTGACCTTAATATAACAAAACCAGAAGCAATGACTATAGAGAGAAACAACTGGAATGGCAATCTGTACCTATTTATATTCAGCTTAACTGGAAAAGGGGTCCAAAGAGATGCTGAGGAAATGTGGTTAACTGAGAAAGCACCATGCTGAAGTCAAAAGGAAGCAGGAGAGCCAGGTGAAGAAAGAATAGGGGCTACAAAGGAGTAAAAAGCCTACAAGAAGTAAAAATGCACTGTTGCAAGAAACCAAAAGGTGGTAATTTTAAGGAAAAAGCAAGGAGCCAGGGTACAGAGATCCAGTCACAAAGCCAGTTACCAGTTTAGGGTGCAGAGTCCCATGGCGTATGGACTTCTAGATAACTAATGTAATTACATCAAGTCAGCCTCCTCAGAATAGATTGTTTTCAAATGATGATCTAGACTGTACTGGGTTCTGCCTTGAGTAACACACAGGTTCAGTAATCCATTCCTTCACCATTTCAGACAACTGTACAACAAATATTATACTAGAGGGGTCTCATCCAAAACACATGCAATGCCATATATGCCTGTGTTTTCCAAGCTGAGAGAAAACCATGTTGCTACATCTTCACGTGACTTAAACGTGGCGGGGTGGGGTGTGGAAGTTGCAAATCACAAGACTGTGGAATCATACAAACATTTCACATCATGTATCTGAGCCTTCTGACTTAGGATCCTGTCTTCCTCAGGATCCTGTCTTCCTCCTGGTGTTTCCACAGTGGCTAGAGATGGACAGGCAGTTGTCAAGCAGTTTTTCAGAGGTGGTCTTTAGATGAGCCTGCATCCAGTGAGTACATGTAAGGAGTTTGGAAAGGCTAGTCCTCTAGCTGCTGCTTCAGTTGAGTGCACAAAGTCAGACAGTGTGGTTATCCCCACCCAAATGATCCCTCATCTCAGTGTTTCAGAGACTAAGGTAAAACAAGGCCTCAGGAGTCTGAGGGTCCCTTCCAACCCACATCAATCTGTGAACCTTTGAGTCAACTCTCTCTCTACTAGTCTGTGTAACTCTAGTCTGTACTTTACGATACAACTTTGAGGAAGGTTCCTCTACACAGAGACTACATAAGGTCAGCATTTATGTCCCGCAAATGAGTCCCTCAAAAATTCTCCTGTGCTCTTGAACTGGTTTATAGAAATATTTGTTCCACATGGACATTTGCCTCACCACACTTGTCCCAGCTTGTTATGTATTTCTTTGTTCAAAGGCTTGCCTTCACGTTTCACAGCAATCGTTAATATAAAATATAAATATAAAAGCTACAGGGCGTATGATGTATAATTACTTCCCATTTTTGAACTGTCAGGTTTCATCCCCCACACACAGTCCTGGCACTCATTTAACAAAGAGATAAAGAGAGAAATCATCTTCCTGGAACATTGTAAATGTCACTGAAGTCAGTCAGTGAGACAGAGGGGCCAGTGTGAAATAAGAGTGGAAATAATAACCACACATAGATGCAGCATGTGGAAGCTGAATGATGGACTTCCATAGGAGCAAGTTCAGTGAAGCTAATCAGAGTGAGTGGGTGAGCAGGTAAATACAGCATACAAAGGCAGTTGTGTGTGTACACATACACATGTGTTTGTTTATTGTAGATGAAGGAACAGAGTGAATTCAAAACTCTATAACTCAAAATAAAACGAGCTGAATTCATAACACGTATTTGTGTGGCAGCCTTTACTGCACATGTCATATCTGCAATAATCTGGGGTCCAGATGGCTGGATAATGAGAGCCCACTGGCCTGTCCTGGATGAGGTTCCC
Source organism: Picus viridis (assembly GCA_033816785.1). Classification (NCBI taxonomy): domain Eukaryota; kingdom Metazoa; phylum Chordata; class Aves; order Piciformes; family Picidae; genus Picus; species Picus viridis. The sequence goes on along the minus strand of CM066574.1, from coordinate 12,960,593 downwards.
ATGTCTCTTCTCACACATGTTGACCCAGGGAGCTACAGCTGCTGTGCCAGTAGGCACACCACAGTGCAGGCCAGATACAGATATGTGCAAAACAAGTGTGACCTCTGTAAATAAATCCACCTAGGGCAGGTAGGACTGGAATAGCACAGACGAGGGTAACCTTCCTGACGGTGACATTATGAGGAGGGATGCTTCCAAAGGAAGCATTTCACCATTAGACTAAGAAAATTTTGATGTAGTTCACAAGAAAACTACAATCTGAATTTCAATTGCTTGTTCTCTGTGAATGACCAATAGCTGACTGCTCAGCAGTCAAACCTAAGGGAAGCAGCCATAAAAACAGTGTGTCACTGCTTGGGTACTTGAACCCCATTCATTCTTTTTTAAATGTCCTGTCAGGCTGTTGGCTTTGCTACAAAACCAGTATGAGCTAAGGAAAGACATGTGAACTCAAGTTTGAAGGAGCATTTAAAGGGAAACAGACTATACAAAGTATTAAGGCTTGTGATGCTGTTGGAGACACATACGCACAAATGCTGAGTCTATTGGCTAGTCACAGAGAAAGCATTTTCTGAAGGGAAATAAACTCCAGGCCTGCTATTAATATTATTAATTAATTTTGGACCATGCTTTGCACCAGCTCCACCTATCATTCACACTTCATGGGCAGTTAAATAAAAAACACTAACTACCAGCTTTATAATGTTAAAAGAAAACAATTATTAAAATAGAAAATAGCAGTAACCCATATCAGCAGATCACCATAACATTGCACAGCTTGGCACAAGTCTTGAAATCTCTGCTCTACTGAGGTCCTGTCCAGACCACACACAGAGCTTGAAGCAGAATATAAATCATAATAAAAAAAAAAAAAAAAAAAGATAAAAATACAATGGTGTGTTTTAATCAGAATTTGCAGTATAACCATCTGCTTTGCCTAATCTGTAAGTGGCATAGCTGATCAAAAATGAACTTCCACCCCAGGGGACAGTCTGATATTCTGATACTTATAACTAACTGAGACAAAGACAAAAGTTTAAAATTACTCTTTATTCTTTTTAGCTTTTTAGCTGAATTATTTTATGATTGCTGTATCAATATATTTTATCTGATCTGTCAAATCTAAATTGAAATAAAAGGATCTATTCTCTCTGCTAGCATGGATCCCCAGGGACTGACTGCCATGCAGTATGGAAAACATAGTCCAGATGCACAGCATCTTTTCTATTGGGAAGAAAAGCATGAAAGATCCAACAATTTCTATATGTCATTGCTAAGCTTATGCTAAGGCAGAAATGAAACACTGGCAGTCCTGAAATATTTCCATCTTTTGTGAAACTTTCAGAAAAGAAAGAAAGAAGGGGGAAAAAAAGGGGGGGAGTGGGGGTGGAAATGCTTTCCTACAAAATTTCTGTTTTGATAAAGCCACATTTACTGACGAGGAAAATTCTGTTCAAATTTAATCACCTTACACATTAAAATTTCTGTCAGTTCTACATGAACATAAAGAACAACTTCTAAATGTGTACAGCACAAAAACCCATTCCAGCAGTTTCAATGTTACGTGTGCAACAGTTAAGAAATCTGCAAATCAAGTAAGTCTTTTCCACTCTACTACAGTTCTCTTGTGCTTGTACATTATGATAGAATCTTTAATTACACAAACCACATACTATTTTTTCCACAGACACCCCCTCCATTTCATTCCCTGTGCAGAGTGAAAGGTGATGCAGAAATGAATCACTGTTCTGCAGTGAATGAGCCCATTGTCCTTCGGTTCCTTGCCTTGCTCACTGCACAGCTTAGAAGGTGTCCAGTAAATGAGGCAAAGGGCTGCAGGAAGAGGATTGTTCATCCTGTGCTCAGTGTGCCTCCTGAAAGTGCCATCTACAATTATGCCATCAACCATACTAATTGCAGTTCTCATGCATGAAGAGACCAAGTTGATGTTATCTATAAAAACATAATGAGGGTTTTCTAACTTTTGAAGAGTTACATTTGCAGTGTTCTTCTATATACAGACCAGTAGGACATCTCCACTTGATATCAAGACTTCAGCTGGCTCAAGCTTTTTGCAGAGAAAGAGACCATTCACTGCCAAAATTTAATTCACAGATACACACACAAAAGAAAGTAGGTGGAGGATTTGAAATAAATTCCTGTAATACTTGAACAAAAGTTCCTCACCCATTAAAGAACGTGAAATCCAGTTTATACCACTGCTGCTAAGAGGGCAACCATTCATTTCAGTATCAGAAAGCTTGTTATGTTGTGTCAAGCTGATGTTGCTGAAGACTACTGAAGTGCTGATATGTGAACCTAATTTGGAGGATTTGCAAGCTGTGGAACTAGTAAGATCACAGATAACAAGGGGACGGATCTATTACACACTTTCTCTGGTTTCATCATGACATAATGCTCCAAAAATCAGAAAGTAAAATAGAGTTGGCTCCAGACCAAGCATCCCAATATGTTAACTACAAAGTTGGATTCATGGATGCAGTCTCCAATTAGTTTCTTTTTTTAAAAAGTTTAATTGTTTTAAGAAGTAAACATAATAATACTGGAGGCTAGGAGTCCTCATTAAACACACAAAGGTGGCTTCTTGCTAGGGGCAGACTGCAATGGAAATTCAGGAGGGCTATAGTGCTCTCTCTCTTTCCTTTCCCCCTCCAGTTAGCATCACTTAGCACACCAGAAACTCTGGGTCACATATAGTCATATGGTTTGCAGAGCTGCACTCCTCCTTCCCCTCTCCACATCACAATGGTGCTTAGCTCTTTCCTTCTGCTGCCTCTGGCCTGAACAGAGAAGATAATTTCTACAGTCAAGTAGGATATCTGGCTCAAAATCCATTCAGACTTTAGCTGCTTTAGTAAAACTGTCAAAAACTAATGGAAATGTGTTGCATTTACTGTAACAATTTTTGTGTTGTAAACACCTGGGCTTGATGGCTCAGATATTTTATACAGGCTGTATGATGATGATTTAGATTGCTTCTGGCTTTGAACCTTAAATACGTTACTAACAGACTATTGGAGGAGCCATATTAGAATCTGGGTGAGACAGGATATTTGCGGGGGGAATCTGAAGCTTTTCCTGTGCAGTATTTAGATGAAACAGACAGCTTTTAGAGCATTTTGAGGCTAAACAGCAAAAGAGTGTCACCAGAATAGCCAGTATCCCTAAATGATGCAAAAGAGCCAGACTCAAATCACCATTCTGAATCAATGCAACACAGACTGAGGCTTTTTCCCCAAACAGAGGGTAAGCACCACAACCATTTAGCCATCATCACATCCAGTGTTTCTGTGCTGGGTTTCAGTAAGCAGAAATTCCATCCTGAACCTGCAAAGCCTCTCCTGAGGAAAAAAAAAAAATGCCTTGAAACTAACATGCTTCCTTGCAAAGTTTGATTTGGTTTCCACATTTTCCAATGAAAATAATCATGCAAAAGTACTAATTGCATTACAACTTATATCTCATTTATTATCTTGGCACCTGAATTACAAACAAATTCACTTGTAAGCATAAGAATCTCTGAACTCAACTTACCAGTTTTCTCAGCAGCCAAGCTCCTGAGTTTTGTCTGATTTTTAATCTTGAATCTGATGACTTAGACCAAAGATATGAGAATTCAGACATTTGGCTTCTATTTCCAGTTCTGTCACTGAGTCTCTGTTGCAACTTGGATAAGTCATTTAACCACTCTGTCCCACAGTTTCTTGATCTACTAAATAGATACAGCAGTATGCAATCTGTGTTATAAAGCTAAATTAAAGGTCTTAAACAAAAGGTTCTAAGTGTCATTTCCCCTTTTCTTTTTGCTAGTTATAAGATCAAAGAGTGAGAGAGGGAGCATATTGTGTTTCTGAGCAGTGAACATCTGATAGGTTTTATAGTCCATGCCAATATCGCTGTAATGCCCTTTAAACTTACTGTCTCCAATTAAATAAATAATAACAAAAAAATCCTATTAAAAAAAGCAGTGTAAAAGATATTCCCAGGTGCAAAAGAACAGTTATGTATATTCATATCCCATTAACTTTGATGGGAGTGTAAGAATTACTGAAAGCTACAAACAACTTCCCACTCCCCAAAGTTTTGTGACGATTACCACCACACAAGTTTTCAGCGATTGATGTAGACTCCTTAGGTTCATTAATCCCTCCCAAAACTTAAGACAAAATGGCAGCATGAACACACATTTCCTAAGTTCCAAACATAATTGGTTGTGCCATGCCCTGTAAATTCTGCAGTTGTGTATCAGATCTTGTAGCTCTATGCAGAGATGGATAATAAAGAACATTACTACCAAATCTGCATGGTGTTATACCATTGGAAATTGTTCCCATACACGCTTCCATCTCTGATTTAAATGTTTGCCTTATGTCTTTAAAATGCATATCAACAGAATCTGGGAGCACACCCTTATTCATATTGTCATCCAAATGCTATCATGTCAGAAATATTCATACCTCCACTGAAATAACTACATGAAATAACCTTAAATGTAGTACTCAGCACAAGTAATTACTCTCTCGTTCAGCAATGCTACCTAGCGAAAAAGATCACATTTTCATTTAATGCTGTAGGCACAGTGCATTGGACAGTAGAATCAGTCTTACACTGTAGAAGTCTTACACAATTTAGTTTCTTGTTGCTTTTCTATTCCCTTTGCACTGCACTTCCTATTCTGATGCCCAGTCCACATGTTGTTTCAAAATTTTTCATGTAACCTACATAAATCTGTATGTTCTTTATCTAACCACTTTGATCAGTTTGGACCTGCTTATATGGCTAATAATTGCATGATTATCCACACACTCTGGCCTAATTACTGGGGTATTACAGTCTGGCCAACACTTTTCACTGGACTTGTTTAAACAAAGTTCATCTGATTTCTATTTAAGGGCAAGCTTCCTAAATTCTTCTTGTCATAAGAGCCAACATTTCTGTACTAATGCATAATACATTAATCAACCCTATCTTCAATCCAACGCAAATTTGCTTTGATGACCTGGAAGTTAGTTCCACTTCTGTTATGCCCCTGAGTTTCTGCTTCCTGCAAAAACACAAACTCCACTCCTTGGACCCACACAATTTGTAATAGCATATTTACTTCCTACTTTACTTCCTATGATGCTCAGTAAGTGAGGTGGATACTCTTCCAGCTGAATTCTTTATGATACCATACTCCTTTCCCTACATTACAGTTCAAAATAACAAATGTAAAAGGAGAAATAAGCATCTGACTCCAAACTCGAATACTCTGTTTTACCCAGGGAAAGAGAGAAATTATGAAGTCACTGATGACTCATGAAATATATGTTATCAGAAAACAACCTGCTTCTTCAGGACTAAATGTTTCCAGTATAGCCTACATCACTGGTTTTTGGCACCATAAGCCTGAATAGCCCAGACTGAAAAAAAAAAATAATTAAAAAAAATTGGAATATGGACAATCAAAGCAGGCTAAGAAGGAAGGCAAAAATTCATTCATCTTCTCATATACCAAAACAGTGTCTTAGTGAAGACACTAATGTACAAGTGAGAGATTTTACAAATTTTGCAGACCTTTATGAATATCTAAGGAATGATAAATTCACTGGTATGAGTTTTGCTGATTTCAGCTAGGTCATATTGGGAGATCGCAGTGTAAACTGGAAGAGCCAATAGTGAAAAGCTCTTTAAGTAATCTGTTTGCTGTCCTCACTAGGATTTTCCAGGAACTTATCCAGTCCAACTTTATTCTACATCATATTACATCCCAATCTTTTACCAGCAAATCTTCAATCTAAATACACAGTGAAAATGCTGTCTTGGTTAGAGCATAAAATTAAAGCAAATTTCAGGCAAAGAGAAAGAAGTCATCATGAGAAAACTCATCACAGAGCATTACATCAATCTCAGGACTTCTCTTCCAATGCCCATGTCTCAGGGCATTTATACAACTGCTTCAAGTCTGAGATGAAGACTGTATTTAATAACTGTCTTCCTCTGGAAGAGTGTAGCTCTCTACAGCAATTAAAATGTTTATCTAGGCAACAGACAAGGATTTCTCACAGATCTTTCAAAACTGTGAAATGAGCTACTCACCAAGTAATAAACTTTAGAAATCTCACCACCTTTTACTCCAAAGTCAAATCACGTTTCTTTTAGATGTATGGACTTGTAAAATCATAACTGTCTATAAAAGAGAGAAGCAATCACAAGAAGCTCTTCCAGAACAAACCTAAACATATTTTTTCCTATGGGAATTAGATCTGAAAAACAAATACTCCATACTATTGCTCAGTATCATACTGAGGGTGCTCAGATACTGAATTAAGGAATGTGATAAAAAGAACTATATCTGAAAATATACACATACAAAGGTACTCATACCAAAAGAGTATCTCAGGTTGAAATATCTGTAGTCCAGAAAAGTTCACCATTTAATTATATTTATTGTCTGACCTCTCACCCCTAGGTCAAAGTTCTGAATAGTTACAGATTTTAAAATTTCCAAACAAAACAATCCCATATTACATGTGCAAAGACCTTTTCAAATATTCTGACATACTTTTGTACAAATGAACTCTACGAAGTTTTACTGGGCAAATCATATTCCTATATTTAAGATATGATCCATTCTTCACAGCTTTTTATATAAAAAAAAAAAAATTTGCCTGATTTTTATTTTTTTTTACTGCATCTGAGATTTTCAGAGACCAGACATGTAAAAATTCTACATCTAGATTAGAGGAGATCTAGTAAGCAAAATTATTATGTAATTTCAATCTAAAGATTCGTATCAACTCTCACTAACATCATAAGCCCATCTGCTTCATTTGACTTTATCCCTTTGATTTCCTCTGATGGTGTTTTAAATCCCCTGTCATTTTCTGTTTTCTGCCACATGTCTACCATATGTATTGCATAAAAAGAAAGGTTATTTTTCTACCACCCACCTATAAAGGCTATTCAGCTACCAGAGTGTGCTGAAAATTCTGCTTGGGAGTTCACTCTAAACTGAAGGTACTCAACCTGTGAAAAGCCAGTCTACAATATACAATGAGGATCCTAAAAGTTGGCAAACGGAAGATAACCACTTGACCAAACAAGCATGTTATTTATTACCTACCCTGGAATGAGAATCAGGTCTCCAGAGATGAAGGGCTAAGCCACTAAGCCCTGGTTCTAGGGCTGGAAAAACTATTTGCCTCTGCACATTGTTTACTGAATTTAATCCTCTGTCTGTTTCCCGGTCATTCAAAATTCAAAGCATAGTTTAGTTGTAGTGAAGCCCTAAAAAGTTTTGGCTTCAGGTGGAAGAACGCCAATGAATGGATGTGTGACACTTGTGGAGATTGCCATTATTTAAGACAGAGGATATCTTCATCTTACAGCACCCCAAGTTTGTATGGCACAAAACCAACACTATCCATGATCTCAGATTTCCTCTTCATTCCTTCCTTGAAACATTCATACAAATACAGCATTCAAAATTCCAAACGAAAGTGCAGGTTTTCAGCTTTGTTTTTTTAAAGGTGTCTTTTGTTCATCACAAGTGTATCCAGAATACACTACTAAAATGCATGATTTCTGTGAGTAAGTCACTAAAGAAACGTTTTTTTAGTTATGTCCTGGAGTGCAAGCTCAGAAGTGCACAAAACCACAAACAGAGCAAATTCTTCAAATAACAAATGTGTACATTTTTTGTTTATATGTAGCTCTTCATGTCAAAAAATAATCTTCATGCTTTGGTGAGATAAATCTGATGACACAGTCTTGAAATATATTTTTGGTCTGTGCCACTTTTATCTCCTTTGTAACATTCTCTAATGTGACTGCCAGAATGCTGTTCTAATTTGGAGGATAATTTTCTATATGTGAACTGACAGAATAAAAACAAATTCAAAGTTCCAGGAAATAATGAGTTCCCGATTATGTGTCTGATTATTGTCAGCTCAAGGAATGTATGGGCTTAAGAAATTGAGGAGACCACTTTTCCTTTCACCAAACTGGGAAACCTGAGCTGATGACACAAGGAGAAGGTTTTCAAGTACTTTTAAATCCTGCTTGGTTCTATATGAGAGTTATTTTGAGGTCATGTTCACGTTTCTAGACTGAGTATGATTCTGTAGTAGAGACATCTGACTCTTATCTGCCTATTTCTGGCTTTGTTTGAGAATGTTTATATTATTCAATGTGGGAGTCTTGAACTCATGACAAGGAACATGATAAATTTTCTTAATCAAACTGGGTATCAAGAGGTGGTCTGTCATCATTTCCCTTTTGTTGCACTGTGAAAGCAAGCAAATAAGGAGCATCCAGTGTGATCCCCACTTCTGTTTCAAGTCTCCCCACCAAGTCATTAAACATTCTCTGGCCTTTGTCAACAGCCTGGTAAACATCCAGAGAAAGAATCAGAATAAAATAGTTTATTTAACATTCCTCTCCTCCAACTGCTGATTAGGATAAATAGTTTGGATAAAAAGTCTATCTGATCCAAAAATCACAAAAAGAAAGGATTCAGCTATCAGCAAAGTTTAGATTTAGTTTCAAATATTTTTAAACAGCAAAAGAGTTTTTTGTGCTCTTTGATATTTTCTCCATCCTCAGCACATCATGTTAGCACCGTGTCAAAGCAAAACATCAACATCAAATGATCACTGGGTAAACTCCAGTGAACTGGAGTGAAAGGCTGGAGGCTGAAATTCCAGGCACAATATAAAATTTGGAATGATGCCAGAAGAGAGTTCTTTTTAAACTGCCTAAAAGGCTGAGGAATTGATACCTAGCAAATCCCTTCATTGCCCTAATAGTGTGGAAATTGCTAATTCTGTTCAGACTGATGAGTTCTTTGAGCCAGGATAAGTTCCTCTCACAGGGAAAAGTGTCAAATGATTCAAAGAAAAATAGAATCTTCTTCCTCTGACCACCATTGTGCTCATCCATAATGAAAACAAAGCAACACTATGCCTAACAGAAAGCATGTACCTAGCATTCAGACACTTACTGTGAGCTCAGGAAGTGAAGCAGAAGAGTTCAGGACCAGTTTATATTTTTACCCTGGATAAAGTATTTGTGTAATCCTAATCTCCTTACCCTAAAATACTAGGGGGCAGGATACTACCCAACAGTTAATTATGTGCTCTGAAAATATTTCTTCTTATCTATAGCAATCTTGTTGCATTTAAGTTTGCCAACTGTCCCATTGCTCTTGTATTATACTACAATAAACAGAAACAGCCAAGTGATCTTAACAGTATTCAGAACCACCATGTCAGATGCTTAGCCAACATAGATGAGAATAGCTCTGTTGCATTCAACCATCATTTAAAATACTGAATGACTACCAAAGGCTTAAATGCCCATTCTCTGTGTTTGAGTTCTGTAAGAAACAGTCAATCAACAGTTACTTTTATTGTATGCCTGATATGTTTAATATCCTTTAAACATTGGGTCAGAACATCAGTTAACATAAATCAGCAAAACTGAAGTTGCTGGATTGGTTTACACAACTGAAAATGTTGCCTGTGGCTTTCCCACAGCAATAAAGTTAGACCACATACTCACTTGGGCTGAAATATTTGAAAACATCCAAATGATCTGCATACTTAGCTCTCTTTAACAGGAATTGGAGATCATCTTATCCATCTATCTGATGGGTAATTTCTGTTTACAAAATATTGCATCCAGTTCTGTGCTCCCCAGTTCAGGAGAGAGGGATCTACTCAAGAGAGTCAAATAGAAGGCTACAAGGATGATTAAGGGACTGGAACATGTGCCTTATGAGGAAAGGCTGATAGACCTGGAGCTTTTTAGTCCAGAGAAGAGAAGACTGAAAAGGGATTTAATAAATGTTTATAAATATATGAGAGCTGGATGTCAGGAAGGAAGGGACAGCCTATTCTCACTTGTGCCCTGTGATAGGACAAGGGGCAATGGATGTAAACTACAGCACAGGAAGTTCTACCTCAGCATGAGGAAATGCTTCTTTACTGTAAGGGTCACAGAGCACTGGAACAGGCTCCCCAGAGAGGTTGTGGAAGGAGACTTTCAAGACCATTCTGGATGTGTTCCTGTGTGATCTGCACTAGACTGTATGGTCCTGCTCTGGCAAGGGGACTGGACTTGATGATGTCCAGACGTCCCTTCCAACCCCTAATATCCTGTGATCCTGTGAAAGCAGAGATCCCCAAGGTGTGCACACACACCAGAATGATAGAAGGCAAGAGAATTCCACAAATTAACTCCACAAATGACTGTTTATATATAAAAGAAAAACTAACCACAGAATGTGATTAGATTTCTCAAGCAAACACTGCTTCTGAAACTTAAAACAGTGAACTCACTTCCAATTTTAAAAAAATATATACCCTCACATTTCTCTTGAAACTGAGATACACCATATTGGCACATTAAATAATGTATGGGTTTCAATTTGATATACTGGTAAAATAGGAATTATAGAAATATAGGAATAATAGGAAAACTTATAAGTCAAGAAGCAGTTAAAAATGGGTCCATTTTTATGTTTCCTATTGTTTGTGAAAAGAAAATGAAAATTAGTCCTTTCAAAACTACTTCTAGGAAGTGACTAAATTCACCACTGTAAAAAAATTAATATTTGCAGAGTAGCTCTAAACATGCAGTGTAAAAGATTCAATATCGCTCACCATCGGAATGGAGTCACTTTATAATCTTACAGCTTTATCAATAGTGTCAAAAATATTTATGATTTCCCTGAAAGCTACAGCTGGTTTCTCTCATTCAGTAAGTCAATCTTCCATACAGTTTAGGAAGAAGGCTTCAAAGGTGATCAGAACAAACCAGAGTCAGACAAATGCCGTCCTGGAAAGTCAGGTTTGAAAGACAGCCATCCTCACAACACCAGGGAGCGCTAAGGAGAATTTCACCAGGATGGAGAGAGCGGCAGCTGTTGCCTACTTCATGGAATGAATTTCATGCAAGGCATTTAAAGCAGGGCCTGTGCAATACAGGTATAAGAACAGCATAGTCTCATTACACTATGTATAAAATCAAGTTCCATTATTTTGACATCAATTCTGAATCAGAGAGAAAGCAGAAACGTTATTCAAGAAATATGAAGTTTGAAATTTTTCACTTCAGGGTCATCCTCCTGTATTTCAGCTTTTCATTTCATAAACTACTGCAAGAATACTGCAAGGCGGCTCAGCAACAAGACCACAACGTATCACAAAAGGGTGATCTGGGATGGCACAATGAAAGTGTGGGAACTCCAGTTCATCATTACAGTTTATCCTGGTGAGATTAAAAAAAATACATAAACTAATAAATAACAGAATCAAATCACTAAAATTAATGATTTTTTTAAAAGGTTAACATTATAAATAGTGTTGGGGGAATAATTTTGACTCAAGTTCAACACTTCTATGTTAATGCTTTGGTTTTGACTTGTTATATTCACCCTCTTCCACTTAAGAAGAAATTATTGATGAGTTACAAAAGAACATAAAGCTTCTTCTCTGGTAAGAGGGTTTGTTTCCTTTTTTTTTTTTTCCAGCTAGTACCATTCATAAAAGTGGATCTAAGAGGAATGAGAAGCAGCAGCTGTATGCTGCCAGTGAAGGTAAGGAATACTGTGATACAGCAGTAGCATGCAGATAGCAGGAGAGAGGAAGACAGATATTTTCTTATCTTCAGAAGTCAGCCTGGAGCTGGATCTCCTGGAGAGATTTTCTTTCCCAAGGAGGTAATATGATTTGAACACAGAAAAAACTACTGGAACAGTAACACAGAAAAGACTAGTGGTATTTGGTTATTCTAGTTTGGAACTCATAGACTGGAAAGACTTTGTTCCAAATTATCGTAGGCCATCTGTAAAATTATTATATATGCATAAAACAACCTTGGGGGGAAAGGAAGAAGAGAGAAGAATTGACCAGTGGAATCCCTTGTGAAAGTATGTTTAAAAATACTGAGGTTTAACACAAACCAAAAAAAAAAAAAAAAAAAAAAAAAAAAAAAAAAAAAAAAAAAACCAGGCCAGGAAATTCTAACTTAAACCTAACAACTCCATCCTGAACCCATGCTGCTGAGAAAAATAAAAGGAACAATGCCGAGATTTCAGAACAGATCTGCAACTTTAACGGAGCTTCCTGGTTCCTCTTGCTTTGTTAAAACACTTCTAATGTTAACTTTTAAATAAATAGTTAACTGCATTTATCACCGCTCTTAATAAATAACAAGTTTTGCAAAGCTACTACAAGGCAGGTTCATTTGCTGCAGCCAAAGGACTGGGTTTAAGCACTTTTCATGATGTTTCTTGTGTAAATAAACATCAGTGAAGCTTTGTAAAGGTTCAGTTTTATGGCAGCTTCTTAATTTAATGCCGTGCCTAAGTAAGTGAGGGGTTTTTTGGGTTCCCTCCTACAGATAATGCAGTACTTTTCATTTTGTTAAAATTAATAAAATTATTGAGTAATGATTTTTTTTTTGCATGCCAAAATTAGCTTCTCTGATCATTATTTCTACTTGTGTATTTTTCTTAGGCACCACCATTACAAGTTATTAATATATAGGCATTTTCAGTTGTTAGTGATTTTCTATTGCATCATGGATATGCTACAGGCATAAATGTGCTTCTGCAGTGTGCTTATCTGTGATATTTTGGTGATATTTATGATAATGGAACTTATTTTGCATGATATTTGTTTTCTTTTCTAGTGATTATTTCACTCACTTTCAGCATCAAAGAAACCTTAAAGCTTACTCAATCAAATAAAATGTGTGTCTTCAAATTGTCCAGTAAAAGTGAGGCTGTTCATGCTTATGCTCTGATTTAGCAACAATGCTCATTCAGGCAGAAGATGGACACTAAACTATGTTGTTGTCTGCCAGCCAACAAGAAGCACATTGTTACATGACATGAGTTTATACATTCTGAGAGCACACTGCAGCCTGGATGTTTTCAGCTAAATACATTTACATGCATCTGCAAAAGTTTACATCCTTTCAATTTGTATACTGAAAACAGAAATGACCAAATACTACTCATCCAAATTATCTGCTGAGTGTTCCTTTTGATTACCATCAGTGACTAACCCCTCCCCATGAGACATGGAACATTTCAATAGCTCTCTTCCAAAAGCACATGTCCATATAAGCTGATTTTTAATCACTCTTTGATCAGCATTTAAGACCCTGAATATTCATTTGCTACACTCACTGATTTTTTTTTTAAAGTTGTTTTTCTTCTAATTTGACCACCTGTTTGCTATTATGCTGAGTTCAGTGTAGGTCTCAATGAAAACATTTCTACTGTTGGCTGACCAAATGGACACTGATTGTGTAACAGCTGCAGTTTGATAGGTGTGGAAGATGAGCTTGTGGAGAATGTGGCAATGCATTTTGCAGACTTAAAAAAAGGGAAAAAAACATGTAAACTAATGCTTTGTTCAAAAGCAGGCACTCAGGATTCTCTTTATGGTTATTTATGTTTTATTCCTTATAGGGAATGTATGAACATCAAGCATAAGAGAATACCTTTATTGAAATCAAAGTAGGCAACATTTCCTAAATAGAGCAGGGGGCACACATCATTTCAGTTCCATGATTCTGGAAGTCCGAGTAAAGACTTAAACTAAGTCAGAACATAGAATTGAGCATAGAAACCAAAGCAGAGAAGGTACAAATCAAAGACGACAAGGGTATATGCGAAAAGACTGTCGGAGGATGGAAGGAAGCAGGAGAAATTCGGACTTAACAGTCTATTTGCTTAGTGAAAGAATCTAGTCAAAACCAGGAAAGATTCAGCCAAAATCATCATCATTTTTGGTTGTTTTATTAGGGTTTTTTTGTCAGTAAGTATGAGCAAATGCTGCTAAACTGTTACACTGAAGAAGAAAAATATTTTCAGATACAGAAGCCTCGCATATATCTGTTAAACCTTTGCATGTGGGATAAATATGATCCAATGGTGGAACAAAGTTTCACAAAGAGAAAAGAGAGATAAATTATACATTCCAGAAGTCTTTTAAAATATTGCAGTGGCATCTAGTGAGCAAAGCATCAGCTTCTATTGGGAAGAAATACAAATGTGAGTACTGAACACTGAATTAGATAGAAAAACAACTCTGATGTTAGAAACGCCTCCTATAAATAAAGGATGAATCACAGTTCAGACCAGAAACTACATTACATGAAAGATTAACGTGTAAGTTTCACAATAAAGAATGTAAGAAATTGAAACATTCCTGGGCCACATTACTTCTGGCAGAAAAAAAGGCACCACACCAAAAAAAACCCACCAAACTTCAGCTCCTCCACATTCCCAGTCGCTTTTTCAGTAACTTCTCTCTGCCTACATGCCTACATAGAGAAAAAGGGTTGCATTTTCACAGATAGAAGTGACTCTCCTGCCAGGATTTGGCAACTGCTGCCCCATATTGGAAGAACCGGGAACTCTAGCTGCAGCAAACTGTGCAAAAAGTGTTACAGAATAGCATAGATTGTCCTGCAAAGTAGAAAGAAATTCAAGTAAAGGAAAGTGCTTCACGTAACAGTTTGGAGAAAATTCTACAACCGCTGAAAGGCCTGATCCAGAGCACTTTCTTAAAATACATCATTTGTATGCTCTTATAGCTGAACATGAAACAATGCAGACAATATGCAGTCTTCTTGAGATTTTTTTATTCATCCCTGGACATTTGGAGTCCTGAAGCTGCAGACCCAGTCAGTTCTATGTGAATATATGCAATTATTCCACACTTATGTACTACAGCACACCAGCTGAAAATGTGCTTTTCAGTCCCACCATATTAACCACATATAACTATAATGGAGGGATTAAAAAATGTAAACTCCTGGCAATACAAAGACAAAATAGGTGTGATAAAAGCGTCTTGCTATAAAAAAAGTACAAAATTGCTGGTGAGTCTTAGGTCTTGCTTGAGGTTCAGATTACAATTATATTCATTTCAGAATAAGCTGGAAGGATACCTTAAAAATACAGTGTTCTGTCAGTGGTTCTCCAGGTATGTAGCAAACAATTTATCATCTGCCTTCTACACACAGGGAATCAAAAACATACATCAGCTATTTCCTCAGGTTTATAATGGAGTTTTGGCAATGCTGTAATCAATTCCCATTTCTGCTTCCTCCCTTTGTACATAAGCGTGACAGTGGTTGAACTGGCAGCTCATCCAAACTAGCCCTATTGAGTCTTAATATCAATTTTCCTTGGTTTTAGCTTTATGTTTTTCTTGCAGCTACTCAGTGAAGCCCTCCTTCCTTTTTTGAGTGTGAGATAAGAAAGTAAGCAACTAATTAACATAGAAAAAGAAAAACGGCAAGGAAACTCCAAACATATCAAGTTACCTTTCAAGTTTACATCACCCAATGTGTTATCATTTTGTTGAAGCCCAGCATGTGAAGGACTCACTTTCATTCCAGCCCTGGGGCAATGATTGAAATATAATGTACTCCTATGAGCAGAATGCATCTTTGGAAGTTTTGGAATAGCTATTCTGGAACTTCTCATTTTAGTCTATTTTGAATAGATTTCAAACTATAGATAATGAGATTGGCTTTAGTAACAGAAGCTCTAACATTGCCAGGTGGCACATGGGACCATTAACCTGGAAAATTGCAGACTTGTCTAACATCTAAATACTAGGGATGAAGTCTGTGCCTTATTGACATCATCAGAATTTTTTGTTACCACAAAAGATATTCTGAGGATCTTAATGCCAGTGCAATGCAACGGCAAAAAATTACTGTCTTTGGGTGTGTAAAACTGAGAACATTAAGCAATGAGAAGGGAATAATTCAGCTGCTGTTATGCAGAGCACTCACAAGGCAAGTACTTGATCATAGCTGCATCTGCTCTCAGGAGAGGATATCAAATCCAGGAGTTCAAAGGAGGGTCACAGAAATGATACAGGGTCTGGAAAAACAAGTCTTCTCAGCCAAAGCTTAAGGAGAGCTGCTTATCAGACGTAAGCTCAATCACAAAATAACAAGAAACTTTTCAGCCTGTTTGATGATCACTTTACAAGATACATTTTCTGAACACTAACTTAGAAAAATTCAATCCTTAACTATGACAATAGCCGGTCAGCGGAGATGATTAAACATAGGTAGAGTCAGAGACCACAGCATCAAGTTTCTAAGGTGAAATAAACTCTTTCTACTAAAATATTTGCTCTCATTGGGTTTTAAGGCATGTTTCTTTGGCCTCTTTTTCCACAGATAAGTATGTTGATATAGAAGAGAAGATAGTGAGAAGAAACTGGGCCAAATGGAATTCCAGTCCTTTCCCATGTCTGAACTGATGGACCTGTGTCCTACCTCTCCTCATCCAATGCACAATCATAGATACTGCACCTCCAAGGTTATGTGATACATTTCATGCTTTGAGGTTTCAGTTCCTCATGTAAAAGTCAGGAAGAATTATTGCATTTCTGCTTTACATAGCATTATTTCTTTCTTTTTCTTTCTCTCTCTCTTTTTTCCAATGGTCACCTTTCTCCTAAACAACACAGACAGACCACAGATGGGGACTGGGTGCTAGGGCAGGAGAGAAGTAAAATCATATTCTGGCCCCTGTCTGGTTCATCTCTTACACCCTCATTCTGATGACAGATGTGGGTGTCAGGGCAGTCTGGGCCTGTCCCACCACCACAGCTGGTAGCAGAGCACTCAGGGCAGTAAGGGCACCTCCTGTCCCAAGCACCTCCCTTGGGAACCGACAAGGGTGGGCTTGTAGGCTCAGCATGGCCCATGGCTAGGCAGGGCCATGGGAAGCTGGAGAGTAGTCCTGCTGCAACATCACTGAGGCAGGGACAGAGGGTCCCAAGGTGCTGACATGGGGTCCTGGACCATGGATAGGATGGGAGAGCCGTGAGGGACAATCAGGGCTGGCAGTGCCCACAGTGCTCTGACACTGGGTCCAGCAGTAGTTTTCTGCAGCACTCTGACAGTGACCTTTACATGGCATGTGGCTGGCCTGCTAGGATCATTTCAGCATTTTTAATCCAATCAGTTCTGTATCATTTCAGGTCATTTGCTGTTTGTGCAGCTCCTCTTTCACACAGCTTGGCTGCTGAGAATCAAAATATTTTGTGCAAGTGCTGTAAGGGGGTGGGGTGAGATCCATGGCAGTCAGCACTACCAGGGCATGTCCAAAGGATGCCTTATTCCCTGCTCCTTCTCACACACCTCTTTTGTCCCACACACTACCAGATATGTTTTGAGTAAAGACATAATTGTGTTAAAATATGAATTTTTCTCTCTGCATTAGTCAGGCTGTGTCCACATAAATGAGTGAAGTGCAATAGGGCTTGCAGCAACTCCCCCATAGATGCTCTTAGCACGGGCTGAATTCAGGGTGATTCTGACATGTTACAAAACAGTGTCCATAGAAAGCTGCTGCAGCGCCGCAGTCATTAGTGACTTGCTTGCTTGATTAGAGAAGTCATCAAGCAAACTCTGCAATGCAACAGTGTCTAAACCAAGTAAAGAAAATAAGAAATTTAGTGGGAGGATTGAAAACATAGGCATCCCTGCCAGATGTTTACGGAAAGGCAAGAAAAGAAATTGGATACTAAGACCCTCCTGTACTAGCCAAAGAGGACATTCTGGTTGTACAAAGCAGTTACTATCTTCTGTTGGTTGGGTGATGCAACATCCTTGCTCTAAAAGACACTCTGCTGGAGTCTCCATACAATTAATGAAAAGACTTCTGAGCAGTCATCTCTCAGCAGTAAGTCAGCTAGGTTGTGGACCCCACTTTGCTTGCCATTGGCCAGAGAAATTGACATGACAAGGATTAACCAAGTCAGCCAGTCTGTGTCTGAGCAGGCAGCTATAACTCAAGAGCTATTGAAAGGAACTTGAAACAGTAGGGTCTAAACTATTTGATTGTGAAACTAGTGATGGCCTGTCAGTTCTTAAGCCAACTCTGTCTTAGTTTACGATGCCCAGGCAGGTCCAAAGCATGCATGCCATTCAGTCCTTAGCAGGACCATTTTGCTGTTTAAACTAAAAATAGATTAAAATAAGAATAAAATAAAAAGCTGACACTTTGTTAAATCTCAGCTTTAGCTTTGGCCTTGGGGAGCTGAAACTGCCAAGGGAAGCCTCACCCAGACCCCATCCACTGAGGCCAATTTCCAAACCACCAAATCCCTTCAGACAGCTGCATTTTTCCAGGACCCTTCAAAGAGTACCTGAAGTATCAGTAGTGTCTCTCTCTTTCCAACACAAGGATACAGGCCAATGAGCCTGAGAGCACTCTGAGAGAACAACAGGTGGCAAAAAAATGCTTGTGCATCTCTAGCTATCTTTGTGTCAGAGACTAGTTAAAAAGAAAACATACAAAAGGCGGCAATGATTAACAAATAAAATAAACCATCTTTAAGTCCTTTTCTGTCCAGCGAAATCTTTTTCCAGGCTACTGTTAGGCATCATACAGCCTTGTAATCTCTGTGCAGAACCAAATACTGTACCACATGAAGTGAATCACTTGGAAAATGAGACAGATTTCACAGTGGAAATAGTGAAGTTATTTTAATTTGGCTTTTATAACCTAATTTCCTTTGTTTCTTTAATAGTGTAAAAAGCAAAAGGAAAAAAAGTCACAATTGAAGTGTGAGAGTGAGTCATAATTTATAACTTTTTTGACAGCAATCACAGGGAGTCAGAGGAAACAAGAAGATTGGCAGTGCTGATACCTGGAAAGATGCATATAAATAAAAATGCATGCCAAAAGGCATCTCCTTAGGCTACTACTCAACTTTCAACCTCTTATATTAATTATTGCATGATATTCTCACTCCTTGGAACACTTCCCTCCCTCTTATGAGTATCATCAGGGTAGACCTCTCAGAAAATGTCAACTGAAAGCCAGAAAGGAGGTCACAAGACAGGCCAAGTCTAAGTTCTCCACTCTGTTCAAAGCACAGGATAATACTTTCATTAATAAATGCCTTAGCTCCTGAATAGTTAAATGATCTGTCTTTCATCTTCAGTCTTTCAAAGTTTTCCTCCCTCTTTCCTTCTCTCCCCTCTGTATTCCTTTTTGAAAAACCACGGAGAAAATTTTAAGTACCATCCAAAACAAAGTCAGTATTTCACAAAGTCAAATTGGAGTCAAAAAGCAGGATTTCAAAGGAAAAAAAAAAAATCCCAGTATTTCATATAAATTATTATAACAGTACCAAAGTTCTCCCTTATTATTTCATTTAATGGAAAAACTTTGAACTTTTTTTTGTCCACATTCAGGTTTTCACCATTGTGTTAATTCATAAGGAAAATAAGAGGAGGGGTGGGAGGCGTAGGAATTAACATGAGCCACAAATGTCAAAGAAATCTGTGTCTTAGCTCAAACATGGAGAAGAAACATCACAGTGACAGGTAAGTTCGGTGATCTGTTACTTATCACATTTATGTAGGTTACAAGGCTTTATTGTCATTAAGAACCAACACTCCTTTAAGAAATAAAGGAGCACTTTGACCCAAATTATAGAATCACAAAAAAGCCTCCCATCATAGTATGATTAATTAGCCTTTTTTCAAAAACAAGTGCATAGAATCAAGATTACACTCCAGGACCAAACATGAAACAATAAATTGCTTTCTTCCCAGCAGTGCATGCATGGAGATGACAGACTCTTCACATGTCTTAGATGGTGCTTCCAAGCCCCAAGTCAGAATTAGAAAAAAATGAAAGAATGACATGACAGTTGCCCACAGATTTGCAAACTCTAGGGCTGTAAAGTCTTTTCCATGGATTGTCTCTGTGGTTTCCAGTGACAGCTACAGTCAGAGGAATCTCATATAATGTTCCTGCTGGAGACCTGTGGTAGACAGAGTCCACTGACTAAAATGAAGTCACTGTCTAGTTTTAGTTTCTGAAGCAAATATTTTGCATTTCCACAGATTGCAGGGTATATTGATATCACTGGAGGTTGATAATTTAGTTCACTGATCAAAAATAATTGAAGGATATGGAGTTCTGTTGGTGAGAAATATTAACCAAAAAGGGAAATTTAGCAAGAATATCAAAAAGGGCATTTCAGCAGACACTTAACCCTAAGGAGGAGCTACAACAGCACTGTTCCGGGATTCAGGGAATCTCCAGTTTAATTCTCACCACTTAGCTGCCAGACAGCTTGGTGTGATTGCCTAAGCTTCTTAATCTACAAAATAGGTCTCAGGACAAGATACTTCTCTAAAGTATTTTGAGATCTTTATGTCAATATTCTACATAGAAGTGACTTATTTCTGTTGTAGACAAAGCCATTAGGGGTGAAAGTCTACATAAAAATCACGCAGTTTGCCAAATTTCAGGGTTTTGTATCCGAAATTTACCACATATGGAATGATGCTGTATTTTCAAGCAGGCTGAACAAGAATTCTTCGTTCTGGTGTGTAAATTCTATTGTTCACTTCTATTTACTGTAAAGGAAATAGATTGCATTGTACCAGGCCCAAAGGTGGTATTAGGTAGTAGGCGCCTTTGCTATCGAAGTAACAAATTGTCAAGTTTTTGTAACACCTTTAATAAAGAGGCCACTCTTCTGTTGGAAAAAACGGAGCAATGTTTCAAAGAAGAGATTCTGATTCAGGAGAGACTCTAAATGTCATTGCACTGAACTGATAAAAGAACGACTCTTCCGCCTTTCACTGTATGATAATTTACCATTAGACAGAGAAAGAGTCTACAGAGCTAGACCTTCCCAATGCACTTTTGACCTGAAACAGATGGAAAATGGCTGGAACATCTACATTCATACTGTTACCATCCCACCACATTTAATCTTAAAATAAATATTCCTGTTTGTATTGTATTCAGACTCCTTAGCAAGGCTATGGATACCAAAAGATACACTAAATTAGGTCTCTTACAGCTTACATACGACTGTGCTTCTTTTTCCCTCTCACACTTTGGCCACGGTCATTTTATTTCTGGCCCTTTTTTGCATTACAGAGAATCCAAAGGACTAACCTTTTAGTGTTGGGAAACAGCTAATGTTCCTGCCAGTGAGTTAAAGCTGGAGTATCCCTTTGTCATGGCCAAATTTATGACATGGATCAAAAACTATAAAAAGCAGTGTTGCATCCTGCCATTAAGGAGAATTAATATTTTCAGTGGTACGTTAACCAAAGTTTTTCCAGTGTCTCTCGTTAAAAGCAGATTGTTGACTTTTCATCCTGGTGTGCCAAACATTTTCACTGAAACCCTAAAAAGACTTTCATCTTACAACCATTATTTCTTAATGGACTTGGATAGGGGCAGTGTACGGGAATGGATTTCCTTTTCAGCTCAGTGCAGTGGCCCATCATTAGTGTACTGGGTCTTGGAGAACCATTACACATGCAAACATTTAAAGTATTTCCAAGGTAACTACTAGTCTTTCCTGAAATGCATTTCATGTTTTATCTATTATATTAAAGCAACATTTGGTCACATTTCACCTTTCAAGTATCTCTACTATGATCACTTCTCATTCTGCTGTATAGTAAAAGTCATAATGAATGAGATCATACACAAAAACATTTTTTTATGGAGTGGATTTTGTAGAACTTTCCCCTCATCTTGGGCAATAAATCTGTCTCTGAAAACCATGAAGCCCAAATGTTGACCATTTGACAAGAATACAGTATGATGACATCACTAGCCACTTATTTCTTATTATTAGGTAGATGATAGCATTCATATTTGGCAAAAGAAATAAAAAGATCTCCTGTTCGCGCTTTCAGTCCTTCTATTTTTAGGGATTTTTTTAAAACTTTTTTTTTCTTTTTTTTTTTCACAATGCCCTGATATCTGTCACCAAACAGCACTCACTTGCTTTGCAGGAATGTTGTGGGTTTTTTCCAAGCTGACACGAGTGGTCAGTGGTCAGCTGCCTCCAGAAGTTGCCCGTTACTCCCGTTAAGTGCTCTCAGTCTTAGTATATACTTCTACAGATTCCTTAATAATTACATACACAAATGCAATTTTGGAAACTTTCAACCTTTGATGGTATTTTGAATCATGGCCTTATTGGCAGCAAATGAAGTCAAAGTAACAACCCTGGTGTACAATACCATCAGTTCTAAGAAGCTGTGTAATATTTAAATGTCTTCATTCAGACTTTATATCAAATGTAACATGCTTTGCAACCTTCATTAAGAAAAGCTGGCACCCAGAGGTTACCATATGTTCCTTTTTTAGGCTAGTGTTTAAGTGCAGATGTATATTTATTTTTCCACTCTACAGTCCTCCCTGAACTGTTCTTACTGCAAAGCTAATGAAACCATTGCTTTAATCCCCACTGGCCTTTGGGGAACATCATATGGTCCTTACTATTTAAGAATCATTTTAGTGTGCTTTCTATTTCCTAACTTCTGCAGTACTTACAACATTCCAGTTCAAGAGATTTTGCTTTTTCTGTGGGTGTCAGGGAAACTAAAACCTTTGGTATCATGTTGAAGATGGGAACCAAAGCCAAAGTTTTCTAAGTCAGATGCAGAACTGTTCTTCCCCCACCCCTCCCCATTTGCCGAGCATCTTCTCAATTATCTGAGCTGTCCAGGACAGCTTTCGTTTATTAACAGACCTTCCAGTCACTTTTAAGTTGGACTGCTCACCACTCTAATCCAAAGATCCTTCTTGTATTCCACCTGTTGTTTATCTATACAACACAGTTACTGTTACATCTGTTACACAGTTACTTCTACATCCTGAACCCAAGCTTAAGGTATTGCCATAGACACTAGCCATTCCCTTTACAGCAAATGCAATTGTAATGTTTCCACAATTTCTCCAGGTCTGACTCAAACCCATTTGAATTAGTGAAAGCACTGCAATTATAATGGGCAGTTTTAATTTAGTTTCTTTTTTAATGAAGAATACAGTTCACTTCTTTTGAACTAGGGACCCTGACCCAATGCTCTGAGTCACATGTTTCCTTTAGTCAGAAGAGCAAATGTAGGGCATACTGGAGGTCTTAAGGCTATTGCTGAAAATAACAGCTACAGATTTGGCCTCATTTTCTTCTTTCCCTTACTGCAGTGGATGTTTTGCAAGAGATGAATTCCTTTGTGCTTGATACTAGTCTATAAGATTAGACTTTTATACTATATTTTATACTTCAGCAAATCCCACTGAACTCATTGTGTTTTATGCTTCTTCTTAGAGGAGACTATTATATGTAAGCTGAATCTCTTAACTATATCAAATCCAATATAAACACCCTCTTTATAAGACACACCTCACTCTAATGCTCAATGTGGAATTCTTAACAAATATTATAAATGGAGTGCTTTGTTCAGGCATTTAACTCTTCAATTCCTAATATAAAATCACAATGCTTAAGCTGTTTTTATTTTGCACTTGAAAATAAATATAAAGGGAAGCCATAACTTAACCCGTATGATGTGTTTGAGCAAATCTGGGAGAAGATTTTAACAAGAGATGAAAACCTAGGACATGACTTCGCCAGAGTTTTGACGTTTTTGAATCTCATTTTTTGGAGGGGTGTCTGGGAAGGGGTAGGGGGAGGGGAAACGTGCTAAAACTTTGCTAATTGTTGGAGAATTCAAACCTGGTTTCATTTATTTGAAATTATTACATAATGGAAGCGGGACGCTATAATTCAACCCAAATGGACGACTTCAATAAGCGGGTGGAAATGATTCAGTACATTAAAGAGAAGCTGTTTCAATAACAAATCTTTATTATAATCAGGAGTGAAGTGGTTAATTTAAGTTTTTACTGAAAAACAGGCTGGCAAAAATGTTTCCAGGGATGTGGGGATTTTTTTCCTTTTACTCAGTAGGGGTTTGGAGAGAAGGTTTGGAAGGGAAGGAGGGCTTCGGTTCCAGGATCCCCACATTCCCACGAGTTCCATTAAGGAAGGGGGAAGGGCTTCCTGCTGAGGCAGCCATCTGCAGCTTTCTGTGAACAGCAGGAACCAAAGGCCTGGTAAAAGGAGAGTAAACCCAGGGTGACAATTTTGTCTGCATTCAAAGTCAGAATGTGGCTGATTTTTTTTTTTTAATGTTAGTTGTTTTGTATTTCTATTATTATTAAGGAGCAGGGCGGGGGTGGAGGGTTCTCTGGCAGAATTAGCAGGTCCATAACTAAATATTAATTACAAGCAAACAACAGTGCTATAGGCAGAAAAGTATCTAGCACAGAAACACCCTGACATCCTCTCCTGGAATGTGCCACTGACAGCAAGCTGGGAATGTCATCATCCAAGCTACTGTCGCTCTGCTACACACCATGGAGTCAGTGGATGCATGTCTGAGGTCTCCTTAAGTTATTGCTTTCTAGGCTAGAGTAAATTAGACCTGGATTTTTGTAAAGTGCTGTCACTTAATACCTATTTTATTAAGGTTATTTTTATGCCCATAATTTGAGGCTAACACATCTGTTATTTCCTCCACTGCCTGGCTTTGGTGAATGTTGCCTATGGAAAGTAACAAAGAGTGACACTGGAAAAAATAACAAGGGTGTTTTAACTTCCAACATCTGGAGAAAACAATATTAAGGAAACAGGAACAAATAGGTACGGTAGCCTACAAAGCAAAAGTCCACGTTTTAACAACAGTGCATAGCTTACATGGTACAGTGGATTTTTATTATTTTAGTCTGGGCAATGTAATACCAAAAGAAAATGGAGGAAAAAAAAAAAAAGCCTGAAAAATCTCATTAAAGAAGCAGCAGTCCTGTTCCTCCTGTAGGTCATCCTTGTGCCAAACCACCAGGTACAAAGGGGGTGTGGTGCGTTGAAGTTTCCCCCCAGCATTAACTTTAAGCCTGACTAACTCAGTTAGAAGCAAATGAAAAGAAGTGTTACTATCCTTTCCAGAAAAGAGTTCCAAAATTACATCTCAAAAGCTTCCTGTTGTGTAGTTTTCAATAAAGTTTTATCACTGAGATATATGTCCCTGGCTGCTGCCTACAGAGATGCAGAAAATTCTATTGTATCATGTGAAACTGCAAAACTGAATTAATCATTCCTGTGGAGTGATAAATATCAAGATTAAGAAAGCAATGGTAGTTAAAAAGCCAAATAAAAAAGCCTCATAGTATTTGCATTCACATTATAGAATATAACAAAATAAACCAGAATGTATCAAGTAACACGATTATTTTTTTTTCTTTTAAAATTTGATAGATTTCTTTTTACAATGTACATTCCTAAACCCTCCCATTTGTTGTCTGAATTCCTGTTTGTGACCTTGGAATTCCAAATTTATGATGTCATCCTCTGCCTTTTTTTTCAAGGGCATTGTATTAGAAAATGAAAACAGTATGAAAATACTTCCCCATCCCTTCACACCCTCTTCTATTCTCCTGTTAATAAGTATTGCCTTGGCATCCATTTAAATATTTTTTTTTAATGGAAAGCTCATTTATACTTACTCTGCAAAATAGAAGGCCTATCTTTGTTTCACAAACATTACAGGATATGCATAGCAGAAGCTGCTCATTTCTAGCTACTGTTTTGGGGTAGGGAGCATTGTACTTTCATTTAGTATTTTAAAGCAAACAACTCAAAATACTACTGAAGACTTTCTGCCTCATTTTCTTGTAACTCTCCAAAAGGAGGACTCTGCTTCCAGTGGCACATGATTATTTTCACAGTTTTCCTCACAGAAAGGCTACAAGATGTAAGTAAAGACTGCCAGTAATGAGAAGTAGATAGATGGTGGTTAGGAACAGATGTTCCTAATGGCTGGGCCACTGCTTGTGACAGCAAAAGCCAGAGGAAGTCATTACACACCTAAACAGTAGAGGTACTTTTAGTTCCCAGTACAACTAACACATGCCCCAGATCATTAAAGCACTCCTGCATTTGAAAAGGTTTGGTTTCCAAGTAAAGATAAAGATATGTCCAGGTGCATTTCTGGGTTGGCTTTCTGTAGGGATACATAAGAGTGAATCCAGGCACAGGTGAAATTCCATGTGCTGACTGTATATCCCGGGCAGGCTGCAAAACAACAGGGTGCAGTGCAGGAGAAATCCAGAGTCATGAGAAACTGCATTTCCAAACGGTATCTGATTAAAACCTTACTGCAACATAACAAATGCCAGCCTGACCCAGAAAATCCTTCGCATTTTAATAGGTCTTACAAAAGCACAGCAGCTCACAGGCTTAAGTTAAAATACACCTTTACAAATAGCATTTCCTTCACAACCCCAAATTACTAATTTTTCTGAGGAAACTTCTGGAGCCAAACCCACGCTAATTCAACTTTAAAAATAAATAAATAAATGTCTGCTTAAATACAACCAACTGAGACCACAATGTTTGCACACTATTAAGAAGAATACGAGAACCTATTTCTGTCTTTACATCATAAAACATTGTTCTCTTCAGATGAGGCTGTAAATGCAGCACATACTCCCAAAGCTCAAATCAAAGTGCTGCAGCAACACCAGTGCAATACCATTTTACATACAAACAAATAAATAAATAAACCCCCTACAGCTTAGCCTTAATAGGTGTGGTTTTTTAAAAGTTCAGAGGGCAAACATGATTATTTTGAAGCAACCTGCTACAATCCCCTACAGCAACCTCCCCAAAGCTGCTGAACCAAGGTCAGTGTTTCCCTTCTGGAAACACACCAGATATTTTCATAGAACTTTAGATACTTCATGTCACAATGTAGATTGTTTCTTGTATATGTTTGTATCGGCTTCATCTGTGATTGCTCTGTATGACCTGGTGCAGAAAACACCTTGTTTGAAAACATTGCAGGCATTATTGACTAAAAGGCCAACATCTGTTTAAGTGGCATCTATGCTTTATCAGTTAGTTAATAGTGTAATTTCTTTAGCTATCAGAGGAATGTGGTAGCTATGGGTAGCACCTCAGAACAACATGCAGGTATAGTAGATGCATTCATAACCAAGTAAAATTTATTACTGAATATATAGGTATCAGGAGACCTCTCTATCATTTAAGTCCTCAATGTAAGGCTCCAGTGGGATCTGAAAAATGTGTGGGCACTTTTCCAGCCCTAGGAGGTGAATTATACCCAGTGAAACAACAGATAGGCCTGTGCAGACAGGTGCAGGCACTTCCCTTGACTCCTCTGTTATCTCTGGTCCCAGGTGGCTGCAATCCAGCTCCAACACAGAGGCTGCACAGGCACGTTTAGCTGAGAGGTAGGCTCAGGTGTATTGGCTTGAGCACGGTCAGCCTTCAAAAATGCTAGCTAAGAATTTACCAACTAGTTCATGAAAGCAGTTTTTAGTTGGAAGTTTTGTTCTGTATGCAGAATGATGCTTAGCAATTAAACTGAAGTAAGTAACAGTATCTTTCAAACGCTCATCCAAACATTCTTTAAAAACATGTAAAGCAATATAAATGGCTTTTAAAATCTGTCAAAGCTGTTCAGTGAGCAGCCTTGAAATGGACTGAGTTTGTTTTGATATGCATTTACATACAGTCTACACCGTAAAATAAATCAGGTTAGCATTTCTTTTAAATTCTGGTACTTTTTCTCATTTATATTATGTACTATAAAATGAAGTGAAGGAAGTAAATAAAGCAGTGAGCACCTAACAGCTTTACTGACAGCTTTTGTAGTACCAAAACAAACTACACTGCATTTTTATTTACATACTGAGAATACATCAGTTCAAATACTGACCAGTGGTCCTAGTTCAGGAAAGTGCCTAAACATATATTTAAGCATTTTTCTGAATGCATAGAATAACCCAAAAGTTTAAATTAAATCATGTACTTAAGTACTTTGCTAAATTGGAACGTTACTTCCCATATAAATTGCAGTGCAAGGCAAGCAATGATTTTACAAATTACTCTGAAATTATTCTAGAAGTCTGTCACAGAAATCTGAGTAATACAAAATACTGAAATGGCAACAGGAAGATCAATGTCTGCCAACCAGTGTTTGGAGCAAGATATTGATTCCCAAGTGGAGCAAGGTTAAAATGTTATATCAACATGATCTGGCATGACTTTTCAAGAACTTACAAGCAAGGAAAATGCACCAGGGAATGCACCCAGGGGGTGTTAGGCCATGCGTCTGAGAAGACTGGAATTAAGGGTAGAACTTTGAGGAAATCACAAAGGAAAAAAGTTATATGTCTTTCAGTCCCCAAGGATCTGCCTATGAATTTATAGCCAAGGATGTGAACCTCTGGGTTACTTGTGCTTCAGACCTGTCAGAAAGAAACCTTTCCGTATGCTCTTCCACCACAGAGATAACACTCCTCTTCATAAACCAGTACTCTGTTATATCTATCAAATATATAGCAAATCATTTTTTTTAATTCAATATTTATTTATCAGAAGGAGGAAGGAATAGGGTCAAAACAACTTCATCCCCCTTTGCTTTCCAATCTGGCTTTGAAAGAAAGTGAGAAAAGAACACTGAAAAATATCAGAGCTTAACCTCACAGGCCCAGCCACCTAATAAAGGAGAATTTGCTGTGATAGATCTGAAGGACATATACGGTGCAAAAAACCCCTGAAAATATTTACTAACCCAAAGGCTTCTGTCCACTGGTGCTCTCAGCTAAGATGCAGTAACTCCTTTCCAGTGTGATAACAATTGAGTTACAAAATAAACCACAGGAAAGGTAGGGGTCATTACTTCTGTGTTTGTATTAGACCTGGCTTCTTAATTTTAACATGTGAACCCTGAAACAAATATCCATTTCCTTTGTACCAGAGGAAGAGGAGATCTTTTAAAGCAGAACAAGTAATTGAAAAAAGATATTTTCTGGTTTTAATAAGAACTAAGCCAACATGATATAAAAAACCCCTGTGTTTTGCAACACCTGTCACAACTTCAAAGAACCTAAAAAGTGGCTATTGCTAAACTAACAGGTGTCAGCCTAGAGATGTGAGGTCCAATATGTGGCAGAAGCACAGCTATTCAGGCAATTGCTGTTAAAAGAACACACAGCCCTAATGCCCCCCCAGCCTCCCCCCAAAAAAAACAACCAACAAAACAACAACAAAAAACCCCTCAAAACACAGAAAACTCCTTATGACCCACAAGAGTGGATATTTTTCAAACTCTGCATTTTCATACTCTCTCATAAGTAATATATCATTGAAGTATGTAAAAAGATTCAAAAATAGATTGGAGCAAAACTTGAGGTTGAGAAATCCAGCATTTGGAGCCAGGAAAGAGAGAAATGAAGATTAATGTTTAATATTGTGTTCAAAAATATGGCCTAGCATATGTTTTAAATGGATAAAACCAATGAAAATGGATCATCAAATAAAAACTGATAAAGCTTGCATGATCTGGGAGAGATTTGGTCTCAGAATATTAACTTTCCTGTCATAAATTATTTAAGCTATCCAAAAGCTTCAAAACTGATAAATCTCCATTATAGTTCTAAAAACTGGACAGAGTTGTCCAGTTAGTCCAAATGAGAACACTGAGCGACAGAGGCATTTGAGTTATTAAAGATCTGATTCTAAAAAAAAAAAGTTACAAGATAACTGCAATTTGCATAGAGGTGATGTTTTACAATATGCTATGGGTAAGGGGATGACAGCTGAAATCCCAGGATGGCTCATTGATCATAATTTGTTTATGGTTTCGTAATTTTCAGTCTACTGTTACTAAACTTCTGCTAAGAGCAGAAACTAATTTTTGAGGGATTAACAATATAAAATTTCCTCTTCTTTCTCTCTTTCTAACTACCCAAGAGGGACAAAGAGAGCAACATCCGATTAGTAACCATGTTTCCTCTGTGATGCTAACTGTGAAATATGTAGCTGGCCCAGGGTATTAACAGGGAGTATGTGCCTGAAGCGTGGAAACAGACTGGGTTGTTTGAAACATAGCAACAGACTGGGTTACAGAGTCATCCCTTACTGCTACCTAATTTGGCTTATCGAGGGTTATTCACGGTCTGGGTCCCCTGAGGAACTGTCATGGTGACTGATCTAAGCCTCATACCCAGTGCGTTATCATGCTATTGTGTATCAGAATAGAACAGCTCTCGCTTTAGTGATAGACAGATGTGCACTTGATGTAAGGTTTTCAGGGGTGCTTAAGTAACTTGGACGTTTATGGATACAAACTCGAACATACAAGGTTTTAACTCAACATGAGGAGAAAGTTCTTTACAGTGAGAGTGATGGAGCACTGGAACAGGCTGCCCAGAGAGGTTGTAAGTCTCCTTCTCTGGAGACTTTCAAAAATCCTGGATACATTCCTCCGCAGACTACCCTATGTGATACTGCTTTTGGCAGGGGGTTGGACTCAGTGATCTCTGGAGGTCCCTTCCAACCTCTAACATTCTGTGATTTACTCTCACTTTTAAAAATGTGCCTATCTAATGGCAAAGCAAAGTCACTGAGATGATTTGGAGATCTGTACCCAGATTTCCAAAACTAGTGGTTCTTAATCATAAGACTGGAAAGTGCAAATCCATCCAGCAGATGAACAACTGTCTGCTTTCCATGAATAAGAAAGCAATTGAAACAGTATTTGGAACAAGTTCAAACCACTTAATTCTCCTAGAATTAAGATCATTTCTTATTATTTTAAATGAGACACCTTTTTTCTGCTTAAATGCTCTTCTGTATCTCTTTTCAGTTATCACCTGACATGAGCCAAAATTCTAAGGATCCTACTTTACTTGAATGTTATCTTTTCAGACTGATGGACTCTAATTCGGGGGGGATGAATGAGAGACATTTATTTCTTTGTTCTGTTTTGTGGGACATACAACAGTGATTGCCAGCTGGATTAACGTGAGAAGAAAGCCTTCCTAAGTTATTAGTATCCTGTCAGATGCTTTGCTTTCTTTGTTCCACACAGCTTTGAGCAGCATCTATTTCAAATAATGATTTCTACTGGATAGATAGTACTTAATTAATTGCACCAAATTGATCCAATTAATTTTGTCCCAGATGTTTATCTGACAACAAAAAACTATGACTCTGAAATCCATATCTCACTCAAGGTAGATAGAATTTTATCAGTACTCTACAGCATTCACACCAATTTCAAAAGCAGATTTTTATTAATGTCACATTTTAAGCAGTTTATAGTCTATAAAAGAAGAAAGAGCACAGGCAACAACATATTTGTTAAGCAGCAATGGTCAAAATCTCTCTCTACTTCGCTCAAAACACCCAGTCAATGTTTTCCTCTAAAGTTATGTTCCATGATTCAAACTCTTGAGAATTTAAGTCTTTGCTTCTTTGCCTGGCTTAGCCAGCTCAGTAAGGTCTTTGTCAGCAGCTAGGAAGGATTGCAAGTACATAGCTACCATTTCATTTAGGACCAGTCTGTGCTCCACTTACTCATGATGAGCAGAAATGTACTCTCCCTGCATTATATTTAATGGGAATTCATTGGGAGAAAGTGCTGCAAAAGTCCAGTGCTTAGTTGCCAAACTGATACATTTAGCACATATCAAACAGGACTGGAGTCTGCAAAATGCAGCTCCAAAACAAAAGGTTCAAGTTTCATTGCAGTAGCCAAGAAGGTAACATTTCCTGATCTCTTGAGAGGAATTCTCAGCACTGTATGCAACTTTAACTTCTTACCTAACAGCACCCTAGAAACTGTAAAATATTCTGATTTTTATGAACAGGGAAAAAAAAAAAAAAAAGAAAGAGTAATGGAAAATGAATAGCTGATGACTAGTGCTCTCTCCAGCACAAAAATACCTCTTGTAATTCTATTTTCCTTCAATAATGACTTCCTAATGATCTTTTCTCTCTATTTCTCTCATGTGTATAATGAGGAAGATAGACATACAGAGAAACATTCTACAGAAAAACATTTGACCCAGGTTCCTCCATGACACAGACCCTGGAGAATCTCCCTGGCAGTAAAACACAGGGAGGAAACAGGTGTGGGAATGAGCCATGCACACACTTCCCCCAACACTGGCCACAAAATTCAGATGCAACAGCCAAACTGCAGAAGCAATGTCTGTCACATAACATGAAGTAGTGTTTGTGGCAGAATAGTAACGATATGAGGAACTTTGTGAAAAACAAGAGTAGTATTTCAGTAGAATCTAGATGGCACGGGAGAGAAAACAACTAATAGCCTGCAGAACCAAAGAATGCCACCTGGCAATTGTCAGAAACTGGTATCTCATTGCTGAGTGAACAATGGGCACAATCTGGAACACATGAGGAGACACTTCTTTACAGTGAGGTTGATGGAGCAGGCTACCCAGAAAGGACACAGTCTCAGGCTGTGCCAGGGGAGGTTCAGGCTGGAGGTTAGGAGGAAGTTTTACACAGAGAGAGTGATTGCCCATTGGAATGGGCTGCCCGGGGAGGTGGTGGGGTCGCTGTCACTGGAGGTGTTCAGGAGGAGACTTGATAGGGTGCTTGGTTGCATGGTTTAGTTCATTAGCTGGTGTTGGGTTATAGGTTGGACACAATGATCTTGAAGGTCTCTTCCAACCTGGTCTATTCTATTCTATTCTATTCTATTCCTATTCCCATTCCTATTCCTATTCCCATTCCTATTTCTATTCCTATTCCTATTCCTATTTCTATTCCCATTCCTATTTCTATTCTATTTCTATTCTCCTTCTCTGGAGACTTTCAAAACCTGCCTGGATGTGTTCCGGTGAAGCCTGCCCTAGGTGATCCTGTTTTGGCAGGGGGGTTGGACTCTCTGATCTCTGGAGGTCCCTTGAACCCTTAACATTCTCTGACTCTGTGAGTGCCATGTTCTTCCCTAACACAGAACCTCTATGATGTCATGTTTGTTGGTCTTCACAGAGCTGCTGAACTTTTACTCTGTTCTATTCACCTGAAAATTACAGAATGCTTTAAGGATCTTTGATCTGTTGTGTACTTACATAGCACCTATGAAACTGGTGTCTTGCTTCAAGTCTGTGTCTACAAATAGTGACAAGAGCCAGTCTGCAGCTTTGCCTGCTGTCATTGACCCTAGTGTTTCACTGCCATATCACAAAGAAAGGGCTTCACTTCCATAGATTTCATACAGGTTGTAAGCAATTTTATAAAACATTCACCTTCCACCTTCTCTTTTGGTGCAGACCAAAGCAAAGTGCAGTCTCTTTGCTTGCTAGTTATTCCAATCATTTTATACAGTTTTTAGTTTAGACCCCAAGCTAATTTTTATTAATGGGAACATTTTCTTTTTGTCCAGAATGCTTCTTCAAACAGTACACTGATGCATAATCTTCACCTTCTATTTAAAATCATCCCCATGACCTACCAAGCATAACTCATAGAAAATTTATGTTCTTTCCATATACTTTTTTGAGATCCTCCTGAGCACACACTGCCACTTTTTAAAATAGGAAAGGAGCTGGACCTTCTGCTCAGATGGTGGTATCTAAACTGTAACAAGTTAACTGACCAAACTCTGTCATATTCTCTGCACTGCAGTATTCACTCCCTACATGATGATATTCATCACCCACCCTCTTCCTTCCTCCACAGACTCTCAGAAGATTCACACTATATCCATTTCCAGAGGTCCTCTCAGATTCCCCAGGCAAATGCCAATCAAAGCTTCCTTTGTTGGTGATATCTACATTCCTCCGTGAGCTATAAAGGGTAAGAATGTCCCAACTTTCTACAGGCTATCATAGGCACGTGCAGTATTATTGTCCCATAGTTTATCTTACCATACCCCAGAGAAATCTCATCATCCTGTTTTCTTTATATGGACTACAGATGTCTTAGCCAAGCTTCCTCACCACTGAGTCACTGACCAGGATTGTTTACGTCTTCATAATGAGTCACCTTCAGGATTTGGCTCATTGTCAATGCATGGGCTGAGGGCTTCAGCCAGTCTCTGTTTTGTCTTATTCTCCTTCATCTTGTCAATGTACTTATACCTGTTTGCAGTATGAACATAAAATGGCTCCCTCCTACTTTTCCTTTTGCTTTCTTTATGCCACTTCATGTTGACTGATGTCACCTTCTATCTCTAGATTGACTGCTGTCCAAAACTTTGACTTTCATGTTGTTCCAAGTTCCTGTGCCATAGGAAATCCAATTCAGATTTCTTTTTTTCATCCAAGAATATCAGCTGACATGCAAAAGTGCAATATCTGGTCAGATGTTAAACTACATTTAATATGTCTTTCATCCTCCTCATTTATAAATAGGAATATTGTGAATATTGCAGATATCTAGGATGCTTTAGAAGTCACGTTGCTCTTTTCTATATGATACCTTTTCACTTACCGGAACGTGGACTCAGAATTCTGCTGGTCCAAGAACTTTCCCTTTTTGCACTATCCATCTCCTTGATGGTTCAATTTTATGAATGTTCTGTATTTATTAATTCTTTCCTTTCCTAATCACTATGTTTAGTATGTCCACTCAGCACCTAACTCCCCCTCACATCTAAACTCCTTGTAATCAGTGCTTGGCTGGGCTCCCAGCGTTAGTCACACTCCTTTTCTATTTCACCTTCAGGCTTTCATGTACTACTTTAAAACTATTATAGTTATATTTCCAAAACAGTAGAGTAATATTTATATTTTCATTATATCATTATTTGCCAAATGTATACTATAAACATGTTTTTATATTAATTCCCTTCCTATAAAATATTAAATGAAAAAAAAAAAAAGCAAGAGATTAAAGTGCTCGATAAACCCCTTTTAAAAGTCACTCACAATCCCTTTTTTCTAAAGTGGCATTTGCTTTGTTGCATAAAAGAACTTACAGTAACTAAACTGGGGTGAGAGGTAAAAATGAATTAACAGGCTAAGAAACCAAAAACAAAGAGTCAGAATTAATAATCAGTTTTCAAGGGAAAAGGTTAACAGGAAGGTGATCGGAACTGAGCCTAGTTTGCCAGGTGGGGTAGAATGTAAAATTGTGAGCAAAAGCATTATTGTGCTTAATTATTACTAACAATAAAAATAAATAATATTTAAGTGTTTTGCAACTAAATCTGTGAAAATCACACCCCAGAAATTTCCTTTGATTCGGTAAGTAACTTCCAACATAAACCTGATTTTTATTCAAAACCACAACTTTTGTGGAGAGAAGCATGCCCTTATCTTGGTTTTAAATACCAAAGTGTTTATGTGAAGGGCAGAGTATCTTTGAAGAGCTCCAAATCCTGTGTTTCTTAGATATATGGGGCTTAACCAGACCCATGCACTCACTCAGAAAAAGGTTTTTCTGTCTTCTACTACCACTCCAGACTAATGGCCAGCCCTATGATCCTGTTTATTTTTAAAACCAATCTAGATAAACATTTTTTTTTCCATTTGTTATTATTGTTCTTCTTTTTGTACTTTATTCTCAGAGAAGTTACAAATTGACCAGCATTTACTCAACAGAAATGGAAAATTTGTATAATACTTGCTTTTGTAAAGAACAAAAAATATAAATTCACATTTTTTGAATATGGAAATATTTGTAGTGATGGAAGTATACTTAGTACATGTGGAATGTGTCCTTCATTTTTTAAGTGGGGAGTTATTTTTTTTTTTTTAGATAGCAATGATGCCAGTGAACTTCAAGATGATGAAGTTTAATAGGCCCTGGAGCCTGCTCAGATCTAGCCACCTCAATCCAAATGCCAGTGTGCATTCAGAACTGTGACCAGAAAGACTCAAGAGTCTTAAAGACTCATTGCCCTGGTGGGAAATGTATTTGTGCCAGTCAGAGGAGCCTCTGGCTGGTTTATGTGATTGAAGGAATGAGAATATTTACAGAATACAGAATTAACCAGGTTGGAAAAGACCTTTGAGATCATCAAGTCCAACCTATCACACAACACCATCTAATCAACTAAACCATGGCACTAAGCACCCCATCCAGTCTCTTTTTAAACACTTCCAGTGATGGTGACTCCACCACCCCCTGGGCAGCCCATTCCAATGGCCAATCACTCTTCCTGTGAAGAACTTTTTTCTAACATCCAGGCCAAACCTCCCCTGGCACAGCCTGAGACTGTGGCCTCTCATTCTGTCACTGGTTGCCTGGGAGAAGAGACCAACCCCCACCTGGCTACAACCTCCCTTCAGGGAGTTGTAGACAGCAATAAGGTCTCCAGGCTAAGCAACCCCAGCTCCCTCAGCCTCTCATAGGGCTTGTGCTCCAAACCCCTTACCAGCTTTGTTGCCCTTCTTTGGACACATTCCAGCAACTCAACATCTTTCCTAAACTGAGGGGCCCAGAACTGGACACAGGACTCAAGGTATGGCCTAACCAGTGCTGAGTATAGGGGCACAATGACTTCCCTGCTCCTGCTGGCCACACTATTCCTGATACAGGCCAGGATGCCATTGGCCTTCTTGGCCACCTGGGCACACTGCTGGCTCATGTTCAGCCTACTATCTACTAGTACTCCCAGGTCCCTTTCTGCCTGGCTGCTCTCCAGCCACTCTGACCCCAGCCTGTAGCACTGCATGGGGTTGTTGTGGCCAGTGTGTAGAACCCGGCACTTAGATGTGCTAAATCTCGTGCCCTTGGACTCTGCCCATCTGTCCAGCCTGTCAAGGTCCCTCTGCAGAGCTCTCCTACCCTCCAAAAGCTCAACACCTGCCCCCAGCTTGGGGTCATCTGCAAATTCACTGATAATAGACTCAATCCCCTCATTCAGATCTTCAATAAAGATACTGAACAGGATGGGGCCCGACACTGATCCTTGGGGGACACCACTAGTGACTGGCTGCCAGCTGGATGTGGCACCATTTACCACCACCCTTTGGGCTCAGCCCTCCAGCCAGTTCCTAACCCAGTGCAGGCCATGGGCTCACAGCTTGGCCAGGAGTTTGCTATAGGGGACAATATCAAAGGCCTTGCTGAAGTCCAGGTAGACTACATCCACAGCCTTCCCCACATCCACCAGGCGGGTCACCTGATCATAGAAGGAGATCAGGCTGGTCAGGCAGGACCTGCCCTTCCTAAATCCATGCTGGCTGGGCCTGATCCCTTGGCCATCCTGTAAGTGCTGTGTGATTGCACTCAGAATGACCAGTTCCATAACCTTGCCTGGCACTAAGGTCAGGCTGACAGGTCTGCAATTCCCTGGCTCCTCCTTCTGTCCCTTCTTGTGGATGGGCATCACGTTGGCCAGCTTCCAGTCATCTGGGACCTCTCCAGTGAGCCAGGACTGTTGAAAAATGACAGAGAGCAGCTTGGCAAGCTCATCTGCCAGCTCTCTCAGTACCATAGGATGGTCCTATGGACTTGTGGGGATCCAAGTGGCTAAGCAGGTATCTAACTATTTCCTCCCCGCCAGCTCAGGAGGCCAGTGGTCCCAAACAACCTATGCTGCTATTAAAAATTGAGGCAAAGAAGGTGTTAACTACCTCTGCCGTTTCTTCACCTTTAGTTACAATATTCCCCTCTGTATCCACTAAGGAGTGGAGGTTGTCCTTGCCCATCCTTTTGCTATTAATGTATTTGTAAAAGCAATTTTTTTGTTTTCCTTCACAGCAGAGGCCAGTCTAAGCTCTAAATGGGTTTTTGCCTCTATTTTTTTTCCTACATGACCTAGCAACATCCTTAAACATTTCATGGGTAACCTTTCCTTCCTTCCAAAGATGATACACCCTCTTTTTTCCCCTTAATTCGCTCAGAAGTTCATTGCCCATCCAGGCTGGCTGGCTGCCCTGCGGCTCATCTTCCAGCACACTGGCACAGCCTGTTCCTGTGCCTTCAAGATTTCTTTCTTGAAGCAGGTTAAGCCCTCCCGGACCCATTTGTTTTTAAGGTCTGTTTCCCAAGGTACCTTCTGAGTTAGTTCCTTAAGTAATCTGAAGTTTGCCCCCTGGAAGTCCAGAATGGAGGTTTTGTTGATGCCCCTCTTAGCTTCTCTGCATATTGAAAACTCAATTATTTCATGGTCACAATTTCATTTGCCTACATGAGGTGTAACTTGGGTGTAGACAGGATTCCACTGTGAAACTCTCCCTGACGTTATGATTGCTTTTATATGAGGCCACAAACAGTGCTGTTTGTATTGCTTGAGCTGCCTGGGGTACTAATGAAGAGAGCAGTAGACACTGTGCTGGATTCCAGAGGCAAAGAATAATCTAATAACATTTTTTTTGTTTCAAATGCTGGACTTCATTTTGATGTTTTTCCCAGTGTGGTTCTGAGTAAGTGACCTGCAGGTGTAGCCAGTTAGCTCTTTGTACACTCTGACACATGCAACAATGAAAGAAAGCAGACTCTTTATGGGTGTGATAGAGCCAATATTCCAAATTCTACAGGTTTTCTATTAAACTGCCACTTAGTAAGGATTGTCATGCACTCCTGCCTTAAAAATAAATGGAAACTTGTGAAGGCACACTGTTAACAAGCAAAACCCAATAACAATAAAATTACATTCAGAGGAAAGAAAACACAATTTACACTCAACTTGGCTCTTCTGACAGTACAAGGCAAGATAGTCTCAGTCTTGCAGTTTAGATGGGTGTTTTGCTCTCCATCAAAATCTGGGATGTTACATGACTAAAATGTGGAACATCTGTATATTGCTGAAAGCCTCAGCATAATTTTTAATTAGAAGATGTGTTTTGAATGTTTTCTCACTTAGTGTGCTAAATAAACCAGCAATTTTCAAAACACAAACCCCAAATTATTTAT
This sequence comes from Picus viridis, assembly GCA_033816785.1. NCBI lineage: Eukaryota > Metazoa > Chordata > Aves > Piciformes > Picidae > Picus > Picus viridis. The sequence continues at coordinate 12,922,050 of CM066574.1, read as the reverse complement.
GGGAAAACCAATGAAATCTCCATTCCAAAACCAAAATCAGCCCAGCATGAATGCTGACCTCACCTCTGCTACTACAGCTAATAGGAAAACTGATGCACTACTTAGGCTGGGCATGATTAGAAGATAAAAAGTCCATTAATGGATTTTTCAATTATCTGCTAGACATCAGCCAGGGAGAAAAATGCAGATCTGGATTCTGTTCCCAGGCCTACTAACAGAGTGCAGCCTCTAAATGAAGCTTTTCTTAGCATGAAGCTCAACACATAAAAATGGAAAGACCATAAAAATGGAGAGAGCAGTGAGTAAACTCGAAAGAGAGGGTAAGGCTGGATGTGGGGTTACATTTTCAGAAGGGATCGATTTTGTTTACTATTTTAATTAATGCCCCAGCTCTAGAACATGGGAGCACACTGATGGGGTCTGCAGGCCACACAAAGAGGTGTACATCAACATGCAAGAGGACAAGGGAAACCCACTGAAACAGCTGGATATTTGTGAACTGAGACGACAGTAGTGAAAATAGCAAAACATGCACCAAAGGCTAAGAACTAAAAGTCTCATTTAGAAAAGACTCAGAAGAGTCTGGAACCATCTGCTCTGGAACCATCAGGAGACTGCACAAGGCTACAAAAGCAATGCTTTGTTAAGGTAACACTAGAGGAGAAGTTGCAACTTCTTAGTGTCTAATTGTGCTACCTTTGGGAGACCGCATCTGCACTACTGCATACGACTTGTGTTCACAGAAAATTAATTCATCATTAGAACAGGTATAGAGATAGCATGCTAGGATAGCCAGAAGAGTTAAGAATCTGTCATGTGAGAGGAAACTAAGAAACTCCTGCTGGCATAGCCTTACAAAATTAATTTAAGGTGGGCAAGTAAACATCAGGAAACCAAAATAGTTGTACATGCTAAGAAACAGGGCATGCACAATAGTAAGTCAGCAAGCACTAGTCATGAATGACTTGAGGCTGGAAACTCAAAGATGGTGTCTACCCATTACAGCAGAAGCCTTCTAATGGAAGACCTGAACCATGAAAATACATGGTAGATACACTGAAGAACTTGAACAGATAACTCAAGACTTCACTTTCACTTTTGTGTTTCTGCCTGATGAATTCACCTGGGAGGGTAAGTGCCCAGCCAGACACAAGTTTTGGTTCTAGAGGCCTATCAAGCTCTCTGAGAAGACGACGTCAGAGAAGACATCTGTAAATTAGAGGCAGGAGCAAAAGAATAAAATGCCTGACCATTATCTGCGCAGTAAGCGTGCAGATCTGCACAGCAAAGGATGCCACATGATCCATCTAAAAGTCCATAAGCCATCAGTAATCTGAACATGGCAAAAGAAACCTTTGTGTAAGGTATTCAAGTCTGAGGACCAAAACTGTCCTCAAGAATAAGTGCTTGACTAGTCTGAAATGAAGGTGAAATCAACATTAAAGAGTCATACTAGTGTAACCGAAAAAGTGTTGAATTACGGGTTCAACTTTTTGTTTTATATACTTTTGGGCTCCTTAAAAGTCTCCCAAGGCTCCTTGTAAGCAAACAGGTTGTGGGAGTTTTGACAAACAGCTTTCTCAAGTAATTTAATGTCATATAAATGAATATGGCATTTTCTTCGCAGTATACTTGATCCTTCACGGTGGGATATATGCAGGAAATGTCTTTGAAGAAAACAGACTTTAACAGCCACCATCTTTACTGAAGACTATTATTTAATGCCAAAAGGCGAAGAAAAAACCAGATTGTATCAATGATAGAAACCATAACACAAGTCCATTTCCTTAACATTGTTAAAGAAGAGAAGAAAGTCATCCTCATTCTGTATGTATTAACATTTTTCTGTGTATAATTAATTTGTGAAATTGAAGCAATAGGTTCTGGCTAAAAATTCCATATTTTCATTTGAACTCTTGAAGAAATTCATCACAGAAGAGCCCTTAGATCTTACTTCACTAAATTCAAGCAAAGTCAGGATTCCTTCAAAACCCACAATTCTTTTATAAGCAGGGGACTGAAAATATAAATACCGGGGTAGTTCTGATCTTCTGCATTGCAAAGATTTTGTCCTACATGCTCAGATCACTCATTCATTGAAAAAAAATCATGCTCAGTAACTATGCAAAAAGTGGACTAAATCCTTTAACACATTATTACTGCACTGCCTCAATAAGCCCTTAGTTTACCAAAAAGGATATTCACTGTAAATATGGTACTAGAGCCAGCTGCATCACATTTACACAAAAAGAAAACATACTGGATTGTTTAGAAAAAGAAGCATAATGTAGTCATGATTGCTTTCCCCTATACTTCGGAATTAAGAGTTTAAAACACTGTGCTTGAAGTCCCATAAAGCTTGGTATGCCTTGGGAACAGCACTCCTAGCTTAATTTGGGCCAGGTTCCCTTTTCCACTTTGAAGGAGCAAAATGAGATTTAGCAGTTCCAGGAGCCTCCCAGGTAGTTGCAAACCGAGGGCTCTAAAGCATTCACGTAGGCAGAGTATAAAGCATATTTTAGGAGACTGACTTTCAGAGCAAGATTATACCATCTTCCCTCCTACCAATTCAGAAATAAACCAAACCCATTTTATTCCCCTTTCTCATTGTCTCCTGTACAAATTTAAGAATTATAAGACCTTCCCTGAAGTCGTATGTACAACTCAATTGCAGTTCTGAGATTCATATAATTTAGGGATGTCCATAACTCACAAGTCAAAAAAGGTGTTTGGAAAACACAGTACAAGATAGTAAGAGTGCTGAGTAAGCTTCATCATAAACATTGTGGAGCTATATAATATTTAGGAACAAAAGGTATTTGGGTACAAAAGGAATGGAAGCAACCCCACCTCCTCATTCACTCTCCAAAATAATAGGGTTTGAAATCGCAGGATGGAGCAATTTCAGAGATGCGTGTCATGCAGAACTATGTAGCTCAGGGCTTTTAGCCAGGAAATTCTGCAAATCTGTCCTAAGATTAAGTGGTGCCATGCAACCCAGTCACATTACAGCTTTATTTTGAATGCTTGCACTTGGCAATGCCTCTGGCTGAAGACGTCTTGTATTTTTTGGCTCTTGCAGAGTTTGTACTAGAAAAACATTTTGGCACAATTGGCATCTACTGATTAATCTTTTAAAAGGGTATGGAAACAAAATTGCTCTTAAGTATGCACGTCTTGAAAGGTTTGACACTATTTGTAACATAAACTAAACATACAGCCTGAACTAACTTCCTATCTCCTATCCAACCAGGATGATCTTTCTAGATCAAAGATGAGGATGCGGAAAGAATGTAATGAAATTGCATCAGAAAAGAAACTTACAGTCTGGCACTGCTCTGCAGGGGTTAAAAACATGTCTACACAGCAGCCAAGAAGTACCATTTAAAGCTTGTTTGAGAATGCGTGCACATGCTGCAACTAGCTGGGCAGATGATGATAAATACAGAGCCTTAGCAGAGCAAAAGTGCAGACTGAAAATTTAATCTGGAAATTTGGGCAAATACTTAGGTGGCTAACCTGCACTGAACCCCAAGCTACCACGACTGACATTTTAGTTGTAGGATTTAAATTCCTACCTAGCCATAATTCTGACAAGAATTGTTTTAAGCACATTACAAATTCAGACAGTGGGAGTAAAGTAAGGAATGAGGGTATTATGGGACCTTTTCATCTGTTCCATCAATAAAACTGAACTGCTAAGTTTCTGTGATACTCATGCTTCTAGCAAAATCTCTGCCTTCTGAGAGTTGCTGAATGGTATTTGGGAAGTGTTCCTGAAGTGGGATTTTTCATGAGAAGCTGCAGAGAAGAGTTTAGACGTGCTCTTCCTTAACTGACTGGATCCATAGAATAGAATCATAGAATCATAGAATCAGTCAGGGTTGGAAGGGACCACAAGGATCATCTAGTTCCAACCCCTGCCATGGGCAGGGACACCCTACACTAGATCACGCTGGCCAGAGCCTCGTCCAGCCTGGTCTTAAACACCTCCAGGGACTGGGCCTCAACCACCTCCCTGGACAACCCATTCCAGGGCTTCACCACTCTCATGGTAAAGAACTTCTTCCTCACATCCAGCCTGAATCTCCCCATTTCCAGCTTCATTCCATTCCCCCTAGTCCTATCACTACCTGAGATCCTGAGAAGTCCCTCCCCAGCCTTCCTGTAGGCCCCCTTCAGATACTGGAAAGCCACAATGAGGTCACCTCGGAGCCTTCTCTTCTCCAGACTGAACAGCCCCAACTCCTTCAGTCTGTCCTCATAGGAGAGGTGCTCCAGCCCTCTGATCATCCTCGTGGCCCTTCTCTGGACACGCTCCAGCACGTCCACATCTCTCCTGTAATATGGGCTCCAGAACTGGACGCAGTACTCCAGGTGGGGTCTCACCAGAGCTGAGTAGAGGGGGAGAAGCACCTCCCTTGACCTGCTGGTCACACTTCTCCTGATGCAGCCCAGGATCTGATTGGCTTTCCGGGCTGCAAGCGCACATTGAGAGCTCATGTCGAGCTTCTCGTCCACCAGCACCCCCAAGTCTCTCTCCTCAGGGCTGCTCTCCAGCCAGTCACTGCCCAGCCTGTATTTGTGCCTGGGATTGCCTCGACCCAGATGCAGGACCCTGCACTTGGTCTTGTTGAAGCTCATGAGGTTGGCTTGTGCCCACCTCTCCAGCCTGTCCAGGTCCCTCTGGATGGCATCCCTTCCCTCCAGGGTGTCCACTGCACCACACAGCTTGGTGTCATCAGCAAACTTGCTGAGGGTGCACTCGATGCCACTGTCCATGTCACCCACAAAGATGTTGAACAAGACAGGTCCCAGGACTGATCCCTGAGGGACTCCGCTTGTCACTGGCCTCCACTGGGACATGGACCCGTTGACAGCCACTCTTTGGGTGCGGCCATCAAGCCAATTCTTTATCCATCTAGTGGTCCATCCATCAAACCCATGTGTCGCCAGCTTGGAGACCAGGAGGTGGTGCGGGACAGTGTCGAAGGCTTTGCTCAAGTCCAGGTAAACGACATCAGTTGCTCGCCCCTCATCTATTAATGCTGTCACCTGATCATAGAAGGCCACCAGGTTTGTCAGGCAGGATTTGCCCTTGGCAAAGCCATGCTGACTATTCCCAATCACCTCTTCACTATTCTTCTGAGTCATTAGTGCCCCCAGGAGGATCTGCTCCATGATCTTTCCGGGCACAGAGGTGAGACTGACTGGCCTGTAGTTCCCCGGTTCCTCCTTCTTGCCCTTTTTGAAAATGGGAGTAATGTTTCCCCTTTTCCAGTCTGTGGGGACTTCCCCAGTCTGCCATGACTTCTGGAATATAATAGAGAGGGGCTTGGCAACCTCATCTGCCAGTTCTCTCAGCACCCGTGGGTGTATCCCGTCGGGTCCCATGGACTTGAACACTTTCAGGTTCTTCAGGTGATCACGAACCTGAGCTTCACTTATGATGGGCAGTTCTTCCTCCCCGTCCCTGGCATCGTCTGCCATGACACCAGGAGTGTGGCTGGAGGCCCTTGCAGTGAAGACTGAGGTAAAGAAGTGATTGAGTACCTCAGCCTTTTCCACATCACTTGTGACCAATTCACCACTTTCCTTTCTGAGGGGGCCCACACCTTCCCTAGTCTTCTTCTTGCCATTAATATACCTATAGAAATTCTTAGTGTTCCCTTTAACCCCCCTGGCTAGATTCAGTTCAAACTCTGCTTTGGCTAAAAAATAGGCTGAAAAACAACCTTGAAAACCTGGAATAATAGTGCCTGATGTTTCAACAGACCCACCCATGATTGTGTGCTTTAATTTTTTGACAAGATGTGGAGGTAGGGCCTGAGGAAACCCATAAAAATGTTTGGTTTGGCTTTCTGGCAGTTTTCCCCAAACTAGAGCACATGAAAAGCACTGAGGATGCAAGATCCTGCTAAGTTTCCACAGAGCGCCTGACTCGAACACCACAGAACATTCTGTACATCCCAGAGCAGAGGATCGTATTGCTCCACCCACTCTGGGGACAGCAACAAGCAACAGCAGCAGGTCATCAACTGGAAACTGGAAACCTGCCATCTTTTAATTAGTTGGTTTCTACTTCACAGTAATCCTATTTAGAATCCTATATAACACAAAGTCAGGTTTGCTGTACAAGCTCAGATAATGCCAAGCCAAATTTTTAATCAGGTAATTAACAAGAACCACCTTTTAAGATGGAATAAATATCATCTCGTCTTTGAAATTAGGGAGTATAATACATGGCCAGGTTCTGTTCTTTTCTATTCTTAGTAATTTTCCAGATCAACAAAAATGTTTTCCAACTGATTCTGGATTCAAGAACTGCTTTGTTTAAACTAAAGACAACCACTTTCTCCACAACTTGGATTTTATCTCAAATTCCATGTAGACATTCTTTCAGACACAAATTCTTGTCCCTTTTGCACGCCATGTAAAAGGTATTTTAAGCCACCTCAATTTTCAGTGACTCCAACCCAACTGCTGTGTGAGCAAATACTGGATACATCTTAAGAGCAAGTTATGCTACCTCATACAAACTGTATGCAAGACCTTAAAGCAAAGAATATCAAAGTCTCATTGTCATTTCACAGACTGTTACAAAACCGATTAAGAAAAATTCAGTGTTACTTAGTCACACAGCAAATCCATTCCTGATTCAGGAGCAAAATACGAGTCTTCTGACTACTAATCTAATAGCACTGTCATCTTCTGCAACAAACAGGACAGTTTCTCACATCTGGCCCCTTCCCCACCTTCCACCATCATATCAGCTAGCTTTCTGTTCGGGATGCTGGTTTAAAATGTGCTCTTTGTTGTGGCATGAAACAAACAAACAAACAAAACAAAACAAAACAAACTAAAAAACAACCAAGCCAAACCAAACCAAACAAACCCAAACAACAAAACAGTAATTTACAGTAGGTGGGTTCATATTAATACAAATGAATAAGGTTCTGTAAAATACGCTGCAGTGTATTGTGTAATATAATATAATCTAGTAATCTGAGCCCTCGCTACAGCTCTCTGCTATTAAATCATTGCCAAAAAGTGGAGAAAAACTGCCAACTTTATGTGCGAATTATGAAGTGTGTAGATTCACAAGATTCTGCCTTATTGATAAAAGCAAACTCTTTGTGAAACAGCCTGATTTAGATAAGTGATTTCTTTAAATACCTTTATTTTACCTTGCAAGCATCATCCATTTAGGCAGGAAATTAACTTTTCAGCCAGTGATCTTTTTCATAACACCTCTTAAAATGATATTTCTGCACAGAACGCGAGTGAGAACAGCTCTGTATGAACACACCCCAAGAATAAGTTTACAATGCCTGACAAGACCCCAAATATTTCAGTAGGTGCAGAGCACACATGCCCTTGGCCCTGAGTCAGAACTCCCAGTCCCAACTCACAAAACAGTACAGAGCTGCCTGCAGAATTTGACAGGTCTGGGGCTTAAACTTCGCCCCAGACAGGCAGACAGGCAAGCAGCCAACTTCTCGAGAACTACCTTGGGCTGCCATAGATCTCCCTGCTCTCAGGCTGGACCTTTTGTCAACCACTGGATCATCCCTCTACGCTAGTGGTTTCCAGTGTTTCTGTTCTAATGGGATGTCCTGGGGGATTCCTCTTGACACTCTCCTCGCTCTTTAAAACCCCACTCTTTTATTCTACTGTTCTCTACAGGATCCAGGTCTCCCTCATTCACCCTCTCCAGGGAAAAGAGATGAGTTTGAGACTTCCCAGCTTTACAACAGTTTTCTTTCTCAAACGTACAACATTCAGACCTATTTATCTAGCCTGCTACAGTTTAACAACCATGACATGTAGCATAAGTATTGACAATGAGTAGTACAAGTAAACAGGGAGGAAAAGAAGCTTGTTACTTTTTACTAATATGTTCTCAGAGCAAAATAGAAGCAGTTCTACACCTGGAAATTATCTTACACCAAGCCACTTTCCTAGCTCATCATCATCATCTCAACTCTGCACTCAGTTTAAAAGATTTTTCTCACTGCACAGCTTGTGTCTGTGGACAGAATATTCTCAATTTTCTAATGGAAGTGACTCTGGAAAGAGTTGACTATTATTTTTCCACTTAAAAGTGACCAAATAGAATACGTTAATGGAAAGGTGTTCCAGGGAAATGCCACTCTTCCCCCCACTTCTCATTTGCCATAAAACACTACAGTTTGGGTAAATGCTGTCAGTTGTTTATTACAGAAAAAAAAAAAAAAAAAAAAAGTTGTTCTCCACAAGCCATTTGTTAAGCCAAGACACTGTTCAGATTTCAGAATTTGTGGGAAGCTTTTGGTATGTATTTCCACTCTTCCCATAAAAGTTTTGATAAGTTTATACATTCTTCCTCTTGTTTCTTACTAATAATCAAAAGCAATGACAGAAGGTAAAAAATTTAGCACATAAGATCTTAAACAGTTTTATACCTAAAGAAAAGGAAAAGGAATGTAAATATTGACAAAGTGAGAAAGGATCCATAGTGTTTTACCACTGTCAATCCTAACAGTTTTCACTTGTTCCACGGAGAAAAATAGAATTCCTCATCACCCTTACTTAGTTTTAACACATTTTCCAAGAGGATTCTTTTCATACTAGAAATCCACCTTCATTTTTCTTTTGTAATGTACTGTAACCCCACCTATTTATTATATTTAATATCTTGATATTTAATATCTTGAAGTAGTCTGTATGAAAAGCAAGAAAGGGCAATCTCTTGAGAAGGGTTTTTTTGAAGTTTGTTTGGGTTGGTTTTTTTGGCAGGTTTCAAAAGATTTAAGTACCTCCAGAAATCTGTCTTACCAACGAGTGCAACAAACATATTCCAACACATCTGAACTGACACTGCTTATGCCATGTGGTGTCTAGAATTTGTTAGATAAATAAAACAAGACCAAAACAAATATAATAATATGAAAGAGGGGAAAAAAAAAGAAATGCATAAGACAGCTGGCAGGCCAAGACTGAGACACAGTGACTATAGCTGTACTACAGCAGAATGATCCTGGCTGCTGCAAACAACTGGTGTGTCCTGGGCCGTACTGTTAAATTCTCTCACCTTGCAATCACACCACTGCATCCAACGTACAATTTGAATATGGTCACTGTGCATTCCAGCTCCTAAACTGTGTCCAGAAATCGTCCAGCAGTGCTAAGTGGCCCAGGTCTAAAACCGTGTTGGAGCAGTTATAGCACTTCAGCAGCACAGCTGATCAAACACCAGCACCCAGGAACGCTGCCTTGACTTGTGAGTGTGGATGCAGCCAGTGAAGCCACACTGATCATTAACAACAGGTATACGATTTCATCCTCTGGTTCTGTGAAAAACATCAACAATATTTGAGAGACACAGCCCACTGCATCACTATCTGTTTTCTGTTTATTTAGTATGCTCAAGGAAAAGAGCAAGTCAATGGAAAGTTGTCATTTGAATTGATGGAATCGTTGGAAAGGAAACAATAAAAAAAGGAAGCAGAACTGAAATGCAAGTTAAAGATGTAACTTTTCAGTTCTTTCCAGAGCTGCCCTGGAAAAGGTTATTTTTAGGATTATGTTTGTAATCTTTGTAGTACTTGCAGGCCTTTAGCTTCTCTACATTAAATGTATATGTAGAAAAACAAAATACAGGTTTCTTAGGCATTCCTTTGCACTTGAGGTCATGAGTTTTCTTAGATACCACCAAAAGTTGTTTGATTTGGGATTATTATAGGACTGGAGAAGTACCACCTTTTTTTTCCTTTTAAACTTGTATCACAAGGTAGATGTAGCAAAAGCCATTTTACTGGTTAACAGGAAAAGTAACAATGGATTTAACTTATGGTTATATCATTAGGAATATATATTTCAGGCCTGCGACCTTACAGCTGCAAAATATAGAATGAGTTTTACTTCACAAGGATTTGTCCAAACATTTTCTTTCATTTTGATCCAAATACTTTCACACCCACTGAGTTAGACTTTGATTTTCAGGTTTGAGCAAACCAAAAATTTCAATCAGCTCCTCAGCTAAAGTAAATCGGTGTAGCTCCACTACTGAGTAAAACACTGACTTCAATGGAGCTACACCGATTAACACCGGGTGAGGATCAGATCCTGATCAAATTGAAATTCAATTGAAACTGCTGTGCTTCACCTGGTGTTTATTCACACCTCACATCAAAACCATACAAAGCTATGAATTTTGCATGATTCTGATCCAAAGCTACACACCATATATGCTTAAAATTGAGTTCAGGTCATTCAGGAGTTCCATAATGCTAAGCAAATCTTCTGATAAATGTGGTTTGCATTAGTAGTTTGTAACGAAACTTCACACCAGGTGACTTTTGTGTGGTCTGGTGTTTCATTGTGAACATTTTGCACTGCTCTAATGAAACATGATTTCTAAGACATCTAGCAGATAAAAAAGAATTTTTATTCAATGTTTTACCCATGAGTTCTGCAATACACACAAACTGTGACCATAACATTAAACTTCCGATATCTAAAATTTGAAACTTAATTCCCTGTTGAAACACTTAAATATTGCTGGTGCAGTCTTCTAGAGATTCTGTGCAATAAACTGCAGTTCTCATTATCAGAGGAGCTGCAAGTCAAACCACTTTGCTTTTGGCCTTTATATAACCTGACATTTATTCAGAGCTTGTAAAGGGACTGAGACAAGATTTTTGGAGGTATTTATGCAAAAAAAGGTACCTGGAAGTGCAGGTGGCCATCTAGAACTAGATCCAATGTGGGCACCAAGCTCTTTAGAAGGCGACAGGAAAAGCCCCTGTGTGTACAGCCTACCCAGTATCAGCCAAGAAGTAGCACACTGACAGAAGCCCCTTCACTCTCCCTGGAGCTTTGGTGGCAACCACAGCTCTGCGTATGTGGGATCATGATCCTGGAACATAAGGTTGTTTAACCTAGGCAGAGGTATTTGCATACAGTCAAACATTTATTGCATATACACGAGCCTGCTGCCTGCCTTTTCCATGCATGAAATGTGTATGCCACATGTACAGTAGGCCAGATGTCTCCAAGAAGCTTTGAACTTTCTGTATTTGTCCCGGACAGCTGATTTGTGCATGTGGGCTAGATTTGATACGCACAAACAAAATGCACGTCTGGGATTCCTGGACTGCTCCAAAGTTTCCAGGTAGAAAAAGAAGAGATATCAAGGTAAACTGTGACAAACAGCAGCCTTATCTCAATGAGACTTAGAACATTGCTTACAACTTCTTTCATTGCACTTAGAAAAGGACAAATGAGAAGGGCAACTATTCTCATCTAGATGACTCCACAGCATGGTAGGCAGCAATAAATCCCTTCAGGTGAGGTGCATATAGTATGTGGGTTCTTCCCTGTAGGAGAGTGCTTTAAGCTATATGCAATCTGCCTTGCAGAAGAGATGAGAGAGGAATGTATTATATGCTAGTTCTGACAAAGCTCTGGAGGAAGATGAGTACCCACCTGCTCAGGGTTAAGCAGGTGCAGCAATACAGACAACCAGATTTCTAGCCACATGGAAAAATTAAAATTTACAGTGAAAGGCCACCTAAACTTATGCAATTCTAGGACTAGATGGCACTAAAGAAGAGTCAGGCTCCAGGCTTCATATGGCTCAATCCCATGCCAGAAATTCTCTAATCTTTTGCTGAATGTGGCCTATGACACATAGTGTAGGATTTAAGAAGCGCTTAGATACTGATGACTTCAACAAGGATGTATCTTACACTCCTTATGATTTTTAACTATGTCTTTCCCAAACTGTCACCATCTTAACATGGCTCAGTTATGCAGGATCTGTTTGTACCTGCACCCCACCAAGCCAGTTCAACTTAGCATTCCCTTCTAAAACACAAAACTGAACTCCTCATAAGGTGCAGAGCTAAGGCCATCTTCTTAAAAACCCTTATTATGAGCGGAAATGCTAAATTTTACATATTATTTCTATTAATCCCAAAGTACAGGATGCCTGAGGGAAACTCTTCCCTAATCTATAAACCCTTGAATCCCTTGAATTTATGCATTCCATCTTTTAGCAAAGTGACAAGCTATGAAAACTCAGCATATTCCTATCTCTTCACTTAAAGATGTATCAAGATGAGGTTCATCAGATGAGAGCAGACCATCAAACAGCTGCACCAATCCCCAGCTACCAACAAACTTCAGAGAAAGGACAAACCAAGAGAATCAGTTCATGGACTTCTGCTCTTCAATGCCTTTCAAATAACCCTGTATGGCTCCTTTAATGAGATTCTTAGCTATCTCCCTTGTATCTTTGAGAATCTCGTCCTTAAAACTCATCACATCCTGGTGTTCAGTGCACTCATATGTAAGAATTCACAATCTGGCTTATAGACTTACTGGTTCCATGTTATTTACAATACTCTGGACATGTTCAGTGATGATCTGACAATTAAACCAAGAAGTAAATTAGATAGATTATATTAGCATTTTCCTATAGGGAAATGGCATGCTTCTTTATTCAGTATAAGGGTTTACTGCTGGCATGATTCATTAGGCATGAAGACAAGAATGTATTATACTCAACAATGGTACAGATGCCTAAACCAAACATTGTAATATGTCACTCATTTCTCTGAGAAGCATCTTCCCCTCTTTGGATAGTAGCCACACTAGTATTCGACTAACTTTTACTATCTTTCACAGAAGAAAGTGATGCAGAAACTGGAAGACAATAAGATAAAAATAGCTATGCTTTCCCCATTGAAATTTCAAACTGTGAGAGAATAGAGAGAACACTTCCTCCATCCCTTGGGAAAAAATCAGTCCTGTTATTGCCAGCACCAAAACCAACATTTTCTGCAGTCTAGTGTAAAATATTTCTCTGGGTCAAAATTTCTTGAGGAAAATGTCTGTTTCCAAAGGCTTTCTATTTTGAGGCTGTCCATTTATGGAACAGGAGAGACTTGCAAGTTTTGCATAGCACAGTGTTTAATTTTACTTAGGCTACCATCCTTTCCCCATCCCATAAAAAGCTTTACATACAATAGATCACAGAGATCAGAAACTAAAGACAAAGACCTACACAATGCTGTTGAGGTAATCCTTTGTGCTCTGCACATACCGGTGCTGTATAATATTTGAGGAAAAGCACAATAAACTATTTCAGACATCTGGTTTTAAGGTTGTAGAACAGTACAATGTAAAAAGCAGACACTACAAAGCACTCACATTTCCACAAACTTCAAATGAGCCTGAATATTCAGTGGAGAGCACCAAACTAAGTAACTCTCCCAACTGACAACAACAGCATGATGTTAAATGAGACAGATTATCATGCTGCCTATATGTTGGACTGTCATGATGTTTTTGCTCTGTATACGATGAAATAGGTGAAAAGCAGATTTTGACAACCATGCATTTGCCTTATCGTAGCTACTGTTAATTCCAATATTAAGCACTATCTCAGGTTACAGGGCCCTGTTTCAAAGAGCACAGCACCTGCGGCTCAGAGTTTACGCTGCTATCTCTAGTCAACAGAACAAATTCGAAATAAAACTGCTTACTACAGCTAGAGCTCAGTGATTTCTTCCAATATAGTAAAACTTTTTTAAAAAGCAGTTCAGGGATCATGTCATAATGAAGCTGAAACAAAGCAGCTTTCAGGCAGCTACTCAGCATTCTTCCCCCTACCTTGTTTTCTTTTCCCTCAATGAAAGGAAACATAGGTTCCTGTTTGTTCTCTAAACCTACCCACAGCACAGCATCCTCTGTTGCAAGCCAAAACCACAGTGGCCATCAGTAGCATAGCTGGGCTATGGTGGAACCATCATTCCTTTCAGGCAAGTATTATATCACACTTTATATCACCTCTGCAATTTTTAATAGTCACTCAAATTCTCCATAACCTCAAGTAGGATGTTTAAAATGTCTTCTCAGAGTCCACATCTGCAGATTCTGGAGAACACACAAGAGAGGATCACTTGTGTTGTTTTGATCCAAAGAGGTCTTATTTCCCCTTACTGAGACAAGACCCCTAAGCTCCCTGAGACTTGGACAGTTTTCAAAATGTTTTTTTCTCTGCTACCACTTTCTGCTATCTTTTTTACACTCTACAACTTAAGTGTTTGCATCACAACAAAGACTGCTGCAAAGTACTTCAGAACTTTGTGAAGGCACTCTGCCACCTACAATGCAAAGATATCCTTCAGCTCTGCTCAGTAGTGGGCTTCCAGCCAGAGCTCTGCATAGTGATCTTACAGCACTCCAGATCCTAGTATAAAAATATTTGGGTTTTTGTTTTAGGGTTTGGGGTTTTGTTCTTATTGATTTGGACTTTTTGGGTTTTTTTTAAAGGCTTCTAAAGTATATGCTTGAAATAAGGTCTGGCTGATGTTTTTGGTGCTCACATGAAGTATAGAGGAAAAAAAGCAAGGAAAACTAGCAAAAATAAAACAGTAACTACCATATACCTGATCAAATATTGGGTTTTTTTTCTTTAAGTTATCAAAGAAAACCTGCCAGTGTCTCTGCTTGTGTGATAAATTGTTGACAGCTGTTAAGCAAGCCAGATCATGGGGAGCTAAGACCCTATATATTGTGTTCCTTCAGCTGAAGGCAATAGCATTTAACTACAGCCTAGGTAATAATGCTTGAAAGTTTTGCTTGATTCAGTCTTGTTCTGGGGTAGGAATGTGGAAAACAAGCACCTACAGGGTGTTCAAAAGGGATGAGCAAGGATGGAGTGGCAGAATCACTGGACGGGTATCTTGGGTAAAGCAGGGACAGCTATCTTGGGTAAAAGCACAGGGATACTGTTTGGTTGTGTAGGGATGGAGTCAGGAAGGCCAAGGCACAGATGGAGCTAAACTTGTTATTCTTTACATCCCTTGCCAAGAAGAGCATCTACAGCTATGTCAGCCAGAAAAGGAAGGTCAAAGAAAGTGTACCCCTGTGATAAGCAAGAGTGGCAAGCTGGTAACTACAGACAAGGAGAAAGCTGAAGTACTCAGCAAGTTTTTTGCCTCACATCTTAATTGGCAGCCTCTCTTCCCACACCTTCCAACTGGACAGACTACAAGATGGCAACCAGAGGATTCTTTCTCCCGTGGTAAGAGAGAATCAGGTTCAGAACCACCTGAGGAACCTGAACATACATCAAAGGGGACGTATGAAAAAGATAGGGAATAATCTTTTTTAGCAGGGTCTGCGGCAAAAGGACAAGGAGCGATGGTTTTACATTGAGCTTGGTAAAACACTGGCACAGGGTGCCAGAGAGGTGGTAGACCCATCCCTGAAAACTTTCAAAGTCAGGTCAGATGGGGTTCTGAGGAACCTGATCTAGTTAAAGATATCCCTGCTTATTGCAGAAGGGGTTGGACTACGTGACCATTAAAGGTCTCTTCCAGCGCAAAACACTCTGATTTTAGGAGTCTATGATCTAGAATCAGACTACATGATGCCAGTACCCTGGGTAATTTGATAGCGAGTAAGAATGCTGTTTACAGCCTTCTCTCAGGGCTCATTCTCTGGACAATTAAAAGACTTCAGTATGAGTTTTGCTTCGAGGACATGCTCAGCAAGTCCATATTCTGATGACAGTACATCAGTCTGGGGACAGATGGGGGTGCTGCCTTATTCCCATTGGCAAGAGCAGTTTTGATGAAAAAATAACAATAATCCAAATGTCATCTTAACACAGGGCTAGCCTGAAAAAGACCCAACTTCTTTATGACCAATTATGGTCAAAGAAGTTTTTGTTTTGATAATAGCAGGTTTGACGATATCTGTCTTCAGGAGGATGTAATGTTTCCTATATGACATACCTTCTGCATTGTGTCTTGTTTTCCTGTGTTCTCTCTTTCCAGCTTCTATTTGCCTCTCAAATCTTTTATTGGGTGATATCCCATTTTTGTTTCATTGATTTTTGTCATTAAGAATACCAGATCATTTATATTACATGTTGGAAAAATGTTGGACTTATGCAGAATTGAGACTAAAACTTAAAGAAGTTTCTTAAGTATTCAAATTCAGTGACAAACCAAATATATTAAAGAAACATTAGATGTTTGGCACTAGAGCTTTTCTTGTTCAGTATATCAAGCTCTCTGCATGGTTCATCATGAATGTTCAGTTATGTGCCAGACATGGCATTTGAACCTATGATTTTCTTTGTTGTTCATCCTAGGCACTGTGTATTCCTACAGGCTCTATCCACCCAAAATAAGGACAGGCAAAATGGGCAGCTCATGTACATGTTCTGGAGGGGCAAAGTCAAGTATGCCCAGCTGAAGCTACCTCTGCTGTGCTCAAAGCATGTCTAGCTATCAAAGCATCTCTCTGTCTCTGCAGGATACATTCCAGGTACACAGACATTTCACAGGTCATGGAGGAAAATCTACATGCTGCAGAATACCTTTCAAAATTCATACGTGTCTTTTCTTTGGAAAAGACCTTGTTTCCTCTCTACATTACAAGCTCCCCAAAACAGGTAACCTTTTGACTGCTGCACAAGTATCAGAGCAGACACAGCTTTCATCTGAGCAAAGAGAAGGGTGGCACAGCCCCATGAATGCAAACATGCCATGGGACAGTGCTGCAAGTTTTTGCTTGTAAATACAGCTTCATTCACTTCTAACTGAGTTGGTCTGGCTCAAAAGTTAATGCTGGGGGCACACATCGCTACACCATCACTAAATCTGTGTCCGATTGCACTCAGTACAGTGGTGTCTGGTCTGAGTGGGGATCCTGATCTCTACACAGGTGAAATCACAGATGCTGATTCTTTTGGAGGCAAATACAATTCTATCTCAGTGAAAAGAATGGTTTGTAAACCCATAAAAGTGAATACATACCCGTGATAGTAATTGTGCTGCATGGAGCAGACTCACATGGATGGGAGTCATTAGCAGTTAATTTCTGTTTGAGAATCTAAACTAGTCAAATAAAGCCTCAATAAGGCTTTTTGGTGCTCAGGCACCGTTTCTTACTATTGCCTCAGGGCCTGCCCTCACTTTCTTCCCAGCATGGCCAGACTTTCCCTGCCATGCTTTCCCTGTTGAATGACTGGCAACTTCTTCCAGATGTTTCCACTACAGCTGTCACAGCCCAGAAACATGGGCACTACCGGTAGCACATGAGACTTAGGCATGTTTGTACCCATGTGGCATCCTTTCTTTATTGCTTTTATTACACACTTCTATATAAAGAACATAATTACATCTATGAAAATTAACTGAGTAATTGAATTCCAATGAATAATTCAAGGAGCTATAATATTTGAATCTATAATTTGCCAGAGTGTTATACGATCTTATTTCCACTTGATTCCTGAGAGGAAGTGCCTTACCAGCACTGGTACATAAAGTTGTCTCTAAACACAGACACTACCTGTCGTAAATGTTTAATGCCCAATCATGAATTACAGCACCTGTTTTAAGTGATCAGCTACTAAAGGAGATATATATATAAATAAAAAGAGGTCATAAATAGGGGTTCTTTCAAAAAGATTATTTCCTGCTGTTGAATTTCTACATCTCAATAAAGTGCCAAATTCAGTCTTTGTTCTTGCAACATCTACTGTGCATATAGCTGAAAACTGAAACACGGATCTTAGCATGGACTTTCAGTTACAACACCAAATACTTCAACTTCATTCTGCATGTGCAGTGATTTAAAGCCCTGGCTTTTTCTTTACATGTGACATGCTACAAAACAGAACTCACAAACTTTTGTTCACTTTCTCAGTGATTTTTTTTTAACAATCTTCTCTACTATTACAATTGTTTTTAGCATTCCTGACAATTTGTAAACTGTCATTTTTACTACACACACTCATATTAACCTGCAAAAAAATATATTCCATGGATCCTCTATGAAAATATCCTTCTAATCAGGATAATACATTAGGAGTCAAGTTACATATAATGAATAATGAAGCTACTTCCGTAAGCAGTAAAAGTCAGTGCCTTACTAAAAATAAATAAAATACAAAGTAAAAATAATAGGATATAACTGAGGGGGGCAGAACCTCACAGACTGTTTTGGAATGATTCATGTCCAAAAAACAATGGGGAAAAATTCACAGTAGATCTGCCTCTCAGGGAATTTGGTCCAAGTCTCACAGGCAAGAGTGAAGAGAGAGACTTCAGAAATATGAAGCAAGGAGAAAGACATTAAAAAAAATGGAGTGAGGGGAAGGACTTTGTGCCACTTTTTCCTTTTTGGCCTTTATACTCTACACACATTTTCCTTACCCGTACTCATACTCATTCGTCTGGGGGAAATGCTGGGATTGGGAAGTGATCCATGAGAATGAAGCAGCTTGAAAAGCATTATATTAGTCTGTGGAATAAGTAATACTTCAACCAAATGAAGTAATGGAAACCGCTTCACCCAAGTAATTTAAAATTGGATTGAATAAGGCACTGGAGATTATGCTGAAGGGAACAATTCTGCATTGGCAGGAGTATGGACAAGATGACTTAATAGATCTAGTGTCCATGTGCCAAATCCTGAGATCCGGATCCCACTTTTATTACTCTATCATTACTAAAGTTGAACTTCCATTCACATTGTTGGGAGCTCACCCTGACACAAGGAAAAAAATAACCAAGAGCTTCAGGATTTATCTGTAAAAACACAAATAGAAACTACTAAAATAGTGCAATGAAAATTAAAGTTTAAGTATGCTTTGCCATTTAAGTGTGGGAACAGTATCAGAAGCTGCTCTTAAAAAACACATAACATAAGCAACAGCATTTTAAATAGAACAGAACAGAATAGAAGAGAAGAGAATAGAATAAACCAGGTTGGAAGAGACCTTCAAGATCATCACGTCCAACCCATCATCCAACACCACCTAATCAACTAAACCATGCAACCAAGCACCCTATCAAGTCTCCTCCTGAACACCTCCAATGATGGCAACTCCACCACCTCCCCAGGAGTGGCTCACAGAGATGAACATACAGGAGAGTGCCACCAACCAACTTGTTTTCTATTAAAACCACTCTCAGAATTCCTACAGTTCCCTTTTCAGGTGCTTTCTACCCCTATTGCTGCCCAAGGAATCGTATTCTTTCTGGCAATTAAAATCTCTACACACACAAACCATTCTCTTTCACATTTAAAGAAATGTCAGAACTTTAACAAATGTTGGCCTCCAAACAGTAGTTGAAGTCTGAATACATGAAGTATGCTCTGCAGTGGGGGCTAAGTCCTCAAAAGCCTTAAAACCAAAAAATTTCCAAGCCTGATTTAAATAAAACTACCAAAAAAAATAAATAAGGAATGCAAATTAACTGAGTAGAAATTGGTGGGTGCTTGATTAGACCCCTAGCTGCTCATGTTGTAACTTGGAGAGTCAAGATCTGGGGAATGGTCACACTGGTATTTTCATGCAGAAATCATAAATACATTTAGTGCCAAAATCAAATTCTTTTTTGGTCAGAAATTTGTACAAAGTGACCTTTTAAAAAGTACAGTGAACTACAAAAAGATTAAATATGCAATTATAAAATAGATTTATCCTAGGTCATATGAATATAAAATGTTTATGCTCATGTCACTAGTACATTACACGTTACAGACATTGAAGGATAACTTCTTTTCATTAATAATGTAAAGGATACAATACTGTTTATTGCTTATGTCAGGCAAGCAATTTTAAATCCAGACAGCCTTCAGGAGCTAAACCTCCTTTTCTTCATCAAATATCAGTGAGGCATTTCAATGTAAATTACAGAAAGCTTAGACTGAATGGAGCCTGTCTTCCTTGGTGTAAAAATGTTTGCAAAGGAATCAAGGCTTTTCAGAGATTGTGCTAAATTCTGATTTGTTTTAGCTTCAAAATGAAATAGTACTAATTAAACCAAAATGAGTCCAGAAATGCTATTAACACATTTAAAATAAGAGATTTGAAGGTGCTCTGGGGACAGAGACGCGTACGTTCCTCTATGTACACAAGGGTTGGTTTAGATGCAGTTAAAGAGTTCCAATTTTCACTTCATTCCCATTCATACCAATACTGCCATCCACAAACACTGCTCCTGTCAAGGAAACAGTGATTCAGTTCCTGAATTCAGTTCCTCTGGCACCCTATGGCATAATTATAGACAGCAAAATCAAAGGCCACATTTGAGTGTTTTGGAAAAAAACAGCCGGTAAGACAGACAGCTGAGGTAGCAAAACTATTTTTGTGTGAAATACAAATATATACATTCATCCTACTACAATTAAAAATTCCCAGTACAAGTGGAAAGATTGGGAACTCTGGAACAGTGGAATTTCTACTCTCCTAATAAAAAAAGCTATGTTCAATTTAGTTGACCTTCTATTTTTATGTTATACTGAAAATTTTTGGACACTTTCTACTTTTTTTACTTTCATGCTTTTTTATTCATTCTTATTTGTGCTTATACTGATAAGAGATGATATTTTTCTTGTGTCTTTCTGGAGTAAGGTTATTGCCCAACACTATGAGGCTACAAAAAGCAATGAGTCTTCCAAAACTGGGAAGAACAGAAATCTTGTCTGATTATTTCCTTCTTTTATTTTCTTTCGTTTTGTTTTTCTGTTGTTTTTTTCCCCCCTAGATTTACATAAAGGTTGTAGGAAACCTGGCATATCACATTCAAAAATATCACCGAATCAAAGTGAAACCTATTAGTAAGCTTTTACAGATATGAGAGAAAGAGAGAGGATGGTGGTGAATTAACCTTAGAAGGATTCATAGTTGGCCCCTGGATATGCAGATAGAATGATGTAGAATTATCCTGACCCTATCCCTGTCTAAATGAAGACATAAGTAGGAGGTCCTCTTTTCTATTAGGTAAGGCTTAGCTGGTGCAGCCAGCTCTATGGCTTCTAGACACATAGGACACAGCAGTTTCCTAGCTAAACAAAACCAGTAGACCTGTCAAGTCTGAGCAGTCAGCAGAACTTGGGCAGTGGTCTCCCCATTGCATGCTCCTGCAACTGAGGACACATTTCACAGCACAGTGTAATACTAGCAAAGGCTATGCATTACAGCTGTAATGTAGAAAGAGAAAGAAATAGGGGTTAATGCTTCCTGCCACATCCCAACCTCATTAGAAGGCAATCCCTAGCAGGAATTTAGCTTCAGCTAAGATAAATTTTCCCACATGGGGCAAAATTTTTCCCTGTCACTAGCACAAGCCCATTAGCCAGGTACTTTCCTGAACACACTGAAACAGTCACATACTAGAGACAAGAAGGTATCAAAAAAAGCTAAGGAGAACACACAAGAGGTCTGGCACTGATAGTCTGACAGAACAAGCATTAGGCAGCTAAAATTAATTGCACAATCTTAGAGGAGTGCAAGGGCTGCTTTAATTTGCACCACTTACCTAAGCAGCTGTGGTTCATCATGGGCATGGGGAACAAGAACAGACGTGCAGAAATAGATATTGTCTGCATTAGATTTTATTGCATTAGTTGCTTATGAAGATGGAAGCCTTATCAGGTCTCCTCCCAGACTGTTCAAGCAAAAGACAGAAAGAGTAATTGCTGCCTAGAGAGCTTATACTCTACACAACAACCAGAACTGCTGCAGTTCTCCCCAGCTCCAGCTATACCATCCAGATGAACCTAATTGCTTAGACTATCACTATTTTTAAAGTAAATAAAATATCTTTCTGCTTCTGTGAGTATGGAAGGCATCACTTTTGCAGTGTACTTCATCTGGAACTGTATTTAAGTAAACTCAGAGGAGAACATTCTGTATAGGCGATACAAAATCATGTGTGATTCTTTTTGTTGTTGTTGTTGTTTCAATAGACAGGGCTTGAGTAATGTCAGATTTTATGGCTTTTATTTTATTTGGAGGGACTACTTTTTAATGGAAGCAGGAAGCAGTCCTTGGACACGGTAAGTCACAATGTATAAATAGCTCTACTGAGAGCATAACAAAGGCTCTTTTGTGCTTTTTTAACAGCACAGCCAATCATATATGCAACTCAGTAACATAAAAATACCTCATCTCTATTTATGACACCTCTACCTTATAAAATATTAAGACATCCATTTAGAATTACTACCAAAAGCACATTATTTTCTGTGCATTGCTTCAGAGAAGTCGTACAGAAGTTGAAATCATTTTCTGTAATAATTGTAGAGAAATTCAAGAGATTTGCAGTTGTCTGATTACTAAATGGAGCACACAGTTAATTCATCTTGAATTGCAGTACATTTGTGGAAATATACTTCTCCATATGGCTTCATATTTATTTCTGCAAGGTGAATAGAGTAACAGGATTTTTTCAAATTAGACTATATGATTTTTTTATTAAATCAAAACCAGTAGAGTTTCTATTTAGTAAGTGTTCTGGACTTTATTTTAAGCCATTTGAAGGAGGTCTTAAGTTTATTGGATTTTAAATGAATCCTTTTCTCCATCAAGGGTCTTTTAAAAGATAGCTTTATCTGTCTAATTTACATTCAGGAATTTCATTTTATATGCCAAGTTCTGGGACTGTCAAATCCTCTGGCTTTTCATTCTTATCAAATATAATAAAGTGATCATATATAGCTAGTAGGATCTATTTTTTATTCTTATCCAAATGTCATTTTCAAATCCAATTTAGGTTATATAGGACGCCAATTTTGTACAGTTTAGGAGCTAGATGGGTTTTCCAAAGAAAGATTATCAGTAGTAAGTATAAACATATGTCAGTTCATTAACTCTTTAAAATACCCAGCACATCAGATTTCATTCCCTCCTACATTTTCAAACATTACAGTAGGTCCTACTTGAGGGACTGTATGGTCCTGATACAAAGACTCCCCAGAATCTGTGGAAACCTTCTCCTTTCCTAGTGGAAAGGGGTTTGAACTTAGGCAAAGGCAATACACTTGAACATTTTATGGATTGGGCTTGGTCACAGCTCGAGATTTGGGACAGATGAGGACCTTGTGTGGCCTCTTCCAGCCGCTGGTTGGAACAGCTTCAGGGAAATATTCTCCATCTGCCCCGTAACTTCAAGAGTTATTATGTCTTACTGATAATCAGAGACAGAAGCTAAATTTGTGCATTGACAGTCAACCATCCTCTCTTTCCCCTATCTCCTGCAAATGCAATACTCCTTTTTCACCTATCTAATAAAAGAAGCTTTTCCTCATTTGGCTAAAATCGATACAGCTTTGACACAACATGTTGATTTGCTTTTCCTAATCATGCATATTTGTTTTTGAGGTTATGGCAGAGCTTAGGAAGTATTTTTCTCCCGGTACTTTGAAAAACAAACTTTCTTTTATTTCCAGCTTTAGGAGCAACCAAGTCTAAATCCATGCTAATGTGTAACATCAAGTAAATTCTAACAACTCCTTAGAAGTAGTACTAACATTACCAATTACTTTCTTGTTCTGTTTAGCATGATGCAAATTGATACAGACCAATGAAAGCAGATTCTATTTCCTGTGCAAAGGAGTTAGAAGGCACACCAAAAATTAGTAATATAACCAACTTGAACTATCTGATTCTTTGTGTATACAAAATATTTTAAGATTCATAAAGTGTTCATCTGTTTCTTAGGTTTAGTGAGAAAGTGAACCTGTCTTTAGTGGAGCTTCATACTTCGACGGGGATAGATGGGAATTATGTCAAATCCAGTACACTAATCTCATTAACATCCAGATGAAGTTTCAGTGTTGTCTATAGTTACATAAAAGTTATACAGTTATAAAGTTAAAAAGAATTCAGAATTTCTTATTTCATATACATGAATATATTTGGACACACAGAAGGCGACCAATCTCTCCTTTCCTGTCTTCAAACAGAAGGAAAAAGAGCTTGAGAACTGACTTATTGCTCAGTCATCAAGTAATTGCTACCTCATTAAATCAATCAATCCCTAATTTTGCAGCCAGCCAGTCATACAGTACCCACTCAAGTTCATGGCTTACCATGATAATGAAAAATCATTTAGAAGTCTACCCCACATATTTTAAATTAAAGGACAGCATAATTAACACAACATGTCACAGCACTTCTCAGCGGCCTTTCACAGGAATGGAGCACAATTTTCAGCTTTAAGTACATTCAGATCAAAACATTCAAAAGCTTTCTAACAACCTCCTTTGTGCTTTAAAGAAACACGTGAATAACATCACTGAGGGCTAAGCCTGTCTCACTATCATGGCCCTGTGTGACAGGTACCTCAGCAGCTATTTCCCTAGAGGAACTGAAAAAAGGTCTTCCTATCTCTTTCAATGAACACTTGAACTGCTCCCCCTTGAGCAGTCAACATACTGATCTTCATGCTAGCTCCTTTATACGTATAGCTATTATGGTTGTCCACTGAAACCTTTGCTCACCTCCCATTGCTACTAGCCAACTCCAGCTTCTACTGACAGAGAGAAAAGGAAAGTAGGCATCCAGGGCTTGCTCATCTGCTATTGCCTGGGCTTGTACAGAGGTGAGGAAAGCCCTGATAATTTTCCATCTCTGTGTCTATCCCAGTGTAAAGACTGTTAGGATAGGATAGCATTAAACTTCCTCCAGAGGCTAAGGGCCAATATACATCAAAGCTATCACAGTAAGTAAAAATACCATCTGGACTCATACTCAGAGGTATGGAGTGATCAGCAAACATACACAGCTAGAGAGAAAGCTCTTCCCAAATATATAATCAGATTTTTGCATTGCTCCTCCTGGGTTCAGAAATGCTTGATAAGATTTATAAAAGTAAATGCATCAGGGAAAGAGAACATACAGGTTCAACAGCATCTGGTCATGAGTCAGGTCAGAGAGATATGGACACTTGCTTGTGATCTCAGGGTAGGTAATGCCCATAGCTCTTGACTATGCCTCCAGAAGCTATCATTTATAAAACCTATTTAACCACCACCAGAACAGAAAGAAAACAGAAAGAAATTCACTACAGTATCCCACAATATCCACAGTTCCACCAGCAAGTAAATAGGATTTATGTTACAGTCACACTTGAATTATTGGTGTATGGCCAATAAAAACAAAAATATGAAGCCCTACTGAAGAGCAGTTTGAATTTGACAGCATTTCTGAAGCATCTGGGGAAATCTGCTGTCTATGAATGCTGCATAAATTCTACCGTTGTTTTCTACACTACTGCAAAAGGAGAACTTCCAAGTTTTGTTCACAGCAGGAAATGCCTTCAGCCTATTTCTACCCACAACCAATAATTCTTAAGTTAATATCTGGTGGGCCCCTCCAAGCATTTCAAAATAGTATGTGTTCTGCAGTGATCTGGTAAAAACTGTATGACCTACAAAAATTGGTAGCATGAGTTGTGACATCTCACAGTGATGTTTTCTCATATCAGTTTTGTTTACTACATCAGAGATGCAATCTGTGATTTAAAAAAGAATAAATAGCATACAGTGATTAAAAGAGATGTTTCTCTTTTTTATGCATTTTTCCTTTCTTTACAGAAGAAAAAAAATCATACTCAGATTTCTGCTACCCTGTTGTTACTCCATCCTTCCTCAGAGCCCTCAGCCATAAAGTGCTGATTTTATTCAATACTCAGAACACAAAAATGGGATTTTCCATTGCACTTATCACATTAAACTTGCTTCCCATTCATAAGAAAGTTTTGTCCTGTTTATCATATTATTAAACAACACCAGACTTAAAATACCCCATTATTGACAAACTTTTTAGCTGCTATAAGACTAAAAGGGGTGCTTATACAGACAACATCAGACCATAAGTCCAGACATTGTGATAGAAGTTAATTTCTTGTTAGTAGCTAATAAGGGGTATCCATGAAGAAATATGGAAAACAAGGGTTATGTAGCATGTTTATGTATTCAAACTGATACCAGGATCCACACAAATGGCAATGAAAGTTGTACTGCTCATCTCATTTTGATCTTATCCACCAACCTCAATCTGGGCTATTTCCATTACTTACTACTTACTAGAATTTGAAGTGAGTTAATGGCTGTGACAATTTATGCTATCTGAGGATTTGTTTCTGAAGTTCTAGCCACATCTCATTTAAGATTTTAAAATACATGTCCTACCAAACAGATCTATTTGATATTACAAAAATTGTATTAGGAGACTAAAATAATCTGATTTCTACGGTGTTCGGCAGGTTTTTTAAGGAAAAGTTCATGCTGGAAAATACTTTTATTTATTAAAGCGCATTTTTTTCTATGAACTTTTTAAAGTTCAAAGAAATAGCAACACAGAAACCACAGAATAAACGACAGAGCATTACAATCTTGTTTGATGTACAGCAGAGTTGTGATGATGCGAAAAATGAATTTTCAAGCTACTGCCCTGTGATGGGTTGAGGCAGCCCCCTCCCCACCACGGGCAAAAATAACAACTCAGACAAACGGATTGCAAAAGTGATGGAAAGTTTAAGAAAAAAAGCAGTGAATCTTTATAGAAAGCCAGAAGCAGAGTGACAAAAGAAATCCCAAAACAGTCCCAGGAAGATCCCATCCCCACCTGGGGGTACATCCAAGACCCCCAGGGCTCCTTCTTCCCCTCCCCACTGCTAGGCTAGTCTCAGCTGGCCAGATCTGAGACTGCACATCCCCCTGTGGCCTTGGGCCTAGCCAGGCCCATGGCCGGGAGACAACATCTCCCCCATTACCGGGTGACGGCGAGGAAGAAAGAGGAGGTGCTTAGGCCTCGCACTGGATCTTATAGTGGTGCAGAGAATTATGGTAGAAATACCCAATTTCCTGTGTCCACCCACTGGGCTGGACCTCTGGACACAGGAAGCAGGGGGCACCCAGCCCAAACTGCAACATGCCCTATTCTTTACATTTTAACATTAGCTTCAGGATTATGCACTTCAGAAGCAGACAATACACACTCAGTTAGAAAGAGATTACCTTAAGTCTTCTTTATGAAAAAACAGGGAGAAGTAGGAACCTTAAGCTCACAACTATGGCTGTTTCAACTGTGCATACTCCATTTGTATTTCACTGCATGGATGCTGAGAGCCTTGCTTCCATTTGAAAGGTCAGAGATTTGATTAGCTTTTTTTTTTTTTTTTTTTTTATAGACTGTGTTCTTGCTTCTGCCTATTTGATCACAGTACTTTTTAAATGTTCACTAAACAAACCTGGGGTTATATTTTTCACATTCCACTCTTTGGAAAAGGAAAAAAGAAATAATCTTCTTTCAAATCAAGTCATTGCAAGTCAAAATACAAAAGTACAATTTCTTGGTGTGTCTGCTCTATCCTTATTTGTTCTGTTTTTGAGTGACTGAGTATTTGATTCAGCTCAGGCAGCCACCACTCCCAGTTCCTGAGCCTCAGCCAGGTCTCTCAGGCCCATTCACAATTCCAGCACTAACTTTCCATAATTATTTTATTTCCTTAATCTTCTCAATGGCTGGTTCAGCCCCAGGTGGGCCTCATTCCTCTCCAAGTTCAATAAGACAGTCTCTTACTCCCTCTGCTCTCCTGTCTCCTCCAATTTTGATTTTTGCTGGCAGCCTCACAGTATCTCCTCTTCTCTCTCTTTTACATACACAAACACACACACAATAGAATGGGAAATACCACAACTGTTTGGAGAGAAACAATGGCAAATCACCATTTTCCACATATAGAAGTGAAGGGAATGATCCGAATGGATGGTAAAAAATGCCAGAGAGTATGTGGGAGAAAGGAAGACCACAAAACTTTAATAAAGAAGTTGGACTGAAAAGCCAGAAGACTTTTGTTAAAAACGTAGGAAAAACAGTTTAAAAAACATTAATAATATATATATGGTAAGACACATTGAAGATGAACAGAAAATGTAAAAACAGAAAAAAAGACAAAACAGTAAGCCTCAAATAACCTAAACCTGAAATTTCTACCTATCTGCCAAAAATATCTACCTCTAGCAATGCTTAAAATATGCACAAAACCCCACCATGTTTAACCTTATCCTCTCAATCTTAGTTTATCACCCAGTATTCCTGAAGTGGAAAACAAATGCTGGGGCCTTCCCCCAGCTTTTTCCACACAAACTTAACATGAACGCAATAGATGTGATTACACAAGTGTAATGCTGCATGCTACATCCTGGCGTAGCATCTAACTGTAGCCTACAGAGACTGAGTCTGGCGACTGTAGCTTAGTAAACTATTTAAATCTATGGCTGACTTAAAGCTATGACTATGTCTAACCTGTGGAATCCAGGCGTACTTCCCAGCTCCTACAGCCATGTGTGTCTGTGTGTGTGTGTGCATGTGTGTGTGCCCCAGCTGCACCCTGGTTCTACAATAACTCCCTTCCACCCTCCGCCCCCACACCTCAGTTTCCGGCCCAGCCAGGTCCCCCCTGGATGATCAGGGACATGGCTGTGGCGCACACCCCACAGTTTAGACAGAGCCTCTGGGATCCATCGAGTGTTACATTTGCAGCAGCCTGAAGGAGAGTTTTGACTCAAGGTAATTACTTTGTGAGCTGAACCTCATACAAGTATTATCCACTAATAGTTTTTCTGTGAAAGAGCAAATCTTTTCTCACTCTCAAAAGCAGATGTAAATTCAGCTGTTTTTTTAAAGAAATCACTTTAACAACTTGTGCCATACTTAGGCAAAGGAATACAGCATGTAGCAGAGCCAGCCTGGTAACAAAGGACACACTGATTTGGTAAAAGCAACCAGAACATTCACATGGCCATAGCACCATGCACTGCACTGGAAGTGTACTCCTAGGTGTCAGTAGTTCATGCTTGGCCATCTGTATTTTGTCAACAATAGCAATTCACTTTTTAATGAATGTTTAAAGTCTCAATTCCCCCAGGAAAAACAGCTATAGAGAACATCAACTATTGCTGAAAGAACAGGGATTCTAGGAATAAACAGAATATTGTGGAATGACAAACGGGAACCAGTGACCTCATTATTCTGGAAAATGTCTCCTTTTGAACCACAAGGAACTCTGACAATTGCAAAGGTTTAGTCTTGAACAATGGAGTTTCACAGAGATAGAGTGAAAGCAAAACTGAGCCCCCTGTGTACTTAGGGCAGATCTTTATTATGTGCCATATATTATCATGTTATGTTGTGTTTTGCTTTATTGTTGTTGCATCTTTATTAAAGGTGGGCCTGAAATAAAACCCAGATGTAAACATACCTGCATTTCCAAAGCACTTGGCTTCAGCTAAGAACACAGCAGCTGAAAGTCATCCTCAGCACGTTCAGTTCTAGAAGGTTTATATTCTTCTCCTCTTAAAACAAAAAACAAGGAAAACATTTAAAATAGCACATAAAATCTCGCTGTTGTAAAACAATTATGTACTATGTTGTTTGCTTCAGTTTAAAGGAATCTGGTCATGCAGGTATGTGGAATGGCTGACTTTAAAGAGAAACTAAGTAAGATAGCAATTTTGCTCTCTACTCTGCAGAATACTGAGAACACGAGACACATTCTTGTCCTAAAGTCAAGGGATTTCCTTTGTTTAGGCTTACTAGAGAATTAGACTGGTGTCTTGCAGTCAGACACTGAGGTCTGTACTGGATTACTGAGTTGTAGGACACAAAACCATATAAAGCAAGAGATGTCATTATTCCAATGACAGTAGAGGAGAAAAATACCCACTGCTGACAGGCCTACTCACTCACAAGTCCATTGGTGTCAACATACATATCAGTAGAGACAGAATAGCTTAGGAAAGAGTTTCTCCATCTGGTTAAAAGGGAAGTGTAAGAGTTAAAGGGGAGCAAAACACTCTGTGTCAGTACTTGCCCTACTGAAGAACAGCAGACACATACTGGAACTGAAGGATACCATATATAAAGAAGCAAGTACACATGTACTATTTAAGCCCTGTGCCCCAGCTGCAAAACATTATTTGAAGCTATAAGGTTATAACAGTTGCACAGCTGTGGGAAGGTGAGGGTCATCCATTTTACGTACATATTCAAATGAAGAATGCAGGGCTGCTGGTAGAGGGCAACAGCAATGATATGGCCTCAAAGGTAAAAACACACATAAAGAAAATTAAAAATAAATATAGTTTTTTATTTTCTCTTTTGGAGATAGATGTGAACACTTTTACTCCTCTCTTAGTTGCACATGGTTAGGCCTGAAGATGGAAAATTATTAATAACCTGCACACTTAAAAGTACAGACACACAGAAAATTCAGGAACCTAAGTAAAGAAAAATCATCTCAAAAGGCCTGATTTACAGCTAAAGTGTCCTAAATGCTTTCTTTTTCAATATTCCAATGTATTTCTTGAATCACACTGTTGATGCTAGAGCTGCCCTGGTTAGACTTTTCTTAAGCCTCATCTGGATCTGGAAACTAGATGTTTTCCACATACGAACATGCTTGCACAGCAAGCTCTTAATGAACTAGTCTGGGTACCAGGAGCTCATAATTTATCACCCCACTGACTAATTTATCCTCTTTTGATCTGTCTTCATAACCTTCCACTATGTCAAAACCAGAATTGCTGAGGTTGGAAGGGCCCTCTGAAGATCATTTACTATGAAACAACTCAAAGCAAGGTCAGCTAGAGTAGGTTGCTCAGGATCATGTTCAGGTGCACTTTGAAATATCTCCAAATATAGACATTCCACAAACTTTCTGGGCATCCTGTTCTAGTGTTTGACTACTCTGACAGTGGATTTTTTTCTTATGTATAAGAAGAATTTCTTCTGTTCCAGTGTATTGATTTCTTCTTTTTCTGCTGGGACTCAGGCTCAGCAAGCTCAGGGTGTGCTATATGCATAACTTCCAAACCCTTGTCTGCACCAGGACACTACATTTTTTGTAGCTCCTGATCTGTGGGCAGAGCAGAAGCCATTTGCCTGATTTTAGAAATCAGAAGCTTGGAACCTACACCATCATACAGGTCTCTGACACCACTGAATCTGCTTGCCACTGCCTTTGTACAGTTGGAGTTCAGGCTCTTACAGGAAAATATCTCATCAAACTCCTTTTCTTGTCTCTGATGCTACATAGTCTGTAGATCTCCTCCTGCAGCTCTTTTGCTTGCTAATCCATCCTTTATCAGTACACAGCTCCTGCAGCCAAGGACACCAGGTCCCCCAGCTCCACTGTCAATGGACCTGCAGAGCTGCATCTTCCCTTGGAAGCTCAGGTTGAAATGATGCCTAAGGAAGTTCCTTTAGTTGCTGCCCCATGAAAGGTCACCACTGCTGCTGAGCTTCCCTACAACATCCTCAACAGAGTTTCTGACCCGATGCTGTGCACTCTTCCACCTGAACTGGCACAGACTGTTGCATGTCAATATCTTTATTGATGACCTGGACAAGGGGATTGAGTCCATTATCAGTAAGTTTGCAGATGACACCAAGTTAGGAGCAGGTGTTGATCTGTTGGAGGGTAGGAAGGCCCTGCAGAGTAACCTTGACAGGCTGGATGGGTGGGCAGAGGACAATGGCATGAGATTTAACAAGACTAAGTGCAGGGTTCTACACTTTGGCCACAACCCCAAGCAGTGCTATAGGCAGGGGTCAGAGTGGCTGGAGAGCAGCCAGGCAGAAAGGGACCTGGGGGTGCTGGTTGACAGTAGGCTGAACATGAGACAGCAGTGTGCCCAGGTGGCCAGGAGAGACAATGGCATCCTGGCCTGTATCAGGAATAGTGTGGCCAGCAGGATCAGGGAGGTTATTCTTCCCCTGTACTCAGCACTGGTTAGGCCACACCTTGAGTACTGTGTCCACTTCTGAGCCCCTCAATTCAAGAGAGATGTTGAGGTACTGGAATGTGTCCAGGGAAGGGCAACGAAACTGGTGAGGGGTCTGGAACACAAGCCCTATGACAAGAGGCTGAGGGATCTGGGGTTGTTTAGCCTAGAGAAGAGGTCTCAGGGAAGACCTCATTTATCTCTACAACTACCTGAACAGAGTTTGTAGCCATGTGGGGGTTGGTCTGTTCTCCCAGGCAACCAGCAACAGAACGAGGGGACACAGTCTCAAGTTGTGCCAGGGGAGGTTCAGGCTGGATGTTAGGAAGAAGTTCCTCACAGAGAGAGTGACTGGCCATTGGAATGGGCTGTCCAGGGAGGTGGTGGAATCACCATCCCTGGCGATCTTCAAGGAAAGACTGGATGAGACACTTAGTGCCATGGTCTCATTGATTGGGTGGGTGGGTGGGTGGGGGGAGCAGTGATAGGTTGGACTGGATTATCTTGGATATCTCTTCCAACCTGGCTGATTCTATGATTCTATAATACTGTGTTCTGGTTTCCTCTGTAAGCTGCACTATGTCACACATCTGTGTCACTCAGACATGTCCCAAGGGCACAACTCAGCTGGTTCTTTTAGTAAAAGACCAGCAAGACACGTCTCCCTAAAAATACAGTCTTTGACAATGCTAACAGAAACATAGGAGAAGTCATTCTTCTCCCTGGGATTTGACATGGTTTGCTCCATATTAGTACCATGTTTTAAAATGAAGATAGTGCTAGCCTCTATTTTTACTCTGGAGTAGCTCAAAAGACTCAAGACTGCTTCTATCATTGAAAACAGTTTAAAGGCATCATCCAGCCTTCAAGAAATGGGTACTACCTGTTCACTTGCTCTAGCCAGTTTGCTGTTTTTCTTTTTACTTTAGGCAATTCCTTGGTCAGCTGGTTAACTATTCAAGATCATGGTTTGAAGCACATGTTGAGAATCTAGATACTTAGGAGGTTATATAGTCTCATATAGAATAGAAGAAATATAATTACCATTTTAAACTATTGACATTTCAGGAATTTAGATCCAAAAGGAAAAGTCTCTAAAGGATGTCCCTAAAGACAATTAATGGTATGAGTTCCAAGTCCTTAACTCTCCAAGGACTAGACATTCACGTGCTCAACACATTAATGCAAGTTCATTGTGGTGCCAAATGAATATGAGTTAGGAATCTAGCTCCTGGCATTGAATTCCAAATTTGTCAGCACTCTGCATGAATTGAATTCTATATAGCTCTCATTCCTATTTCAGTGAAGGTAGCAATTCCATAACTATTAGTTGCAGAGCAGAGAGATTTCACACCTCTGAGAAGCAAATTTTTCTTGTAATTATGGTAAACTGAGAAGAGAAAATTGAACACTACCATCATCAGGTATTCTGCAAAGTGTATAGGGGCATTGCCCAGTTGTGCAAGGGTGGAGCCAGGAAGGCCAAGGCATGGATGGAGCTGAATTTGGCAAGGGATGAAAAGAACAAGCAAGACTTCTAGAGGTATGTCATCCAGATAAGGATGGTCAAAGAAAGTGTAAGGTCTAACCCTAGGTAAAGTCAAGTGGAACTAGAGATTCCTTAATCTACTGTAGGGTTGAATGACTGCTGTAAGGTCATTAAAATAGGCAAGATGCCAGAAGTCCTTAAAGGAAAGAGTCACAAGAGTGTAGACTCGAGAAGAAATATGGGACACTGACCTGAGTGCCAAAACCAATTCAGATACTCAAGCTAAAAATGTTACTAGTTGTTTATACCATTTTCTTAGGAAACAGGATTTTGTGCACACTTTTACAAATAAGCAGATTTGTACCAAAACAAGTGTTGTACCTGACTTCTACAACATGAGACAATTCTGCAGGGCACAGACAATGAGAACCCAAGATGGCAGAAATCAGATGTTTTGGCAATTGACAAACACACATATTTTGTGGAATTTGAAAACCTGAAGATACCTATTCAGCTCACCAGCTGTCACTCCAGAAGGACACCTTTTCCTTATCTGCCAGCCCCATACAGTTGTTCCAGGTAGCCTGCTGTGTATCAAATAATAATCATCTATTTTAGGCAAGTAAACTGAACCCAAGTTGTTCAGACTGAATGTAAAATTAGTGTAAACTTATCCCACTTGTCATTGCACAGGTTAGAGACGGTGGTTTGCAGTCCCATGTTATATTTCTCACCTTACCCTCCTCACCCCTTATGCTTCACCTTTTCTGAAACTAGAGACCAAACCTTGCTGCAGTTAATATTTAAATCTTTATTCACCAAGAAATGCTCCACAGCAGCCTGAGGTTAAATCATGCATGTTTGATATGGTGCAGAAAAGAGACTGTACTGGAATTGTTTCTGATAAATTTCAATGAAAGAGAAAGGTGTGGAATAGTTGCTATATGAAAGGTTGGGCACATCAGGACTACTCTGCTTGATGAACAGACTACAGAAGTAGTAATAAAGGTCTATAAAATATTGAATGGCAAGAAAATAGATAGAAATGATGACTTGTGAATTCTTCCTATGCAAGAACTACAGATTATCAAATAGAAGTGGTGGGTGGCAAGCCAAAAGTAGATATTCTTCATGCAAAACACTTTATGCAAGGCACATGCAAGCTCTGTGCATCCTTCTTAGCAGGTGTTGCAGGTGTCAGAATTTTTTATTGTGTGAAAAGCAATTAGAAATATTCATGGAAAAAATTACCAAGGACTCTTAATTACAGAGTGAAATGGCATGTGATTGACTCCAGTTTGCATTAGGACAGAAAATCTCAGTATACGCTTGGCCTTAAGCAGATGCAGTCCTCAAGCATGTACTGACTATGGTCCCACAGGCTGTTGGGCCAGAGAGGTCTTTGGTCTGTCTAATGTGGCCATTCTTACATTCCTAAAGGAATGTGGCCATTCCTTATATTCCTATTCCTCTTATTCATTCCCTTACCTGAATGAAGTAGAGCTGCACTTTGCAACGAGGCTGCTTCCAGAGAAAGAATCAGAAGCTAACATAATGGCTCTGTGATTTTGAGCAGAAACACCACCCTGCAGTTCCAAAACTCCTTCTGAAATTCATTCATATATTCCCAGCATTATCTGATGAAAAGAACAATAAAAAAGAACACTTTGTTTAAAAAGTCCTAACCAGCTCTCTGCTATCCAAACCAAAACTCCACACTTTCCTGATGTTTCCTTGCCAGAACCACAAAAGACATTGGCACATTCTATAGGCTCAGGCACCAGTAAAATCCAATACATATCTGAAGAAGACTGATTGCCTGTCCTTACTGCAACAATTTTTAAGGCCCAGTGCTCCACAGGGGAGAGATGCACGACAGCCAGGAAAGACATTGTGAAAACAGACTGTGAATGTATAAATCACCAGTGCAATTCAGACATGGAAGCTAAGAAGAGGACTCCTATTTGGAAGATTAACTACACTGTATATGCTAAGGCAGAGCAAGCAAATCTTTTGATATATAAAAAATGCAGAATACAGCACAGACAAGAAAAGAATCATCCTGCCCCCAGTGAAAACATTGGCTTTACTGAGCCAGGAACTGGAAAGGGTTATTTTTCCATTGTGCTGAAACATAACCTCCAGACCATAGCTGGGAGGAGGACTGGGGCACTTGCCTACAATGATTCAATCCAGTATGGAAAAAAATATATATTCTTACAAGGACTTTTTAACACCAAAGAATTTGTCTATTTTAATAAGCCCATAGATCCTAGGTGTCTGGTGATTCCTTGTCATAAATCAGGAGCTTGTTAAAAAGAAAGAAAGTATGAAAAGAAGGCAAAGATTCTGGCAGGAGTCTTGAGAAAACAACTGAAAAGGATTTTTGAAGTTTCATTCATTTTGGTTCAATATGTACAAAGGCCACAGCTCTAAGCACTAGTAGTTTTGAAGTCTGCCAGCTAAGGACCTAAAAGCTCCCAAATTTACTGAATTTTAGGCCATGGATTCAGCTTTCCAGCTGCGTGTGGATATTGCTTGCTCAGAACGACGCGCAAAGCTGTGGCTGTGTGAGGGAGGTACAGAAAGTCCTGCTACCTGACCAACAGGAAATTCAAAGCGCATCAATTGTAAGAGTCCAAAGAGCTGTTGAAAAGTAAGATAAGGTTCAGAAGGGGATTACTGTGTCCTAAATGTGATATTTTTATTGAGAGGGCAGTGCTTAAATTACATTTTTATGAGCCAGCGTGGCATACCATCACTTTTTCATTTTACTGTGAAGCTTGCAGGGACTTCTCTGGTTCACAGATGCAGAATGGATTAATTTTATCCTCTTCTGAATGAGACCTTCAGTCCCACTGTAGCTTCTAACTTGGAAGCAGTGTGCAAGGCTACTACAAAACTAAAATTATCACATCATCAGAGAGAGTAGAGGAGAAAGAGGAACAAAAATGGGTAAAATGCTAAACTTGATTCAGCAAAAGCATTTATGTGCATGCTAGCCTCAAGCATCCCTGTTTAGTGAAGCATTAAAGCATGGTCTTGGGCTTAATTGAAGTTAATGGGATTTACACAGGTCCTGAAGGTAATCACATACTTCATTGCTTCATTACATCTGAATGAAAATATTATAGGGCAAAGTTTATCCCCAGGGAATTCCATTGAAATACAGGGTGATACAAACTTATAAATCATTTAAAGGTATTTATTATTAAAATGCATGCACAAAAAAAGTGCTAAGAGGAGTGTGGGTTCTGAGACCTCAGAACAGTACTTTTTTCAACAAGATATCTGAGACATAAGACCTATTTAAATGTTGAATCAGAGGTTATTAGGGAGAAGCCAAGACCAATGCAGCTGAGATCAATATTAAATCCTGGAGAAAGGGATTTTCTAAAAGTATAGGGGGAGGGGAAGAAAAGTGGAGAACAAGTCCCTTAAGAATGTGACAAATGATGATGGGTTAGGCAATATAGTTCTGCTTCCAAAAGCTGGGCTTAATCCTCACTCAGGAGTAGACATTGTGCCACATATTTAATCTATCCCTTAGAGAGAGTCAAAAGGATCAAAAGCATCACACAGATACTTAAAGGGAAAGGTCATATTCCCATTGAGGACTAATGACTATATCCGTTCCTGCAAGCATGGGGATTTCTGGTGAGGGAACTAAAACTGCAATGTTTCCAGCATTAACTCTGGCTGTAGGGTGTCTGCTGTCACATCAGCTTCTTGAACCCTTCCCCTTGACTCCAAACTACCCTCACGCTGTGAGCTTGTAGCTCCCCATGTTTCTCCTACAGCTTTTCCGTACCTTTCAGCAGAGGGATTTCTTTAACAAAACTGAACTCTGTGATCAGATCACCCAAAGCCACTGCAATGTCTCAAAACTACCAAAGCCTTTGTGGTCACAGAAGAATTGTAGAGAGCTGCTATAATTTAAGAGCAGGGATTTTTTTTTTCCACTGTAGTGGTTCAATGTGTGTTGTGCGCACACATGTGCTTCAGCACAGATGGAGATTCAAATGAATATCAGACCCTTTGGTGTGAGTTCAAATTTCCTGAAGGTGTTGGAATGTCTGTAAAACATCAGATGCCCTTTTGGTTGTTTTTTTATAAATACATTTTAATTCTCTGCTGATTTGACATTTAACTTTATTTAGGGAAAATAGAGGTGGGTTGGAGAATGACAATATATTGAAAAAAGTTATTGTGGGGGGAAAAGAAATAAAAAGAGCAGAGAAAGGGAAGGAGACTTGTGTGTCCCTGGCAGCTACCTGCCTTTCCTACACAAAGCCACCTATGATTCCTCTGCAACCACACACAAACCAGGTTTTCTTTGTGCTCTGTCCAGAAAGGAAGTTCAAAATATGTATATCTGCTCCAAAACTATTAATCTCTTTTACAAGATTATTGAGGGCAGTAGAGAACTATTGTCATCTTTCCTAAAATAAATTTTCCCTGAAGCTTCAGGAACTCTTTAAAAGTAAGGTTTAAGAGATTCCTCCTTTTTTTTTTTTTTTTCTATATTAACACATTTACCTTCTAAAAAATTAGTTGCATTATGACTGATTTCCTTTTGTATTAATTATAGTTATTGATCTGTTTTTTCAGGAGGAACAAAAAAAGTAAAATCTTTCCCAGCCTACTTCATTCAGAGCACTGTGTGGCTGGCTTTAGTTTCAGCTTGCTACTGTCAGCCCAGACCCACACCCCTGGACAGGTAGTACATCCTCAAAAGCTGAAGAATGAGTTGCACGAAAGACTTTCTAGATGGTCAGTAAGACAAAACAAACAAACAACCACCCACCCCACAATTTCTGAACCTTTAGATTTTCCAAAATGGTTTCAACTGCATATTGAAAGTACCATAAGGCAAAACAGCAACAAAAATCAGAGTCAGGCCTCTGAACAAATGTCATCGCTGCTCAGACTTCAGTGAGGGTGTTAATTATTATCACAAAGTGAGGAAACCACAGAATTGTTGGACCAAACACACGTTTCATGTGGAGAAAGTAGTAGAAACAAACCAAAAACATACATCATTTTCCACAGGGCACAAAGAAGATCCATCTATTTATTCAAGAAGCCTTAGGGATCCTTTTCCTGTAAAAACTATCTAACCTACTACAATACAACTTGCATCCCAAGGCTATCACAGACTGTAATTTATTAACTATTTCAGCTATGAGATTACAACTGGAATAATTCTGAGTGTCATTAAGGAGTTTGTTGAATAACAACTTTGTTATAACACCAACACCACAGAACCAGCCTTCTCCCATACATTCACATTTGTGGTTCTTTACAAAATTTCTAAATTAAAGATATGCAATTATTCCACCTATAGGATACAGGATATAACTCCAGTGAAGAGTGCACATGTTATAGCCTGTGTCTAGGCTGTGCACATGCTGAAAAACATGTACTTTTCAGTGCAACACAGCATGAAGAGCTGTGATGCATCCCAGAGAATGACAAACACCAGGGACTTCACATTAAGGCAGCAGGAAGGCCAGAGTAAGTAGTTTTTGAATAATCTGTCTAGAAGGTATCCTCTTTCCCCTTCAATCTCAAGGTAATTTGTTACCTGAAGCTGAATACCTAAAATGCATCTAATACAGGAACATTATCCAGCTGTTCCACAAGGATTTTATTTATGGACCAAGCTAGCAACAAAAACTACTTACAATGTTGAAAGCAAAACAGAAATTAGGCAGTTCACTGATGTGCACTCCGAGAATCTAGAAGGACCAGATCCTTTCAGGGTACGCATCCTTCACAGCGAGCAATTTTTAGAGCATCTCCTTACTATACAGTGATGTCACACATGATGAAAAAGATAAGCTGACAAACATAGGTTACGTTTCTACTACCACATTTCTTTGATTTAAAGCCACACTGCCAGATCTTATTTCTAGACTGCTAACTGCCAACATTTTATAGATACGCACAGCGGCTGCGCATTGGTTTCAACGGGCAAAATCTAAGTTGAGAAAAAGCAAGGAAAAAATCAGCAAGTGCCTTACAAAGGTGATAGAACAAATTTCACTAATTGAAACTTCAAGTGAACCTTACTGACCTCCTGGAAACTCTTAACAACAAAGTCCTAAACAGGTGTTCTGAATACAGCTAAAGCACTCTAGGTAAAGTGACTTTTAACTGAGGTTGTTCAACATTAGCAATTTGAGCCAATTTACCTAGTTTAACATGATTTACCAGGTTTAACATGATCTAGTTTATCAGCTGACCCAAAACAATTCCATTACTACATTTTCCTAACTGATCTACAAATTATTTTTTTAAATGTCTCATACTTTAAAATGTGTGGGGAAAGCCAATGCTGTACAAACCACACCTTTCCTTGAATTTATTGGCATCTTTTTAGAAAGTTTGTTTAAAAGAAAGTAACCCAAATATGTACTTTGCTATGAAATGTACTTTTCAAGTTCATTTTGCCAGAGAAAATACTCATTTTCCAGAATGACATATTTCATGTGCTACCAAAAAGGTCTAATTGTTACAGAAAGCTAGTTGCTCCTTTAGAAGAAAGAGGAACGATTTGACATGGTAGGTCTGGTGTCTCTCTGCAATATCAAATGAAGCCCTACATTTTCAAAGTGATCCATGGGAACTTAACCACGTGGTGCCCATTAAAGTCAGTGCCAGCTTTCATGGTTTATGAGGTCACCAGAAGTCCGTGATGGAATTACACCCCTCACCTGCATGGCTGATTCTCTTGTATCACGGAGTCTGAACCAATGTCTATAAAGTCAACAAAAATGTCTGCAGTCAGTTCAGTCAGGTTTGGATCAGATATTTCAACTGAAAAGAGAGAAATGAATTACTGAGCATTTGTTAGTTTAACAGCATGGAATGGGTCCTATGTTGATACATATTCCTGTATAGTAAAGGGGGAAATAATGTCTTCCTGTGGTCATGCTGGAGGAATCTGATGGAAAAGAGAAACACTGGGGAATATTCCTTGGAAAAACAAAAGGACATCCTGTGAGAATGCAATTACAAAGTAATTCTTTGAGCATAACTAACAGCTGTAATACAAAGTACCAAACAGCACCAAACAAAGCACACCACCGTACTTGAAGAATAAATATCCTGGGCTCTTTTCGCATATCACTTCTGGTTTCAGAATTTAGACATAATACTTTGATTCAGAAAGTCGGTGTTTGTCAAGCTGCATGATGATAATCAACATTAAAATATGGACCAGTGCCTACCTAATATAGCCAGGATTCCATCAGCAAAGTGTCCTAAGCTAGTTAGGAATTTAGGGAGCAATGTGCATGCACATACATATTAATACATGCATACCTTGCAAACAAAGGTCTAAGCGGGGGGAAAAAGCAGGCATGCTTTTTGTAGGAGATTTGCACACAGCAAGTAAATTGTATCTCTGAGAGAAGTAGCAAATTTGGAAGCATAACAGCAATAAAATGAGGATTATTATCTGGTGTTTCCATATGCACATGCTATCTGTGGTTTGGTCAGGTTTCTGTTACCCAGGGCTACATAATATATGACTGGGGTACCTGACCAGCCAAAAACACAGTGAGTGCAACATTTATACGGCTATACAGCGAGATCAGCTCAGACAGAGAGGGGAAAAAATGCTGATGGTCTCATATGGCATCTCTCTGAACTATAGGGCATATAGATGACAGAAATATAGCTGTACTGCTCCTGGATTCTGATGTCTTCATACTTACTGCCCTGTCTGTCCATAAGCTGGATAGAGTACCTATCAAGTAAGTGTGAATTAACCTTACAGGGAATGCAGCACTGAATCAAACGAATTTCTGTAGCAGCTGTGGAGCTGTGGCAAAGTTTCAGAGACTTTGAATGGCTGATCCCAGTGGTACCATGGCTTTTCATTTTCTAAGAAGGATTCTTTTAACACAAGCTGGAGTATATTTTCTTCTGTCTTTTGTTTTAGTCTCTGTTATTGCTATTCTTCAGAATGAAGGAAAAAAGAAAAAAGGCAGGAAAGTTCAGAGTGGGGCAACTTTTTCATTACAGAGGATTGACTCACCCAGTAAAGGACAAAGTTTACAGTAGGAATCCTGTGAAAGAAGTACTGTGTACGTATTCCCATATCCAAACCTTATGATATAGCCTGTAATATTTTACCTTTAGCAGCCAGACTGCTTTCCTTGCCTTTGTTTAAACGAGCATACAAAATACACACAGCTGGCCTGGGTTATTCCCCTTTCTCATCATCTCTTCACTCCTCTGACATCAAGCTCCAGCTAAATTTTACTGATAAAGACAACACTATGCATAAGGAAAAATATTAATTTTTTTACACTGTACAGCTGAGCAGGGCTAAATGCCTAATAAAAAGTTCCAGGCATCAACTTAAAAGGGGGAAAGGAATGGGCTGGTGCTGTGGGTGGAACTAGGAGGGGAGAGAGGCTGGCGTGGTGGGCTGTGCAGGGGGACTTGCCAGTCCGTGAGCTGCAGCCAGTGCCAGTCACACTACACAGCTTGAACAGCACTACTTCAGAAGTGCCTGTTTATTTCTGCAAAGTGCTAGATTTCCATCTGAGGGCATTTTGCATGAGCTGAGGCAAAAGCAATGGCTTTTTATAAACAACAGAGGTAAGTATGCCACATGGATTTTGCAAGCTACACAAATTAATTAGGAATTAGCAACCTCTCACCTCACACCTACACTCCAGTGCCCTGTTTCTGGGGGAGCATCCACAACCCTGGTGCCAAGGTTGGGGTATTACAGACATGAAAACACAACGCTCAGGCATGCAATATGATCTTAGAATGAAAAGCTTTAAATAAGTACTTTGAGGCCGTCACTTAAACTAACCCTTTTCACCCTCGCTTTCTGCAATGACACCCTGGCCATGACCACTCGTGTGCTCACCTGTGCAAAGTTCCTCTCTTCTTTCTTTAACTGGCAACATCATGCGAAGCCTCAACGTTTCTTCACCGCCGCTTAGGGAAGGCGCCTGCCATCACTCTCAGAAGCAGGTGTGCGTCAAGCCCTTCGGCCGGACACCCGTGACGAGGCAGCGCAGAAGGCAGAGCGCCGAGGCGAGCCTCAGGTTACCTCAGTGACCTCAGGTGTTCCCCGCCAGCAGCCGCTGCCCGCGCTGCGCCGCGCGACCGCTAGGGGAGCCGCGACTACGGCTGCGCGGACATTTGGCGGCGCGAGACACGTGGAGCCGGGTGCGCCGTGCGCACGAGCGCGGATGCGTGCGCGCGGCGGGGCGGGCCCGCGCTAGTGGCGCTATGGAGGGAAAATGGCTTCGGGGGAGAACCCAGCCCTCAGCCGGCACTTCCGGGCGAGGCGTGAAACCTACCATGGCCATTGCTGCGGCGATGAGCGTAACTAACAGCTGTTAAACAAAGTACCAAACAGCACCAAACAAAATTATTGCTCCTTCCCTGCTAAGCCTTTGTGCGGCGTTAAGGAGCGCTTGGGAGGAGTTCAGCAGAGAGCCAAAGATCAATGTCTTCGTAGCTCACAAGCAAAGGAAAAAGAGCTGAGGAAAGGCCTTTCCCCCTACTATTCTAAACCTGCATTACTTTCTGAAATGTATCCAACCTCTCAGTATTTTTAGGTGATTCGTACCTATGCTTCAAATAATTGACATGTAATGGTGCGTGGAAAGAGATTGATGCAGACCTTGAGATTAGGATCCCGGGGCTGTAAAATAATAAAATAGAAAAAACTACTTGGGGGGGGGGGAACCAAACAACCACAAACAAACAAAAAACCCAAACAAAACACCAACCAATGAACACCCAACCAAAACAAACAAACAAAACCCAAACAATCAAAAGCAAACCATAATTCCAAAAATTTCTATTTATTAGGAGATAAAGCAACTGATGCTGTAATGGTAGTATTTTGAACTCTTTGTCTCAAATAGTATATTGAGCTTTGATCCTTAGGACATCAACAGACGGGAAGCAGAGGACTGAATTAGGGTGAATTTAATAGTATCCAGAGATAGAATCATTAACTCTTATGGTGCCTATTAACAGCTAGGCTCTGAAGGAAAAGGATTTAGAAAAATATAACCAGGAAGGGAAAAGAGTAATTTCAGAATATTGTTAGGTATATAAGTTATTGGAGAGAAAATTATGACATCCTTCCTTATTATGAGTCATGAAATGAAGGCCAAGTTCATCTTCTTTATTATCCACCAAAGAGGATAACTGTTTGCAAATGGGCTGAAAGGTTATACGACAGTGCTTACTGTCACTGCTCATTTCTGGAGCTTTTATTCTCTTCTTGCATGACTGAACTTTCCAGTAAATTTACTCTTTTCACTATACATATATGAGTACATGGAATAACAAGCTTTTTCATGAGTCTTAAGATGCTCTAGTGTCTTTCCAGCCTTGTTCGTAAACTAGATCAAATCCTGTTTGCTTAACAAAGAGACTAGATCTCCACAGGCTGGCCTGCCTGAGGGTTTGGTACCATTATAATTCTTGGTATACCTCCAAGTGCCCACATCAGTTCATACTGCCTAGTGTAGCCTGTCTTCCTTGTTGTAACAACAACCTGAGCCCAGGCGGTCTATAAATGCAGCACCTTTGTGCATGTTCAGTGATACTAAGACCATTCTAGGAAGGATTCAAAGTAGATTCTTTTGTCCAAAAAACCATGGATGTGTCTGGGAAAGAGTGTGCTGACCACAGCACAATTGGGCTCGTGCAGATTCAAACCTGTGCTCAAAACACAGGGTGGCTGTACTTGTGTACCTTCACGTGTAATTGCTGTGTTAATCACTGGTGTGTTCTACAAATCCATCAAAGTGCCTAAAAAAACCATGCAAAACATACTGCATACCTATCAGAAATAAAATGGTTCCATAAATACTGAAGAGTGATTCTTTACATCAAAAGAAGCAGCACTTCATTTTTCAAAGGCTAAGATGTCAGCACACGTGACAGCGTCTCTCAAAGAGTAGAGCAGATAGGAACCCACTTCACTAAAGCTATGCAAAAACTCAGAGAGATGTACTTCACATGATTATGTATTACATACCAATGGGGAAAGGAAGGAAGGAAGAAGAAATCTCCCCAGCCTTCTGCAAATGCATACAATAGAAGGCATTGAAAAGCTCCTCAGTATTTTGCAGTACTGGACTGTAAATCAATGTAATCTGCATTTCTGCAGTAGCAGGAAACTTTCCAAATGATTGCTATAAATGGAGCACATGTTTTACATATAGGTTACTATTTTTGGCAGTCCATCAAACCCCTTTGATCCATAGACAGTGGGGTTTCATCCAGCCAGCAGGACAAGAATAAAAGGCCCATATTCTGCCTTGTGCCAAGATCCACTCATGAGGAGTTGGTTTGGAGCTGTTTTGGAGCTGGTTATGGTGACTCAACTCAGTGGCTGCTCCCTTCTCAGCCTGAGCCATAGCAGAACTTAGGCAAGCTTATGTAGTTCAAGTACCAGTCCCAGTTTGTTTT
Organism: Picus viridis; assembly: GCA_033816785.1. Taxonomy (NCBI): domain Eukaryota; kingdom Metazoa; phylum Chordata; class Aves; order Piciformes; family Picidae; genus Picus; species Picus viridis. The sequence goes on along the minus strand of CM066574.1, from coordinate 12,877,502 downwards.
AGACCCCAAGATGTACCTGTTAAGAACCAAGAGCACTCTATTCTGCTTCTGTGGGTCTCTCAGTTACTCCTTGTGCCAGCACAGGGAGAAGAACTGGGACTGTTTATACCGCCTTGAGCTGGCTGCAAGGCTCCCTACACAGGGAGCATCCCCCGGGGGCCAGTTAATCCAGAGCTCTGCAACACCTGCACAATACAAAGTGACGGAAACCAGCACAGTCTGGCCCGTATGTCCTCAAAATGGAAAAAAGGCAGATGAAAAAAAAAGCAACACACCAAGGCAGGGGAAACCAGGCAGCACAGGAGGATTAGACAGAAAAGACCAGAATGAAAATTTATAAAACGGAGCAGATCACTTCCTGACTGCAACAGAGCTAAACTTCAAAAAAATCTACTAAGCCCACAATGCTGCTGCCCAGGAGAGACTGTGTGAGTGTACTCCCTCTCCTCTGGTTCCTCATCAAAGATGATGTCAAGATTTGTGTCTCCCTGAGCAGTTCTGGGAGCTTAAACTGGGCCTCAGTCCATTACAGTCCCTGTACAGAAGAGAGAGCAGCAAAGCAAAGTGTTTTGCTGCATGTGGATAAAACGCTATTGGACACAAATGTCTGATACCCATGATTTTGTGGCTCTCCAAACTGCTTCTAACCATAGGGAGAATCCAGTGTTGACAAAGAGAATTACAAATATCTGATTTCCCCACTATATGTATATTTTAACTCTGAAATTCATTACACTCATAGCATATATATAAAATACATTTTCATTAGCCCGTCATCAAAGAACGCAAATCTTAAAACCCCTCTGCTGTTCTGAGTGACATATTTCAGGAATAACTACTCAGAAATAACTGCTGTAGATGTGTCTGGCTGCTGAACATGAAAGTATGGGTGCTGCTGACTGCCTGGCAGCTGGCCCAGCATTTAACCCTGCTGTTTTAAAATGTCGTAAAATAAGCACAATTTAATCTTTTGAAACCTTTTGGTCAGTGACTGTGATTTCCGCAAAAAATGACTTCAAAGGCAAGACAGGCACCTTTGTTGATGCCTTTTTAAGCAGTCATGAGTTCCAAATTATTTTGAAAAAGGGAAGCAGAAACCTCAAAGTGTGTAACACCTCCGCAGGATTAGATCCTGAAGCGATATGTAAACTGGGCTGTAAAAATCGATCCTCCACTAGAGATGTGGCTCAGAATGATATAATTAAAAGATAATGTCAACAGAAAAAGAATATTATCATGGCATAATGGGCTCCTCCTGACACATAAATGCCGCAGCAAAGCCCCTGTTTTAATGAAAAAATATCACTAAGAAGCCAAGTTATTTTATTTTCAAAGCAGGATGTGTTGAAAATGTTCTATTTCTGTTGCTGTATTTCTATTTTGCCAAATGTCTGACACAGAGTTAACACTTCCACCTTGCAGCGTTCATATAATGCACAGCATTCCTCTGTGCCTCAAATGAACCAAGCTTTACCTGTACAAAAAGCAGGGTACATCTCAAAGAGTTTTCCTTTCTGTTAAAAACTTGCAGTATTGAGATAAACAGAAGGGTTTTTTTGCAAACTCAGAAGTTGGGGGGAGTCTATAATCATTTGACATGTATTCCATTCAACTTCATTTAGGGAATGTGAACACTCCTAGTGTTTAGGGTTAGATTATTCAGGGCTTAGGAGACTATTTTTCACCCCAGTCAGAGTCTTAAATGCTTAGGATAGAAAAGATGCAATATGAAGATACCTTGATTAATTAAACACAGTTCCAATCTATATCAATTAACTCTTTTTACTTTCACCAAAAAAACACAACACCACCACCACTAAAAAACCCCCAAGCCCCCCAAAAAGAAGCCTGTCTTCTGTTCTTCTCAGATGGGTTTAGAAGAAATGCTTTTTGGCATTTCAGTATTAAAGCAGAGTGATATGAAGAGCATTTGATCCATCAGTGTATGCTAGGATGCTCTGCAAACGCCTACCAGATGTGGCCCTCAAAAGTCTGAGGCGTCTTCTGCTTAGTTCCTGGCTTTAGACCAGTCTGAGGAAGAACTAGTTGATGAGCTGCTCAGATCAGGATGATCTGGACAACTATTGTCACCTACAGAACTTTAAAATCAAAAAGGGAGGTGCCTTGCAAGACTAGGCGCCTCCAGGATTAGGCAGCAGCCAAGAATGGGTTTCTGCAGAGCACTTTTGGATACTGTTCCACCTATATCCTGCCTTAGGTGCCGAAGTCCATTACCAGAGCGAGCCAGAAAGGCTAGATTCTCATTGAAGTCAAGAGAAGGATTTACATTAACTTAAGTGGATTGGTTCAGGCCTTAAAATGAGAACCATGTGTACATCCTTATGAAGAATCTGGTCCCTTCTGTTTATTCATTGTGACTTCTTGCTATATTGAACCGTTTACATGCACTAATACACAAATAATACATCAAAAGATCTTTTGGAGAGTAGGAGAGTTGTGGACTTTCATGCCTATAGTCTGTGCTATTCCCATCAGTTCGGGAAGCAGAGCAGCCACCCTGGCTAACAGGCCGGGCAAGCCACATAGACCATTCAGGTCATACATAAGCTCTAATTGTATTGCTCATTTGGCTCGTCAATACTTTTCCATGGAGCCAAAGGAAAGGAGGGCATATGGAATAGAGAAGCAGGAAAACTAATGAATGAGAGAATATAACTTTCAGGGTTCTGGCAATGTTTTCACATCCATTTTTTGCTCAACTCCCCTGAGGTCACAAGAAGCAAATGGCATATTCATTTCCTTCCATCTGTGCTATTCTGAACAGCAAATGGGAACTAATATCTAAACTTTCCTAATAAGAAGGGGTGGGAGGAGAGCTGGGTAAGAATTAGCTACTGGCTAGCAATGCTGTGTAGGTTATGTGACTCTCAAAGTTATGTTCATTATAGATGTATTTTTCTTTTTCCTTTTCCTAGTTTGCAATGCACTTTCAATTAAAAATTTCCAAAAACTCCACTTCTAGCCAAATCCTACATATTCCACGTGAAGCAGACCTGTGCAGAGCCAGGCCAGTGCTGTCGCATTTTCCTCTCAAATACCTGCAATTCCTTGTAAACAAGGGGACGAGGTGGCTGCCCAGGAAGATCTGGTGGTGTCGGATGTGTGGCGATGGCCCCCTTCCCTGGGGAGACGATTCAGCTCCAGCTGCAGCTGCCGCCCTCCCCACCGCTGGCTCTGCAGGAGCGGGCAGCTGGCAGGGCCTCCCCGCCGCCGCGCCGCCCCGGCAGCTCACTCCCCCCGCCCTGGGCCGCAGAAACAAGAATTTAGTGACCTGGCGATGCAGCAAATAAATAAATGAATGGAGCTGGAGAGCTTGCTGGAGAGCTTTCTGGAGAGGGCTGCGGGCCGTGCTTCCCAGAGCGAAGGAGAGGAAAAGCGCTTCTGTAGGCGTCTGGCTGGCTGGGTTCCTGTCAGAATAATGATTTCAATGTTACGTGATTTCACCGAGCGGCACGCTGGGGCACCTTGGGTCTTGGTAGGCAATTTTTTACGGTTGTGAATGTAAATAAGTCTTTTATTCAAATTAACCCTCTATTATACAGAGAAAACACAAGCTGCAGAGGAAGCACTGCCGTGGGAATGCCAGATTGCATAGTGTTTATACAGTAGGGAGCAGGATGGGTCCTGCGCATCACATGGCCAGCACTAGCCAATATCTGCATTTAAAACTGGAGCTCAGGGACAGTAATTCTGCCACTGACCTGGGTAGCACAGCAGCTGTACACCTCAGGTTCCAGGATGTAAAATGGGCATCATCATGATCATGCCCTTACACAAGCCTCAGAAAAGACCCTCTCATGAAAGCACTGGACAGACAGAGGCAGGAATCAGATTTCTGCTCCAGGACAATGTTCACATTTCTGAGGGAAAAAAAGCCAATGTGAAAAATAAACAACTTGAAATCCATAAATATTTCTTTAACTAGATGTGTTCTCTTAAGCAGCATTGTACTTACCTCATCCTAAAAGATTTCATGTGAGAGACTATTTGGTTTGGGGTTTTTTTTTTATGCTCCACTTGGTTTGTTTTCCAAAATGCAAAGCAATTTCAAGCCAGAAGAGAAGGATGCTATTTTGTAAAGAGAATAGAAATGGAAAGTTTTGATCAATGAAAAAGACTTCCAGATTTTTCATGTACAAAAATGTATCCAAGCTCTTTTCTGGTGGGGGAGAAGTTTCGGTTTTAACCAATTGGCATGTTTATAAAGATACATTTCATTAAATGTTTTCCACCTAGCCTAGTCCAGTAGTACTACTTTCTACCCAGGTACTGCCAAACCTCTGCTGGACTCTCCTCTGATGCCCAGTGAGGTGAGGTCAGCATGGAGCTTCTGTTTTTTTCGTCTTGATGACTTTCTGCCAGTTCCCTGATGCCTAGGAAACAGCATTTTACCACTGTGGCAAAGCCTTCCAGAGTTTCAAATAAGTGGATGGGTTTTGTTGTTGTTGTTGGCTATTTTTTTCCATATTTTTTTCTGTATCTTAAAAAACATTTCCCCTTTATTTTCATGGTAAAAGGTATTTTCAATATTTTACAAGAAAATACTGAATATCCTTATTAGCTTTAGGCCATAAATGCCACAAAACAGATTTAAAAACTGGAATAAGCCCAACATAAATGCATACTATTGGTGGATGTAAGGGCATACAAAACAGGGCAGTAAAGTCACTATACAATATCAGGAAAGCCATTAAAAAAATCTGGAAAAGCATCAAGATGGCTGGCCTCTTTGTAGTTTCAGCACAAAAAAATTGGGCCTTACTTCTAAATATTTCCCCTAGTGGGAAATAACAGCTTGAAATAATCCCAGATGTATTCATTTGTGTAACATTTTTCTGCTTGCAACATATAGGCATGGAAAAATTATTGAAGGTTTCAATTCTGGACTTGTATTTTAAAAATGTCAAGCTTTTGAAAAATAGCATCATTTTTTCCTTAAAAGCTATTCATTTACCTGGAATGTTGGCCAGCAGGCATACATTATGGACTTGGTTTAGTTAAGATTGAAAAATTGCCCAAAGGCAAAAAAGAAGTAGGCAATTTTTGTGGCTCAGACCATATACCAACAGACCATATACCAACACAAAATGCAGCTGAGTTGATTCTTTTTTTTTTTTTCCTGGCATATAAAAGAATTTTGGAAGTATGGGATCTTAAAAATGATCAAAAGCTATCTCAGGTTTTTAAAAAGCTCAAGAGGTGTTTCTTTCCTGTTGTCTTCTTCACAGCCAAAATCTGTAGCCTGAGATATAGTTAGAAAGCTCTTGTTAAATGGCTACTGAAAACAATAAAAATAAAAGCAACCCAAGCCCATAAGTAGTATTTTTCCAAAGAAGAGCAGATGAAAGCATGTTTCTGTTTGCTCTACAAAACAAATAGTTTACTAAAATGTTCCAAATCTGAGTAGATATTAAAAAAAAAAAAAAAAAAAAAAAGGCAAGCAAATAAACAAAACCACCACCCAACCAAAACAACAAACACTCAAAGCTTCAGGAAGTCATCTTGCTAAAGGAATCAGTCTCCATTTGTATCATACAATGTAGACCATCATCTTGAAAAGCTATTTGTCAGGATAGTATTTACATCCCTGTATTTTCTGTGCCTCATTTTCTGTGCGTACAGTAAGAGTGGCTACAACTGATTTTAACAGGATTGACAGAGGACTGGACCAGGCTGCCCAGAAAGGTTGTGGAGACTGGAGACATTCAAACCCTACCTGGATGAGTTCCTGTGCAACCTGCTCTAGGTGAACCTGCATTGGCACGGGGTTTGGACTAAGTGATCTCCAAAGGTCCCTTCCAGCCCCCACCATTCTCTTGTTCTGTGACTTATCTGGAGGGAGGGTTTATCCCACTATATATATGAAGTTTCTTTTTGATGCAGAAAGACTTTAAAAAGAGTGGAAATTCAGGGAATTAAATTATTCCTCAATAGCCAAAGGTACAGATGTGGGAATGGGTATAGTGGTCAAACCAATGCATATCAACCCCATAGGGCTGAGAAAATCCTGTGCTCTGAAAGGAGCCAAGCTCATGTTGAACCAGACAGCTCCAAGGCCAGACAGGCTATTGATGTATCATTGCAGTGCTCTATGAAAGGTTAAGTGAACAAGGTTAAGCCATGTCAATATGATGCTGTGTGGCCAGAGCTCCACTGGTTTGGCATGAATGGATTTGCAGTCTTGCAGAGTTGTGCCAGCCAGCCTGGAGCCTGCCTGAGGAAGTCCTGTGAAACACATGTACAGCCGTAAGGAACATGATGATCTGAGGGCCATACACTCTACCTTGTTCCCATAGGAATCCTTACCAGAAAAAAAAATGAAGTATTTCCCTGCCAGAGAAAAATATCAAGTCCTTCAGTAAATATACCCACTGCATGGCTGGCAATGTCCGTCTGGCTGGGTTTTGCATGAAAGGTGGGCCTTCTTCTGGAGTGCAGACTGCTGCTACACATGCAGTCTTGCTCAAATGCAGACACAACCTGAGCTCAGCTCCTGGGTTTTTGGTACACTCTGCCCACACATGGTATTAGAACATGGTATGTGTGCTGAGGGAATGGTGGTGGGAAGTGCCATAAGTGAGGTATCCTCTCTCTTCCTCACTAGCTGCAATACCTCCTCAATGGCAGCAAAATGTGTTTCTTGGATACTTCACACAGCCCTCTCTATTGTCCTACTGGCAACAAATAGTGTCTCACTCATACCTCTCCTCACCCACAAGCTTCAAGAAGTATTTGAAACAGCTAGGCAGACAAAGTGGGAAGATCAAGTTTAGGGACAGGCTTTCTATACTCTCAATAGTGAATCCAGATTAAATGTGAAAGGAAGGACTTCTGACATTTCTTCTAAACACTTTTACTCAACCAAACTACAGTCCTCTGTCTCTCAAGAAGAAAAGGTGAAGAGGATCTGCTGATGTTTCCGTGCTACTGAGGTCTCTACCAGCATACCATGGGAGAAGAGGGGGGGGGGGGAAAGGAAAAAAGAAAAAAATAACAAAACAACCAAAATCACACTGAAAAATAGTCGGTCAACAAAATCAATCTCAAGCTGGTGAAGCTCTCAGAGAAGTCCTATTTGATGACGAGGAAGGCAGTCAGGGCCCCAACCTGAGACCTGTAAAAATGCTGGGTGCCCACAGCTCCCAGCTGCAGGTTGATAGCATATCTGCAGAGTCAGATCAATAAATATCTCATTGCATAATAAAGAGAGAGATGTTGTGTAAATATCATTGTTGTCACCCTGCAGAATAGTTGCAGATGTCTTGGCAGATTGGGGAAATCAGAAATGTGGCCTCTGGCTATATTCCAAGTATTGTTTTACATATATGAATAAGACCTAGAATAAGAGATACTCAAACTGCATGCAAGCAGTTTCTTTGTTTAGGAATGTCAGCTCATCACTAAAACTGGAATCACAAACAACAATTCCACCTGAAGAACAGATTTTTAATACAAGATCAAGGCAAATAACAGACTTGCCTTCCAATAATACAGCTGCCTTCATACACAACTGCACATAATGCAAACTAAAAAGATGAATGTGTCTTCCCATGAATAAATATTTACCTGCATGCTTAAATAAAAGAAAACATTGCTTTACATTAGTCTGGAAGACTGAACTGACACCACCTTGTGACACACCTTGTGACACCTGCCAGGTGGTATGAATGGTTGCACATCAATACTGAGGAAGCTATTTTTGTTAGTTGTAGTTCTGTTGAGTAGCCTGGTGTATGACCATGAAAGCCTGAAACAGAAAACTCTTAATTAGCCAGTGGGGTTTTTGGTTCATTTTTTTCTTTGTTCTGTTGCTATAGCTTGCTGTAAAGAAAATCACAGACAGGCATGCAGATTCAGATACTTCATTCAGAAATTACCAGAGTAAATCAAGTTATATATCAGACTCACCTCACTCTAATTTATAGTTCAGCTCAGCCCATTGAACTTGCAAGTAAAATTTATGGGGGAAGAGCAATAAATTAAATTGGGTAGAAACATAATTTTTGTCCTCCAGTTACTTGTACAGTTAGATGTAACACATAAAAAATGGAGTATAATACTAACTTGTTAATAAAATGTGCACAGCGCTGACATGTAAAAACACTTTTATAATTGGTTGGTCCACTCTGTTAGCCTTGTTGACAACACTAAATTTTCAAAACCCTACATTAGTAACATTGAGCTAACATTATAAATGCAGAAAGCTCATAAATGCATACAGCAGAAATTCATTTGGCCTTTGATTATTTTTTTTTTTTGGGGGGGGGGGTTGTGTCTTTAAAGTGAAAACTGTAAAATTACCACATAATAAAAGCCAGTACACTGAACACTAATTGCCCATTTATGAAAAGCTCTTTTCCTCCAATCATGTAGGTGTGAGGCATAAACTTCTTGGATTTTACGGAGCTGCGATTTATACTTTCAGTTCTGTTTCTCCCAGTTGCATTTCATCTTAAGCTTATAAAAGACGAACTGGATTTTATTAATCCGCATCAGCATTCATTGGACATTAAATCTACAAAGATCCCTACAGGGTTTTAATTGTGACTGAATTGCCAACAATAATTGGGCCTCCAACTAACCACGGAGAGCAGCCCACCCTTGCTGCTGGGCACAACTGCTAGCTCCAGCACCAGCCATGATAGCCCACTTTGTCAGCTGCCCAAAGGGAAGTTGTCAAGTCTGGGACCCTGCTGCTTTATTCCTATAACTATGTTTTAGAAACACCTCACAAGTGGAATTGTGGTTGCCTCATCCAGAAAATGTGGAAAGGATTAATGTGGCATGTAAAACAAATCACTCCTGAGCTCAGCTGAGAAAGTGGGTATTAAAAGCACTCCAGTCAAAAGAGCTTTAGTGAAAGGGTCAGGGTGATATACAGTCAGCACATGTTGGGCTGGTAAAGCTGCAGGGTGTTTGGAAATGGTAATGGTCCATGGGTGTAAATTCTTTCAAGACCTCTTAAAGGCACATGTGTTTCTTGAGCATGTTCTCCAAACAAGGACCTGTTATAGGTTAGATTCACTGAAGCTTTTAAACTTTATTGATTGGTTTGTGGTATTCCAGGTTTGCTTACTGGCTGAGGTTTGTTGTTGTTTTGGTTTTATTTTTTAAATGCTGTTGATAAACACAGAAAAAGGTCCTGGTTTAATCTAAATCTTAGAAATCTATAAACTATGTAGCTTTATTTCAGAATGTGTTACTTCTTTTCTTTATGCCAGCAATCACTGGCTTCACAAGAGTTAAGGGTCTACCAGCATTTCCTTTATGAATGCAGTCTGGTCACATCATCTTTAGTTTTGAGGTTAAAAAAGCCAGACCCTTAACTTTGACATAACATTCAGTGTGCTGTTATATATGTTTGTAACATTTGTAACATAATATTTCCTAAAGTTATTAAAAGATGGCTCATGACAACTTTTCTTGTAAAGCTGGGATAACTTACGGTGCTTTGTGAAAGCTTTATTTTACAAGTTGCACTATTCCTTGTTCTTTTTTTTTTTTTTCCATTAGGAGTTTCACTGTGATTTAACATCTGTGTGGTACATAGATGTACCATGTAGCCCCTTTCTACCCAAAGAATCACCAATACAACCTACCTTAAGGGAGGTTGTAGACAGGCGGAGGTTGGTCTCTTCTCCCAAGCAACCAGCACCAGAACAAGGGGACACAGTCTCAAGCTGCACCAGGGGAGGTTTAGGCTGAGGAGGTTAGGAAGAAGTTCTACACAGAGAGAGTGATTGCCCATTGGAATGGGCTGCCCGGGGAGGTGGTGGAGTCACCATCATTAGAGGTGTTCAGGAGGAGACTTGATGGGGTGCTTGGTTGCATGATTTAGTTGATTAGATGGGTTGGATGATAGGTTGGACGCGATGATCTTGAAGGTCTCTTCCAACCTGGTTTATTCTATTCTATTCAATACAAGACAGAATTATCCAGAAGGGGATTAAAAACAACAATTCACCTTGATGTCCATCAGAAATGTGAAGGTTCAGTAGTTCTGTAAATTAGGCCTTCTGTGCAAGGATCACTTCACTTACATTTGAAATGGAGCCATTTCTGAGAAGCATGTCAGGTGTTGAGCAGAACATGGCCACATCTTTACAGACTGAGTGGCTGAGAAGAGGCACTGGGGAAAAAAAAGAAAAACAAAAATTATCTAGTTCCTACAGTGCTTGCCATGCTAGAACTAAAATCACTAATAATCAGTTCCAACATGCACCATTCAGCTGAGAATGCATCCTTGCAGCAAGTGGCCTATGTTCAGTTCTAGAGACACTTGTCACAGTTGTGGCCCAAAATCCAATATTTTAGGATTTGGCTGATTTTTCAGTCTTGTTTCTGAATGTATTTGTTTTTCACAAAGCCACTGTCAATTGCTTCACGTGGTCAGTTAACCTATGTTCACTATAACAGACTTGAAAGCAGAAGCACAGATTGCAGTTACATGATATGGTAGGTGAAGACATTTGTTCTGAATGATTATATTTAATTGAAATCATACTTTAAAACACTGAGGAATTGTTTTCTCACAAACCCACAGGACTGTTATGAACATGGATCATGGTTAAATGATTAAAACCCTACTTAGTCAAGTTAAAACAAATAAATAAAACATGTGACCTCAGAAAAGTTTGGGTTCTATGGAGGTTCTGGTTCAGTGCCTCTGACTTTGGCTCCAGCTACAACCATGACTACAAATATTTTTTCACAAGCTTAAGCAATGACAGCATTTGTTACTTTTGCTTAGTGTGGCACTGGTGAAAGTCAAGATCAATCGTTCTCCTGCAACACTTCCACCACACAATGGAGTTCCATTAAGCAAAGGGAGGCAGTAGCTATGATGTCACTCTCTGGCATCTTTATGGAAATCAGAAAACTTTGGCAATACTGAACCTGAAAATTAGGTTTCCTGTCCTCTTCCCCTTCAGGAAGGTGAAATGTGACGTGCCTGTAACCTATCTTGAAACAGATGTCCTGTAGCTACTTAGGTAAACAGCTGAAGTAACCGGCCAAGACACATTTCAATGGTTTGCGAAGAGACACACAGTGTAACAAGACTGAAAAAAAAAGAAAGGTTACTAGCAGACATGGGTTGTTGTAATGTCATTGTTCCACACTGCAATAACGTGCAGGAAACTGCAGAACACTGCAATCTGTAAACCAAATTATTGGTGTTCTGCCCAAACATTTACAAACCCCAACACCTGCAAGGAGCAACCAAATAACCTGAACAGAAGCCTAGTCCTTCTGGGTTGGGGTTTTTTTACCATAAGAAAAAAAATTTAAATTTTGAATTTTAGGTTTAGGAAATGTTTTGCTTTAAGTTTGATAGGCTACAAGGCATGAAAAAAGGCTTTTTTTTTTTTTTTTTTTCTGAGAGTATAAAGTTGTTCTGTCAAACCAAGTAAACATTTCCTGTACTGAGGGAAAAAGACACTGCTTACCTGTTCTTTAGAGGCTCTTTTTATACATTATATTTTATTGCTCTCCTCTTGTTGTTTACTTTTTTTTTCAGTTGGTGAGGCTATAATACTTTGTATTTTAATTTAGTATAATTCTTGAAAAACTTAATTTCCCCTCCTGCAAGAAAATATCCACTAAAATACTCTAACTAGTAAGTAGATTTAATAGAACGCCACTCATTTCTATCCTGAAGATGATCTGTTTCTTATGCAGAACCAAAATTTAACTCTGCTGAGTCAGGAACCTGAGGGCCTTTGGGCAGTTGGGATTTATCAGACAGTTCACTCCCTAAGATTGTTTATTTGGACAAAAAAGGAGCCCAGTGCTGAGGGCTAATGATCTTTCTGTACAACTCCTTACTCAGCTGTTCCAGTTCTGATTCACCACCCTCAGCCCGCAGGAACCAGTTTAGAATAGAATAGAATAGAATAGAATAGAATAGAATAGAATAGAATAGAATAGAATAGAATAGAATAGAATAGAATAGAATTACCAAGGTTGGAAGATACCTTGAAGATCATCAAGTCCAACCTGTAACCATAACCTCACAACTAGACCATGGCACCAAGTGCCACATCCAGTCCCCTCCTGTACGCCTCCAGGGACGGAGACTCAACCACCTCCCGGGCAGCCCATTCCAATGACGAATCGCTCTCTCGGTGAAGAACTTTCTCCTCACCTCCAGCCTAAACTTCCCCTGGTGCAGCTTGAGACTGTGTCCCCTTGTTCTGGTGCTGGTTGCTAGGGAGAAGAGGCCAACCCCTTCCTGGCTACAACCACCCTTCAGGTAGTTGTAGAGAGCAATGAGGTCACCCCTGAGCCTCCTCTTCTCCAGGCTAAACAGCCCCAGCTCCCTCAGCCTCTCCTCATAGGGCTTGTGCTCAAGGCCTCTCACCAGCCTTGTTGCCCTTCTCTGGACACGTTCAAGTGTCTCAATGTCCTTCTTAAACTGAGGGGCCCAGAACTGGACACAGGACTCAAGGTGCGGCCTAACCAAAGCAGAGTACAGGGGCACAATGACCTCCCTGCTCCTGCTGGCCATACTATTCCTAATGCAGGCCAGGATGCGGTTGGCCCTCTTGGCTGCCTGGGCACACTGCTGGCTCATGTTCAGCTTCCCATCAACCAGCACCCCCAGGTCCCTCTCTGCCTGGCCGCTCTCCAGCCACTCTGACCCCAGCCTGTAGCGCTGCCTGGGGTTGTTATGGCCAATGTGCAGAACCCGGCACTTGGATGTGTTAAATCTCATGCCATTGGACTCTGCCCATCTGTCCATCCTGTCGAGGTCTCTCTGCAAAGCCTCTCTGCCCTCCAGCAGATCAACTCCTGCCCCCAGCTTGGTGTCATCTGCAAATTTACTGGAAATTTATTGGAGGAGAGTGAGTGAGGTCCAAAGCACTAAGGTCAGCCTCAGATTGTCCATCCTCTTACTCTTCTGCAGAATTGCATTAAATGTTAGTAAGGACTAGGGCTTTGCTATGGTAGGAGGTGTAGAAACATTAAGAAATCAAATATTACTTGCTTTGAAGAAGAGATAAATTTAAGGTCTTCTAACAACAACTGTGAACTTATGCCCTCCTAAAAGGAAATCAGGTAAGAAAGGGGGAAAAAAAGTAAAACAATTGCAGGATTTATTTTCCTCTCAAGTTAGGAGCAAATTTGGGCTTGTTTTCATCTGTACCTAGAGAGCTCCATCCAGCTTGTTCAGCAAGGCTTTGACATGGGTGGACCAAGGCTCCATATTGAATGTTTGGTAGGCCTGTGGGTAAAAATGACTGGAACTTAGGGAAAAAGGAAAGAGCCACATACAGTGAGGCAGGGGAACAGCTGAATAGAGAATGAAAAAAAATCTTTAGTAAAAGTCATTCTATTCAAGTCACTTACATTTGGAAATATGTTTGTCCAAAAATTATCAAAATGTTACATTTCACTAAGGCCTTGTGCTTCATTTTAAAGAGACTCTAGACAAAAATGTTTAAGTATTTTATGCATTTTATTTATTTGAATTTTAAATTTAAGATCTTTGGTTGTATATTTCTTGTTCCATCTTCTTAATTCTTCATATTAATAGAGGAAGAAAATGGCAAACCCAGGGAAGCCTTTATCTGGAACCCAAAAAATATGCTATAATCCTAAAACAACACACTTTTTACCCATATAGTTGAACAATGCTTTTTCATCTTTTCCAAGAAACAAAAAAGGCAGAGACGATGAATTCATATCATCACACAAGGAGTGAATGTGTGAGTTACCTCACGTTTTCTGTTGCTGACGTGGAACTGTCCATGTGTCAGAAATTTTGTGAAGGGCATGGACACCACCTAGCAACCCTGTACAAAGCAAAAGAGAAGGTGAGAAGGAGGCAAACATCCACTTACTTTTCTCTGGTTTTGCTCATGAGCTGCCACCAGCGCTTACTTTCCAAATGCTTTTTCTGTGTGGTCTTTTCCACACTTTGCATGCACTTGTCACATTTTTGCCCACAAAACCTGCTCCCTGCATCTCTGCAAAAATTGGTACACAAATTGCATGAGCAGACATCACTTTAGAAGCTGTGTGATGAGTATGCAAGTGCATATGTGCATGTGCTGAAAGCATCAGTCCTCTACAGAACTACTGCCTTTTTCTTCACAAGTGCCATGCCAAACCCAGGTGTAATACCAAAATAAAATATTGACAGTTGAATTGCCTGTATATTCTGCTATTTATACATTAAATACATCGATACTGAAGCAATCTCAACATGTCATTCTCTGACCCTTATTGGCTATGGATTTTGCCATCATAAGAAACAAAAACCTCGTTAAGACTATAAACAGAGTAACCAGCTCTGGCTGCTGCACAAAAGGGAGTACATACAGCCGGCAAGTGTCCCCACTGTCTTTAAGCAGCAATTTTCAGGCAAACAAAAGGAAGCACTTTTCATTACAATGCACAATTAAATCATGGAACTCATTAACACAGGATGCTGCAGAAGCCAAAACTATAACAGAATTCAAAAGGAGATTAGACTAATTCATGAAGGATATGTCTATCAATGGCTATTAAGCACGGTGATCCGGATGCACCTCTGGCAAAGGAAGTTCCTAGCACTGACTACTGGAAGCTAGAAGGGATACCATGGAAGGACTTTGTGAACAGTTTTAATGTTCATGTATTTAAAAAAAGGAAAGAGAGAAAGAGAGAGAATCTTTTAACTGAGCACCTTAGAGAATTATTTATTTTTCAGACTCACAGTTCTTATTCCTACTTGAATACTTCAATATTTGCAATATTTTTAGGGGTCCATTTTCAGCAACTTGAACATTCTATTAGCCTTTTAGAGGCAAAGCTGTAACTTCTTTTAACAGATTTCCTGATGCTATTCATCCAGCTTGTAGAACCCTATCTACCTTTGTGAAGCTGCAACATCAGTTTCCAGAAACCTGGTAAGTATAACCGAAATAAAATGTGATATGTGCACACCTGTATAGCAGATGACTACGTTAAAAGTGATTAAACAGCATTTCTTTTGGTTTCTTTTAATTTGAACCTTACTCCCTTATACCTCTACTCAGAAGCTGTTAGACCCAAAACGTCTGTGAGCAAACTAGTTTACTGAAGCTAAGGATGCAGCCCTTGATTTTGCAAACTGAGGACAGACAATTGTTAAACCTCAAAGAACACAGGTCAGAGCAAAGCTCATACAGTAACACTTCTCTTCCTGTGACCTTCCATTTGAAATGTGTTTGTGTCACTTATTTTGCAGTTGTGTTCTACTGCAAGATATGTTTGGGAGTGTAAATATCAAGATTAAATATACCTTGAAAACTCAGGCTGAATCGGGTTTATAGCCTAGAGGCAAGTTGTGAATCCCATAAAGCATTGTTGGAGGGACCTGGTTAGTGTTCTGTACACCTGCTTAATGTTTTGTTTTTTTCATAGTCACAAATGTCAAACTGCTCAGTAATGCATTGGGGTTTGAATGACAGCCATGCACTTGAGCACCAGTTATGGTTTTTCACTACCAAATTGGACTATAAATGATGAAAAAAAGGTCAGAAAGGAAGTATGGAAGCATACAAATTTGAAAGGGGAAACTGCTAATAGTCATAAACCGTGTGTAATCAAAGGACTGGCAAGTCATTTTGAATTACCTGCTCCATGAATAACTGATCTAACTGCATTATGATATGGAATTTTCTAAACTCCTTTCATCTGTGGTGGAATGGCTCCTAACAGTTCCCAGATCAAAAGGCAAGACTACCAGCAAAACCATGAAAAGAAAAAAAAAACCAAACCACAACACTGACTTTCATTATGAGCACTTATTTGTTAAACTTTTGTTAATATGCAGGCTTCATTATTTATTGAATGACTGATTGGATGTACTGTAAGTACGCCATCTACCAAATCTGAGGAAATAGCACAGAAACGATCAGCACTGTGACATCTCAGTGCAAGTCAAAACTTGTAAGCATGTCCACATAAACACCCATAGCTTGTGTATTTCCCCACAGGTGGGTTCATATCACCTCTTTCTATTTTTTTAAATCCAAATAAACTAAAATATTTTACAAGCAATTAGTTACATGTTAGCAGTCTGACTGTAGAGTGAGACAACTGGCATATCCCAAGAGCATGAAGACACAGTCTTAAGAGATACATGAGCAATGATGGATTTCTACAGGTGCCCATCATACATGCCTCGAACCAGGATTCTAAGCTCAAGTTATGACCATAACAGCAAAGCTCAACCCAGCAGACATACTAACCAAAATTTATAAACAGTGCTTTCAGCTGAGCCTAGAAATTGTTATGGTGTATATTACAATTATTAAAACACACTTCTTATTAAACAATTTATTTTTTTAAATCTCTTTTCCTAGACTGGATGAGGGGAAAATGAGCTTAGCTATCCTCACCTGAGTGATTTGGGAATAATTAAATTAATAATATTTATTTGGTATGTTTCTGCTAGGATAATTCTGAGTTCACCCAGAGATGAAACTGTGAATTCATTTCATCACAACAACATTCTGCCCAGTGAATATATCCTTTTTCTGTGCCCATCATAGAGAATAAACACTTCTGTCACTGACAACTGCATCACTGTTTCAGTGTGACTATACTGGATACCTTCCACTTAAGATCACACTTGTAAACATGTCATGCACAAGCGAAAGAAAGCAGAAAGTGACATTGCTGCCACCTCACTGGTAGGTCAGCCTAGAAAAGAGAGTTTCTTTCCTGTGGAAAGAGTGATTGTAATTGTTCTTTAAGAATTCATGGTTTTGTAAAGAAAACTTCCAAATAAATACTACTGCAAGAAAGCCTACCTGAGGATCAGTGTTCCCCCATTTCAAATTTTCCTCCCCTCAGCCACCCTACTCCCAAAAGGACTAGTTGGGGTGTTAGGAAACTGAATGAGCAGTTGTCTGGTGAGTGGGGAGCCAAAGGAGTACAGGGTTCCTGAACAGCCTGCCTGCTTTCCATTGAAACTTTAGATGGAATCAACATGTTCTCGTGAAATGTTTCAATTCTGTAAAATCAGCATTTTCCAACAGAGAAGTGTTACTCTGGAAACTTTTCAACCAGCTGTAATAATCAGGGCATCTTTAACATCTCACACAGAAGTGGAGCTGAAGGACATTAATTTCCATCGAGGAGACTGTGAGCCAAATGCTCTCCTTGCCTGCACCCTACACCACAGCCTTTCTCTTCACCTGAGCTGTCTGTGACAGCAGGTTAGTGGTTCTCCAATGTTTGTCATCATATAACAGCTCATTCTTACTCCATTGTTACAGTTTGACCCAAAATCATCTAAGGCCATAGTAAAGACCACTTGTGACACACTTGAGAAAAGCATGAAGTTTAGAAGACAGTTTAACAGTTTTAAACCGTCACAAGAACCAAAAGGAACTGCAGTCATGAGCAGGGTTTTTCTTATGCGCATGTGTATATTGGAGCATCTGAGTTTAAATCTCTCCGTTGGCAAGTTATTTTGTTGATTTCCATGGCTTTGTTAGGATGTAGATTCATAAAGTTGACAAATAGGTACAGACTTCAGTTATACATAGATTTTATCCAAGAAAAAAACTAGGAAAAATGTTCATAACACAGCAAATCAATGGTTCCTGACAGCTGTCCGTCAAACCACTGGTTAAAAAAATCTATTGATGATCATGTCTCCTTATGTAACCTACCTTGTTTTCAATGAGAGATTTCAGGAGCTTGTTCTACTAAGACTAGTTAAAAGTTATCTAGGTAAAGGTCTACAAATGTAAGATAAATCACACTAAACAATTATTCGACCGAGACTTTAAAGAAGTGCATCTGGATGGTAGGAAAATGATGCTTGATAGGCTTTTTGCAGTGATCATAATGGACCCAAATATGTTTACTGCAAATAATAGATAAGAAAAATAAATTACGCCTTTCTGTATCTGATCATATGTTGGGATTTAAAAAGACAATGCAGAAATCAGTGTCAGAAAGTGTTAAACAATCAAACTAAATGATGGCAATCAGATAAAATCAACTCTTTAAGTTCTATTCTATGAATGATTTTAATGAATCAGATTTCAAACTACTGATGTCTTTCCATTTCAGTTTTGTTCAGCTTTAATATTTAAGAGCAAGAGTCATCTCACAGCAAGTCATGCAACAGAGTGGGATCTTCCATGGTGAAATTTCTCTTAGTCTAAAATTGGCCAAATAAATCTCATAAAGAATGTGCCTCTCTCACTCTGTTGACCATATAAGGAGGCTATGGTGACAAGCCTGAGGTGAACTTCTACACTGGAGATGATTTAAGCAAGGTGAGATGAAGCCAATCCAATTTTCCTTTAAGGTAACTTTTCATGGAATATATTAATGATCAAGCTTAGGTTGTAGTTGAGTAGTGTATATATTGATTTAAATTTTGCAAGAGAAGATTTTAATAAACAGCATCATGACATCTGTGCTTTAAGGTCTTGCCATGATAGAGGAATTTTTAAATAGACCAGACTTTGAAGCTCAGTAAATATTTTAGTAAGTGACCTCAAATTTAGGGTTTAAGTATTAGGAGTCTCACTCATGTCAACCCTTAAAGTAGAAAGAAAAAAGGAAAAAGAAAAAATGGAAAATCATGAAGAAAAACTGACATACTGGCAAAAACAACAACAAGAACTCTAAACCAAACCCACCAAAAAAACAACCAAACAAGAGAAAAACTCAAAAGACGAGAATAAAAAAGAGTAACAGAAACAATCTGCTGTATTAACAATCCTTTTTGTGTCATAGAAAAACCATGTGTAAGGCACAGCAGATAATCTTCTCATCATTACAGGAGGTGGCTTCAAAACAAAATTCCAGATTTAGAAATCTCAGCAGCTGGGAAAGCTGAACCTGGAGCTGTGCTTCATGTCAGCCCTAGATGTAAACATTCCTCCACACCATGGCAGGGGCACTGGGGGCCTGGCCCACCTCCAACCCAGCACCAGCTTTTCCAAGAGCTCATCCTGCAGGCACACAGTCACTTCTGTGTTGGAAGCCGTATGTCACATACATATCCAAGCAATAAAGTCACTTCCCATTCTGCATGCCTTAGGCATTTAAATTATTTCAGATTTCATTAAATTATACATCCTCTTCCAAAATTTGCAGCTAACACCTCTCAGCTAACTCCATCCCCAACAGAAAGTAGGGGTTTTTTAATATATGAAGACAGAAAAATCATAGAACTGTTTTGGTGGAAAAGATCTCTAAGGTCATCAAGTCCAACCATCAGCCTAACACCACCATGGCCATTAAACCATGTTCTGAAGTGCCATGTCCACATATTTCTTCATCACATTCAGGGACAATGACTCCACTACCTCCCTGGGCAGCCTGTTCCAGTGCCTGATCACTCTTTCAAGTATAGAATTTTTTCCTAAATCCAATCTAAACTTCCCCTGGCACAATTTCAGGCTATTTCCTCTCATCTTATCACCTGACACTAGACAGAAGAGACTGATCCCCCCACCTCACTACAACCTCCTTTCAGGAAGTTGTAGAGAGCAGCAAGGTCTCCACTCATCCTCCTCTTCTCCAGACGTAACAATCCCAGATTTGCTTTCTAGACCACTCACCACTTTTGTTGCCCTTCTGTGCAGCAGCATTGCTCACTCTTGGGTACTGTTTGGCAAAAGAAGGCAGCAGCATATGTGGGGAGCTGTGGCTGAATACTAGTGGCCACTGCTGTCCCTGGCACACAGGGAGGTTACAGGTCCAAGAGGGAAGTACACCAGGACCAGCCATGGAACATGTGAATACACATTTACAACCAACACATAAGTACCTACATGCATATATTCATGCATACAATTTTTTGTATAGATCATGTAAGGTGTGAGGAGCTTGGGAACAGTCCCAGAGCAGGCACATTTGAATTACACGTGAGCGTGCTTGCGTATAGATGGGACAATGGGTATGCACAGCTGTGCACACATGCTACTCATGTGCCCCCAAAATGCCTTCCATTGCTGCTATTTTGGCTTGGTTACCTCAGTGCCTGAGTCTACAATAACGCACGTCATCCTTGCGGGCAACATTTTGTTATAAATCTAAGCGTGCAAATATTTGTGTCAAAGCTGTCTACACATGCAACCAGTTGAGAAGCTGAAATGCCTTCAAGTTCTGTAGCAACTGTTTTCATTTTCTCTCAAATAGTGTTTCTGTTATTTTCTAACCTCTGCCTTTTTTATTGTCTCTATTCTGCTCTGAAGCTTGACTGCCTGTCTCTTCTTTGCCTAAATTCTGGGCAGTGAGAAGAATGTGTATGAGCCATCTCCAAATTTCAGTACAAAGACAGCTAAAATTCCAGTCTGTATCAAAACAGTCCCTTGCAGAGCTGCTCAGCATTTCTTTTGTCTACACAAACCCTCCCAGAGAAGGCATAGTGGGAGGTTTTTCCCTTTACAAGTGAATGTGTGTACATTTTGGTTCATCTTTCTAGAAAGAATGTTCCTTAAAGCTTGAGAAAGCTTAAAGAATTGGTAGCATATCAGTCTATTCCCAACCAATATCCAAATTTTGTTGGAAGCAGCATCGAGCAATTTTGGTTACAAAAAGTTCACAGTTTGGGTAGATATTGCTGTCTGGTTTTGTGGGTGCCTCCATGACATTTACAAAGTACTTCTTGGGACAAATTTTTGGGAGTCCTGAGATCCCACCAGGAAGCTCTTACTGTGCCTAGACCAACAGACAGGCACTGCTGGCATGCTTTAATAGATCATTAATACACTGGGTGAAGAACATGGACACTAAGGAGCCCCCATCAGGCAATTCCTGCAGCAGAAGTGTCCAAACTGTACCTACACAAGATACTTACAAACAGTAGAAACTGCAGCTGCATAAATGGTCATGTAGTTAAACCAACTGCAAGATGTTTGGCAAGTAGTTTAAGATAATCACTACCAATGGATCAGAACATGCTAGAGTGGTCACACAGGACCAAATCTCTCACAGTTTGGGCAATTCCACCTAAACCAGCTAAAGATGCACCATGCAATGCAGACTACAATCACCATCTAGACATTGACTGATCATCTTGTTTGAGAGATTTTATTCCCCACATGAGTACTACCCTAGAGAGATAACCCAAAGTCTTTGAGGTTTGTGGGGTTTGTTGCCTTCTGCTTGTTTTGTTGTGTTTTTTTAATAAAGCATCTATGAGTCAATATGCAACACCTCTTAAATGTAGGAATCATAAAAGAGATACTGGAAAGGAATGTTTCTGGTAAGTATCTATCTACGTGAAGCTGCAACAGAAAAAAGTGAACTATAGTGGAATTCAAGGAAATTGAATCAAAATAAGTCCACCTGTCTGAAGATGACTTCAGCTGTAAACACTTAGGGTCACTCAGTTACCACCCACAGTGAAGAGGACTCAAGGAATCAAGATGAACTCATCAAAACAGACCTGACCTTGAATGCCCCTGTCCGAGCACTCCCCTTTCTTACTCTGTCTTAATCCACGTACCAGGTTTTCTGATGTCAGTGGCCTAAAAGGGGCATGTGGCCATGGCCTCCTCAGCTCAACTCTATTTAAAAATAATAATGAAGAAGAAGAACAACAACAACAATAACAGTAACAACAAGAAGGAGAAGAAGTATTTCTTAACAAGGTTCAATACCATTCAGTAAACTGAATGTACATTTAAGACTTTATCTGCAAGTTAAGGGAGCTCATACAGAATAGATTGAGCATTAAAAGGCAGAATTTTCACTTTCCTTTTATTGTCATAAATTTGAAGAAGCTCCATATACCTCCAAGGAACTAAATGAAGATTACACTTTCTAGGATGAGGTAAGAATTTGACTAATACCATGTAGAGTAACAGACTCTTTAACAAGGTGATATTAAGAGGACCCAGAGGGAAAAAAAAATAAAACGAATGTAAAGCATGATCCTTATGTGAACATAAGTGGTTCCATGACCATATAGAAAGAGATATGAGTAGTTCCATGAGCCTGTAGGAAGAGATACGCATTCACAAACTCTTGACTATTGCAAAGCAATGGACCAAATTATACTTAGCCACATCATTGTATTTAGCCACATCAGCAGCAGGCTCACATAAGAAACAGCAGGAGCAATCAAATTCATATGGCTAGCTTTCATACATATAAAGGTTTCTTGTACCACGTGTTACATATTCAGTTTGTAGGAATAAATACATTAACTATGTTTTTCTAACTGAAAACATTTTCCACATGCTAACAGACTTAAAAGCACATTTAAAAAGAAGATGCTATAATCAGATTTTAAACTTTAACTCCAAATTCAAAACAGAATTTGAAGCCTTTGGGGATGTTCCTGTTCTTGAAGGAATGCACAGTTCTTGTTACCTACCTCAAGCAATGAATGGCATTACTCAGTCACGAGAATGCAACAGAACTTCTTGAGAGTGGGAGGAGGCTGTATATAACACAGTTAAGCATCAAGATCATAATAGCCAGTAAGATGTGGAAAAGACAAAGGCAAAAATTAATTTGAACTTTTAAATAATATCCTCAAATATTTACTTATCAACCATTATTTGTTGCCAGAGAAATAAATTGTGTCAATTCCTACTCCCCATCTACCACACAAATGGGATGATAATTGTTACTAAAAATAACTTCTGTCTGAAATACAGGATCAGTTATTTTCACCAAAGACATGACCAATTAGGCAACATGAGAATGAATGTTGTTAATTGGACCTTTGTTAACAACTGGCATAAAACAGTATGCAGCAATGGCTAAACTGTGATCAGATGGCAAAAGAAAACAGCAGTTGTTCATCACTGTTGTGTCCTTGATTTTTATTTGAGTGTGTGCATTTGGCCCATGTGGGCATGAGAGTCAGGCAAACAGCATGAGGAAGGAAGGGGAAGAAATGAAGCAAGGAGCCCTGGCAATGCGCTGCACAGCATGTTTTATTCTCCGGAAGATACCCATGCAGGACCATCTCTGAGACTCCTCTCATTTTCCTTTTCTAGGGTTTAGCTTACACCTTGCTGGCTTTGCTGAGAGGCAGAAATTTTCAGGAAAAATCAACACCTTCTCACACATAGGTTGTGTATAAAATGCAGACCTTGCTTTCAAGAACAACAGATGTTAGAGAAGTAGTTACTACTGCTAGAGTAGTAGTTCCCACTTGTAAATAACATTTTGCTCTTCTTTGATGTGGTCTATGCTAGCAATAAAATACCAACTGAAACAAGTTCACAAACCATAAAGACAGTACAGGTACAAACTGAAAGGAGATAAACAAAATATTTTCTGTCACTAGGCTGTTTGGACTGGTGCCACAGAAAGAATAACTGCCTAGGTGGTCAAGAGACCTTGGTATATCTTGTCTAGGGAAATGGGATGGAAGAACAAGCAGCAAACACATCAAGGACCTTATTATTGAGCTAGCAGTCAGAGCAATGATATCCCTCTCTCTCCTCTTTGTATTAACAAAATCATGTTCAATTTTGCTTCTTTGTCACTTAGGAACTGTTATACACCTCCTCACACCAACAGCACTAGGAAGACCACTCTCTCTTCTTATGTTCCTGTATAAGAAATAGTATGTTGTGATGTTTATTACACAACATTCTTCTTAGATGATGTCTTTAAGGAGTTCTTGAGGGATAGTTATTACCTTCATGTTTCATAGCCCTTAATGGACTCTTCTTCTTTGAATTAACTACTCTAATTTTTAACCTGTGTAGAGTTTTGGCATTCTATGACAATAAATCCCACAGACTGATGGTCAAATGAAGTGTTACTTTTTTCACTGATGAAACACAGTCAAAATTTTATGTCAGTTATTCTGCCTTCTTTGGCTGACAGTCATTAAAAGTTCATGCCTGCTCTTTGGCCTTGTAGTTCCTGTTTCATGTTGACAGTTTTTAGCAGGACAGTCAGAAGTGCTATAGGCCTTGTGATTTCTATTTCTTCTGGCTCCTTCCAAGCACTTCTGAGTGAGAAAACCAGCACCCAGGCTTTTCATAACGTAATAGAGTACAGAATGTTATCACACTCTCTATTGTCTGCAAAATTAGCATTGAAATAGGTTTTGCATTTTTCTGTGTTATAACTAAACCAAACTATTTTACACTGCTGCGTTGTTTTGTTGATGTTGTCTGGATGTTTGTGGGGTTTTTGCTTTCTGCCTTTTTCTGGGGTTTTTTGATCCTTATTAAATATAGGTAACAAGCCACAGCCAAAAAAAAAAAAGAATTAAAAAATAATCCTGGTAATGTTTTCTTGATGTAATTACTTATTTTGACTTTTGAGACACTTCTTTTCATAGCTTTCCTGAACTGCATTGCCCTTAAGTGCACAGAACAGACAACCTGAATGAATACGTAACTAGGGTATAGTGAAACTCAAAATAAAGCAAATGGCCTCTGGGAATACATTCGTATCACAACTACCCAGCTGGCACTGGTTGATCCAGCTCTTGGCAGTCTCTGCAGCAGTGTCAAAGACACAATGTTTCAGAATCAAGCGATGAGTCAGCTGCAAAAGGTTGAGAGATTTAGTTCAGAGAAGCCTGTCTGCTATATAATTAAATATTTCCTTAATATCTCGTTTGACATCCCATTGGAATACCAGAATAGGCTGAGCTAATAATATCCCCTATTATGGAAACTGCAATAACATACCCCAATATCTGACCCTCTTGCGAGCTGGTTATAGGCTTATAAATCTTTAACCATTTGTGGTTGTAAATTTCTTGCTTGTTTGTTTGTTTTCCCCGCGACACTTTTTTTGGCTGGGTTGTGTGCTTGTTTATTTGTGTGTTGTTGGGGTTTTTTGGGGGGGTGGGGAGGGGGTGGTTTGGCTTGTTCATTTGTTTTTTCAAACTAACAAAATACTGTTTCTTTCCTCTTCAGAGGAAAAAATGCTGTTTCATTCCTGTGAAATAAGGCCTGATGGACTCTTGTTGAGAATCTCTCTGACATTCATGCTTTGAAACAGAAATATGAAAATTTGGGCTAAAGGGAAATTACGAGGAGGTTTTTTTAGCAGCTCTCATTATGGTCTTTTATAATTGATCCAGCAACTGTTTTAACTTCCAGAACTATTTCCTGACACTTTCAAAGGTTTTTTTGAGCTTCACACAAACAAACAAAAAAAAACAGTTTGCAACAAATTTTTTTTACAAATGTTTCCCTTCACTTTTTTGAAGAAAAAAATTGTACAAAATAAAGAGTCTACAGGTAGTAAAACACTCACCAACAAAAGATTTGATAACAAAAGGAAGAAGTACTGGTTTGCTTTTCATTGTCTCTACAAGAAAAATGGAAATACATTTGGTCACACATCACATACACTATGATTCCTGGGAATGTTTCCTAACATTATATACAATACCCTGTGGAAGACAAGCATGTTCTCTATTGCTTTGACCTCTCCAATTTACTGCACTCTCACTGGCTAGAGATTTTCAGCCCTTTTCCTAAGCTGGCAATTAGAGCCTCATTTGCAGCTGTGCTTGTGAAGCTGAAGCTTCCATTGTATCCCTTTTGGAAGCCTGGGATTTATTTGTTCCGTGGAATAGTAAAATTCTGCTTTTAAGAGCATAAAAAGTACATAAAATATAAAAAGATAAGGAATAAATACTACCCCTGGAAAAAATGCTACCGCCCCACAATGAGACGATGAACTCAAGCAGCAAATGTAAAGAAAGGAGGAGGAAGACATGCAATAGTAGTTTGTCTTTTTCTGGAAAGTCTGGCTCACTAGCTGAGTGTATGGAAGGAGTTGCAGAGGAAAAACGAAACTAGAGAATATGTAAAGCTGGGAGATGAGATCATCCCCCCAAAACAACCCTACAAATTCATAGACACTGCTGGATTCATGAGGTGAGAAAAACCAACACCGAGGACTGTAAAATTCATTTGTAGCATTTGAATTTGTTAACATGCATTTGCAAGCTGTCTTCTCCTAGAAGAGGAGGCAAGAGATGCCCTGGAAAGCAAGGGCAGAGAAATATAACCGTGTAAAAATGCCTCTTAAAATGAGAGTGACAATAGCTTGCATCCAGACAGCCTCTTTACTAAGTCTCTACCAATCCAATCAAATGTTATGGCTATCTTTTAAGTTTTCATCAGCATATTATTTTGCATCAGCCTGATCCTGCAAACAGTTGTTCCCAGGTGCATAATTACTCACACATGAAGCCCATTGAAAACAATGGGTGTCAGTGCATGAGGGCTGGAGGACGGAGTCCTGAAATGGTTTCTGCACATGCATATTTGCAAGGGGTTTTCTTTTGTATGTGTATTTGGAATAGAGTTTTTGGAGGGTATTTTTGTTTGTGTGTTTGTTTGGTGTGTTTCCAAAACTAAAATGGAGAAAGGCCTGTATCAAAATACCCAGACAGAACCTTCTGAACTTTGACAGCGGATAGTGTCCAAACCTACAGCAGTCTCAAAATTTTGCATGTACAGTGGCTCTTTATAGTGGGTTGGATCCAAACCTCA
Source organism: Picus viridis (assembly GCA_033816785.1). Lineage (NCBI taxonomy): Eukaryota > Metazoa > Chordata > Aves > Piciformes > Picidae > Picus > Picus viridis. Next base: position 12,851,040 of record CM066574.1, on the reverse strand, counting down.
CATTGAAAAAAAGTCCCCAAGGCAGCAGAACTTGGATCTGTGCTTTCCGGTTTGAACCCAAACTGAAAGTGTTGCAAGAAATGGCTCATTAGTTTATCCTGCAGCATTTGCCTCCAGAAATCTGTCACTGAACAAAGGCACATCAACATTTGAAAATAAATTATTAGTTTTTTTTGGATAACCTGAAGACCCTCTAAGTGTTGCAGCTCAGTATTTTTTGGAAATTAAAGTCTATTGCAGAGCTGTCTTAGATCTCTCTATCAGTGCAGGCAACACTGACTTTTGCCACAATTAGAGCATCAACATTACACTGAGGGTGGCCAAAGTTTATAAAGAAGGCAAAACAGATCCTCCCATGTGGTGCAGATGAGGGCATAATGGAAAGAATGTCAGATTTTGAGTGACTGTCATTAAAAGTACTACCTTTTTTCTTTCTCTTTCAACTCTCCTCTTTTATTTATGGCATGGTACTCTTCTACCCCAAATGCCATAATGGGAAGAGTCCTTCCTCTTCTTCCTGAAGGTGTCAATTCCCTCCAGGAAGGGATAGGAGCTAGGACCAGAGTACTCTAAGGTACTGAACAAAAAGCTTTGTTACACAGAGCTTGATGTTCTCATGTCTCACTTTTACCTTGGTAGCAATAAGAAGCTTTTCATGCAAGAACTAGGAATTAGCTGAAACGGCCATTCTTTGTCATTTCAAGTACCGGCAAGCTAGAGGTAAGAGTGAAAGGCTAACAAGCCTGTCCTCCTCCCCAGACCTCCTTCTTAGAGCCACAAGATGGAAAGTGAAGCTATTCATCTAGCTTCTAGATCCTCATGGAAAAAATTATTTATTTGGCTGATATATTATTTTGTGAAGGCAATTACAGAGAGTACATGGTTTGTTTTGTCTCTTTCCTTGGTTCAAAAGCTTGTTACTGTCAGAACCAGAAAGGTATCTGAAAGAAGTACCATATCCCTACAATATGCCTCTCTCAGGTCTTCTTAACGGACAAATGCAAGGCTTCTCCTGACTTTATGATATTCAGAGACCAAAACATAGGAAGAAAGGTTTTCTACCTCATGTTTCTGTCTTCTTGGTCCTAAAACAGTCTACAAGTCTGTCTGAACTCCTGCACTGGTCATGATCTCTGCAGCACTGATGGCTACAGCCTCAAAGCATTATGTCAGCCGCTGAGTGCTGCATGGAATGAAGTATCACTCGGCTGTACCTCTTGATCCATTGATACCATTCAGAGATTTCACTTGGCTGTTCAAACCACCAAATCACCAGATTTGGAAAAGTATTTTAAAGATTCCCCCTTGGCAGCCACAGAGCAATGATGAGGACTTGGCCCACCATTTCTGAGTTTGGGTTGTATACAGCCTGCTGCTAATTTATTTTCCTGCACTAAACTCAAAACTCAACTCAACTCAAAAGCAAAGTACAATACTGCAAAGCAGTGTAGAAAAAATTGTCCTGAATTGACAGTCCTTTGAATTCTGCTGAGAGTTTTCCACTAACCTCAAAGAGTTTTGATGCCCACATTGACCCATAAGAACCTCAGCTCTTCACTTCCTTTATCCATCAGTTGTTATTTCCTTCATTTTCTAGGTGACTAATATTTTGTCTTCCTATATGGGGCTACATTTGAGAACTAGAAGACAGAAAATAGTGTTGGGAAATTGAAGGGCATTTGCCCTTTACACTGTTATGCTATTTTCTAAACAGAAATGTAGGTCTTATCATAGTCATCGTTATGAAGGAATGCTGTTTGCAAAAATGGATTTGGTCACATAACTGATCCCAGAGGCTTGATATTCCAATTCTAAAGATGAGTGTTGTGTGAGGGGTTTGTTTTCTGTTTGGGTTTTTGGGGTTTTTTTTTGGGTTGGTTGTTTTTTATTCAAAAGGGAACCTTAAATAGACTTTCATAAAACACAAATTGCTTTTAAGCTTTGGCATAGTGCCTGCAAATATTTATAACTAGTGCAGGTCAGACATATTTTCCATGTTAATTAGATGCATTGGACCTGATATGCCAATGACAGTCCTTCATTTTAATCAGCAAAGAAAGGGCTCTTTAACCTACCCAATGCAGGTATAGCCTTCCCCAAACTAAATGTAACAAGTCTGGAAATTATAGAATCACAGACACTCATCCCAGGGCCCTGGAGATGCAGGATGCTGGCTTTCTCTGTGGGTTCTCACCTGTGATAATAGAACACTGGAATTCTACAGAGTAATTATCACTGAATTGTAATTGCAATAATGGATATGTTAAGTCACTCTAGCAAGACCAATCTCTTGAATGCAGTCAACTAAAAAGGATGTATAGCTATTTTTTTCTTTGACCCAGTGGAAATGTTCAAAATATCCCTGTGATTTTTGAAACAGTTACATGCAATTTTTGGTACTTTCCAGAACACTGCTGATTAACCCAATAATAACCAGAAGTTTATTCTATTGTGTGCTTTTGGAATATGCCTCTGCACACTGTAGTCTCTGATTTTAAGTCATTTGCTGCTAGATGAAGGGGATTTTTTTAATACATTTTTGGAAGTAAATTCCCAGTGTTATGACAGCTGTTCTGAAATGTGTTGTGACAAAAATAGCCACACACAATTATTCCTTAATACATTTTCCAGCTATTGGGGAATATCCAGTGCAGCAATTTCTTTGGCGCCTGTACATTTCACATACTAATACACATCTCTGACATTTTGGTATATCTGCATTTATAAACATTATAAAGACTTTTCTGTCTTCCACTGCGGAGATTTAAACTCTGTGGACCCAAGACAAAATAGTCTTCCTGAGACTGAGTTGTGGCAAGTTCTGTGCCACGTTCAGTAGCTTGACAATTCCTAGTATGTCAGCTTGGTGTACTTGCTGTCCCAACCCAATCCACCTGTGGGGCAGCCAGTTGTGCCTGGCCGAGCTCAGCTGTCACCAGCCCAGCCCATCTACAGTTGGTTCTCCTGTTGCTCACATTGTTGCTCTGTGAAGGTCAGGGCTTGTCAAGATCCAGTGATGACTCTGAGCCTAGCACACTGCACCCTGAAAACTAGGGGTTTGTACTCAAGAGTCCTTCAGGATATGAAATAAATGCTGTTCTCCAAGGCCCCCATCAGAGCACAATTCTCTCTTTTCAAAGACAGCTGAAATGTTAGTCAAGAAAGCATCACAGCAAACGATCTCCCAATCATTTTAAAATGAGTCATCATGCACTAAAAGGAGATAGAGACAATGGAGATTATATTAAACCACTCAAGGTGCAGACAGGCTTTCTCCTGGTCCTTCACACCTAGAGGTCTGATTCCCCAATGCCATTGACTTCAGTTGCTTATTGCCATCACCACTAACTTTTGTTACTTGTATTTTATACTAGCGTGAGACTAAGGGAGCCAGAGAAACTGAATATTGTTACCAAGGGCAGAAAACCCTTCAACAGATGGAAAAATGATCCCACTTGGCAAGAAGCAACATTTGGTACTTAAAAAAAAAGGAAAAAGCTTTTGGATTTCAGCCACCAAATCCAGTCCCCAATCTTGGGCTGTGCAGAGTAATTCCCAGAGCTCAAAAATGTAATGTACTGCTGTGGATCATCCATTAAACTGTCTATTGAATGAGGTATAATGCTAAACAGGCTGAGGGGACTCTATCCTTCAGATTAATGCAACTCCAACTCAAAAAACTTTCAGAAATGTTTTTTGAAGGCAGGGCAACTTGGTGCTAAATAAGTTTGTTTGCTGTGAGAGCCAAGATGTTAGAGCATTAGAAGCCCAGAAGAATATGGCTATTTCTAGGAGCTGAATCATGAGACAAGTATGCAACAAAATGGAAACACAGTAAACACTAAGAAACAAAGAAAGCTGCATGAATTTCTACCTCTATAATAAAACCTTAGCAACAATATACAAAGTCTTTAAAAACTGCCACAGATCCTTGATTTGAGGGCAATTTTTATAGAGGTATTTTGGTACAGTCAGTGGCCCTCTATGAGGACCACTCTGTAACTCCTTTCACAATAGTGTGAAATCTGTTAATTTCAGCTGCTGTCTGCTCAAAATTTAAGCAGCCCCTGAATATGTCTCTAATGCCATCACAGCCTGAAACACCATACATAGAAAAGCATCCTAAATTATTGTGGAGAAGATAGATTTACTTAAAAAGTATCATGTAACCCAAGCTTCTTGAACTATCAGGCACTGTAATTTTTATTGTTTTAACCATCTCAGCATTTTGGAAAGAACATTTTGCCTGCAAAGGACATGAACTCACCGTGACTAGAATAAAACACCATCATTAATATGGTTGCCCTCATGCTTACATTTCTAGGTGTGTGACCGGTTTAGGCTGTGCCTTTAAGAGAAGGATACTTTCTGAACACTCTGGCTGAATGTTTTGTTATATGAATGAAAACAAAAGATATGCTAATCCAATTTCATTGGTGGAACCTGGCTGTAGGTTCTAGCCTGGTCCTTCAGTCGGGGGGGGGCAGTCAGTCTTTTCTTCCCCCTGTACTGTGAGCTGGCCTGCTTTTCTCTCTCTGAAGCAACAGCTTGCTACGCAGGAACGATTCTTGCTAACCAGATAAGAGAAAACTAACTTTTGCATTCGCTTTGAGCTTTAACAAAGTTTTCCCCTTTTAATTACCTTCCTTTCTCTCTCTCTCTAACCCTTTTGGGAAAAAAGGGAGGTAGGGGGGGACAGGCCGAACCCCCTGGCCGCAGGGGGTTGGGGAAAGGTTTCCTGTATTACATATATTGCTGTATATTTCTGTATATATTGTAAATATTGTATGTTTTTGTACATATTCATTGCATTCCATATCTGCTTGTAAAATACAGCTTTCATCTGCTTCTCCGGCTGAGTTAGCTGTGGAATTCTTTTGTGTGTGGGGGAACCTTCCTACTCCACCACATAGGTGTCACAGATAAACAAACGATACAACATTTGTGACATGAAACAATCAATTAAGATCTGCATTGCTCTGTTAGTTGTAGTGCTTATACCCCCAGAACAAAGATGTCTTCAATATTAGCTGACGCACTATAAATTTAAGTTGTATAATTATTAATTTACATATGAATACTCAAAAATAATTTTATACTTACTCTCAAGTGTTACAGTCTGTAGAAAGGGAGCAGAGAGTGAAAGCAAGAAGAAAGAGAATACACAGAACTCTTCATATGAAGTATTTGCAGTTGCTTTTTGTTGAAAACTCAGTTATATACTACTCAGTCCCCAGCCATAATCTATGACCTCCCAGCAACACAGTTTTAATCCTCCATGGTTCTGTTGAACTTAATACAATACAATACAATACAATAAACCAGGTTGGAAGAGACCTTCAAGATCATCGCGTCCAACCCATCAACCAATCCAACCCACCGAAACAACTAAACCATGGCACCAAGCACCCCATCAAGTCTCCTCCTGAACACCTCCAATGAAGGTGACTCCACCACCTCCACGGGCAGCCGATTCCAATGGGCAATCACTCTCTCTGTATAGAACTTCTTCCTAACATCCAGCCTAAACCTCCCCTGGCGCAGCCTGAGACTGTGTCCTCTTGTTCTGGTACTGGCTGCCTGGGAGAAGAGACCAACCTTTCTACAACCTCCCTTCAGGTAGTTGTAGAGAGCAATAAGGTCACCCCTGAGTCTCCTCCTCTTCTCCAGGCTAAGCAACCCCAGCTCCCTCAGCTTCTCCTCATAGGGCTTGTTTTCCAAACCCCTCACCAACCTTGTTGCCCTTCTCTGGACATGTTCCAGCAAGTCAGCATCCTTCCTAAACTGAGGGGCCCAGAACTGGACACAGTACTCGAGGTGTGGCCTAACCAGTCCAGTGTACAGGGGCAGGATGACCTCCCTGCTCCTGCTGGCCACGCTGTTCTTGATGCAGGCCAGGATGCCATTGGCCTTCTTGGCTGCCTGGGCACACTGCAGGCTCATGTTCAGCCTACCATGAACCAGTACCCCCAGGTCCCTCTCTACCTGGCTGCTCTAATTATTCAATCTCTGGATGTCCTGTAGTGCCTAAAGCAGAAAGGACAGTGGAACATGTGCCTTAAAGACTGGTTGTGTAGTGGACAGTATAACTATCATTTATTAGAATATTATGTCATGGTTATGCTTTGAAGTGAAAAATGTGTACCCCAAGTATTGTATCCATATTAATTCAACTTTTTTCTTGCTAGTATTTTAGAGAGATGGCCAGAAATGGACCTATGTAGTTTCTTCCTCAGTCTTTTTGTACCTCACAAGTCTCATTCTATTTTAGTACAGCCTGAGGTATCTGTATGTTTGACACTTGCAAAACATTGAAAATGAGTGTACAGTAAGTGAGAGTCCTGGCCTCAGATTCCTCCCTTGAAAAACAAAATAGTTCTTTTTGGATGATATGAGAAGCACTGAGACAAGAATTAGAAGAACTTTGTACCTTTGCCCTAGTTGAAGAAAATAGTAACAAGGCAACCTGAACCAAACATGGACATAAGCAGCCTCAATCCCCAGTGGAGATTCACATCAAGGTCATCTGTCAAAAAAGCAACAGTGAAGTACATGTGCAAACTGTTTCTTGTGACATATGCCCTTTTCTGGCACTAAAAGTAAGAAGTCTTCATCAGACTGTGGGACAATTTGGTTTAAATTGCAGCTAAAATAGATACATTGAATTTAAGTAATGGGTCAAAACCAGAAAGAAATGTTTAAGATTTGTAGCCTTAGCTCAGTGAAGGATAAAAACAAAGACTCAACCAGCATGTGGAATCACTTACTGAAGAAGACTCAGTAGTTTGTTTGAAATGGTAAGGACTATCTCTCAGCTTTCTGAATTCTAAAGGTGATTCTGTTGCTCTACTCACTGGTGAGGCCTCACCTGGAATACCATGTCGAGCTCTGGAGTCCTCAGCATAAGAAGGACACGGACCTGTTGGAGCAGGTTCAGAGGGCCATGAAGATGATCAGAGGACTGGTACACTGAGAGTTTCAGTTATTCAGCCTGGAGAAGAGAAGGCTTGGGAGAGACTTTGCTGCAGCATCTTGATATATAAAGGGGCCTGTAAGAAAGATGGAGACAGTCTTTTTAGCAGAGCCTTCTGCAAGAAGACAATGGGTGATGACTTTAAACTAAAAGAGGGGAGATTTAGACTAGATAGAGGGATGACATTTTTTACACTAAGGGTGATGAAATACTAGAACAGGTTGCCTACAGAGGTAGTAGAAGCCCCATTCCTGGAAACATTAGAGATCAGGTTGGATGGGGAGTCTGAGCAACCTGATCCAGTTAAAGATGGCCCTGCTCACTGCATGACCTTTAAAGGTTCTAACTCAGAGCACTCTACGATTTTCTGATTTTATGGTTCTATCTCACACTGTTATCAGAAACACAACGTTCCCAGTCCTATATGAGACACTGAGAAAAAAAAAAAAATCTAGCTTTTGTTGTGTTTTGGGTTGGGTTTTGTGTGTTTGTTGTGTTTTTGTTTTGTTTTTTTTTTTTTCTGTAAAATTGCAATGATACAAACATTAATATTGACATTTCACAGCTCCTCCTAAATATCCCATTATGAGAAACAGATCCCCAGGACTCTAACCAAGGAAGACTGAGGGAGTTTTTACTTCCTCTAGGAAAAAGTTTGAATAATAAAATATTTTATTATGTCTATAGAGACATCCTTTTTATAATGCTCTCTCTTATGACTCTTCCTCACAAAGAATCCAGGATTTCAAATTAATTAAACATCATTAAACTAATCTTTCCGTTTGTAGCTCACTGGGTTCAGGCTGTGCTGTACAAAACTTTCTAGTAGCTCTCCAAACAAAACAATTACCTTCTGTCAGTCAGAACCATTCAACACTGAAGAAAAAAGTCTGATTACTAAAAATAGGTGTCTACTGACAGCTTAAGCCTAAGTTATCAAAAACATCTGCAGTGCAACAGCCTAGGTAGCTGACACGACATTACCTGAATTGCTCCATATATGCCCAAGATTTCATGTCTACTGAAGATCCTTGAAGGAGATGATTATCCACAATGTATCTGCAACTGATAGTATACCCAAGACTGTGCAGCCAGCCTTTCTGGGAAGGGTTTGGTTTGTCAACTAAAAATACCTCCAGAAGGCTTGAGGTTCACCAGCGTGAAGCTGCTGGGCCTCCATCAGAAAACACTGTAGGAAAAATACTTGGTGTCCTCCAGCACATCTTAACAGCAATGGCCAATGCTGATGGTTTGAAGTAGCCCAGATGTCCTTACGCTAGCTATACCCAGAAGCACAAGTAAAGCCTTGCAGAGCTGTGTGGACAAGGGTCTTCAGTAACATGCTGGAAACAAACAGCTGGACATAGTAACATCTTACACTAACACAGCTGTCTGCAAACTAAACATCTGCCCACAGGCTAAGTATTCAGCTACTCAATAAAGGGAACAAAATAGATATGCTTCGGATAATTTTTGTTACATATGCAAATCCCAGCAAAGGATGAGAAGTGTGTACCTACCAAACTTTTAATATACAATAAGCACACAGAAATGCATAAAACCCCAGTGATTTAGCCAAATAACAACAATTGCATTCTTTCTTGAATATTTTAAGACTGTCTTTGAACTTTTGAACTGATCACAAACACACACACACATATATATATACACACTTGAGTTAAATTCCTCTTTGTGCTACTGAAGCTACATTAATTGTATGACATTTGGGTGCTTCCATTCCATTCTGGTCACTTATGAAATGTTCTCTAGATGGATTTAATAATAAATAATTCTAAATAGCATTTTTAAAGTAATTTTTAAGCAATTACTCATTAATAATAACACTTGTTAATACGATTTCTGTCATCAGAGCAATCTGTACACATCAGCCCTCATGATGTCATTGTGAAATTGTTGTTTATGGCAGACTTGGACAAAACTTCCTCCTGGAATACAGGAGATGCCTGGGTTTGTGCTGCTGTACAGAAGGAGTCACTTCACATGGTAAAAGGGCATCCTTCTCCCACCACTGTGACTATTCCTATGGTGTAAAGGTGCCCTTTCTTTTCTCTGCTGTGATGGCAACAGGACCACAGCTAGAAAGCCTCTGTCCTTCAGACTCTTACACACCAAATGCAGAATAGTTCAAGCATCCTCAGCCTTTCTGATGAAATCATACCTCCACTAAAAGACTATAAAAGGCATCAGATGTGCTCACTGTATAAATATAATCAATTGCCAACATATCGCTCTGTGTTAAATACAATGTTTAATCGTCCTGCCACTGGCAAAATACAGAAAAACTAACCTTATATTAAAGGTGGGAACTAAGCATCAAGACAGATAGTGACATACATGCAAATCATTCAGAAAAGCAGTGGTGAAGCAAAAGATGACACCAGGATGCCCTGTGTGCTCATCCATTTTCATGTGCATCAAGCTATCCCAGACCAGAAGGCAGGCAGAAGGGGGTTTAAGTCTGTGGTGGTTTAGGCTGGGTGCCAGCCCCTGATGCCACTGCGCAGGCCACGACGTTCTTGAGTGTGTTCTGGGATCTCTCTCTCTCTTTGTCACGGTGCTTGTGGTTTTCTGTAAAGCTTTTGTTGTTTTTCCATTTAAACTTTCCACCATTTTTGCAATCCGTTTTGTCTGAGTCTTTCTTCTGCCTGTGGTGGGAGAATTGGTCTCCCAACCCACTACAAAGTCCAGAAGCCCAAATTCACAGGACTAGATGGTGCTTCCTGGAGGAAATATACTGATTCCATGATTCAGACTCTCCCACTGAGTACAAGAAGCACTTTTTTTACACATTTTTTCACACAGGATAGTATGACAGTGAGGGTGCTACATAGCAGCCATTTTTATGATCGTGGCCTGTGAGAGGCTGTTTGTGAACTCCAGGTAGTCTTTCTCAAGAAACTCTGTTAAGCTCTGACGCAGAACAAGTTCTGTGCATTTTGTCAGGATGTCCCAGTTTTATGCCTCTCACTGGCTCTGTCCCACTGACTCAAGCTGGCAGCAGATCTTTCAGTTGCATCTTCAGCTTGCAGCCTCCTATCGCAAACATGGCAGAGCCTTCTGCTTTTGTGGGAAAGGAGCTGCTCAAAACTGCCGTTTGGGGTCTATGGAAAATTAGCTCAACTCAATCAGCGAAAGCTGCTGTCAGTGCTCTGCTGTCATCTTCTCCCTTCACTGCTGCCTCTCAGAATGGAGTGCTGTGCTTTGGGAGCTTCTCTGGCTACAAGCTTTTTCCAGAAATATTCAGCTTTTCTCAAAAAATATTCAGTCATCTCCTTCAGTGTTACAGCTGTTTGGTTTTGATTCAAATTATTCCCTGAGTATCCAGAAGGCTGAGACCACCACACAGTTGCTTGTGCAGTTCTGGAAGAAAAAGCTTGCAGTGCGTAGTTCCTCCACTTTGAGTTCCTGTCAAGCTTGACAGGCAGGTATGAGAATAGACCTGAAATTTGAGAGCTCTAGGGAATTCGCCTTTCTACCCCTGTGAGCATCCACCAAATGTTCAGGCAGCCACTCCATGAAACTTTAATTAAACCATGCAGCAGGTGCCTCCTGCAACAAAATTGCAGCTTTAGCAGTTGGAATCTGCATCCTTAGCTGACCTCCAAGGACAGCCTGGCATGATGGTCAGAATTAGTCCACAAGGTGAAGAAAGAGGAATTACACTGGACAATAAAGCAGGATTGGAAGATTTATGTTTGCCAAAACAGTTCTTTGAGACAAGTAACTTTGCTCTCTATGTGAAAAGTAAGTAAGGAGAATAATTCCTTTCCCCACAAAATACTGTCACAGGAATACATCAACAAGAGTAAGCTTTGTGAGGCACAGCAGGATAGTGATTGGCAATTTCCTATGATAAACACTGTAAGATTTATTTTTATTAACTATGGCATGAGTGTATATTAAAATGCAAGGTCTATGTCCCCCTTTACTTCTAGTATTATACAATATATGTACAATAATTTATAACATATAATACACACCTAAGCTGGTCCATTTTCCCTCCCATCCTACCCCTACCTTACCTATGCAGCATAACTGCCTCCAACCCAGAGACTTCCTACTGCTCATCTTTTTTCCCTGTTCTAAAAACAGAACAGATAATCAATCTCATTTAGCATTTCAGAAGACACAAAACCAAACCAAAACAAAATGAAACACCACAAAAATCTCCACAGGTCCCTCTGGAAATATAGGGGACAGAATAAGGAGGAAGACAGAACAAGGAGGAAGACAGCTCAAGTTACACTGTCATCCAGTGCTTCAGGAATCGTACTTCAAATATGATAGACTGACTGACTGGAATGTTAGTAGCTAGAGATCAAAAAGTTCAGCTGATGGAGAACAAGTTTCTTTTAAGAAACACACAAATATGGTGGCTCAGCATGTCACACTTTTGCCCTGCATTTAGCTCTTGAGAAAAACCAGCAAATTAAGCATTTTTATCACCAGAAAACAATGTTTGTTCCTCAACAACTTTAACCATTGTCTAAGCTTGTTTCCCTCTTTTGCACTTGGATATTATTGATTAACCACAGGAACAGAAGAATCTTTGAGGACCAGTCCAAATTGTCTGAAAGAATTTCTTGGTTCCCCAAGCATGAATTCCACAGCACTTACTATAAATAAAAATATTTACAAGCTGGGTGGTAAGAGACACCTGGGTGGAGTGAAATTGATAGGGGGAATAGAACTCTGACTCAACTGTAGCTAGAGTGAAAAGCTCACCCAGAAAATACAAATGATAACCATGAATAGAAACCATGCTCTTGAGATTCATTCCACAAGTATGATAATACAGCAAGGAAATAGCATCAGCAATGCCAACTGGCAGCAAAACAGAAAAACAAATATCAGCAGGGTACTGGAAACTGATGTGGGAGAAAAAAATGCCATTTACAGGTAAGATATATTAGGTGAGATCTGTCCTGTGACTACAGCTCTGTTATGCAGGTAAAAGGCCTCAGTAGCAAAAAGAGCCTCTGAAAGCTCCAGATGCAACTAGAGGGGGATTTCCTCCAGCAACCATGAAGAAGGCTTTTGGCCATCCCTCTAAAAGTCACCAGTGACCCCAGGCATCAAATAGGCCTCCAGTGCAGCTGTGGGCTGCAGAGCCAAACCCTATGAATTTCAGTCACACTGAGCAACGCTGCCACCAGCAGAGCACACAAGACCTCAGGGCTGTGTATATTCTGCAAAAAATCCAAAGGCTGCCCCAATGCTTGCAGCAGCCTGGGCTTGAGAGTGTGCAGAAGTGGGCTCAAATTACCTTCACTTCTCTCTCCCGTAGGAGTAGGAGGCCTGTGCCCTTGGACAGGTGACCCAGACTGTGATTGCTTATCTTTTCTCACTGACACTGACTCCCACATAGAGTTTTGCCTTTAAAGACAGGCATATTTTAAGACAAGATGTGAGAATAATAAAGCCAGAAGTTGCACCTGGGGAAATGCCTGTGCATACATGTTCTGCTATCCCACGGGAATATCACAGAGCCCACCATGCCTCTCCTTGCATGCCCATAAGAAGCCAAGCACAAGAAACTGCTCCTGTTGGGCCAGGCCTCACCGCACACCTTCTTCCATGTGTGGGGTGCTTCAGCCATCATTGGGACAGTCCAGCCTCACGTGTCTCAGAAAGAAAAGCAACAATTTATCCACTACCTTAAAAATCTGATGTTTTAAGACTTTATGTCAAGCCACTTCTTGTGACCATAAAACAAAGCCTAAATGGAACAAGGAGAAGAAGAAATAGAGGGATATTCTTATCTTAGAATCATAGAAATGTTTGGGTTGGAGGAGGAATCTCCAAAGGTCATCTAGTCCAATCACCCCACAGTCAGCAGGGACATCCTCCATTAGATCAGGATGCTCAGAGCCCTGTTGAGCCTGGCCTTGAATATCTCCAGGGATGGGGCACCAACTACCTCCCCTGGGTAACCTGTTCCAGTGTTCCACTACCCTCATGGTAAAGAACTTGTTCCTAACATCCAATCTAAATCTGCTCTTCTCTTATTTGAAACCATTGTCCCTCATCCGATCAGTATAGGCCTTCATAAACAGCCCCTCTCTGGCCTCCTTGTAGGCCCTGTTCAGGTAGTAGGCTACAACATGATCTCCCCAGAGCCTTCTCTTCTCCTGAACAATCCCAGCTCCCTCAGCCTGTCCTTGTAGGATAGATGTTCTGGTCCCCTGATCATCTTCATGGCCCTCCTCTGGACCTGCTCCATCAGGTCCATTTCCTTCTTATGTTGAGAGTTCCAGAGCTGGACTCTAGATGGGGTCTTACCAGAGTAAAGTGGCAGAATCAACTGTTTTGATCTGCTGGCCATGCTTCTTTTGATGGCCTTCTTATTCAAATGAAAAAATTAGTAGGCACATAAGCCTAAAGAGGCACATAGGGAGAGGTCGTAAGCATTTCTTTGTGGTGACAAGCTGCTTTAGCAGTGAGAGCATCCAGGAGGAGGCTGTCAGTGGCTAAAAAGGAAAAATCCCCAAAGCTGCCACAGTATTCAAGGAAGTGTTCAGGCCTGAGTCAGCTGTTAATTAGGTAGCTTCAAATGGCAGAAACCATTTATAGAAAGCCCTGATTCTTAAAAAAAAAATCCCATGCACTCCATCTGGCATTATGACAGGCCAGTGAAAGATAGAAGAGAGAAAGAAATAATGAAGGCCAGGAAAAGTCTTTAACTCTTTATCAGCTTCTCATTAACATCTGTCCTCTCCATCAGTTTGCAGCTTATCTATCTGCTTTTGGCTGGTGGGATGACTCATTTATTGAGATGAATAAACCCTTGCAAAAAAAACCCCAAAGATGACAAATAAAATGTTTACCTTCATGGCCATGAAAACCAGTCCCCCAGTATCACAGGGACAGGGCAGAGAATCAGACACCACAATGGGCACTTTTGTGGTGTTAACATAATTCTAAACAAAAGTAAGTAGGGAGAACAAATTTGCACCTTTTGATTTAAAATGTAATGCTTCTGGTATGATCTTGTAATTTCAAATTACTCGGTTAGGTAAACAAACTCCCCTAAAATACAGCTGCTTTGATGGGTTCTTGACTTCTGTTGGCTTCTATCTAATTTATTTTATTCCCATTGAATTTGTAGAGCAGGCTCTTGCAAGAACTTCCCACTAACTCTTAAATTTCTACAACTGCTGAGATAGTGTCTCAGACAAAGACCTATAGGGATGAAATAAAAATAGTGAAAGGTTCAAGATGACATCATATTTTATGAACACAAGACGTGACCACAAATAACCTACAATAACCTTCAAAATTAGTTTTTTCCTGACTTCATAAAACAATATTTTATTTGGCAGGCCCTTATTGGCAAGCACTTTGAACAGTTCTATTTGTTTTCTGTAACCAGGAAGACACAACCAGTGTTTTCACATAGGTTTCCTCAGTACTGTGGTTTTGCCATTTTCTGCCTCTTTATTACTGCCTGCTGCTGTTGAATATTTTTCTTTGGGATGTTTATTAAGAACAAGGATATGAATTTAAAAAAAAACCAACTTTGATTATAGCAGCACTGGAGAGTTTCTCCCACTGTAATACTACTGTATCAAAAACACAGAAATAGATCATGGTATCTAAAATGATCTTACTGTTTTAAGTCTAAAGTTATGTAATAACATACAGCTGGCTACATGTATATTATGAGAAACTAAAGGAAATCAGCCCATATGTCTTTTGATGCATTAACCAAGACCAAGATTTAGAAATCCACCATAACTTGTAACACCGTATGAAAAGGAGGAGGAGGCTTATCCAGTCACTGAACAAAATAACAAAATAAAATCCTAGTGCTCCAGTTAAAGTAAATGAGAAATGAACATCATGGAGTGCAATAAATGCTCCTGGCTTTTTTAGCAGACTTTACCCGTGATGAGTCGCTGTTTCATTTCACCATCACCAGTTGTCCTGGTTGTGAGAACCACAGCTTGAGAGGTCTATTTTTCGCAGTATCACCTGTAACTAAACAGGATTGCTTTCAGTACATGACACTGCTCACCTTTTTCGGTGTTTTGAGTTGTGCTGTTGTGGGGAAAAGGACCATTTCCCCATCACATCTATAGGAGTAGTTAAGCTGTTCCCAATGCCTAACATACATAATTTGGGGGTTTTAAAAAATATTCTTAAAGAAAAATATTTATAAGATTTTTGTTCGGTATATTCTAAACTAAGAAACAAATTTAATCTTCAATCCAAATTGCACCATTCAGCAAATCCCATCCCCCTCAAACTGTTTGGTTTTTTCGCGTTTGAGCAGTGGCCACGCAATTAAGATGAGCTTTGCGGCTTCTGTACACAGTTTGCACTTCCTAATACTCCCTCCTTCTTCTGTACAGTACGAAGCTTGAGTGAATAAGGAAAGTTCCAATAATTAAACTTGCTCTATTGACCTAACCAAAATTAACTGGCTAAGCAACAATGTAGCTGTCCATGTAAAAACAGGAAGTCAGATTTCCCTAAGTAACCCTTATTCACCATGAGAAAAACAGCTGGTGCTCTCCCTTTACATGCAAGTGTGTGAGGCATGGATAATAGATGTATACTTCTGATATCCTCTCCTTTAAAAGGGTGTGTTTTTTTTTTTTCCAGTGGAAGTTTTCCAACACTCAGTTCCTGAGAGGTAGGGCCCCAAGACAGTCTGGTCAAAATAGTTAGAATCATATCTTTGAAAGGAGAAGTCTGTGAAAATGAACAAAGAAGCCACATTAGTATAACATGAATAATCCTCCTTGACCTCCAAAGAGAAAAATAATAAAGGATTTATTACATGCTTTTTTTCCCCCCTCCTAAGAAAGAGTAATAAGAAAAGTCCTCCTTACAACAACAATAACCACTGTTTCAGAATCAGAGCTTTTGTGTCCCTGTTTTTCAGTAGTTATGCTACATTTCTCCCAGTGCACTGCTGGGATTTTTTATTTTTTATTTTGCTACGCATGCTCGCACATCTGCTCCACATGTGTGACCAGCAACTGGATTTTCTGAGCTGAACGTCCTGTTAAATGGACAGAGTGGGCAGATCATTCCTTAGAGAGCAGGGAATCTGCCTCTGGTGGATTGCCGCCAAATGCAGTGGTGTAATAAAGAAAAGAAAGCTGCTCATTCGGATTGCTCTGAAATGAACTGTGTCCTCTCCTAAAATACCATCTGGTTAGGATCCCTGGAGGCACAGCCCAACACACCTAGGTCTGGCAGGCTGTATGTTTGATGGTTGTAAATGTCTCTGCGTAGGTCGGCTGGGGGAAGGCAGGATCATGAAGAATTAGAAGAGATGAAACAATTGTACTCTCATTCCCTTTCACACACCTAGCCAAAATTACACACGAGGGTTGCAGAGGTGACTGTCTTTGGACAAAGCTGACAGGTAATCTTTATGACAGCTGTCTTAGGCTTGGACTTGTTATCTATTCTCTAAAAGCATTGTTTGTACCTGGTGTAAAACAGCAGCAGTCTGGACTGATGGTCTCTCTTCAGATTTGGCCCTCAGTACATTAATCAAGGCATTTGTAGTAAACAGTATAAAAGAGACTGAACTGAGCCTTATGGTGTGTGTGCAAGGAAATCCAGCTTCCAAAAAATCAAATCACACCAGGGACTGATAACAGATGTACAAAGTAGGAGGAGAAATTAACAGATGCTTCCCAGTCTGGGCCATTATCACCAATGAAACTTAACTCATATGGTCTATAGGTCACATTAGGATGCTGCAGATGAAATTTGTTCTTTCCTGATTTGGGCAAAATTAGGACTGCAACTGCACAGTGCTAGAACTGTCCTGAATGCAAGTTGATTTTCTGAAGTACTATGAGTGCTGCTAAAAGGATCCCTCTGTGAGTTTAGCAGTTAGTTCTGCAACCAAACAAATAGTATCACATTGGTTCAACCCATCTCTGCAATGGATGTCCTGTAAAGTAGGAAACATGACAGTCGCATTATGAACAAAACCAATATTTCATTTTAATTTTCTTCTCAGTCTGCATCTCTCCTGGTGAACGGAACAGGGCCTGGGAACATTCCTGGGCACTGGATTATTATCTTCTATGGTGCTAAACAGTTAGCCAAGTTTCTAGCACAATCAAGGCTGCTGCCAACTACCCTTCAAAACACTCCCAGGCACAAATCAGAAGCAGGGGATTTCCAGAACCATTCCCAATAAGCAATTTCCAAGCAGCCACCCAGTTTTGAAGGTTAAGCATTTACTAAAACTGAGCTGCCTGCTCTGTGCTAGTTGGCTTTGGTTCCTGGGAACACTTTGGGATGTCTCAGTGCCCCATCCATAGTCCTGGTCAACTCTTACCAATGAGACTTTATTTTAAGCAGGGGCAGAGCCTACCATTTTTTGAGGCAAAAGGGTGGGTTTTTTTTCTGCCTGGGGAGACCATTTTCTTTGTAAACAAGCCCAAATTATAAAACTGGAGTTATTTTCAGGACTTCCCTCTGCAGAAGCCACTAGGCAGGGTTCTTATTTTGTGATTGGCCTGAAAGCTGTTGGAGTCTCTGCAGCAGCATTAACAGCCTCTAGCTTATGCAATCACACTGCCCCACTGAAACCACCCTAAAAATGCTTTGGTTTGTTTTGTCTTTTTCCAGAGGTGTTTTAAAATAGCTAGCTGTTGGTTATATTGTGAGTTCCTATTGTTCTTGTTTATCCATCTGCTTGCAGTTGTGCTGCATTCAGTTCAAGATGATTTTTAACTAACTTGAAATCATTAATTTGATTATTGCTTACCAACCAGCAAAGAAATAGCCAAAAATAAAAAGGATTCTGCCTTTGCAGGACTTTTCAAGAACTCAGATACAAATAAATTATTACTTTTCAAATTTCTCTTGAGTTAGACATTACCAAAAATATATATTAGAAACAACATCAGAGAATGTATCTTAAATAAATTACTCCTTTGGCTCAAGCTGATGTTTTAACAACCATGAAACTGAGAAAAAACATCACCTCCACTAACAGCTGTGCTGGCTTATTGGGCCTCTGAGCAGGTATTCCATGGAAAGACCCTTGTTTAACTGGTACTTTCTGGACATCCCTGCATGAAGCTGCAACCTGGCAGGAATTTCTGAACTGACCAGCTTCCAGACCCATGGAGGTCTTGGCCTGAGCCCAGTGCTTCCAGGCGCCAAGTACAAGCTCCTGGGATGCTGGGTGCAAAGAGCAGGACTAAGGACCAGGATTCAAAGGGCTTCCAGACAGTTGGGAGTAAGGCCCAGTGCACAAACATGTGAAGTCAGTGGCTTTCCACCCTGACTTTCCACTGCTCAGAGTTTGAAAAATGCCTTTGGTGTTCAGTGCTCTAGAGTCAGTGAACCAACTTTCTTCAACTAGCAGTTTCTGATAGATTGCCCCATTAGATAATTTCCTGATAGAAAGGAGTATAAAAGACACAGAGTAGAAAACAAAGCAGTGAATGGAGGTATTTATTAACTAATCACTATCATTAATGAGTGGCACTTTAAAAAGCTGAACTCTAAACCCATGTGAAGGTTATTCAGTTTGGCAGTTGGAGATGGCTAAGGAGGAGAGTTAAATGTTTTCAGCCAGGACTTAAATTAGGTTCAGAATAAGGCAGGATGCACCTAAGGAAATCATACTTGCAAAATAACACCATTTAAGCTATATAAATAGTTCTCCCATTGTTTCAAATGCAGATCCTATCATGATCAATTATAGTGTACAAAAAGATGATTTAGCAAATAGGTAATTAAAATGGGACAGAAGCATTAAGACAAATGCTGAAAAAAATTAATTAATTATCTAAATCATGATGGCAGGGTAACAACTAATGATGGGGTAAAGCCATTTAGGTGATGAACTAGATGACTCAGAACCCATCATTTGAAATGAGCCCATTTTTGAAGTTTGGTTGCATTAATTAAAAGGTTTTCAGTCTTTCTGCTTTTCTTTCTGCCTTTCTGGGTCTCCATTGATGCTCAGCCTTCTCCTCTGCTCCCCACAAGCTCAAATCTCTCTGCCATGCAGTTCCCTTCTTAGTGACCACTCATGCATTAGCAGCCTGGCTCTTGCCAGAGCCCAGCTGGGCAAATCCACTCACATGGCCTGCACAAGCAGGGGTCTGCAGTACCTTCTGCAAACTACACTTGTGGATGGTGGCAAAGAATGATTTGGAAGTGTACATGAGAAATACAGAGTTGGTTTGAACAGAAAGGATTCCTTCTTTGAAATTTTCCTTATCAGCTGAGCAAGGTACTTTGTCTTTCATGACAATTATTTTCCTCTCTCTAAGACAGGTGAACTGAAAACCATTGATTGTCTGAACAAACCCACTAAATTTGAGGCTGACCATCTCACCCACCTTGGGAACTTACCTGCTGCCCTTTGAAGACCTGAAAAGTCTTCCTGCTAACTCAGGTGGGTTTTTAGATTGGGTCCCCTTTATAGGTACAGTACAAAGCACATAACCAAGCAAATAAAGCTTCATGGAATCAAGCTATTCCATACTTTTATACTTCCATGCTATTATATTGCATATAATAATAATTCAAATCCTATCCATTTTATATGGTCACCTGAATAAATGGAAAGGGATATAGAGGAGGACACAGTGTAGGGGACAGAGTCCTGCGCAATAAACAGGCTGTTTTAACACACGTGGTGGTACAAAGGCAGAGCTTTTCAGACCTATGCTGTAAGCCATGGCAGCTACCATCTCCCCTTCCTGGCATATGGCCTTTTAGATCTCACAAAGCTTAAGCAAAAGACTGAGTAATACAGTACTGTGCTAAACCACACACCTCCTCATTTCATAAATACTACGACAGCATTATGGACTGGGGAGAGAAAAACAAAATCCTACTGAGGAAAAATATGTTTGCCAACTTTGTCTGTTCAGTGTTGTCAATACAGTTCTTTATTGCCCCAGCAAGTTGTCCTTAGGTGAAAGATAACAGTCTGCCAATCTAGAGAGTAAACATTTTGTGTTGGTCCACCCACAAAGCATTTAAATCAGAAACTGGAGCCTATTCAGCATAGCTCAGGTATAACTCTCAAATTTTTCAACACAGTTTACTCATCATGGACTTTCCGATCCTGACCTCTTCATGTTTTTTCTCAGCTTTCTGAACCTTTCTGCTTGTTCTTTCATGTTTGACATCTGGCTTAATCAGAATTAGGTTATCATTAAAGTTGTGAACATGTCTGATGAAGGTGCCTCTTTTATTACTCACCTGCAGTCTGGTTTTAAATGTTAACATCTTAAATTTTGTAGGTTTTATTCCAAATGGCATATTGTTTACATGTGTTTCTCCTAGGCATATAATATAGACACTAAAATGCAAGCAGAAAGATATATTTGCATCCATACAACATACATTTTAAGTAAGTGCATACTATATGCAATGTATGTGATCTTTGATCTTTTTTTTTTTTTTACTAGGATTTGGCTCTAAATTCAACTAGTCAATTATAACAGCACTTATTGATAGAGCTGTAAGTTTACTTAAAGTTCCGAATGGAATTGTGTCAACATTAAAGCAGCCCAGCAGTTCAGAGCTCCATGTAATTCAGGACCCCTTCCACATGCAGCTGGTAAATAAGCTGTACTAGGTGAAAGACAACTATACACAAATGAGAAGAAAATGTTTGTCTCTGATATTATAAGAAAGGAAGGGACAAAATAAGGGTGCAGACAGTATTATTCTAGGAAATAGAAGAGGGAATTTCCAGAGGAGATTTCTGGTCTTCTGTGGAAATCTGGGTCATTAGATTGTTTTATTTCAAATAACAGAAACAGGTAATAAGAGGTAGGAAAGAGTCCTGTCATGGGAAAAGCACATGTGATGCTCATCAAGGAACGGGGTTGGAGAGGATAGATTTGAGGCTGACAATAGCTGCCTGCAAAGGAAAGAGGAACTTTACAGCCTGTGTACCAGAAGGGAATTTGGCCAGCTAGGACACATAACTTGAAGCTGAGAGGCCACCTGGAAAGGAAAGCAGCTGACCAGGAGTTGCCAGAATGCTTGCACCATTCTGAGAAGTGCATGCAGTGATAAGTACTGGCAGTGGACTTCCCATTTTCTCCCCACCTGATAAGTATCCCTGAAGTTATTGTTACATTTTATCCCTGAGCTGTGCTCAAATCTTTAGAGTATCAAAGTCTCCACACTGTGGTAAATCAACCAAAACAATCCATAAGCCTTTATCTTATGACTTCTAGACTTATAGTAACCTGCTTGGAAACTACTGTAGCTTGTACATGAGACTTCAGACTTGTTACACTTCAGAAGACAAGAGGGCAATGTTTTTACTAGCTGCTACTAAGCTATATACTTTCTTGGTCTTTGTCCCTATTCCTCAAAACTTCTGCTCTTGTTATTCTTTTTCACTTGAGAAACTGATTAAAATGTAAGGGATTTGGACTGTTCCAAAGAGGAGAAACTGGTTCAGGAGTGAATTCTTCTCTCAGATAATTTTGTACATTTACAAGGAATTGATTGACTCTCTTTCCTGAAAAGAAAAACAAGTTATTCACCACATCGATGTCCTTCTATGTTACCTCCTCACGAGGAATCTCCCCAGATTTTTTAGGGGCGGTGCAACCAGCTTTTCATTACTTTCTGCTCTTTTTCCTTCTATACCATGCAAAGAAACATTTTGCAGAGGGATCACAACAGAAGCCAGGCTAATAGTAGACCACAGTCATATCAGACCTGTGTTGCATATGAGCTAATAAGATCTGCAGGAGGTAGTGTTTGTAAGTGCAATCCCAGTACAATATGCAAGCTGATAAGGAAGTTCATTTGTTTGGGAGATATTGCTTACAATCTCCAGAAGACAACACCTTGTATAGTATGTCTGGGCCACTTGTATAGTATGTCTTCTTTTTGCTTCCATTTGTTTCTGTTATATACGCAACCATTAATCTGAACAACACCCTTTTCAGTCCTCCACCCAGAGAGCTGAGATGCCTCAGTTAATGTCAATATATCCTTGTGTTAGCATGGAGACTGGTGGCACTCCATGGCACTCCATGTGGTCAAAACCACCAACTTCAGGGAAGCTTCACTGGACTGTCAGTGACTGAAAGTACTGGAAGAAGTCGCAACTTAAGCAGCTGTTTTTCTATGAATAGTGTGTAAAAAGAGATAGGTATACTGTGCAGTGCTTTACTAGTTCTTTCTGGAGTAACCTTCTGATCTTTCATGTGGGCATGATGGATTTTAGTTGGAGTACCTTGGATTCAAGTTGGATTCAAACTTAGTCATGTTTCTTTTTCAAATGCAACACCTAGCCAAATAATTTAAAATGTCTGGACTGCCAGTCAGTCCTCTGTAGAAAACAGCCAATGAGCTGTTACGGAATGGGGTGGCCACAGGAGCAAATGATTGTAAGGAAAGGTGGTGGCAGAGGCAGTAGCAATTTCAGTGTGTGTTTCTGTCCTGCAGGAGACCTGTAATCGCATTAGCTCACTGCTGAGGCTGTGGATAAATGGAGACTAAGAAATTATGTCTCTCAGCAAAATAGGAACAGCTCTCCCTAGCTATTACACATTACACATTACACATGCTTGCTGTCACCTTTAATGAATGTTTACGAAGTACTTGGGGATCTTCCCATGCAAAGTGTTACACATGAACTACTGATAATTGAATGTTTTATTATGGACTTGTTTAAGCCAATGTTAACAGTAACCAGTGGAAAACTTCAGTCTCTATGTCTCAAGAAGGTCAGAATAATTGGAAAGAGCTGACTGTCTGGGTAAAATGTGTGAAATCTGAAAAAAGCCTGTCTGAAGAGAGTCATGTGTTCTCACAAACAGGTGGAGAAAGTATTTTTCATTTATAAGCACTTGTAATTAATCTGAGAGATCAAGTAAGCTGATATAGCCAGAGCATTTTTTGTGTAGGTTACACTGATAGCAGTCAGCCTTTAAACTGACTAAAGTATCTAAACAAATCTTGTATCTAGATGATATTTAAGCATATTCCTTGTAAACAGTCATTAGACAACTTTAACATTCAGCAAAGGAGTCCAATCAATTTACTAAGAGCTACAAGTCTTCTCTGAACTGGGGTGAAGCACTTGTTATCCATGCCTCTAGTACTACTGCTTCAAACAAATGGATGAAACAAACAGTGCAAAATAATGAAGAGGTTGGTGACAACTGAGAACAACACTGACTGGTCCTGTCTTAAACCCAGGACCTATGAATTAACATGTGTGCAGGTGCAGCTCTGAATGTGCCTTTGTGCATGTGCACACACATTCAATGTCTGCCAGACAAGAGATCATAGGGAACTATTGCAGCTCCCTCAATATCTGCCTGGCCCTGGCAGCCGTTGAGGAGCTGGTAATTGTTTCCCTAAAATATGCACCAGGTGCAGCTCTCTTGGCTCTAAACTGTCATTCACAACACTACACAGCACTCAGTTGGGAAGTGCCCACACCTGCAAACACCATTCTAAAAATGAAGAGGAGAACCAGAGAATAATTACTTTAGTACTCAGTGACCCTTGTTGGCTCTATCTCTAGCCATTAATGTGCAATTGTATGACTTTACTTTTAGCATAATAAATTATCATGACTGTCATTTAACAAAAGAATTCTTTGTAGGATTGACTGAACAATACACTCACTTGTTTCACCACACTTTAAGCTTCATGCAGCTACCTGTGAGCCTGGGACTGACTGATGACATCAGGCAGGGATTTTGGGCTCACATTCCTCAGCTGGAAGTCCACATCCTGAATCTTAGTACGTGCTAGGAAGTTGCCTTTTCTTCCCCCTTCAATGCATTCACTTCATAATATCATAAACGACTTTACATTAGCTAAACCCATTAACGAACTTTATCATATACAGCATATATATCATACCTAAATAGGGTTAAGTTGCTAAATAGTTCAATAGATGGAAACGTGTGCTTTACAAATGGCACTACTGACTAACGGGTCACACACGGCAGAGCACCGCAGGAGCCGCTGCGAGCCGCCCTCCGCCCCTCATTTATGGTGTTCTACTCCCTCTGCTGGGAGAGCCGCCCGCGGCAGCCGCCCCGGCTCGGCCCCTCTGCTTCTTGCTTGCTTCCCGGAGGCCCTGCTCTCCATTCCCTGCACTTACCCGCTATTAATCGACATGTTAATCAGAAGAGTGTCCCGCTGAAAAGGCTTTTAAGGAGTAACACTGTATATTTATCACAGGAACAACTTCAATCCCGCCATCGCTTACCTTCTCTCCTGTTGCTCAGACTTCCAGAGCTTCACCTCATTTCTCTACGGTTCTCAGGCGCTTCCAGGAGTTCTGCTTTCTCCATTTCTCCCTTTCAACTCCTTGGGGTACAGGCCCCTCCTTCTGCACCGCTGCCCCCGAGCACACCACTCCATCATGCCCTCTCACTTCTGTTCTGCAGGACATGTTCTTTGAGTCTCAGGAGGATGGGGCCAGGCACTTTTCGGTGATGTCCACTGACAGGACAAGGGGCAATGGGTGCAAGGTGGAGAATATGAGGTTCCAACTAAACATAAGGAAAAACTTTTTCACTGTGAGGGTGACAGGGCACTGGCTGCCCAGAAAGGTTGTGGAGTCTCCTTCACCGAAGACATTCAAAACCTGCCTGTATGCCTTCCTGTGTGATCTACTCTAGGCGTTTCTGCCCTGGCAGGCGTTTGGACTCAATGACAATTCAAGGTCCATTTCAATCCCTAACATTCTGTGACTCTGTGTGAATTCTGACATTTGAATATATTCAAGGTAAATCAAAGCAAAAAAGTGGCATTTGCATTTATTATAGTTATGAATAGAGAACAAAGAATAATTTTGGAAACATCTATCTATGTATTTTCAATCAAAGTAAAACATAGTTCAGCATGCACCGTACTGCCTTCAGTAAATGCAGCTGGTTTCAAATGCTTTGTTACATTTCCCTGTAAGAGCTTACTGACTTGTGGAATGAACATTTGGTCACTTAATGATGTGTCTTGCCTATGGAGTGGTCTTTCTGGCCAAATGTCTTTTACAAAGGCACCAGTTGCTTGACGTCCACCCTTCACTTGCACCTTGCTTGAAGAAAGTTTGCACTGTGTTGTGGAAGTTTGCCTCCCTGAGGCACCTGGCCAGAGGATAGCTGTGGGAATAGGGATGAGGGACTGAGCCACTCTCATCTGAAGTCAGCATAGCAATGAAGAAATGCAAGACAGTGGCTTTGGTGAACTGATTTAAACCCACCTGCTTTAAGTCAGCTAAAACCCCCAAAATTCCATGAATCATTTCAATTTTGTAGACACTGTTTTCTCCCTGAAACCTAATTCAGCTGGAAGATTCCCAACAGTTTTTCCCTTGTCATCCTACCAAATGTTGGCCTTATTCCTGGACAGAGAGCAGGCAGCAGTGAAGAGGGATGAGGGAACTGTTCCCACTGAGGGTCCCTCAGGGGAGCATGGTCCTGAGCTCAGTTGCCATGGCATCCAGCATTCCATGAGGCCAGGATGTGGCACCTGCCTGGGGATGGGCTGAGCCAGGATCAGGATCAAGCTGTAGGTATAATGTATCTGCAGCACAGCTCATGTGAGGATCAAGAAGAAGGCTTGGCCCGGAAATGGCTGCCAGACAGACACCCAATAGTGATTTATTTCTATTTTTATACTTTTCTGCTCAAAATCTGTAATTAAATTTTAAAGGCACAGCCTAAAACCACCACATCAACTTTCAGGCAGGGAGTGAGCTGGCCCCCAGCATGACCAGTCCTTCATTTAGGCAGTCACAGTCGAGGCCTGTCAAGGTTACCCACTCCCTGACCAGCCTTGCCCCCTAGCACTGAACACATAAGGTGGAATTCCAGTTTCCTCTACTAAATGCTTTCAAAACCTCACAGTGTAGTCATCAGTATAAGTGACAATCCCAGGTTTGTCAAAGAGGGATTTCAGCTCAATTCACATTGCTGATTCAAAACATAAACAGGGATGAGCAATCATAATTCTATTGTACAAAATCAAATGAGCCAAGTGAGAAACATGGCTGGATAATTTTAATACACTGATAAATTCTGCAGTCTGAGGTCCTTGCCTATATTTCAGGTACATGAGTAATACCACCTATTATCTCTAGAGCCACTGAAAAATGAATGCAGGCAAAGAGAGATTTCCATGGTTCAGCTGGTTAATCAAGGCTTCCCTGATACACAGAGTTGTTTTCAGCACTGAAGTATCATCTCAGCTGTAATAAATTTTACAAGACAGCATTTTTAAGCTTTTATGGTTTTCAATTTACAGAGGACTTCATAAATATGAATACAAGCACTGTAACAAATACTGCTGTGAAATAGCCATTATTCATATTACACAGCAAGAGACATTAAAGCACAGTGATGTTTACTAACTTGCCAGCATTCATCTTTCCCTGAGCAGGACTACTGCCCATCTCTCCTGACTCTTAAAGGACAGCATGTGTACCATATGCACCTTGCTCTTCAATGGAGAGAAAAAAGAACAGAGAGAGATACAGTGAGGGCCTGAGTGGTCTCTGTGTTCTAGGCTCACAATCCTGGGACCTTGCCTTTCCTCAAGGAGTCACTGGGTTCTGGGCTTTCTCCAGTTTTTTTCCAGCATCTGCATCCTGTCTTACTCCCTAGTGTTCTTTATTTAGCTTATGAAACTCTTTGGAGAAAAGCACTGTTTCAAAACTGGTTGGCACATTAATAATGTCTCAGTAAAGATCAGAAACTCAAAGTAATGCATTGAATTTGATACATTAGTTTTATCAGAAATACTTTCAGTAGGCCAACATCTGAGTCCAAGTGTTGGATCTACCAATGGACATACATGACAGTGACAGCCATAGATCAGAGAGTTTACAGAAGATGTTATTATGATTTTAAGGGTATCTGTATATCTTAAGAGCACATCTCTTGCTATAAACAATACCCTGTGAAAGCACAGGAACATTTTCTCCACTGAAATGCTTGCTAGATGTAAGTAATAAAGGCCACAACCAGCTAAAATAAAAATTCTCCTGTTGGCAACTCCAAAAAATGTCAAACAGTACTTATTGCTTTAAAGTTTTCCATTAACCTTCAGTACTATATTCCATAACTAGGAAAACCACAATTCTACTGCACAGGCACAAACCAGCATTTTAACTGCAGAGGGCATGAAAGAGCTACTGAACAGCAGCACAGTGTTTTATTCACAAGGCATTTTACTTGCAACTTAATTTTCTACAAGTGATTTCTTCCATGCTGAGTATTTACAATACCACATTTTAGTCCTGAAGGATCATCTGAGGATCCATCTGATTGCTTTCCTGGGGAAAAATACAAATCTAAAGAACATAAATTACCAGATTCCTTCCAGAGGCTATTTCATTACAACAATTATGGAGTAGAAATCACTCTGTTATCCTCACTGAATCTAATGGCTGCCACTTCTTACTGAGATTTTATTTCTAATTTTACTTCATACTCAAAATAAATTCAGCAGCTTGTGTGGCATGAGCTGCACTTCATAGTATCATAGTATCAGTCAGGGTTGGAAGGGACCACAAGGATCATCTAGCTCCAACCCCCTGCCATGGGCAGGGACACCCCACACTAGATCAGGCTGGCCAGAGCCTAGTCCAGCCTGGTCTTAAACACCTCCAGGGATGGGGCCTCAACCACCTCCCTGGACAACCCATTCCAGGGCTTCACCACTCTCACGGTGAAGAACTGCCTCCTCACATCCAGCCTGAATCTCCCCACCTCCAGCTTCATTCCATTCCCCCTAGTCCTATCACTACCTGAGATCCTGAGAAGTCCCTCCCCAGCCTTCTTGTAGGCCCCCTTCAGATACTGGAAGGCCACAATTAGGTCACCTCTGAGCCTTCTCTTCTCCAGACTGAACAGCCCCAACTCCTTCAGTCTGTCCACTTACCTGTTTCCCATTTAATGCCACCTTGAAACACCCCCGCCAGCCATTCATTAATGCTCACTGGAATCACTGACCACATCCATCACAGTGCAGTACAGCCACTTCTAAAACTATTCCAATGCTTATAAAGATTTCAGTAAATTTGGCTTACTATTTTAAAAATTAAATAAAAAAGAAGAGTTGATATTTTCACTGAAGTATAAATTATCATTCACAAGAGCAGCTGAAGATTCATAATCTGAATACATTGAACAAGCCTGTTTGTGTTGTATTTAGCATTCTCTGGAAATCTGAAACAAATCTTTCTCAGGGGTGTTTTCAGAGGAATGAAAGAGTTCTGTAGAAACCACTTCCAAGAATCCAGCCTGAGGCAGGTACGTGTTGGCAGGAGCAGTCCCAGCTGATTACAAATGCTTTGCCATCCTCCACCTACACAACCTGATTAGCATGAATTCCCATTTTTCCACTAACTCACATGCTAAGCTGTTTTCCAGCCTCCTCTTCAAGCTAGTCACATCTTTGTTATTCACTTGTAGGCATGGGGACTGATGGCTGTAGACTCCACTGTGTTCCATGTTTTTTATCCCATCTCAGTATCTCAGGTAATCACTGCTGGGAATCAGCAAAGAGGGAGAGAAAAATACCGTCGCTTTCTCTACTACCAGCAGTGCTCATCTTAACTTGGTGAAGATGTTTGATAAGTATTAATGGGCACCACCAGAGGGTGCATTGCTGCCACTGTAATGCTCGTTCTCACACTGCAAGGACCCCTAAATAAGCATGCTGTGGTGTAACAAAGATTTGGACAAATCCTACACCTTCCATTTCTGTAGAGCTGCCTTCACAAATAAAGCAGGATTAAATACCAAAGTCACTGAAGCCAGTTCCTCTGAAGAAGAAGACGGGGGAAAACAAAAAAGGAAAAAAACAACCAGGGGAATTAACGTGCCTTCTAAGCTGTGTACTGAAGGCATTCTACAGCTTTGCTTCAAATACCCATGGTAAGAGTACTCCTTTGATCTGTTGCAAGCACTGACTCCCAGAAGAGGTGAAAGACACCTCACTTCCTTTCCTTCCTTCCTTCCATTTTCAGAGAAGCTTGCACGTCACAACACAAAACTAAGCCTGTACATGACATGAAAGGAGCTGCATACTGCATCTGACCCTCCTGTGCTTCACCTATGTACACACCCTTCCCTGCAGAAGAGGCATAACAGCCTTAGAATAAGAAATACTCATATTGGCCTCGACACAGGCAGCACCTGAGACTGCAGAGTTAAGGACTAGTGCCCCATGGTACAGCTGAACAGCAGCTGAGGCTGATCTATGCCTGTATTGCTGCAGCCCTATGTGTCTTCTGCACATCCCTTTCCAACAGAATTATGACACACCTTCTCCCCCAGAGTCATCCCATCTGCTGGCCCTGGTGAAAGCTAAGCACTTCTTCCACACTTAGGTTACAGTCAGATAACAGTTTTTTAGTTTTCTCAACTGATTTGCCACACAGGAGCACAACCCTCAATGCTAGCCTACAGGAAAGAAGGACAAAACTCTGTCCAGAAGAGGTCAAGACTTTTTCTAGCCCTGCAGTTCAGCTTAAACCAAGCACAAAATCATTCTTTCAGGTTTACTGTGCTGCCGTTGAATCTGGAGTTAGCCTTCAAAGAGAGATCTGAATCTGAACTGCCTTTTAGAAGTGTCCCTATAGCTCCACACATACCACAGGCCTGTGGGTACTTAAGCTGGAGTCACAGCTAAACTCCAAAACATAGCTGGCAATAATCAAGACCATAATGGTGCCCCATCAAATGGCAAGGGAGTTGAGTACAGCATAAATACACACAGTACTACTACTACTACTACTAATAATAATAATAATAATAATGGTAATAAAATCCCAGCATAATGAGCATGGTTATGTGTGAGTTAGCTGAAAACGGCTGGAGGGAGGAGATGCCACACATTCTTTAGTGCACTGCAAGGAGCTTTCAATCCCATTGACTTCAGTGGGGCTTCAGTCAGAGACTGTGTCTCTGCTGTGGAAAGGAACTGCTTAACACAGCATCGTGGGGTTCCTTGGGTTTTGTCTCTGAGCAGCTCCTGGCAAAGTCACTGCTTAGTAAGTGAAAACACACTTTTTTCAGTCGCCAGGACGGCAAGCCGTACCTGGAATTGGCTTCTTTTCTTTCCCTTTTTTGTTGCTGGGATTCTGATAGATTTGCAAATCTGGCTCCTTGACTAGGCGCTGACTTTACATACCCACGTTCAGCTACTTAAGTGGGGGAAGTGGGGGACCTGACCTTGGAATGGATTCTTTCCCCTTCAGCGAGACAGCTTGGCTTGCAGCTTGACTCCAGCTAACAAGCAGCATTCAGTGTCAGCCCAGCAGCTGCCATGCAGGAGGTCTGTCCCTTCGGGCAGCTGCTGCTCATCTGCCTGCAGCTGGCAGCGGAAGTGACATCTGTTCTCAGTCCCAGCTGTGAGTGGTGCAGAGGTGCCAAAGCTCAAACGCCTCAGTTCTCGATCCAGGAGTGAGGAAGGGTTTCTGATGCCAGACCACGGCCTGGCTTGCAGGGGAAGGGAGGGGGAGGATCGTCTCCTTCAACGATGGTGGGCTTGGAGGAATGGAAAGAGATGACAAATAGGGAGAGAAAGAATAAGTTACCGAAGTAGGGGAAAGGACAGGAGAAGAGTGCAGGAGAAGACGGGAGAAGAGTGCAGAAGGCAGGAATGGCTGAAATGGAAACATGAAATCTGAAGTGACAGAGCCAGTCTGAGGCAAAGAAAAGCAGAGCAATGAAAGAGCTGCAGAAATAGCAACAAATAACTGTCCAAAGGAGTTATTATCTAAAATGGCTGCTGAACAGAGAAATGCCTTATTGAGCTGCCATCTCAAGTGCTTCTGAGCCTGGAAGGCTTTTCTGCCTACAGCCCTTACTTTATCATGCCATTGAAGGGGTCTCCCCACGGATTTTGCCATCTGGAGAAGCTCTGGTATATTGTCTCTTGCCTCCTTGCTTCTCCATCTTATTTAAATTCTCATCACTGTTTCCTTGTCCAAGTCTCTTACTCCATCATTTATCTTTGTAACTGTGTTATAATTCAGTGTTGTGGCATTTTAACCAAATTACAATGTCAGTTTCCGAGACAGGTATATGTCAGGATGAAGGACGAGACCCTTTCCAATCTGAAGATTGAGATGCTTACTTACATTAACCTGGCAAGGACTATATTAAGAAATGCTACTTTGCTCCCCAGGTGGGTGTATGCAAGCCGAGTATGTTCTATCATAAACATATTTTCACAGTTGGGGCTGTTTCCTCAGCTCAAGCACTGAGATTGTGTTTTTTAGATCTCAAAATTTATTTGAGTATTCCTGGAAGAAATAACCAAGGAAAATTTATATTTGACAAGTGCTTTACAAGCCTGCCAATCAAAATCAGCTTACACTGGGAAAAATGCAATGTCAGTGACTGCTGCTTTCTCTCGGTGCTTGCCAAAAGCACAAGACAAACTTAATTGTGGTAAACAACTGGGCTGAGCAATGAGCTGATGGAGATAGGCAGCACAAAACCTTTTCACTCTGAAGTTGAAAGTGAAGGCATTAGGGGCACAAAGATTTGAATTAATCTTAATATTCTGCCTTGGTATCTCACCGTAGGGCATTAGTCATCGAACTCGGTGCTGTTACAAATTACCCAAAAGCCATCTTTTGATTGGATTGATTGAGGTGGGCGGAAATAATGAAAGCAGCTCCTTAGTTTCTCAGAATTCAGCTCTTCAACATCAGCTTTAAATAGTTTAGTTATAGCTGAACCTCTTTTTCTACCACAATTATGTATTTCTATGAGATAAAGATAAGATATATATTTATGGTTTAATACTTCATAATGGATTTCAGCAATGGGAACCCTTAAAGATATTATTCTTTTTACAAGTCTCAGCAGCTCTCCGTTTCAGTGAGAATTAGTTGTGGTTTTAACAAGTGATCTTTGAAATAAACAAGAGGAAATTCCTCAAAATACCATTCTTTCACTACCTACACAAAGAGAAAAGTTGACCATCTACTAAACTATGCATCTGGATTAATCTAATCAACTAAACACTGTTTTTTTCTTTTCTATTTTTCCTTTCAAGACTAGCACATCTGTCACATGGATGAGAGAGAAAAATCAGAAATATTGAAAATCCTACGGTCGAGGCACCGCAAATATGCTGAAGGGCTAAATTCATCCATAACACAGCTTTTGTACCTCTCAGCCATTTATACATCCCAATCATCAGACCAGTCACACTGGGACAGGTCAAAGGCAGCTCTCACCTAGGATTCTGGCTCCTGCAGGAACTGTGTTAACTTGAGGCTATTCCTGAACCTCAAAGTCTTCTTTTACAGGAACAAAGAAGCATGCATTGTCTGAACATCTTGGTGGATGCTTTATGAGATGAACTAGCAGTTCTCAAATCAAGGTTACAGCTGAAAAGGAAGGAGAAAGGTGATAAAAAAGTGTTTTATTTCTTCAAAATGTGCTCTTCTTCAGAAATAAAACCTGTACAAAAAGCAGTGACCAGTAGCAAGTGTTCAAACAGGGAGAACAGAGCAAGCAAAATGTGACCCTTCTGTGGTGGGGTGACCTACAGGCAGGAAAAGTTGCTGTATCATCAGAAAGTGTTAAGCAGCAATTGAGAACTTTGTGGTTTTGCACGCTTCTGTTTGGATGGCACCTAAAACAGCATTGTGGCGATGATGAGGCTCTGCTTCAAAACATCCAGACGGTTTCTATTCTGCAGCCTACATCAGTTATCAAAATGAGCTAAAAGCTTATTTGTGAAGTGGGTCGGTTTCAGTGTGCAAATCTAGCTACTCAACTTTGCAGTTACAAAATCCATTTCTAGGGCCATATTCTCTGGCCTCTTTTCTACCAACACCACCCAAGGAATACTCATTAGAACACTTGAGGAATAAGGTGAGCAAGGCTGGCAGAGCCTGAGCTTTTATTTACTCTGTGTTATCTCTGTCCAAATGTTCAAAGCAATATGGGTGGCGACTGATTCACTAGTTAAATTCAAAACAGCATGTGTGTACCAAAGGCTGCCAAGTTTCTCATGTATATTGCTGTTTGTGAGAAGCTATGCACAGACAAAACCCAATCAACAAGTTTCTTAATTTCATTTTATATCTTTATTCCCATTGTAAGTGTTAACAATAATGCAGAAGACCATTGCAATTTGGTTTGAATACACAATAGCATTAATCACAGTCCAGTTCCCTTTTTTTTTTTTTTTTTTACTGCAGTTCTAGTATTTCATGATCTGTTTCAGTAGTTCTGTTGGGATGTTTGCTTCCAGCAAAAGAGATTTTTCAGTGTTTGAAGATTATTTAAAAAGATTTCTAAGGATAAAATCCATAATGAAATTATTATCAGTACATTAATACAGCTTATTATCTTCTACTTAAGATTAGTACTAAGTATGTCTGATGACCTAAAACTCACTTTTCATCATGCCTTCTCTGTTGGCTCTTCAAAATAATGCTATAAATAACCATAATACAAATTTTCATGACAGCAGTTGATTGCAGTATAATTTTTAATTGGATTTGAATCCATTTAAGAGAATGAGGTAAGTAAAAGAACCCTACCAAGTACAAGGTTCTGTTTAAGAAAATGTTCAGTCAGCAATGCTAAGGCAGTATCAGAGTGTATGAACTAGAGTCCATTGAAAACAGGGAGGATTTTCTAAATTCACTTGCTTATTATTTGGGGAAAAAACATCACACTGTATTTCAGTCTTCAAACGAAGAAGAATCACTAAATACAACCAAAGAGACATCTTTCATGATGTCTTTTAAAAGCCTGTGAGACAAATTCCTTCATCAAATTTATTAATGTAAAAGCTAATTCAGAAAACTTATTTGTGAAAGCTGTCCTATCACATTATGAATACCAGTAATAAATTATTTAGTTCCTCATGTATTTGTGTGCTTCACATATGAACAGGCATGAATACAGATATGAATAAAATATGCTCATTGTAGAGCCATACACCGAGCTAATACGAATGCTTATGTTGTAGGATGTCAGGAAAGGACAATTTAGTAACCTAAGGAGAGAGGAAAAAGAAGCAATGAAGAAAGCAGATGGTACATGAGAACTTTGTTAGTTGTCTTAGGAAGACTTCTGTGTGGAAGAAAATGTGTGCTTTGGATATAGAACAGCCAGCTAACAATTCCCTACTGTATCATGCAATGAAAGGAAGTTCAATCAAAAGCAGCCTCTGAAAGGGATCTTTAAAAGGGATATAGATAGTCAGATAAAGGGAAGGAGGAAGGGGACCAAGCACAGATCATGGTATCCTAAGTTTTGAGTGAGTACCAGAGGGAAGGAACATGGTGGGAATATGGAGAGGAATACTGGTTTCAGAGGTAAACTTGCTGAACCAACAGTGCTCTTGCTGTGACTGACTGGGCACTTCTGACGGCCTTACTTCTCTAAGACCTTATTCTAGTTATGGCAGGCAAGATATTAACCTAGCCCCTTCACAAACTGCAGGAGAACTAGAATTCCTGAGTCTGATATGTAGGGAGGGAGAAGTGTTCTTAGGGATTAGCCCTCTTCTTGCATTGCTTCTAGTGGTTGTGATAGCTGGAGATACTCCACACAACAGCAATTCACCATTTCACTTTCCTGTCCCAACTTTCCCCATCTGAGTATCAGTGTAGCACATGTTTGAACTCACAACACTCAGTTCTCTTCCCTATTATTTAACTTGCACATATCCCAAACAGAGAGGGGTGAAAATTGTATTCTCATAGATGAGCAACAGAACCTTCCTCTTTCTCCATTACCAACAGCTTGGGTTGCAAAACATGTTTTTTGGTGTTAACCCTTTTCCTTTAAGCATGGATAGGCACATGCATACATACACGTACACATATATACACACATATACATACACATGCAAACACAGAGTATGTGTAATACAGCACTCACTGGAGCTAGTTCTGAATGATGGCACTAAGGAGAGCTACAGCCAGAGCACATTGCATCTGGAAAACTGGAGTTTAGCACCTTGTTGTCCCTGCGGTTTTTGATTTGAAGTTCCCTTCATTCCCTAAAGGATGGAGACCTGTCCCTTCAAACAGTTCTTGCAGTGTGCATTTCTGTTGATGTCAGGAAGGCTACACTGGATCATGAACTCCATATTAGGTATAGCAACTTTAAAATAATTTCATATAAAGATGAACTGTGGTTTAGGATTATTTAATCTTAAAATTTAATTCATGAAGTCCTAAGGTAAAACACATTTACATGACTTAAACACAATTCTGCATGAAAGATAAACTTTCTGGCTTCGAGGGACTTTAAAAGTCATCTAGTCTAACTAGTCTGCAGTGAGCAGGGACAGTGCTTTGGTGTCCTTTCTGTACCTCTTCAAATGATCAGTACCTCACAAAAAAGTTCCAGCATCATTCCTTGCAGTGTGTACTCAGTGCATCTCAGAATTATTTGTATTTCATTTTACACTTTCTACTGGACTTGCATTTTAAGTATCAAAAATATGTTGTTAAAAGATCTTCGTAGTAAATGTCATAAATCTAAAGTTTTCATCAAAGGGTAAAGTGATTCAAGACCTTTGGTGAATGGGATGATGAAAAAGAAACATTTCCAAAGGCTACACATGATTTATGGTCTTATGCTACCAACAGCTGGCCTATCAGTGCCGGATTTCTGTCCTTTATTAATGCCATGATAAGAGCAGCAGCAGAATTTACTGTCTCCTGAAGCAGCAAATGGTCCTGGGGAATTAAAAAAAAAAGAGAGAGTGAGAGAAATGAGAGAATGGGGAAAACAATATGTAAACAAAAGCAGAAAAAGTATTTCAAGTCAATTTTCAAGCATGCAAAACTACCATATTATTGTTCAACACCACCACCCCACCCCCCAACATTTATTTGTACTTACTAGAAGAACTTCTAAAACTTGTATTTTTGAGGAGACGATTTCATAGTAATATCTATTTTCCAACCTCCATGATAATTTAAAAAGTAACTTTTAAAATTAATGCCATCTATCCAAAAACCACCAAACCAGAAGATTGATTCTATCACTTGCCTCCTAATTGATTTTTATAATCTAAAAAGTAGTCAAACTTTGGGGTTTAAAAACATTGGAATGAAACAGAGGATTTTCACTGAGTGCCATTCTTACAGGCCTGTAACATAAAGCATCCAACAAAGCCCATCTGCAGTCCACAAACTACATAAACTCACAAAGGCATTTAGACACTGGGAGTTGAGTAGTGTAGGCTGATCTTTGTTACAAATAACTTTAAAAATAGTCTGGTTTTGATAGGCAAGTATAGAAATCAACACAGAAAGAAGTAATAAAACAAGACTTTGATTCCATGCTTCTAAGTGAGCACTCCAGCTCACATCTGAAAGAGTCCTTTGTCTAATTGCCAAGTTTTCTTAATTGTATTGACTATAAAAGGTTGCCCTCTTGCTACCAGTAACATTTTCATTTGCACAGTGGGAAAATATCAATAGATGTATCCAGGCACAGATACATCCCTGAGAGAGGAAACAGGAGGGCTCGATTTCTGTGAAGCGGCAGAGAAAAGTAAAGGTCTAACTCTAGGGAGAATCTAGAAGAATTTAAAATACAGAAGCGGAGCTACAAAGAGAAAGCAAGAGCTGTTCCCCATATTGAAAGCAACAGGCTTAAGGGAACTTAAACTGGGATATAAGAAGCTAGGAAATTTGTTTTAACAATAAGGACTGGCATACAATGGAACAGATTACTGGACAGCTCAAGCAAATGCATCATCAGGGTTCTGTAACACCAGAACCACATACAGGCTGCAAGTACAGCTTTCTGCCTGGGGCAGGAGGATGGAACAGTTTGGTTTTATATCTTTTGGAAACTATATTCTTAAGATGCTGCATAAAGGAAGAATTTGTAAAGGATGTTTAAGAAACTTGGGTTAAGGGAAAAAGAATAAACTATCAACGACATACAAAACCATGACCTTAAACCCTGTTTTTCAAGGAGTAGGGCTACTGCTGAAAGGACCTACCTGATTAGATAACACACAGGGGAGCTCAAGACTAACAAGTTTTGCATTAATTTGAAACTAGAAAGGGAAAGGTGTTCCTGGAACACTTTCAATGTTGATGTGGGTCCAGAGGAGGGCCACTAAAATGATCAGAGGGCTGGAACACCTCTCCTATGAGGAAAGGCTGAGAAAGTGTTCAGGGTGTTCAGTCTGGAGAGGAAAAGACTCCAGGAAATCTTATTAAGGCCTTTCAACACTTAAAAGTGGCTTATAAAGAAAGATGAGAACAGACCTTTTAGCAGGACCTGTATGGATTAGACAAGGGGTGATGGTTTTAAACTATAAGAAAGTAGACTTAAACCAGATATAAGGAAGACATGTTTTGCAATGAAAGTGGTGAAACACTGGTACAGGTTGCCCAGAGAGATGGTAGAAGCCCCACCCCTGGTAAACACTCGAGATCAGGCTGTATGGGGCTCTGGGCAACCTCACCCTGTTAAAGATGTCCCCGCTCACAGCAGGGCAGTTTCACTAGATGAGCATTAACGGCCCTTTCAACCTGAACTGTTCCGTGAGAATGCTCTTATTAATTTTGTGCTTTATGTAAATGACAGAAAAGATGCCAGAGAGGTAACTGGAGAGAATCAGAAAGAGTTCATTTACACCTGATTCTTTTATCATTCTTGAAAAAATTGTATTAGTATTTGGCTAGAATTTTGTCTTAAAAAATCATCAAGTAAGCAAGCTGTTATAATCTGTAACAACCCAGAAGTTTACACTTCTCACAAACTCATGTTATATACTCTAATATGCAGTAAAATTATTTATTGGTGTTCTAAAAAACTGTAGTAAAAATGTGGACATTTTACAGTCGGTTCTGAGTGACACCTCCCATTCAGTTGAGCAAGGAGTGCTGAAGTGTACTCAGATCCTGCTCCTCCAGTACCTTTTCATCATGGACTGAGGATTCAAAGCGGAATCCACTAATTTGGTAGGGGTTCCACTCCCACATTTCCCATGTGTATAAATTGC
Source organism: Picus viridis (assembly GCA_033816785.1). Taxonomy (NCBI): domain Eukaryota; kingdom Metazoa; phylum Chordata; class Aves; order Piciformes; family Picidae; genus Picus; species Picus viridis. The sequence goes on along the minus strand of CM066574.1, from coordinate 12,813,080 downwards.
TGTCTAATGCAGAAGGACATCGGAAGTCATGTGCACGTACCCACTCAGTCAGCAAACACCACAAGCACTTTCAAGATGCATGAACCCACTTCTTGCTATTCAGCAATGCCAGCCTCTGTGTGCCCCTCACTGCTTTTTGTTTAGTTTGTCTCCAGAAGCACTTCACAGCTACAGATGCAGTTCTCCAAATGGGCTTCCCGCCATATCTGAAGTTGGCTGGAGGTCTGTACTTCTTTCCTCATTCCACAAAAAAAACCCAAAAAAGAAATAAAAGTACACCTGGCCAGGAATGCTCTTAATGTTTCTCCCAATAAATCTTTCTACATCCTCTGTTGGTTACTGGATTCGGTACACATTCCTTTGCAGTAATAAATCATTAACATTTTTGAACATAAAAGGAAGCAAGAGAAAGAAATTTAACTTTCACAGGAGAGATTGAAAGTGACACCATAAGATTCCTTCAGACTGAAAAAGCTTTTTTCTAAAGCTAAACCTAAAGCTTTAGCACTAGTTTCCATGTTCTTAAGGAAAAACATGCAAAAAATTGTGTGTAGTATTTTTAACACAGGCAATGGGGCTCAGTAATATGCACAGAAATGTGGTCTGTGAACCACACTGAAGACAACTGGGGAACTGCAGTTTGCTCAAAAAGAGAAACACAAATAAGCAACACAAATTAAAACACATCTGCAAGTTTTACAATGACTTCACTTCCAATAATCTGATTATTAATATTATTATTGTCACTATTCAGGAAAACTTATTGGTTCCTGTGTTTCTTAAAATCAGTCAATACTGCTGCAGGAATAAGGAACAGTCAGGCCGGCTTGGCCCCTGTCACCCTGCTTTTTAGAAATAACCAGAAGTGTATTCCTCAAGTGAATTTACATTGCCTTAAGTAAGATGACATACTTCATAGAAAAGATATTCCTCATTTTATACAGTTACAGCTGATGTCTAAATGATACCATGAAGCACACACTGAACCTTTCAACAGGGCTCTCTTTTCAAGTATGTATCACAGGGGTTACTGATTTTTAGATTTATGCTGCTGCTCCTTCCTGGTAGCACTGTCCCAGTCTGATCTCAGGGTCACCTCTTCACTGAAAAGCATCCAGCACCTGAGCCTACGAGCCAGATTACGAGTGCAGGATAAGTCAGTGCCCCAGAGGTCAAGTATGTGCCAGTTTTAACTTGCTTTATTCTCACAGCCACAGTTTTACTGGAAAGTGGTAGCGAATAACACAAAGAAGTGGACTCTTCCAGGAATTTCAAAATCATTGTATATCCTGGATCTTTCTGAGAAGCAAAACTGACTCTTACGCTAGGAATCATCGTTGTAGATTCTGACAGTCATAGCCTTTGCACAATTTACAGCTATTGTCGATCATTTCTAGACTTTATTATCAGAAAAAAGGAGAACAGAAAAAGTGCTTCTAGCAAGTGAAACAGAACACACTGTTCAAAGTGTAGGTGCAATGATTAAGTTGTATCTTAAGTATTCCTTCCTCTCCTCTGAATCCTGCTGGGAATTTGGTTCACTTTAGGCCATTCCTATGCTTGTAAGCAGTTATTTTTAACATGCCACAAGGACACTTACTTAGCTTCTTCCAAAGTAGTTCTATGTAGTTTGGATGCCAGCAGTGTTTAAGAAGAGTATTTAAAAGAATTAAAAAGACAACATTGAACAACAAACCAGGAAAGAAAAAGAATCTTACAGGTCTTTATTGAAGTTAAGCAAGCGAGCACTAAAAGTCCCCTGGCTATACCCTTAAAACACCCATGTTTTTGACACTGTGATGTTATTTCTGGCACCCGTGCTGATTACAGCTGATTGTGCCTACAGGGAGGCTTCAATAAGGATGCCAGGACAAATTTAACCTACCACACCTAACTCCATTGCACATACAGGCCTCCAAACCTCTTTTATATTCTACAGCATAGCACTAAATCTTTCAGAAATCTCATTATTAGTTACAGGAAGTCAAATAATCAAGCAGAACCAGGTCTTCACATGTCTAATTGCCTGACGTGTTTGGGTATATTGTAACCATGATAAAAAACAGGATGCAAGAACAGAACAATCAATAGAAATCCTGGTGTAGCCCACAAGACCTCTCACACGTTACTTACTGCCCACCCACTGCTCAGCACTGCAAATTCCAAGCAGAGGACAAACTTCAGCACACCAGCCAGGGAGTGCACAGCAGTGCACGAGCTGCATGGATCAAACACCAACAGCTCCTCTCCTCATCCACAAAACCCTTAAAAAAGACTGTGACCTTTAAATAAGACTGGGAGGCAGTGAGGACTATAATAGATTAATGACTGAAGTTCCAAATGATCAGCTGGTGTGCCATGATCCCCCCTAATCCATTGTGATATTCACTGTCTATTCATTTCAGCCAGTTGACTTAAATGAGTCTCTTGTAAAAAAGAAAAACCCCAAGCCCCTAACATTTCTTGGCCATTAGTAAATAGAATTTTTTATTGTTTGAACAGATGATTAACTGCATTTATAAGCTAAAACCAAAACTTTTACCACTTTATATTTATGTACTTTGGAAAAGAAAGTACTTAGAAACACTGCCAACCTTATAAACCATAAATCCACATAACAGCACTTTGATTCCAAAATAAAATATCCACTTTGTCTGTTATTAAATAGTAAAAATATTCCAACCTAACCATATTGTGTAATAGTTGTAACTCATACTCAGAATTTATTTGATGTAGAGTTACTGACTGTAGGGGTTTTCTGGTCTGGAGAATAAGACTGGGAATGGCTACAGGGACAAAGTTAAAGATGTGTTTGGAATAAGCAATCTGATACTTTACAAATGTGCATTTATTTAAGAAACTGTGAGGCTATCTGAATATTTACTGACATTCCCCTAACAATTCATTTCCTTGCTTCAATCTGTTTAGGATTTAATTCTCTTCCCCAGCTAGAACTTCACATATATGCATTTCAATTTATATATGTACTAGTTCAGTTTAAGCATAGCCTGAGAAAAACACACACTACCATTTTTTAGCTCTGAAAAATTTCCCTGCCTCTGCAGGTATTACCTCTGCCTTTTACTGCATCCCTCCAAAAGAATATGGCAGCTGTATTCCATGATTTGCTCTCTGATTTGCTGTAATATAATTTGACTTTCCAGCTGATGCAGTTTTAAAAAATGAATAGAATTGTAATGCTATCCCTGATTATGTGGCTGAAGGGAAAACCTGAAAACATGATTTAAAGATGCTGCTAAACTTAGGGAACATCATTATTAATTTGAAATGGAAAGAGGGCCAGGGCATGCGCTGGCATGCCCCTGCCCTTGCTGTTCCATTGTAAGCCCGCTCCCTGGCACAGTTTTGGCTTCTGCCAGCTAACATGTTCTCAGACAATGGCTGGGACAGGCTGAATGAGGCCACCCTCTTTTGGGAACGGAGAACATAGCCCCATGGACATGTAGCATGCTGTGTCTTTTAGCCCCAGGACAAGAGAACCATCCCTGGTCTGTTTTACTTCCCAGTATAGAAGTAGCCTAAGTATTGCTGGGAAATGACAGCTGTACCTTTCTCTCCTTACCCAAGTGCATCAAGAGTACACAGAACAATGATCAAATAATCCACCCTCCTCCCTAAATGAAGTACAAATCACATGTAGCTACCACTTAAACATAGACATTTAAAAAGGCCTTAATGCTCCATCAACACTTTTCCCACCAAAACAGACAAGAAAGGAATGAACCCCACTGCATGCTAGCACTTGTGCTGTACTGCACATTCCTGCCACCTTACAGGAAAAGCCTGGAGCCAGCTGAAGGACCTTGTCATGGAGAATGCCCATGGCTCCCTTTCACGGGGTGGGCTTGGATGCATACCAGGCACACCACAAGGCATGAGTGGCAGAGAAAAGGGCTGAAATAATTTGTGTTCTGGCCAGTATCTTGCAAAATGCTACACTGGCAGTACCAGAGGAGCTGCTATTAACTCCACAGGATGCTGCAATTTACAATAAGAGTATACCACGTGCCTCCAAAACTTGCCTGGTGTCACACATTGATAGTGTTTCATTTGCACTCAGAGAAACTGAGTAAAGAAACTAGCCACAAACCCCTCAATATTTGAAATTTTCTTCTTCATTTACTATTTTTCATTCAAAATGATGATCTGAAGATGGACTACAAATCAATAGTGTAGCATGGTCTAGTGTTTAATCTTATTCTGAGGAATTCTCTAGTAGATTCCTGAAGAAGCTTTTTTTTTCCTGCTCAAGATATGCAGTGGCATGCATCTACATATTAAAGCAAACTCCATTTCTGGAACAGTACAAATTATTCCTTTCTTCTTAAAATGCTTCCGTACCACATTTTTTAATCCATGTGCCAAAGAATCTATTGATAAGTGACATCTCATACATAATATCATTGAAGCAATTTACCTCAATAAGAAGATATGCAGATCATTCTAAAAGATTAGAAAACTATTTCTCTGAATACTTTCAGGTTTTCTTACAAGTAATACACAATAAAGGCAGCATTCGAGATCAGTTAGGTAGCTGGGTTCAAAATGGTTCCAGCAGGTTCACAGTCTTGCCTTCTTTCTCAACAAAGAGAATGCAATCAGTTCTTCAGTAGAGGTTGCTCCTCAGGACAGAAATAATTCAGAAATCAGGATACTCTGGATGCAGTGAGGATTGAGAAAACAGATGAGTGGCACTGGAAGAACCAATGTTCACTCTGCTAACGTAGCCTAGCAGACCACTTAATTCACGTAGATAGGACTTACTCCCTGCAGTTAAATGGTTCTATATCCATACCACAATCAACCCAAACCCAGATAAATAGTGCATAAATACATACTACTGAACTGTATCTCTCCTGTACCACTTATCAACCATTTCTCTTATAGTTAGTCATAAGAAAATGGAGATCCACCAACATTTAAAACAACTTTGTGAATACACTGAGGACAGAAGTATTTCTAAATCTTCTGGAGTCCATAATAATTATGGCCCTAACATGAATGAATGTTTTGATCTAAGAGCTACAGATTTAAAACTGCTCTTTTGCTAAAACAAAACAACCTCCTCCACACCCTTACCCCCTCCCCCTGCCAAAAAAAAAAAAAAACAAAGCCAAAAAACAACACCACCAAAAAACCCCAAACAGAACTAATTCCTTTCTCTACTATGAATGGTATAGGAAGAATTCTCCTAAGCAAGCAGTTTTAAACCAGCTCCGTTACCTCTATGTCCTGCAGCACGTAGGTGACCAGTAGAACTCAGTTTCCTTCTTTATGTGAAGTGGCTAAGGCACCCTTCAGCTCACATATTTGTTTGCATTGGGGTTAAAATTCTTGTGGAAGATTACTCATTGTACATAGAGTCACTGTATCACAACAGAAAGATGATGAGATTCCAGCACAGACACAAGCCCAAATGCCTGGGAAGAAAGTGAAAGTTCTATTCTATCTTTAGCTCCAAAAGGTTGTCCTTTTGATGTAAAGCAGACAAATGGTGTTTGGAATAGACATGAGCTCAATACCAGTACCTCTGTCACCTGCAGAGCTAGGCTCTTCCTTGGTTCTTGTCTTCTCCAAGACCTTTAATTTTTAATTCTTTTGTTTTCCTCCATAAGAAGAATTGTTAGTGTGATCACACGGAACAATCAATAAAAATTCCTGGACCAAAATACTTTTTGAAGAGTATGTTATAAAGAGCTTTTTCCACACATTCAGTCTTTGCAGCTTAAGCAAGAGTTTTCATTCAGCACTTCCCACTATCTGATCTAACCTCTTGGCAAGAGTGAGTCTGCCAGTAGTGACGGCACAACCGTCTGTCAACTATCTTTGCCTTTAGGTTGTTCTAAACTACCTAATGCTGGTGCTAGCAGCCAATTCTGCCACCTGTATGGGACCGGTACAAAAATATTGGCAGAAATAAGCCACTGAACAGATGTGGTTGCCTGCAAAGGTATATCACATGTCTGAGGTTTCTTAGAGGTGGTCTTTTAATACAGCAAGTTACCAAGGAAGAGTATAATAATAGCATGAATAGATTTCAAAGATGTTACTTGTGGTATCAGTCTGGTAACCTTGTAAAACATGACATAAGGGTTTTTAGGGGAAAGGAAAAAATATTTCTTACTATCAATAAAGGAAAAGTGAAATGCTCCTGAGGTACAGCAGACTTGTTTTCTCTTCTGACAACCAGCACTGCAAGCACAGTGTAAGACTGGGCTGAACACAGGGGAAGGTGTGGCCAGTATTTCCTCTGGTTTCAGGGAGCTCTGAGTCAATCTGATAGCATGAACAAATTCACCTGGGAGTAGGATTTAAGCCTCCCATGCAGCAGTGCATATGTGTGGTGGATCCTCTGCTGCCTGCTCTATGCGGAGTCTATAAATACTTTGATGGGCCGCAGCGTTAAGTTTTGCAGGCAGCCAGGAATACATAGCAGACCCACCACACACACACAGAGTTTTGCTGGACTCCTGCAAAACATAACACTGCAATCATGCAAATCATTTCCAGACTGCTGCAGTGCACCAGGCACCCAGTGAGCAGGGCACAGCCATGAATCACAGATGAATGCATCTGTGACATGGGGCTAGCAGCAGAGCAAAAGCAGCTCATCACAGTTTAGCTGTTTTTCTCCTATTATAAGCTGAGAAACACAGCACCTTCGGGCTCAGTTGCCCTAGTCAGCAGTAAGTAGAAGGCCAAACATGCATGTAGAGAAGATGGAGAGAAGTGGTGAGAGAACAAACTAGGAGAAAGCATGTTAACAAGTTCTATTTCGTGAGGGTAGTGGAACACTGGAACAGGTTGCCCAGGGAGGTGGTTGAAGCCCCATCCCTGCAGGTATTCAAGGTGAGGCTCAACAGGGCTCTGGGTAACCTGATCTAGTTAAGCATGTCCCTGCTTACTGCAGAGGGGACTGGATTAAATGAACTTTGGAGGTCCCTTCTAACCCAGAGCATTTTATGATTCTATGAAAGGGGCAAAGAAAAAATGACAGTGTGTAAAAGCTTAAGCACAAAACTATCTAAATCCTCAAAATACAAAAAGACATGTCACTGCTAAAGATCAAGAGCGATTATATCCACGCCAAAAGCCCTATCTGACAGGGAAACTGTCATATACTGCCAGGGGGTGAGGGAGGGTGGGGAAGCAGGAATCTTCAAAGAAGAGAGTAGGGCCAAATTAGACAGTAGGACTGAGTTAGAGGGTACAACTAACTTAGAGAGTTAGACTGACTTCAAGGATTAGACTGAGTTTTTACTCAGAGAGATCTGAGGTCATTGGTGCAATTGTAAAATTATAACTCAGTACACATCACATACCTGAATGTTTCTCTTTCCTTTTAGAGCACTATGCCATCCTTACCTAGGATATGACAAAACCTACCTAAAGGGGCCAGAGAAAACAATCCAGCACTCCTTCGTATCAACTTCTAGCAAGAGCAAAAAGGCAGGTATTTGATGGCAAATTTAACACCCTGTATTTTGCTACTACAGATTTTTCCTTTCTGTCCCAGGCTGTACTGGTCACATAAATTGGCAGTTGCACTAAAAGATGGAACACAGCAGCTTGCAAAGAACTAAGTTGCTCACATGCAGTGCAAGGCATAAAAGCTTTAGCTACCACAGGTTACAGAATTTTGCACAGAAACGTCCAGGAGCTGTTTCATATAATTTCTGATTGAATTTGTCAGTGTTCTATCGAGAGACTAGGCAACTTTGAGTCAGTGACTGTAATGAAGTAGGAAGGTCTTTGGAAAAAAGGAGTGAGGCGTTCGAATCTCCTGGGGGTTGCCAAAAATGAGTGCAGAGGAAGTATGAGCATTTTCCCCATTATTTCAGGATAAAGCACACTCCTCTCCCCTCCTACAGGTGCTTCATAGGGAATATTATGCATAATAGACATGCAGCTCTCCAAAATAAGAATAGGCATGCTTCCATCCATTGCAATATAAGCGTTCTATTCAGTCATTACAACCTTTTACAACTCTTACAGACTGAATACTCTTAAATACAAGCACAGGGCTGCAGTTACTAATTAGTGGAAAACATTCCCCTTGATTGCAGATAATTTATTTGAGATGATTCAGAGAAAAAACACTGTATAACTCACTAAAAAACATATTTAAAGCATCTCCTTTGGGGGAGGAAATAAAACCCAACAGATTCTGAGGGGCAAAGTATGTGTATGCATGTTGTGGGCTATTGTTCACATCCCAGGCTTGTGGCTTCCAAGACTTTAGGATGATAAAATCAGTTCAGTGGGGTAAAGGGCACATTCCAATCTTGGTTAAAGAAATAAAACCCCAAGTAACTACAGTATTATGAGGCCAGTTACTTTGCTATTGCAGAGACTGAAATTCAACCTTAAAACTCTGTATTCTGCTGCAGAGTTACAGAGAGAAGATCCAATACCTAACTGATTTTAAACTGCTCTCTCAAAAGCAGTGTTAAAGTAACACAGGTGTCAGTGTTCTGGGCAGTGAGACACAGTGAGAGGGAATGGTTGCCCACAAGCTCGTGAAGCATCCGATACCACAGATTTCTCTCACTCTGTACTCTTAATTGAATGTAGCCAGTTGCTTGCAAGTGGCTCTCAAGTTGCATCATTTCATTTTTCTGTGAGAGACTGCAGAATAAATCATAAAATCTGAGTTACACACTAAAATTTGAAAACATTCTTGAATCACACGTTTAGCATTTAAAAAAAAATCCATCCTACATCTTCCATCTCATCACTCAATTTCTATTTTTTTGGCCACATCTGTGTGATGTTTAGGCAACAATGTATGTCCTATCTCTGACTTTCCAGTCTGGAAGGCAAAAACCTAGAGATTCTTTACAATTTCAAGATTTTTATGTAACCCCAAGCTAGCCTACTTTCTCCCCTTAAAACAATAAAAGAATACCAGACTGACAAAGAAGCGTCCACAAAAGAAGAGAAAAAGTTACAAGGACATGAGGTCACATCTCTCCTTGGAGAGTAAGAGGAGAAGATTCAGGAGGGGAAAAACATGTTACCACAGAGGTTATTAATAAAGATTCATTCTCTTTGTCTCTCACACCAATATGATATTTTAATATATTAATTTTGTGGTAATTTTGATTATTCTCAACAGCCCTTTGCATGGAACATGGAGTCATTTGCTACTGCAAAGCAGTTTTCATATGAATGTAGTAAGGAGGATAGGAACATGCATTTCTTGCAACCATGAATAGATCTGCAAGCAAAGGAGCTCTAAACATAACTACACTCAAATGTACTCAAACCACTGCAGACTGTGAATGAAGAAAGTGTATTTGCCTCTGTCTACAGTTTTTTCTTTCAGGTATGTTGCCTAGACAGTCTTTTATGCTTAAAACTGGACAGCCTATCTGAGCAGCATCCTAGGACATGAACTGGATGAATCCTTATCCAGCATGCATGAGGAAACAATTTCTAAGAATGCTGATCCAAACTGTCAATTTTTCTATTCTCTATTTCTTTGTCCTCCTTAGTTCATAGCCTAAAGCCAGTGCAGCTAGAGCATTTCCCCTCATTAAAGTTTTCAGCTAAGCAATAGAGGGAGCATATAAATTCTGAAAAATTGATCCTAGAGGAAATATAGTTCTGGAAATCTGGTATGAAAAGAGGGGCTGGGTTCAGAAAGCAGCAGTAAACAGTCTGTATCCAGTCCAGCAGATGGGGCAGACAAGAATAATAAAAACACATGAAAATCACTATGGCAAAGTTCTACTCTGGTACCCCTGAATGGCTGAGAGGAATGGTGAGCAGCAAGCACACCGTACCTTCCCATGCAAGCATAGATGGCACTAGTGGATGGACAGGGCTGAGCACTAGAGTGCAATTTTTAAAGATACAGTTGGAACATGGACTACTCACAGGTGTACTCAGCTGACTTTTTGCAGCCCCTTGGTAGCACATGCTGTGGTGGCTGTTCTGAGTCTCAGCCCTCACCTGATCATCCCTCAATAGCATCAATCACATGGAGGACATTCTGCCACTAGCTACTGATTAAACCATCACATAGCAGGGGGCAAATAGCCAGTTTAAAAAAAGTCAACAAAACTAAAACAAACAAAAACCCCAAACGAACAACCCCCACAAAACCAAACAAAAACATAACAGAGAAAAACCTTCAGGGATAGGAAGGCAGAGAAGGGCCTATCTCTGGCCTTGGAGCTTAAACAAAGCAAAGAAACGAAGTAGTTAGCACCATTCCTAAGGGTTCACCAGTAAACCCTTATCCTTAAACTCCAAATGTATAACCAATACAATTGCAAAGTGCCAGATGTGCTTGCTTTTACATTCTAGTTTTCTTTTATGCTACGGAAGTCCAGATACACCACAAAGACAGAGCTCACAGATGTTCTCTTACATAAAAATCAGGGTTTGCCAAGAGACTTCTGTTTCTATTGCCAGTTAGTATCAGCCCAAACCATGTAACACAATAGCCTGTCTATATACAAAGGCATTCAAACCAAAAATACATCTGAGTGATATAACTCTTGTAAAATAACACCCAAAAGTGATTTGTTCTTTTAGAGAAATGGGTATTTTAAAACATTTTCAAAGGACACAGAAAGAAATGGAATAAAAAGAATAAAGAAATAAAGGAATGTCTTGCTGTAGCAGATGGACTAATTGTACTCCATAATTAAGATGTCTTATTACAAATAAAACAGCTGAAATATTTTGCCAGCTACAAACATCTCTCTTGTTATGAGATTAGCATTCAGTGTTAAACTTACTCTTCAGGTATGTCGTCGCTTGAGTTGCATAACAGAGGAGTCTGTTTTACAGCCTTTAACACCTTCAATAAAATTGTTACCAAAGCTGCCTTTCAAAGCATCCAAAACCCATCTTGTGTCTACTTGCAACTTTAAATATGCCTAGGACTGTCTGCAAAGATAAGTTCAGCTCTTCCCAGTATCTTCTTGTAATAGGCATTTGATTAAGAAAGTATTTGTGGCAGTTCCCAAAGGCATGACTAAACACGATGTGCAAGAGTTGGCTAAATCACTTACTCCTCGCTTGAAAACTTGGGTCATCCAAAGCTAAATGAAATCACTGGGCTGAGAACAAGTGACCAGTACTACTTTCACAGTAATGGGCACCACTCCCTTTCATAAGAAAGGGGATTCCCATTCTTCCAAGACAGTAAGACAAAAGAGGTGATATTAGTGTCTTGTAGATTGCCTGCATGCGGAGTGCTTTTTTTTTTCCAGCTTTCCCTATAAAAGCTGAATATTTAGCTAAATACTGCCATTACAAGTATTTGGAAGTGATGCAAGGATCATTATTCTGACTATTAAGTAAATACAAATATCATTCACTTCCACATTTTAAAATATGCTAAGTGGTAATAATATTTAAAAGAAACTCAAGAATCATTTAGAGGACATTAAACTGGTTGGATTATTCCCTGAATATAAACATCACCAAAAAAGCAAGCAGAACATTAAGTAGTTTCCAATTTGATAGTAATTTTGACAGCAATTAATCACTACAGATCACAGCCACAAACTAGATGTGAATTTTTAAATTGAGTGTTAATTTCTTTTTTATACAAACTGTAATAGCAACATTTGTGTCTAAGGGAAATAGCTTACTTTTGCTAGGTTCTGGTCTTGGAATCCACAGTTACTAAGGAAATAGCTCCCATGTATAGTTACTCGAGTGAGAACACTACATGGCAAGATAGGAAGCTGAGCACCCACTGTGTGAGCCCAGCTACTACAGCTTGCAGAGCTGTTCTGCCACAGATTGGTTTGGTTTAAAAGAAAAGAAATATGGCTCTGTTTAATCCTTCAAAGCTAGTGTAGCTTTTGAAACAAGGCAGGTGTTATTTAAGAGTGAATCTCCTGGAGCTTCAACTAGAAAGCACAACTTTCACTCTTCTTCTTTAACTCACTCCCCCTACACACTTCTAGTCTCAGTGTTTGCTTCCAAGTCCACAGCTGCATTTAGAACTGCATGTATCTTTTTACATGGGCAATGATTACACATTGTTCATCTCCTCAGCCTGTACTGATTAGATGAATGTGTGGTTTGGCTTTTCATGGACATGCTTTAAAAGTTTCCTCTGGACAAAAGAAGTAATCTCAAACTCCCATTTCCACTAATTCCTCTTTTGACTCAGTATCTCTTTTGTCTTCAACAAATGCTATTCCCTTGTGCCTGCTCTTGGCCTCAGCTTTTACTCTGCATGCTCTGCTTCCATAAATCTACTGTCTGTGCAGTAAGCAGAACCATGTCTGCAGCAGTATGTACGTGCCACAGCCTCATCTCTCAACACTCCTAGATGTCCTCAGTCACAATGTCTCCTTCACAGTAACCAGTGAGATTAGCTTTCTATTATTTACTTGAAGCTTACTGTTAGGAACTTTTGCATTAACTTTTGCTGTTGAATACCCTTTTTCATATGCACAAAGTGAGATTCCATTCTCCCAGTCAAACAAATCTCAAACAGAGCTGCACATTCCCTTCAAGGTCCATTAACAAAACACAGGCTGTCCTGTGCTCAAGACTGACTGTGGACTTGCTGCAGTCCAAAGATGTGACTTAAAAGTCCTTATGCTCTCAGTTACAGCTTTCTGATTATTTCCCACTGATCTGATTACTTCCACAGATCCTTTCCTTTAACCAGATCTGACATTAGCAGAAAGGATTTCCTGAGCTGTTTAGCCTAAACTTCACCTGAAAAAATATTCTTGTCTTCATGCCTCAGTTACTTCACTCTTCTTAAAGTGCTGGTGTTGTCAATTATTTTTACATAAAACGTATAGAATAACAAAAATATGCATCAGAAAAAAGCTTCCTGTCTTCCACTTCCCTGACATTTCTGAAATGGCTTACAATTCTTTGCTTTCTTTAGCAATATCCTGGACAAGAGAAGCAACTAGTTCAGCTTTGTCCAAGAACCCAAAAGCTACGCTTTCAAGACACTGACCTTGCTTTGATACAGACACTCATTAGGTTCAGACCCACTAATGAAATATTCCATATTAGTAATTAATATACTACATATGACCTTCCAGTACCTGAAGGGGGCCTACAAGGAGGATGGGGAGAAACTGTTTACAAAGGCCTGTAGCGGTAGGACAAAGGGCAATAGTTTCGTAATAGGGAAGAATAGATTTAGATTGGATGTCAGGAACAAGTTCTATACAATGAAGGTGGTGGAGCGCAGGAACAGGTTGCGCAGGGAGGTGGTTGAGAGCCCATCCCTGGAGATACTCAAGGTGAGGCTTGACAGGGCTCTGGGCAACCTGATCTAGTTGACGATGTCCCTACATATGGCAGAGGAGGCTGGACTAGATAACCTTTGGTGGTCCCTTCCAACCCAAACCAGTCTATAATTCTATTATTCTTATTGATACTAGAACATCTGGCTTTTATTTCCATCTTTTTAAAATGTGTTCAATACACTTTATATGATTCTATTAGAAGGATGGAGATTTGAAGTGTCAATGCTACTTTTTCTGTATTGTGACCAATGCCAAAGCTTTATGAATATACACTGGAATTAATTTGTTAAAAAAACCTGAAAAAATAAAGTGGTTGCATAAGATGGTCATAAATATTAGTTAGCGGGATTATTAATTTTGCAGTGACATTTAAGATGACAAATTGGGAAGTTTTTTTCTCTCTAAAATTCAACTAAAAATATCAGAAAGAACATATTTTAAAATGCAGAGTTATTTATGAAATAAAATGTAATTAAGCCAAAATCAACTTTCCCAAATCATTTCTATATTCACCCCAGGTCACTAGGATGTATTTAGGGAAGTAATGAATTTAAACAGCCCTGCAGAGAAATCCTTGTTTCTGCAGCTATCATCATATGGACATTATTGATGTGACAATCAAATTCATATTGGAGTGGGCTGCCCAGGGAGGTGGTGGAGTCACCATCATTGGAAGTGTTTAAGAAGAGACTGGATGAGGCACCTGGTGCCATGGTTTAGTTGAGTAGATGGTGTTGGGTGATAGGTTGGACTTGATGATCTCTACGTTCTTTTCCAACCTGGTTAATTCTATTCTATTCTATTCTACTCTATTCTATTCAATTAATATTCTATTCATATTCTGCATTCAGTAAATACCAGGAGCTCTAAAGTCAAATCACTTAGTAAAAGCAATCTTTCAATATCCTTAATTGCAATGTTCTGAGAAAGCTACCATGGACACTCCAATTTTCTAAGCCATAGCATTGGCACTGCAATGTTACTTTCTGCTGTGACTTCAGTATGTGTTTAAAGGAACCAATATTGTATTTACACAATAGATAATACATAAGCTGTAATAAGTCATGACAGGCATTGTATTTCAAGACAATTATAACTTGCCTCTAGTAGCTTTATAAGGCATGAGACTAAATACCTATTGAGTTTTACCACCCAAGAAGTGCTGTTTTGGACTGAAAAGCCTGGATTATATTACTGATAGAAAATAGAAAATAAACCTCAAAATAAGGCTACATACTGATTTGTGAATGATCTCACTGCACACCAGCTCCAGAAGATTAATACTATCAAGCACCTTGAGGCTATTTATAATGGCAATTGCTAGCAGTTAATTTTCCATTTCTTAACCTGTTAAGCAAAGAAAAATAGTTCTTATGAACAGTGTTATAAAGCTGAAGCACTGTATGAGTGAGGTTCTATCAGCACCCACTGTTTATAGATCATGCACTCCTACCTGGTTTGTTACCTTAAAATCTGAAAATAACATTTTTTAAAGTTCAGGCTTACAGAGCAGTGTGTTTTCATGGCCAAACACTCAAAATTTCAAGATTCATTGAAAAAAACAAACAAACAAACCCAAGCAAAAAAATCCACGACAAAACAGTCCATGAATTCTTCTATCTAACTGATAATCAAATTTCATAAATAAAAGTAGGAATCAGATTCCACAACATTAAAAAGTGATAAATCTGTCTTGTATACCAGTGAGGGGAGTGAAAGCACTCCAGCCTCCTGAGGTGCATGTATAAACAGTGATTGCATGACAGCTGAATTTATGGTGAAATATATCAGGTGTATGTGCTTATACATTAAACAGGTTAAGAGATGAATTATAGTAAGAATAAAGTCAACTTTTCACAATTCTCCCCCTCTACTCCACTGTGGTGAGACCCCACCTGGAGTACTGTGTCCAGTTGTGGAGACCCTATTACAGGAAGGATCTGGAGGTGCTGGAACGTGTCCAGAGAAGGGCCACGAGGATAATTAGAGGGCTGGAGTACCTCTCCTATGAGGACAGACTAAAGGAGTTGGGGCTATTCAGTCTGGAGAAGAGAAGGCTCTGAGGAGACCTAATTGTAGCCTTCCAGTATCTGAAGGGGGCCTAGAAGAAAGCAGGTGAGGGACATTTTAGAGTGTCAGTTGTAGGACTAGGGGGAATGGGGAAAAAAACAGAAAAGGGTAGATTCATATTGGATGTTAGGAATAAGTTCTTCACTGTGAGGGTGGTGAGACACTGGAACAGGTTGCACAGGGAGGTGGTGGAAGCCCCATCCCTGGAGATACTCAAGGCCAGGATGGATGTGGCTCTGAGCAACCTGATCTAGTGTGAGGAGTCCCTGCCCATGGCCGGGGGGTTGGAACTAGATGACCCTTGAGGTCCCTTTCAACCCTAACAATTCTATGATTCTATGATTATTTCATAAGGATTCCTTCATTAATATTCATTCCTTATCTGAAACCAGAATTGTTTGCAATAGTATTTAGGAGAGGTGATACAATTTCACAAATTATTCCTAACAAACCCCACATAAGAATTTGACCTGACATACATGTTTAAAATAAAGGGGGTTAAGTATCCTTTTGTATAACATAAGGAGCTCTCAGCATTTATTGTGATGGGGTTGTTTAGTCTGGAGAAGAGAAGACTGAGGGGAGACCTCATTGGTTTCTACAACCACCTGAAGGGAGGTTGGAGTGAGGAGGGGACCAACCTCTTCTCCTTCGTCGCAAGTGACAGGACCAGAGGAAATGGTTTCAAGCTGCACCAGGGGAGGTTCAGGCTGAACATTAGCAAATATTTCTTCACTGAAAAGGGTTGTCAAACATTGCAATGGCCTTCCCAGGCCAGTGGTGAAGTCACCATCCCTGGAGGTGTTTAAGCAGTGAATGGACCTGGTGCACAGGGACATGATTTAGTGTTGACCCTTCAGTGCTGGGTTGAGGGTTGGACTGGATAATCTTTGTGGTCTCTTCCAAGCAGATATTTTCTGTGATTCTGTGATGAGTAACAGAGTACCAGATTGACACAATCTACGAGAAACTTAAAATAGTTGCTAAATTCACTACTACTACATCAGATGAGAGGATCCCAAAATGTATCACATACAGAAATAGACTCACAGAAGGGCTTTATGGGGTTCCAGTATATTTTGGATAGGAAATGGCTGCTCAAATTCAGAAAGGTACTTTTCAAAATCCAAAGACACCCATAAGCCAAATAGTTCACACGTTTCTGACACTATACTCTGCAAACATCAGGAAATTTGAATGCCAGGCTACTTGGTTCCAAAGATGTTTTGTTGTAGCAAAGAAAGTTCTACAACAGGTAGTGATAAATTCAAATATATAGTGGCTTAGTATATGAAAAATGAGAATTCTTAAGGGGAATGATTATTCTATTGCTTTGTTGTTAGAACTTCCACAGACTACTAATATGTAGAAAATATAACTGAAAGCACTGAACTGATTTCTACCTAACTCGGCAGAATTTGAAATACCTCAATAACAGGATAGAGATAAAACAAATTAAGAATCATGGAACAGGCAGAAATTCCCTTTCCATTCCTCCTTGTGGTCACTGACAGGGATAGCACTGCACATTGCAAGTCTCTGTATTATTTGCTACACCTCAAGATAGAGAAAATCAATTAAACATCCATATTTAAGAGTCCTAATCATTGGTGAAGCATAACTGAGATGAAGACAAGTTCTGGAAACTGCAGTGACAGTCAACATAAGAGTAATCTCATTTGCATTTTAAATGCCCAGATTTAACAAGTGGAGGACAGAGCATATTAGAAAAATGAAATGGGTCTGCCAGATCCTGTTGCTTAATCCATTGGAAGGCATAGAATGAAGGAACAGATGGATGACACACACTGTACATGGCTCACAGATACTGCCAGTTCACTTAAAAGTTAAGAGCTCTAAATGTCAGCTGTGACTGAATGAGTTTATTGAGTCTATTCCCAAGCTGTACCTATCATACTCACTCTCTCAGGCAAATACAATTGTTAATGAAGAAATATTTTCTAGTTCAGTCTTCTGAAGCCCTGCTACAAATGTGTATTCAGCAGAGCACTTCAAAGTTGCCAGAAGTCAAGTTTTCAAATTGCATGCATACATGCTGGAGGAAGGAAACTCCACTCCTCCTGTGCCATAGTTTGGCTCCTCATACTTCAAAGTTTGAACCATTTGTCATTTTTGAGTGTATTAAATATACTGCATAAATATCTAAGACAAACCACATCTGAATATTGACTATAAAGTGGAGTAACCCCCAAGTATCAGATTCTTAATTTCTCAGATATAAAACCATATACAGTGTTAAAAAATATTTTGATCATAGTTTTGCAAATGCCCACTGTTATAAAAAGGGATGCTCTAAGCAAATTTCTCAACTAATACATTTTTTTATCTTTCACTAAAAACCCTACCAAGTGTAAGACTAAAAACTGTATAGAATTCTCTTTGTTTTGGAGCATCTCTGTTTTTCAGCAATTCAAATATATATAACACAGCAACAAACTTTTAGATGCAAGAAACTGTGTGAAGAAGCCCATCACTAATCAGACAACAGGTTTTACCACCATTTCTTTCTTGGTAATAATTATGGAGGGAACTCATCTATCAATGTTTCTGTGAATTCATATTCTGTTGCCAATTGCAAAGCTTCATGTTCTAACATGTTCAGATAGGTGGGACAAGAACAGACACATCCCTCTTTTACCATCCCCAAGGTTTCTAGTCGGGTTCTGCTCTCTGAATTGGAACATATTAGGATGGAGAATTGACTGAAGAGGACTCTTACAAAGTTCACTTCAGGAAGAAATGCAAAGTCCTGCACTTGGGCAGAACAGCCCCATCCAGCAGCACAGACTGGGAACCGACTGGAAAGTAGCTTTGTAGATAAGGACTTTCACGTCTTTGTGGACAAGATGTTGCACAGGAGTCAGCAACATGCCCTCAGAGCAAAGAAGGATGTGCAGACCCCTCAGATGAATTAGGCAAAGCATCCCCACAGAGGAGATCCACCCCTGCTGCACAGCACTAGTGAGGCAGTGCTCTCAACAGCAGAATATGTGTTCAACTTCAGTGGTAAAGTTAATGTAGAGATTGACACACTTCTATTAGAGCCTTGCCCAAGGAGTGCAATCCCTGCCATTATAAGGTTGCAGCAGAACTTTTAACATGATAGACAGAAATAAAATTTAAAAGGCACTTACAGAGAAGGTACTTCACAAATGCCTGACAGAATACATTATTCACAGATGAGGCTTATAATTGTTCATCAGATCAGGAAGTCACCAATCATTTGCCTTGTATGCACTGTCAGACAGCTATTTAAACAAGAAAAAGCTTTAAAAGAAAAGCACATGTTATGAAATGTGAGCATCTCAGCATTACAGTCCACGAACAGACTGCATAAAACTGTACAAAACTGCTACGCTACCACCCCTTGGCTTCAGCTTTCACTGGATACTGAGATATTTTTTTCTTTTTCTGCTAAGTGCGTTCCCATCACTTCTGGTTTTAAAACATTATCTATTTAATAAGGAAAAATGCTACTTAACAGTAACAATGTCTATTGTTTCCACATCATTTTCATCTTCAGTGAATGAAAAAAATTTTCCATGATAAAATCGGATGACAAAGTCTGCTCCTACCAAGAGAAGATCCTTAACTAAGTATTTTTTTTTAATGAAGAATTGAACTTTGTGAATCATTCCCCAACACAATTTGCTTTGTACTCAACTTTAGGCACAGAGTACCTTTACTACCTGCAGAGTTGTCCTCCTCGTAACTGAATGTGCAAGCACATCCCCAGATATCCAATCAACTTGGGTCTGTGTAGGCTGCTTGTCTCACTGTAAAAGTATGTGAACAGCCCTGAAACAGAGCCATCAGCTCCACTTTGGATCATGCTGCTCTTGGGTTAGCAGAATGGCTCAAATTACCACACGTAGTTAGTAGAGAGTGCTTACCGCTGTTCGGGATACGTCAGGAAGTCCTTCTAATTATCAGTACTTAAGCAATACTACCTGTTCGGGCCAGCCTGCTCAGGATATTTTTCTTTTGACAAGGGACATGAACAAAATAACATCTGGAGATCTTTTACGATCTCCACCCTTTTTTGTTGTTGTTGTTGAAAAAGAAAAAAAAAAGGGAAAGCAAAAAACTTAAAGAAAAAAGATTGTCTGACTTGATGATTTGCTGTTGTAATTTTTCTAGTAACGGGCAACTTTCTGTTGCCAATTACTGCCTGAAGCAATAAAAAGCAATAAAAGAGTTGGCAGTAATTAGTTGTATGACAAAAATCTTGATGCAAAGAGTTTGTCCAATTAGCAAAAGAATAAATGAGCTAAAAGGTACACTATGCAAAGTGTTTAATGCTGTTTTCATTTAGATTATACTTGTGTTCAAGTCCAATAACAAGTGGTGAGAGTGATCCATTTTGCAGATCCTTCCATGTGGCACAGAATTCCTTGGAAGAACCACACAACAGCTCTTCAAGCACCAGATGCTATTGAGGGAGACAGGCTACTTCTGTGAGGGGCATGGAGTGCATTGTGTTTTCAATAAGGGCAGTTGAAGAAGCTGAAAGGCTCCAACTGAACCATAGAATCATAGAATCAACAAGGTTGGAAAAGATCTTTGAGATCATTCAGTCCAACCTAACAGCATCTAATCAACTAAACCATGGCTTCAAGTGCTACATCCAATCGTTTTTTGAACACCTCCAGGGATGGTGACTCCACCACCTCCCTGGGCAGCACATTCCAATGGCCAATCACTCTTTCTGTGAAGAACTTTCTCCTCACCTCAAGACTAAATCTCCCCTGGGGCAGCTTGAAATTGTGTGCTCTTGTTCTGGTGCTGGTTCACCACCACTCTCTGGGCTCGGCCCTCCAGCCAGTTCCTAACCCAGCATAGAGTGCTGCTGTCCAAGCCCTGGGCTGACAGCTTGACCAGGAGTTTGCCTTTGGGGATGGTGTCAAAGGCCTTGCTGAAGTCCAGGTAGACTACATCCACAGCCTTCCCCACATCCACCAGGCGGTCACCTGATCATAGAAGGAGATCAGGTTGGTATGGCAGCACCTGCCCTTCCTAAATCCATGCTGGACGGGCTTGATCCCTTGGCCATCACGCAGGGGTACTGTGATTGTCCCCATGATGATCTGCTCCACAATCTTGCCTGGCACTGAGGTCAGGCTAACAGGCCTGTAGTTTGCAAGTTCCTCCATCCAGTCCTTCTTGTGGATGGGCATCACATTGTCCAGCTTCCAGTCACGTGGGACCTCTCCAATTGAGCCAGGACTGGTGGTAAATGACAGAGTGGCTTGACCAGCTCATCTGCCAGCTCTCTCAGTACCCTAGGATGGATCCCACCTGGTCCCCTGGACTTGTAGGGATCCAAGTGGCTCATCGAGTCCCTAATTACTTCCTCATGGCTTTCAGGGGGACTATACTGCTCCCTGACCCCATCTACCAGTTCAAGAAGACAGTTATCCTGAAATCTTCCTGCCTTACTGTTGAAAATAGAGGCAAAGAAGGTATTCAGTACCTCAGCCTTTTCCTCATCTTCAGTTACAATATTCCCCTCCCAGCCCAATAAAGAGTGGAGGCTCTTCTTGCTTTTTATTGTCTTTCACAGAAGTGGCCAGTTTAAGTCCTAACTTGGCTTTTGCCTCTCTAATTTTTCTCCTCCATGATCTAACAACATTCTTAAACGTATCATGAGTTGCTTCCCCCACCTTTCCAAAGGCGATACACCCTCTTTTTCCCCCTTAATTACTTCAAGACATGCCTGCCCATCCAGGCCAGTGGCCTTCCCCGCCAGCTCATCTTTCAGCACATGGGCAGAGCTTGTTCCTGTGCCTTCAAGAGCTTCTGTTTGAAGTAGGTCCAACAGTGCTGGACCCCTTTGTTCTTAAGGGCTGCTACCCAGGGTACTCTCCGAAGTAATTGCTTAAATAAGCTGAAGCCTGCAACTGAAGCCACTAAGTATTTGCTAACTTGATACTGATGTCAGTTCCATGGTGGAGAAAAGCCCAGATCATGTTAGGCTAATTTCAGAAGAATTTTGAAGAGAATATTTTTTTCTTTCTGAGCTTTAAAACTCCTTTCTAATACTTGAATTCTTACTAGAGCCTGTGATAGTTTTAGGCTATGCCTTTAAAGTTAGCTGCACATTTTTGAGCAGAAGAGCCTTTTGCTCTCTTTGCTTATGCTAAAATATTGTATCCTAACTTCCTTTCTGCTGTAAAATGCTGATAATATCTGGTGAGTGGGAAAGATGGAGTAACCGGAGCATAGTCTGCAACACTGGTACTTTATTTCTGACAGTATGAGCAAAAAAAGACAGTTTTGCAGTTGCTCCCACTTTACTTCAATACGCCACAATGAACTGATACCATTTAACAATAATAAAATACTTTATCTGCCTAGGAAGTAGCTGTAATCCACTCAATCCATTTGAAAAACAACATAAACACAGCACACTTCTTTGATATAGCGTGCACTTGTAGCTCCTGGTAGGCCATGAGCATTCCTGCACGCATGAGCATGCGTAGGAATGCCTTGTTTCAAAATAAACATTAGAATCTTGGGTAATA
Organism: Picus viridis; assembly: GCA_033816785.1. Classification (NCBI taxonomy): domain Eukaryota; kingdom Metazoa; phylum Chordata; class Aves; order Piciformes; family Picidae; genus Picus; species Picus viridis. The sequence continues at coordinate 12,791,194 of CM066574.1, read as the reverse complement.
AATATATAATTATCAACTGGATAAAATCAGATGCCTAAAATCCTATTGCCTCTGAGTATAATTATAGTAATAAAAGTATTGCTGACTGATGAAGAAATGTGCTATTTATGCTGCAGGGATTGCAAATCAACACTTATTTATACTCAGCCAATTAGAAAATCAAGTCTGCATGAAAAAAAAATTCATTGGTATATAAAGTAATTCACCTCTGGACTGTAGTAATTCTTCTGCCTTTCTCTTCCAGTATTATCTCTTCCCTATATTATTGTCATGATAACAAATTCATTGAATCAAGATAATATCTTGTCTTTACTGGATGAAACATGTTTATAGAAAATGTGTGTTCATTGTCCTAAATCACATTTAAGATATCTTTAAGATATCTTTCATATGTAATAAAACTGTCTCAGTAGATTAGAGCACATACTTCCAACTATGTCTACAAAGCACAATCCTCAGAAACCTCCTATCTTATTTTAAAATCATGTCTTTAATCTTAGTTTGCTCACTATATCCCCGGAGTGAATATTAAACAGAAGGCCTATTTTACACTCGGCAAGTGGGGATACATCATTGGAACTGCGGATTTAAATATAAATGCTTTGGATCTTGTAGAAAAATTTAAAGTGTGAGGAGTGTTTTCATCCATATTTATTAAGTACTTACTGACAGTCTCCAAATTCTGTCAGTAGGGGTAGGACAGCCTTGTTTTACCCAGAGGTGATGTGGATAGTGCAATGCCTGTCCTGTTCTCAGTGGAAGAGTTGCGGGCAGTGGTCTACCTTGAACTGAGCCAGCACATAATTTTACAGCAGATTACTTAGAGAAAATAGAGGAAAGACACTGTTCACTACATCCATTTTCTATTTTAACATACAAAGATTCACTCAGATGTCAGAAGTCAGCTATTTTATCTGTGCAGCCTGCTTCAGGATACTTTTGCATAAAGCATTTTAATACTATAGGATTATTCAAATTTTCACCCCACAAGACCTGTAGGGAACAGCCCTGACAAGTGCTGCAAACTACCAGGACTTGTAAAGTGATGGTGGACCCCGTGATCTACTCCAACTGTGCCACAAAAAGCTTAGTTCACTGCTGCTGCCATGCTCCCAGCCCTTTTCCTTTCCATCTCCTGCAATGTTCATTCCTGTCTTGCCTTATAATGCCTGTTTACCCCTTACCCTCTCTTCCTGACACCAAGTACCCAAGCTGAGGGGGACTGTCAACACACAAAATCATCCTACCTCACCTTCACTATTACACATTATACAGCAGCATCAAATGGGTGCAATGAACTGCAAGGTGTTCCCTGAGCAAAAAATGCTTGTGTAGGATCTATTAAAAGGCTTTGTGGAAGTGACAGCCCTAGGGAAAGCTGGAACCCAACAACCATGACAGATGAACATCTGCAAAGTTCAGTGCTGCAGCTTTCACTGTCATCAGTAGCGTGCATGCATTACAAGAGAGAATGTTTTTATAGCAGCACCTCTTGGCTAAACTTAGAAGAGGAAAATATATTCCTGGTATCATGTTGACCCTTCCTATCAAGATGGGATTATCTTACTCATCAAAGAAAAGTGGGAAAGAACAATTTTGAATATAATGTAATTTATAGTATCTTCCAACCCCTGCTTAGCTCACAGCTCAGACTAGTAGGAGTCTCCATCGGCACAGCCTATTAAAGATCCCCAGGAAATCACAGAAGCTAGGAATCTAGGGCACTTCACAGAAGGTGGTGATAGCCTGATACATAAGAAATCATGCCTAACAAAAACCAAAGGATTTTCTTCATTTTGTTGCAAAGCACAATGTTAGGATGGGCTGCAGGCATTTGCTAAGTGAACAAACCACACAGCTCAAATCACACTGCATACAGTAAATCTGCTTTCTGCTAACAGAACTATACAAATAAGAACATTCCTTTCTTGGACAACCATCTTTCTGTATAGCCAAGAGAGTTATCCCTGATCTTACCCAACAAAAGCATCCTAAGTTTCAGTGAGAAAGCTTTTGGCGAGTTTTACATTCGTCTTATTTGCTTTAGTTACCAAATACAATCAAATCCTTGAGGTAACATAAATTTAGACTAAACACAATGTGTAAGGGTATCAGCTTGCTTATGGCACTTAATAAAGTTTGTAGAAATAACAATGATGTTGCTGCCAATGATAAAAGCATGGGAACAAAAAGAGATCATTGGACCAATACGATAGAGGTGTACTGGCCAAGACTAATTAACACCAAAGAATCCAGGGATAAAGCTATAAATTAGCACTCTGAGTGCTAAACTATTCTGCCTAATCTTTCTGCTCCAAGTTAATTTGATCTTTCATGTCTCTAATTATCCTGGCAAGTACTATCTTAAACATAGCTATATTGCTTTTAGAAAACACTTCTTACTTACACCTCTTGCATATGTGGGTAACCACCCCTCATCCCCAGTTTGACAGACACTCCTACAAGCCATCTTGATAATTTCTTACACATTTTCCAGTATCCACATCAAATATAGAATATTGACAGAGAAGCTCTGGAGGGGGAAACACCACACCACAACCCCACACTTCGATGGTTCCACCAGTGCTAATATTTTTTTTGTAAGAAATCTTTATTAAAATACATTTCCTATTTCATTTTCTCTGTGAAGAAGTAGCTTTCTTAGGTCTGCCCTGCTGCTGCACTTTAGTCTGTGATGGCTTTCCATCTGAAGAAAGGGCACACACCATTTTCAAAAGGCAACATGAAGAAAGATCTGGAGTTAGAAGATACAATATAACTGAATGTTATTGTGATTCTGGTGGACAACTGAAGAGGAAAAATGGTTCCTTTATAATAATAGTACTGGACATTTCTGTGTTTGAAAAGACATTCCTCATGTCCCATTTAACCAAGAATATGTGGGCGGTAATTAGGCACTGAGCCAGTAGAGCCACTAAGCAGTTTCTCTTAATGCTGTAAATATTAATTAGTACAAAATATGTCCTTGCTGAATAGAAGGGGAGACTGGCCTAATTAACACCAGAAAGAATTAGACAAAAAATATCCAGAGTTAATTACATAACAGTTTTTGCCAAGCAGTGAAAAGCTGAAATAGACAAGTATACAAAACAAATGTGCTTCAGATGGGCTCTATCAAGGCACCTATGCAAGATGGATAAAGCCAACACAGAACAGAGACAAAGAGGAGTATTTGCTTAAAACAATAATCTTGCATGTAGAGTGGAGGATGCTGGATGATCTGCCTCTGATTTCTAACTTTCTATGTACAAAGAAGAAACACTACTAGCCATTGAACATTCAAATCCATTTGTTTTAGAAATATACCAGTTCCAAGCTCTTCCAAATTTTTGCAAGGAAATGCTGGCACATGAAACTGTCCTTTCACTAGCCACAGAAAGATAGAAAGGTGGAAAGTGGGATGGCAAAGAATCTTGCAGCAGAATTCCAAAGAATGCAGTAAACCACCTCCAAACATTCTGAGGCTTTCTAACTTTTTCTCATCTAGAGAAATCCTAGTTCAAACTATTTTCATAGGAAGAGTGTAGATGGCATAGAAGCAGTATTGCCACTTCCAGTGTAACTTCCAAACAAGGATTTGGTGTGGCTTTATGAGAATGGGCCTAAAATTTTCTCTTGACCTAGGCTGCGTTGTGAGACACGTTAGGACAAACTATGTAAGGCACTGGCAAATTTCTTGTTTAAATTGGGCAGATAACTTCTACCAAGCAGAGATGGCTGTTCAGAAGCAGTAAACTGAGTCACAATTTAGCAGTTAAGTTCTGTTGCAGAAATCTGAGTTTTATAGTACTTTAAAGCTGCTGAAGGTTTATTCTCAGTTCAAAACTAAGCAGGTATCAGTTACAGCCTGCAACACACTGAGGAAGTACACTGGTTAAAAAGAGGTTACTGTTACTGAAGCTTCTGGTTTGCTCATTACGAGCAGAATTGCACACCTATCACAGTGGCAGAGTAACTGATCATGTACTTATATGCACACAGAACATGGCATGGTTTTTAATCACACCAACACTGCCTGGCCAGAGAGGGAACCTGGAACCTGAGTGAGACACAACCTTATGCAGGTCTTCCATGATGACTGACCTAAAACTATGCTCTGTTTAGAGCTGCATTTACTTCACGCTGTCCTGTGATCAGGATCTCCTCTACCCTCTCCTATGATCTCTTAGGATCACTAGTATACAAATTTACTATGTTACCCATAAAGCATTATTAAGCTGCCTTCCCCACCTTTGGTGTTCCTGAAAATCTGCATGTGATAAAGTATTAGCTGGTACCCCAAGTCTCTCCTAAAGATGTGTTTGCAGGACAACATAACAAAATGAACAAGTAATTGGGAGAAAACACATCGCAAAATCCTTTCCTACCCTAAACCCAGGAAAACATGTGCGTGACCAGGAGCCTGCACAAGAAATAGAGCTTCATTCTGACCCAGAAAGGGTGGTCATCGAAGTAAGTAATTTACCTTGTGCAGAAGGAACTAACACCCTCCCTCCTTCTTATAACAGCAGAATTAAGAGGGAAGAAGGCTACTCTTTACTTTAGGGGAAAAGACACATACTGTCCTTTTTGATAACACCAGGAATTTTGGTTCACAAACTCCATGAGCTCATAGTTACACCACAATTCCACAGACTACTCTTTGTGCCTTCGAACACTGCAAGAACAGAGTATACTTTGAGGACAAAACTCAACAGCTGAACTATGGGCCTGGTATCTAATCTAGTCAAAGAAAAGCTCTGCAGCCATTTTACCTAGTTTTGGATACTGAAAGACCTCACAAGACAAGGAGAAGCTTCTACAACTGCACAGCTCAGGGAATAAGTGGACACAAAAGTTTGTGTGTGGTTAGCCTTAGAGAGCGTAGTTCATTTCACTGCTGTCATTTAAGCAGAGATCATGCATTACCTCTGTCTCTTGCATGTTTTGCTAAAAAATTTGCCTACAAAATTCAACCCTCACTTTAATATATTTAAACACAGAACACTACAATTAAATACATAAGTAAGAGATATTTGAGGATGTGTCTGCATAAGAATGGAAAAACTGAGTGAGGGAGAAAACGCTGAAGGCAGAGGCTCTGCCAAAAATGAGCATTTATGCTGCTGCCAGTACCACACAGGTTGAATCAAACTCAAATGTAAACAATCCCATTTTTTTAAAAGGTTCTGCTTGGTGGAAACTTCAGAGATCAAAACAGCTGTAAATCAAGAAGATTTATTTAAGCACTTTCTGAAGTAATGGGCTCTGCCTCTCAATAGAAAGTATGACTCTCCTGCTCTGGTGGGGAATTATATAGTGTTCAGAATATAGTGAAAATATTCTTTAGGTGGATAAATAAAAATAGGTTTAGGAAAACAACTGCTCAGTGTTTTAAAATCTAATATAATTAGTTCAAACCGAGTGCTGGGAATTCTATAATGGTAACATTTACCACCTTTTTTTAATTCAAGCACACAACAGGAAAATAACTTTCAGAAAAGGCTTCACAACAAAATTCAGTTGAAAATCACTGTTCATGGAGATTTCCTGTGATCTACATGTTTTTCTCCAAATGACAGTACTTATTAAATAAAATACAAAAATACCTCATTCCACCCCAGTTAATCCTGAATTCATGCATTTTCACGCCTTACAATTTTCACAACACAGTTTAATCTCACTTCAAATGCTGAGCATCTCACAATCTTGAGATACGAACATATCTAAATATGTTTTGGAAGATCTGGGTGTGAAGATGAAAGACAGCAGAAATGTTTAAAGACTTAGCATTACCAGGATGAAGTTGCCAAAAGATTCGTTCCTGTTATCTTTAAATGCTAAAATGATTAAATAGCTCTCAGCAACCAGAAGCAAGAAGCAGAATGCATTCATGAGATTGTTCTGACCTCATCCTTAGTGAAGAGAAACAGCACGTATTTATTGACTGTAAATTAATTTGTTTGCTTGTCTCTTTCTTCGTGGTTGGCTGGGTTAGATTCTGCTTGCAGCAAGGTCTGTGAGCTGCTGCTGTGAATACAGGTAAGCAATGTTGAAGAAGCCAGGGTATATTTGCACCTTTGAACACAGTAACTAAACAGATAGCATCAGGCAAGATGAGAAACCGTGCTTGACAAAGACATGGAGCACGTCAGTGTATATAACACAAGGTTATGTCAGCGTTGTTAGCTGTATTGAAAGTAATATTCTCAACTAGCTGCAGAAATAATGTGTGAAAAGGAAAGCCCTCATTCAGCTTACTATCTAAGGATGCATCATCTTTCATTCAGACAAAAATCTTACTGCAGTCATTTCTCGAAATCCTAAATCAAAAAGATTATTTGTCATTTGAAGGTAACAGAAAACAGAGTGGAAAAGACTTAAGAGTAGTGGAAGTGGGTTTCTAATTCCCAGTTGATCTATCAATCATGCAGAGAAAACAATCTTTCTTTTAAATAAACTACAAAAGTTATTGATTCTCGGAAAATTGTCTGTTATGCTTTACTTCTATCTTCCCAAGAAAACTTCCGATTTCTTTGGAACCGAAAGGCTGTGCACAGGCTGAGGAATAAAGGGCATTTTTAACTTTTCACATTATAGGGCTCTTGCCATCCAGAGCAGTATCATGTATTATTTTAACATACACTTCAGCAGTGAGTGTGTCTCACAATGGTTAACTTTCTTACAGACAGTCTGATTGAAGCAACAAATTAGATTTAGTGCTTGGTCTCTCAAACGTACAGACTCTCAAGCATTGCTTCCAACCCCTGTAAAGAAGTCCCCTGAAAGTCAGCCTGGGGGCTGGATTACTTGACTTTTACTTGTAAACAGCAAGAGGGTGAAAGCAGAAATCAACACTCCCAACAGATTTGAAGACCGCCGCCTCTGCTGCACAATTTTAGGACCTACCATACCCTGTAGACTGAAGCAAAAAGCACCAAATGGTTTCAGTTACTAGCAATGCACAGCTTGACAGGGATTGCTTCTTGTGTTTAAATGGCTGAAGAACTGCTAAAGTTTTCCTGGTCAAAGTGACAAAAATGTGCTACACAGAGAAAGTTATATGGTTGAAGGAGGAAGGTACATGGCACAAGAAAAAAAATTATTATACCACAACAAATAACTTTATCATTGGAAAAAAGTGACCTTTGTTAATTTCTTGTTTCAAATGGCAACTAAAAAAAATGGAGCAAAAATTACTGATCTTTGCCTGTAGAAACCCTAAATTCCACAGAAATGTTACATATATTTGCTATATGATTAAACACAAAACTTGAGAGGCAACAAAAACCACAACTTCCAGAAAAAAAACCTAAAACAAATCCAACACAACTCTACAGTAAAATATTGATCAATATCTGCATTGCCACCTAAGCCAGCATTGACTCTATAAAACCCTAATTACAGAGTCATTTAATATTTCAACACTAAACTTTGGATTGAAACTGGAAAAGGGTATTTGAACAATTTCAGCCATATTTTTCTCTTAAGCAGTGGATGCAAAAGACAAAGGATCATTAGGAAACTAACAGCAACCTGGTAATATTTTCAAAATGCCTCTTAGGCACACAATAATTTTAATAAGCTTCTTTTTTATTGTTGTTTTACACATTCAGGGCTAAGGCAGAACAAAACAAATGGACACTTCTCCATAGGGAAGTACTTTGGTTACCTGCTAAGTGATGCTTCTGAGAGATAGCATGGAAGCAAGATGAACAGACTAATTTTTGATGCCCAGCTCAGACAGTAAAAGACTACAAACATTGCTTTAAGTCAAGAATCGCAGCTATAACCATTCCAAACTGTCCATAAACAGACAAAATGGACTTCACAGGTTTCTGTTAGGCAAGCTATCAATAGAAAAAAAAAAAAAAAAAAAAAAAAAAAGTAAGTTAAAAGCAGTTTGTTTGCAAACAAAATTTTGTGTGAAAATCCTTTCATCTTAGATGTTTGTTTCCACTAAGAGATAGCAGGTCAACATCAAAGCTTTCATAAGATGGAAATAAAAGTCAGAATAACTCATACTGACAGATTTGAAGATGAAACTCACATCTTATGCTCAGAGCATTTGTTTTCACAAATCGGTCCAACTTGATGTTTATTTCTTATCACATTAAATATCTGGCATAACTAATACATACACACTTATCTTAGTCGCTATATGGCTACAACACATTTTCCTTTCCTCTAGAGAGCTTGGCATTTCACCTTTTTAATCCATGTGTTCCCCAAAATTCCACTTCATACTATGAAGATATTTTAGAGCTACATATTTAACACAATTAAAATATTGACAAAATACAACTGGCAACCTTTATTAACATTGCCAGAATGACAGAACAGGGCTATAAATGCAAGCGTAAAGGCCACGGTATGAAGACATGACCTTTAAGGTAAGTCTACATGCCTTAATCATTTTGGCTGACAAAGTGATGGGAGAACTAAGATTTCTCCAATTATAAGTTCAACGGCTGAAATAAGTCTAAAAAGGTCATGTGTAAAAGGCATAGAACACTAATCTCACCATTTTCTGTGTGCCTCGTTAGGTTCCTAGAAGCTGTAATAGCAAAGACAAATTGAGCAGCTTACAATCTTTCCCTCTTAAAAACCTGAAAGGTTATTTAATGAAACCCCACAAGGCTACCAATTATTTTTCTAAAAAGCCCGTCTTCCTCAGACTGAGAATCCGATACTGCACTGTGAAGCTACCTTGTGGAAATGCTACATTTGAGTGCCTTTACTAAAGCTGCATGATTGCAATACATCCATTAATTTATTACCTGTTTTGGTTATGGTAGGAAAGAGGCTTGAGGGAAACAAGGAAAAGCAAGGGAGAAAGAACAGAGAGGGAAAGACAGAGAGAAAATGAGCAACTAGAAGAGCACTCAGGCACACATTCAGGCTGCAGGTTATCTACTAACATCAGCAACAGTACAGGCAAGAAGCTCCACTTTCCACAGTGCTGCTTAGAGTTAAATAATTTAACACCCAAATGTTTCTGCCCTTTCCTGACTCTAAGCCTCAAGTTTAGCCATTATTTCAGTCAACTTGGGAGTTACTGTATTTCTTAACTAATGTTACAGAGAAATGACCTTTGTTAATTTCTTGCTTCAAATGGCAACCAAAAAAACCCAGAGAAGGCTAGTTTGGTCAAACAGATTTTACAGGGAAAAAAAAGCCACTTAACTGATTTATTATTTCAGTCTGTATTACACAGCAGAAAAAAAAAAAACCAAAACATTCACACAGAAGTATTTCCTTGGAGTTACTCATCTTTCTGTCTTTCATAGATTAAATTTGGAACTTATGTTCTGTAGTTAAGTAATTGAAGCCTTCTGTCATGGAAATATTTATGAGAATTCTCCATGAATTTTGATACTAGTAAGTAAAAATTATAGAAATGTATTGTGTTAATGGGCAGTCTGTTACAAACAGCATGACTAAGTCTCTACTTAAAAACTGTGCTATTTCCAGAAGTTCCTGTAAGTGTGATTTCATGTGAGCAAGTGACACACAAAAAATCCCAATGATCAAATTAAGCAGATTTTGGTTTTGAACATTTTGAACAAAGCCTGTTAAGATTTCCACACATTCACACAGTAAAATATATGAATTAATGATGAGCTATTGGAGGTTTAAAAACACTAAAGTGTCAAGGCTAGTCAGAAAGTTATCTATAGTTGTTTATGTGTGTGAAAGTACTGATGGAGTACAAGCGTTTTTCTCTGCACGAGTATAGTCTTTTTCACCGAAGCAAATAAATTTGCTACAAGTAATCTTCACCCAACTGAAAAATTCAGATGAGCTACATATGACTGAAATTACTGCAGATCTGAAAACTAATATATGCAAAACATATCACCTATAAACTTTGTATTCTATTACTATCTTTTGGGAGCATTAAAACATGATACGGCCCATTCAGAATATTTTTCCTTTATGAGACAACTCACTATATTTTTATGAGCCACTCCCAATGGGATACTTTCACGAGTACTGAGTTAATACAGTCCCTAATTCTGCATCTTATTTTCTAAAATCTCCATCAAGATTTACATGTAATTTTAATTTGAAGTCAGCATTGTAAATCTTTTTCATCACTACCTAGTGCAAAATACGCAGTCATGACTGATTACAGACAGTAGTAACTGATTATAAAGATGAAATAGTGGGCAGCTCCATAAGTATCAATTTCTAGTTCTACTGATTAATAACTTGCAAGGCCTTTGTATTAACAACCTTAGAGATGCTGATCTCCGTGCTGTTATTCATGTAGAAAGTTTTAAACTGGATTTGGTTTCCCCCTCTCTCTCACACTGTGCAAGCACCATCACTCATTTGCCCCACAGTATGCAGGACTCATGCTCATCAGAAGTGCAGTTTCTGGCTTTTGAAAATACTAAACAGGATTTACTTGGCCTTAAATATTCTATGAATAATGGAAGCTTCCATATTCATTACAATCTCTTAAATCATTGCACCTATTGTAAGAAGTGTAATCTTGAGACCGGAGAAGACTCCAGGCAGCATCCCAATCATTCTAATCAGATTGCAATCAACTGACCAATTCTATGCTGATTATTAAATTAAGAAGCATGTAGAGATCATGTAGAGTATGACTCATTTGTTTTCAACAGGTTGTCATGTCTCTAGGATTTTACTTCATTTGCTCTTTGAGCTCATTATCTCACTGCTGGTTCACAATTGCATTGGGTTGGAATGGATCCTCAAAGGTCATTTTGTCCAACCCCCCTGCAGCAAGCAGGGACACCTCCAACTAGTCAGGCTGCCCAGGGCCGCATCAAGTCTGATCTTGGATGTCTCCAGAGATGGGCCCTCAACTACATCTCTGGCCAGCCTGTTCCGGTATTTCACCACCTTCATTCTGATGAACTTCCTCCTTGTGTCCAACTTAAATCTACGCTGCTCCAGTTTCAAACCATTGCCCCTTGTCTTATCGTAAACAAGCCCTTCTACACAGTCTTTCCCCAGCCTTCCTGTAGGCCCCCTTCAGATACTGAAACATAGCTACAAAGTCTCCTCAGAGTCTTCTTTTCTGCAGACTGAACAGCCCAAATTCTTTTAGCCTGTCTTCACGAGGATAGGTGCTTCAACCCTCTGATCCTGTTTGTGGCTGTCCTCTGAACCCACTCCATGTCTCTCTTGTGTCGGGGGCCCCAGACACAGGACACAGTACCCCAGGTGAGGTCTCACCAGAGCAGTGGCAGAATCACCTCTCTCAGCCTGCTGGCCACATTTCTTTTGATGCAGCCCAGTACCCGACCAGCCTTCTGGGCTGCAAATGCACATTGTTGGCACATGTCCAGCTTCTTGTCAACCAGCACCCCCAAATAATCTTCTGCTTTGCCACTTGGATGATCCCCTGTGGGGCTATAATTCCTGTTCTAAGAGCCACTGCCTTGATATCTGCATACAATACTATTTGTAAAGGATCTGATGGAACAGAAACCCTCAATGTTTACCTTTTTGATTGACCAAGCCAGACAGCAAACACATTTGTAGAGCCATCAAGCATACTATAGATGGGCCTCTTCTCTTCAAAAAGTCTTAAAAGACTACAATAAATGTCCAGTATGTTTGCCTAAGAAATCACTCACACTTCAGTTTCCTTTGAGTTTCAAGCAGCTTCATAACAATTATTCTATTGCAACACTTGTCTCTTTTTTGTATAGTCTGTGATTTTTATGGCTGCCAGTGAATAGTTTCATTTCTTACTCAAATAGCCATTTCAGAGGCAAAAGTATTTGTGGTCACCTTTCCCCAGGCACACCTTAGAACATACTTGCTGTTCTGACCCAATATTCTGTCAGTGCTTCCCTGAAGTAGAACTAATTAAAATTAATATAGTCCTATAACAAAGCTATATTAGTATTATGTCAATATTTTAAAGCTTTTTGTGGCTTCCTATATCCATCCATGATGCTTTATTTTGGATAACTGTCCCTTTTTATTCTCTGGGAAAAGTACCTGTTCTTTCTCTGAGACCTTCATATCTCCTTCAACACTTTCAAAAAAGTGCTCCTAGGCTTCAAGAGCATTTAGCTTTCAGTTCTAAAACATAACATGCAATTACATATCTCAAAAAAACCCAATCTATATTAAACATTTACTTTTCTAATGCAGAATCTTAAAGAGTGCCCCCATATTATTTTATATCAACATGTCATCACACTCATTTAGTCTTTAACCCTACTAAACATAAAAGACTTTCACATATTATCGTGGTCATACATCTCACTAACTTATCTGTCCCTTACAATTTATCCCTGTTTTGGAATTAGTAAAAATGTGTAGATCAACTGTGCATGTCTGGTAGTGATGATATAACCTGTCAGCCAGAGGAAGGCTTCATGAAGGAATCTGTCATCACTTTTCCTGAAATAAAACTACAGCTTTCAGGGACTTCTCGGAAGCAGATACTGACAGAAGTTATTGCAACAACAGGCTGAGCATCCTGCGTTACAGCAGCAAGTGCTTTTTGTGTTTTCACTACCTCTGGGCCCTCCACCCTGTCACTGTGAAACTCACCTTTCCATCCCCAAATACAGAATTCACCTATTAGCTAATGGGTTGTACTGAAGTACCCAGGTGACTCAAATCCTGCCTTGAAATTAAAAAAAAAATAAAATAAAATATGGTTTTAAATATGTCTTTTCACTTAAAGTGCCTCTCTTGCTCTCCCCAGGATCAGCAATGAAGTTTGGGTTATGTCACATCTACATACGTGTCAAATCTTCCCATAGGTCCTCACTTAAAACCAATTCTGTTCCTTGTAGATCTGCAGCCACAAGAAAACTTGATGCATATAATCACAAACATACATTTGATGTGCACAACCTCTTAGTTATCCATGAAAAGACGAACAAGCAGGAACTCAAGACTATATCCCATCCTTGTGACTAGGACATGTTTTAAAGCCACTTTTAGCCACAACAGGTAGAAGTAGTTTACTTTGCAAAGTGTTTTAATCTATGTAATACCTTTTCCAAGCTAATAAATGATGAGCTAGCCTGCAGTGATCTTACACAACCATTCTATCTTTTTACTAAAAAATAAAATAAAAATGGAGGCAGTGTTCTGCTGCAATTCTCTTGCACTAAGGATCAAGAATTTCCTTTCAGATCTCATATTGTTATACATGCTTGTTATTGATAAATATAACTAATGACATTTAAAAGGAAAATACTGTGCCTACAGTAACATAATATTTACAATGCTACTTTTTACCATGGCAAGGCACTTGCATCACCTTTTAGAGATATGTTTCAACAGTTACTCTAATGACTTTTACCAAAGAAAGCCAGGAATCACCCCGAGGAAAAAGGAGTTTGATAGTACCAGAAAGAAGACTGAAAATAGTTGCATACTTTTGTATGAACAAGTGACAAAGTAGTGCTTTATAGTAACATTTTTCATATTGTGTGGGCATCAGAATTTTGTAGAAGCATAAACCGATAGGCACTGATACTGATAGCTCTCAATACAGCTAACAGAACTCGGAGGGAAAAATCAAGGCTTTGGTACATGAGAAAAGGGTGTAACTATAGCCACGTTTAATCAATTAGATACAAACCCAAACACCTAAATTAACCAAAATTTAAAAAGTAAACAAAAAAAATCAATCAGCTGAGATTACCTTTATTCTTCTCTATTAACATTTTCATTATTGAATATCTAACTTGTTTCTTCCTTCATTGTTGTCTAAGAAAGTTAAGAAGCTGCAAAACTGTTACCTGCACTGAAGGCAAAGCACTGTTCAGGTTGGCCAAACATTATTTGCCAGGTAAAATGGTTTCTTTTCAATAACTGTAGTGAGTACAAATGATCCTGGAGTGTTATGTAACCCTTTTTGCCCTCCAGCTGAGGCAATTTGCTGCTGTTGCTGACACAGACACTGTTTCACCACCTGTATGCCATTTCTGCCACCTGAGTACCAAGTACTGTTTTGATGAGGAATGCAAAATTATGCAGAACTGATCAAATATACTTTTACTATTTTTTACATTTTAATGATGCAAAAAGCAATTTTCAATGCAGAAAAGCCAAAATAAAAAAGGTCCTGACATTTTCACATGCTTCTAAAAAATGTTTACCATTCGCTTCTCTTTAATCAGAATGCCTACATTTTTGCCTATAACTACAGGATCTTCTACATTTTGAACAAGAAGAGGCAAGACTCTTCCCCCCAAAAAATCTTTTTTTGTGCTCATATTTCACTTTGATTTTGTTTTAGATGAAGATTCTCTCATTAATCATATAAATCACAAAGGCTAATTTGCACGTAAAGAATTACATACCTTATATTGCATAAGGAGACCATAAACCAAAATATTCTTCTTTTTCACTTCCCTTGCAAATTTCTTGATCCTAGTTAGTTCTTCCATGCCAATGCTGGAAAAAGCTTTTTCTGAAATATCCAAATGTACCTGCAAAGGAACACATAAGAAAAATGCCACCTTTTCCATACTGTGGTATTTTAGTCCATTAGTTTTTGCCATCTCATTTTTATGTGTTAATCACACATAAACATCGTGGACTAACTGGTGCTGGAAGGGACTTTTAAGAGTCCACCATCCCTACAGTGAGCAGACACATCTTTAACTAGCTCAGGCTGCTCAGAGCCCTGTCCAGCCTGACTTGGAATGTTACCTGGGATGGGGTTTTACATCAAAACAATGTGTCCTACAGGACTTTTCACTAACAAAGCATTCAGGTTTTATATTTAAGAATATAGTGAAGAATAAATCTGAGGAGAATCCCTCTCACGAGCCCAAGTGAAGACGATACCCAACATTGAATTTAATTAAAGGCTGGTGAAGGAAATTTCCATCCCCCAGTCATACCATCTGTAATGAGTTTTAGGGATCGTAAGTTTATAGGACTGAAATAGTTCCCAGTGATTAATGTAAGACAAGGAATTGTTTAGCTAATTTCATAATTCAACAGATCCTTTCCCATCCTCTTAATTTTCCCTCTTGTATTTCTAAGAGATAGTGTGGTAACTCCACAAAATTTGCAAGTGTAGCACAAAACACCATTGCAGAGCTAGAGTGTTTAATTTTTAGGGATGCTTTTAACAAGTATGTGTAGCTGTGTTTTAAATGCTAGCAACTGCTTCTACCTAGCTAGGAGACTTTTCTCCCACTGACTAGTTTGAGAATTTTCAACCAGTTTAAGGAACAACTGATGAATCTGGAGTAAAGGGATTAAACACATCACTCTCCCCTGAGGGTGTTTTTAAGAGTGTCCACCTAAATAACTTGTGCTTGCTGCAGGCTGCTCAATCAAGTACACATCTATTAAAAGTGGTGCTGGTTTCTACAATGATTTCAAGATGTAGCATCTTAGGGGCAAAACCTGAGTTTCATGGTGAGCTTGTGTAAACATTTGCATTCATACCCATTTCTCACAAAGTACTAAATCCAGAATATTTATAGCTGCAGTTATTAAAACAGAAGTCTGGCATTCCATGTGTGACACTGTAAAAGCACTTATTTCAAAGTCCAGAGGTACTATTAGAATAAACTAGGTTGGAAACGACTGTCGAGATCATCAAGTCCAACCTACCACCCAACACCATCTAATGAGCTAAACCATAGCACCAAGTGCCTCATCAAGTCCCCTCTTAAACACCTCCAGTGACTCAAGGCATGGCCTAAGCAGTGGGCACAATGGCTTCCCTGCTCCTGCTGGCCACACTGTTCCTGATACAGGCCAGGATGCCCCTGGCCTTCTTGGCCACCTGGGCACACTGCTGGCTCATATTCAGCCAGCTGTCAACCAGTACCCCCAGGTCCCGTTCTGCCTGGCTGCTCTCCAGCCACTCTGACTCCAGCCTGTAGCACTGCATGGGGTTGCTGTGGCCAAAGTGCAGCACCTGGCACTTGGTCTTGTTAAATGCCATCGTGTTGGACTCTGCCCATCTGTCCAGCCTGACAAGGTCCCTCTGCAGAGCTCTCCTACCCTCTAACAGATCAATACCTGTCCCCAGTTTGGTGTTATCTGCAAATTTACTGATGATGGACTCAATCCCCTTGTCCAGATCATCAATAAAGATATTGAACAGAATAGGGCTCAGCACTGATACCTGGGAGACACCACTAGTGACTGGCTGCCAGCTGGATGTGGCACCATTCACCACCACTCTCTGGGCTCGGCCCTCCAGCCAGTTCCTAACCCAGCACAGAGTGCTGCTGTCCAAGCCCTGGGCTGACAGCTTGACCAGGAGTTTGCTGTGGGGGACAGTGTCAAAGGCCTTGCTGAAGTCCAGGTAGACTACATCCACAGCCTTCCCCACATCCACCAGGTGGTCACCTGATCATAGAAGGAGATCACGTTGGTCAGGCAGGACCTGCCCTTCCTAAATCCATGCTGGCTGGGCCTGATCCCTTGGCCATCCTGTAAGTGCTGTGTGATTTCACTCAGGATGACCTGTTCCATAATCTTGCCTAGCACTGAGGTCAGGTCTGTAATTCCCTGGTTCCTCCTTCCAGCCCTCCTGGTGGATGGGCATCACATTGGCCAGCTTCCAGTCATCTGGGGCCTCTCCAGTGAGCCAGGACTGGTTGTAAATGACAGAGAGCAGCTTAGCCAGCTCATCTGCCAGCTCTCTCAGCACCCTAGGATGGATCCCATCTGGTCCCCTGGACTTGTGGGGATCCAAGTGGCTAAGCAGGTCTCTAACTACTTCCTCCCGGATTACAGGGGAACTACACTGCTCCCTGACTCCATCTGTCATCTTAGGAGGGACCGTTGTCTGGAAGACAACCTATCTTGCTATTAAAAATTGAGGCAAGGAAGGTGTTAAGTACCTCTGCCTTTTCCTCATCTTTTGTTACAATATACCCCTCCGCGTCCACTAAGGAGTGGGGGTTGTCCTTGCCCCTCCTCTTGCCATTAATATATTTGTAAAGGGATTTTTTGTTGTCTTCCACAGAAGTGGCCAGCCTAAGCTCTAAATGGGCTTTTAGCTATGAACCAGGCACAGAATAAGTGTGCTTTTAATACTGTAGTACCATCTTATCTGTATAGCCTCAGAATTGAACAGAGAAAAATGGGAGGGGTTATATTTTTGATAGAGGACTACTGAAAAATTCAGTCTAGAAAAGAGACTTCTGCACATCCAGTAGTCTTATAAATGGGAAAAAGAAGGTCTGTCATTGATTTGATTACCAAAGGCAGAAATAATTTATCTTTGAAAAAATCAGTGAGATTAAAGCTTTACCCTGACCTTCCTCTGAAACAGGGCCAAGAAACAAAGGTAGTCTAGAAATGAAGTGCTAAATATTGATGTTCACAGAACTAGACTAGCTCATTCCAGGATACCAGCTTACAGCAGGTAAGGATGTAACTTTTTTCAATTGTGAGAGCAATCAATCTCCATAATACCTCATTTTTAGATATATAATGAAATGTCATCACTTCACTTTGAGATTAAGCCTAAAAATTGAGAAGTAAATGCTCAGTTTTACCCCCAGATCACTAGCCTATGCACTTGAGAAACTATTCAGGCCCCTGTAAAATAAATATTTATTCCTTTTTCAAGAACTTCTTATATGAAATTATATTTTAAATCACAACATATCTTGTGTTATTGCTGTATAATAAAGGTAGTCCAGAGACAGACTTCTTGTGGCATTACTGACATTCATTCCACTCAATACTTCCCATCCCCACCTATAAAACCAGCAAACATAAGGACAGAATTAATTTGACGTGGTTACACAGCAAGGAGACTTTCAAATCTACTCACATTTTCTCCTTTTCAACTGAGTGAAATAGAAGTGGGGTACATTTTCAGGTGCCATCTACACCTAAATTGTTCTGGCAGCAATATTCAAGTAATGAGAATTTCAGCCAAAAATATACTTCTAAATTTATGCCACACACCAGAACAGATTTTTCAGTCGTAGACTACCTCAATAATTAAAGTGTGTATGCAAGTTTTATTGCAAAGTACTTCAAAGTTAAATTTAAATACCTGAACCACAAAAGCAACAACAATTTAAAAACTCTGAATAAACCACACAGCAAAGAAAAAAATATTAAGTCACTTGATTCTGTTCCAGCTGGACATTCAAGTAGAGTGCATCATCTGCTGCATCCCCAACAGAGATGAGCACAAACAGCAGAGGAGTTAAGAGTTCAATAGGACTGGCCACAATGAGTCTTCCACAGCAATATATGGCTAATAAGTTGTCATTTGCTAGTGCTGGTGTATTTTCTGACAGCATGCAGTACGCTTGCTGCAATGCAAATGATGTTTTTCACAAGACAATTTAAAGTTTACATTTACAATTTTGTTCAGAACTAGCAGCAGTTTAAAACTAGTCTAACATTTAAAAATATTTCATGAGGTGCTTTCTACAGGAACTGTCAGGAGTTACCTACCACAATAAGGACAACTGGATATAGGAGAGGAGTATTTCCCTTTTCCAACATATCCACTAGTTGCTGGGTTTCTTCAATGGCATGCTTTTTATCCTAAGTGAAAATAAAGTTTTGTAATTACTGAAAACATCACATTATGATTGCACAGGAAATGAATGCAAAAGACCTGTTATTTATTAAAATAACCAACATATCATTTTGGGGGGCGGGTTGAAAGTGTTTGTTTGGTGGGTTAGTTGGTTGGTTTTAATAGAAATAATAGAAATAGAAATAATAATATCACCCTGAAGAAGTAAATATGTAATGAACTTAAGGGTCTTGACTGGTCTCAGATATGGTTCATCTAAAACTTTCTTGGTGCCATACAATGACCCAAATACAGATGCATGCACATGTCTGTGTGCATTCAAAATGAAAACCACTAATTTAGACCACAGTAGCAATGCATAGTTAGGTGACTACACAGAAGACATACATGGGACAATTCCCTTCTGTACAGTGCCTACAAAATGAAATGTTATACTACTTTCAGTTGCACCCCTTCATCAAGAACTCATGGCTGGTTTAGTAACGTACTGACAGAAGTGCAGAACCAGGAGAGAGAGAGAGAGAATGAACCAGTATCTCCAGGGTCTAGTTTGGTGCACACTAGAAACATCAACCAGCTGAATGGATACACCAAGAGCACAGAAACAACAAATAACTTATTATTCAAATATTCAATTATTATTTACCATCGTTAAAAAGTGTTAAGTGCAAAACTAAAAGCATGCATTCTTACTACTTACATTTACACAAACAAAATTATAGCATTGTCCTGAAAAGATGGTTTGTAGGTGGCTATCAATTTTGCTTAGAGATATTGATAGAGCTTCAACCTGGTAAGATAAAAAATAGAATAAAAAATAATTACTACGTCACAAATTTTACTTCAGTCTGACCTATCTGCTAAAGCTTGCCCCACTATGGCTGAGTTTGATCATTTAAATGATTTTAAACTGGCACTTATTATTTCCACTATGAGAATTAAAATTTGCTCAATTTTTAGGTGACTCTACAGTGAGGCATGGTGTTAAATACCCTGTAGTTTTCCGCATGTTTTCACTGAAGCATAATGCTGGAGGGAGCCATTGCTGAAACAGTCCTGGAAGTATTGGATACCAGTGCTGCTGCCTGGGTTAGGATGTTCAACTGGTCCCAAAGATGAAAACACCATTTGCAGGATCAAAATGATCCAATTGTTTTGGACCTCCAATTCTGAGAAAAGCTCCGTAATATTCAAATACACTCTCTGTTTTCAGGCAACTAAAAATATGCTAAATGAAGAAGTACATATGAAAGAGTAGCTGCACAGCTGTTCTAGGATTCTGCATATGACAAGACTTACTTAGAATTTCTCCTACAAATTATTTCCTTGATGAGTATTTCAAAACACTGCCTTCATCACTGTGCTGAGTTACACACATCCTGGGGAGGGCTGCAAGGGCCCAGCTTTCCCAGGGGACAAAAGAAACCTGATCCAGGTGAACAGTGAGGGACTTGGTTTCCCCATCCCAGGAGGGAGTTGGCCCCTGGGTCAAAGGTCCACTCCCCCTTCCTGTCCAGCAAGCCTATAAAAAGGAAGACCCCGAGGCCCTTGGCCCTCTTTGCTCCTGCCTTGCCTGTTCGAAACGACCGACAGACACTGCTAGCCTCCTGGTTCTGCCATGTGGTTGGGCCTGGTTTTCTCCCTGCCGCATCCACGCTTCTCTAAAGGACTGAAATCCACATACATTGAGAGAGACAGAAGGCCATCCAAATTTGGTTTTGTATATTTTCCTATTCATCCTTATTCCTTACCCTTGTAAACCCTCCCTGTTACTGCTATAGATATATATTGTTAAAAAAATTTACTTCTAAACCGACTCCAGATTATTTTCTGGTAAATTTACCTTCTCCTCTTGTCCGTGCCCCACACACACATACTTCCCCCCACCTTTTTTTTTTTTTTTTCCTTTGTCTCCTTTTTCCTTATCAGGGAAAAGGAGGGGGCACCAGGGAAGGAATTCTCAGTTTGCTACCATCTGAGCTCTTAAACTCCAGTTAAGGCTCAAACCACTACAATCACAGACATATTATTTTGTAACCTTTTAACCATAACATCAACTACAAAATAATTTTATTTTAATTAATGTTGTAGAGTCTCCTTTTTATCAGCTTTAGGATTGCCTTAATGAAAACAGCAAACCAAGCAGTAGAAAGGAAATTTGTTCACTAAGAGAAGATAACACCCTGAAGCCAATAAAAGAATCCTTGACAACAAAGACAACCCTTGTTATTGCTCCTACTAATCCAGCAAACCTCAGTTACATGTTTTAAATGAGCTGTATTTCTGCCCAGCAGACACATTAGACACAGCAAACAGAAGTAAAGCACTACTCTGTCTGCTCAAAATGTCACTTCATCCACAATACCACAGAGGTACCAAATGCAACATTTAAAAAAGCTTTGCCCTGTGGCCTAAAGCTAGAGTTGTTTTTTTAAAGAAGGAGCTAACTTGTTTGCAAAGAAAGGTGGTTTGAAACCCAGAAGTTTAGATCTATGCATTAAAGTACCTTTACAGCTTTGAAGATATTTAGATGAGCAGAAGCATACTGAAGGATAGTCTTCTCAGATGATAAATGGAACCTTGCGCAAGGAAAACATCCAGATGAGTTTTGAGTCTCCAGAGGAGGAGACTCCACAAGTTCTCTGGGCAGCCTGATCCAGTGTGCTTCAGCACACTCACCATAAAGAAGTGTCTCCTCATGTTGAGGTGGAACCTCCTATGTTCTAAGTTGCACCCATTGTTCCTTGTCCTATCACAGGGCACCACCAGAAACAGTCTGGCACCTTCATCTTGACACCCACCCCTCAGGTATTTATAGATATTGATAAAAGATCCCCTCTCAGCCTTCTCAAGACTGAACAGGCCCAGTTGTCCCAGTCTTTCTTGATGGAAGAGATGTTCAATTCAAGATATATGGATATATTCTTGCTGAGGTGCTTCATATGTAAAAGTTCTCTATATTGGTAAGCCTAAAAATTAACTCCTAAAGAGAGTTTGTTGGTTAAGACCCTCAAATACTAGCTTTTATAGATTTTCCATCTAGGTGTTCATAAAATGAATGATTAACATATTCCTTAAGACATCAAGACAGAGAGCCTGATGGAGTTCCCTGGCAGGTGTCACTTTGCAGGAATATTTTGTAAGTGCTGAAGAGAAGTTTAACAACCCATTATGAAGGAAGACATGAATCAACAAAAGACAACAACGGTGCTAGAAATCACCAACTAAATAAACTGATGTAAGAGAGGCACAATAAATCAGTTTCACATTAATAGGAATTCCCTCAATTTATGCCCTCATTACCTTATGTTTGTGGTCATTTTACATGTATCTTATTCAATGTACCATAGGTTCAGGTGCCTGACCAATCCAACAACTAACTGATCATGCAACGAAAATTTGGAAAGATTGCAAATTTCAACTAGCTTTGGTGTCAGTCTTAGAGGCTGAGAAATTTGAAGTCATAACATTGGCTGATCAAACAATGCATCATTTGACTTAATGGCTTGAAAGTGTTTCTCATGCTATGATTGAAGTAGTTACATGCAAACACTTAAGTACTTTCTCCTTTTCTAATATGGGTAAGTGATGTCTTCCTAGTAATTGCGGATTAGTTTAAATGGAGAGGAAAGAAGAAAAAGCAATGGATCTAGCCTAACTGAAATGGAAACATACTTGGGCTCCATTATACAGCTTTCAGACAAGAAAAGATCTTACTCTACTCTGCCAATGTTTGCACTTATAAAATAGTCTTTTTAGACAAGCCATGCTTTTCCATACTAAACACAATTACTTCCAAATAAAAAAAAGCCAATGCAATGTCAAATGACATTTCTAGGCACAAATTAGCAATACACTTTGCTACAGGACAGTATCTTGCTATTAACTAAGGACCCAATGCTGAAGATCAACAGACATGAATAAAAATATCACGGAAGTAACATTATGCAAATCAGGAAACCTGTATTTTTTAACAGCTATTCCCCATCTCTTTCTCCAGGTACTAGAAAGATGTGATATCATCACATAAAATATAATTAAGAATAAGCCCAAGAGCAGTCAAGATTTGAACAACTACCAAATGTTAATCACCTCTGGGAAAATTACAAAATGTGATAGTTCTATTAGTAGGAATAATGAGAAAGGAAGAGATGGTTAAGCATTGGTAGAAATTCCATCAATACCCTACAGCAGTCTCCAATGAGCATTCACTAGGAGTGAAATGTATCCTATCTCTCTGCAAAAAGGCTGATTAATCTGACTTTGCATTTGTAGCTCTTCTGGAATACTACTTGCTCTTTAATTGGTTCAGACTTCAATTCAGTCTTGAGAGTAGCAAAAGCATTTCCTCTGTAACATATTTGTAACAATTAGCACTTACTTAAATCAAACTCTAAAGGAAATTTCCTCTCTGTCTGGATCTAATTTCTCCTCTAACCTAGTATATACATATTAAGAGGATTAGCAAGATCACTCTCTGCAGCATAGTTGGGCAGAAGGTGCTTCTTTCTTGGTAACTTCCTACCCTGGTGCTAATCCCCTGTAACAAATACTACAGCGATACAGGACATCTCAGTTTCTGTATTCACATTATTTACAAGTTGTGACAACCAGAAACTTTAAATTAGTTGTACAGTATATAGCCATAGCATTATACTTACTTTTATTTGGCTTTGCAGAGATTTGTGAAAGAGAAGACCTACTTGTGCAACAGTTTCCTTCACATTGCTAATAACACAAACTTCTTGTGATAGGTTGTCTGTGATAAAGAAGAAAAACCTTCATTATTTCATGCAAAGATAAATCAAAATTACTAGTCTGCTAAACATTACCTTCAATCCATATACTGCTATCTCCTGACAGAACCTTTTCAACAGCTGTAAATTTAATTTTAAGATGACTGATTTCAAGGCAGTTAATACAACCACATAAATTATATAACTTAGATCTCAAACACAAAATCCACAATACAATGTATATGGGTTTGTACAACATTAAAATATCACATGAGGCCTGCTCCCAGAGCCCACTTCTATAAAAGGTGTCTATTCAGGGCCACATTAACTCTTGGAGATAACCAAGAGCATAACTGACTGAAAATTTCAACCACTAAATACAGTGTTAACAATACTAAGAGAAAAAAAAAAAAAAAAAAAAAACTCACACCACACACACCATTACTACATGATAGCAGAAAAGTATTGAAGATTCTGGGCCCCTCAGTTTAAGCAGGACATCAAGACACTTGACTGTGTCCAGAGAAGGGCAACGAGGCTGGTGAGAGGCCTTGAGCACAAGCCCTATGAGGAGAGGCTGAGGTAACTGGGATTGTTTAGCCTGGAGAAGAGGAGGCTCAGGGGAGACCTCATTGCTGTCTACAACTACCTGAAGGGGGGTTGTAGCCAGGAGGGAGTTGGTCTCTTCTCTCAAGCAACCAGCACCAGAACAAGGGGACACAGTCTCAAGCTGCACCAGGGGAAGTTTAGGCTCGAGGTGAGGGGAAAGTTCTTTACCGATAAAATTGTTCGCCATTGGAATGGGTTGCCCAGGGAGGTGGTGGGGTCACCGTCCCTGGAGGGGTTCAAGAGGGGATTGGATGTGGCACTTGGTGCCATGGTCTAGTCATGAGGTCTGTGGTGACAGGTTGGACTTGATGATCTTTGAGGTCTCTTCCAACCTTGGTGATACTGTGATACTTTCCAGGGAAACAGCAGGTATAACAATACAATACAATACACCAGGTTGGAAGAGACCTTCAAGATCATCGCGTCCAACCCATCAAACAATCCAACCCACCCAACAACTAAACCATGCAGCCAAGCACCCCATCAAGTCTTCTCCTGAACACCTCCAATGAAGGTGACTCCACCACCTCCACGGGTAGCCCATTCCAAGGGGCAATCACTCTCTCCGTGTAGAACTTCTTCCTAACCTCCAGCCTAAACCTCCCCTGGTGCAGCCTGAGACTGGGTCCTCTTGTTCTGGTGCTGGCTGCCTGGGAGAAGAGACCAACCTCCACCTATCCACAACCTCCCTTCAGGTAGTTGTAGAGAGCAAGAAGGTCACCCCTCAGTCTCCTCTTCTCCAGGCTAAGCAACCCCAGCTCCCTCAGCCTTTCCTCATAGGGCTTGTGTTCCAAACCCCTCACCAGCTTTGTTGCCCTCCTCTGGACACGCTCCAGCAAGACAACATCCTTCCTAAACTGAGGGGCCCAGAACTGGACACAGTACTCAAGGTGTGGCCTAACCAGTGCAGTGTACAGGGGCAGAATGACCTCCCTGCTCCTGCTGGCCACACTGTTCCTGATACAGGCCAGGATGTAACTGTTCACCTCAAAACAGTTGCAGATTCAGTGACCAAGATCCTGGCATGGGGAATTTCTTATGTTTTCACTCACAGGGAGGGGAAAACAAAAACAAAACCAAAAAAACAAACCACACCAAACCAAAACAAACAACACAACTAAAAAATTGTGTCGATCCCAAGAATAGTTTCTAGTTATTGCCCAATTTGCTCCATAAAGCAAATTTTCCAGAAAAGCAGTATTTCCTATTTGAAGTTTTAAGATTCAGTGAGCATTTTCCTTTCTTTAAGAAAACAAAACAATTGAAGTCCAGAAATCTCTCTGCTAATTCAGGACTTTAGATGTTGAATTAATATGCAGACCAACACAAGATTTTAGTGTCTTTAGGGTAGACATTCCGTAAGCAGCTAGAAATTCCATAAATGTAAAGTCTAATTATCTTAAAAGCAGACTTCAATGAATCCTCAGGGACAAAAATACACCAAACACCACCACAAAATAAATTAGTAGTGAAAGACATAAAAGCAATTATAAAAGTACGGCGTAACTGCTCTTCAAACAAGTCTGAATGTTAAGATGCATAGTTGCTGCATGTGGAAAGGTTTGTTTTACAATTACATACCACAACATAAGCTCAACTGGGTGCATTGCTTCAGTACACATCCCACTTTCTATTCCACACTCAAAGACTTCTTTACAAAAATAGAAATAGTCTCCTGCAAATGAATTTTAAAGCTGTTGCAGAGCTAACATTATTGGGAATTGACTTGTGGTATTTAAGTGAATTAACCACTGAGGAAACTAAAAGATAATTACAATGATTTTATGAATCATGGGCATTCACTATATCAAATATTTAGAACACGACAACAACAGTGATAGCAAATGGCTTTTTATTAAGTTAGCAAAAACAGGGAGACGAGAAGAAAGGGAGAACAATAAACATCTGCTTATAAACCATCACAACCAGATGAAAGTGAAAATTTAAAAAAATCCAAGGCCAGTTCTCACAGGGCTAGAAATAGGAGGGTATCACCACAACTGTGGGAGAACTTACCTTCTCTAGATTCACTGGACAAAAAAATACACTGAATGTGCACCAAAGGTGGTGTCTACTCAATACGGAGTAACTTTACAGTGTAAAAGTCAGTGGGCAGCCGTATTGAATTAATTTGTTATCAGCAGAAAGAAACTGGTGGGTAGATTGAAATCAGAGCAAGAGGCACTTGAGTTTAGTAGTGTACAAGGAATGTAGATACACTGCCGACAGAAGATAGATGTACATAATAAACCAGGCTGGCATACCAGATTTCAAGAACTCAAATTCTACTGAACTAAGCAATTCAATGAAGAAGGTCATATTGGAGCTATTACAAAAATCCACATGTGGAAGAAGTCTGGACTCCAAAAAGGCACCATAGCTTACACTCAGAGTATTCCTTTTAAAAAGAAGTCAATTATCAACTGCCAGTGTCAAAGTAACCTCACATGAGGCAGCTCAAAGACTGCAACTCTAAAAACCCATCTGACTCATCTCCCCTGTCCCTTTAAACCTCTATCTTCCTGTAATGTTAATGTGACAGACAACTACCAGATGAGTGACTATGATATGCACATTTGATTTAATAAGAAAGCAAGACCAAATGGAGGAGGAATATAATGTTACAGGAGGAAATTCTATTAACGAAGCATGATAAAATGGATGTAATGATAATGCACACACTGAAAAGATGCTGCGTGCTTTTAAATGATCAAGAAAAGTCTATAAAGGAAGCCTAGGAAGCCATCACCATAAAGGCAACAGCTTCAATCTAGCTGAGGTTTAAAACTCAATTTCCATTCAAATCCCAACTGTTTCAAGTGGCCAAAAAGAAATTTGGACAAAGTATCTAGCTTCCAACAATCGTGAACAGTTTGAAGGTGTTACAATATTTTTCTTGGCATTTGCAAGACATAACTGTCTCTGCACTAGCAGATATTTATTTTGCCCTCACATTTGGCTAAGTATCCACTCTGCAAGTGCATGCTCCTGTGAAAAAGAGAAGAATGGCCCTTAAGAAAAGAAAAAGGAGGAGGAGAGAGAGTTTAAGTTACAAACTTCTACTGAGAAACCCCATTTGAAAGTTTACATGTTAGAACTGGAGTTCAAAGATACCTACCCCAAAGGCAGTAGTCCTAATGGAATTTTTTTAGGATGTTTTGTATTAGCCTGATCTTAACTACATTTCTAGGTGAGTCACCCTTATTATAAGACAATGTTTTCTTCCTTTGAGACTATTAGAAATAGGCATGTGCCACCTTGTCTGCATACTCTACAAGTTCATACCTGCTTAAGTAAAGGAAAGCATTAAATTTACTGTTTATCAAAAAAAATCATGTTAGGACTCAGACCTCCATAATACAGTTGTAAAAGACTGGAGAAACTACACAAAATAGTAATACTTGTTTTAAGAAAACAGTCTCCAAAGATAAATAACTCATGAGTCTATTTACATTAGTGAAGTGTTTCTTTGTATTGCCTTCAATAGGAATGATATCTAAGTATATATACAGCTCTGAAGTATAAAAATGTATGCATGACTGTCTATTTTTGTTACTTCCAAGTAAGTCAAGTTTAGCAAGAAATTTTTCAGCTATTATGCTTCATGAAATCTAGCTGTTCTTCTATGAAACATTTGGTACTTGTTATTTAGGTAGACCTACATTTAGAATACAGTTGACTAAAGAAACAGTCTTGTAATCACATGGCTAATTGTTATTTTTTTCAGACATGATTTAATTGCCAAGCATATTAACAGAGGGGTTTTTTTTGCATCTAATTTAATTACAGAATTATGTTCTACTATCTAGATAATAGACAAAAACACATGAGTACCTCAAAAAATCCATGTTATTTTACTATCATGTTTAACTGAACTGCAAGAAACCCATTCCTCTGCAAAACTGTCTAGAGGCCCAAGTGTAACCTTAATACTCTAACATAAAAAAAAGTATTTAAAGATCTGTTGAAGTTCTTAGTTTAAAGAAAACAAGTTACTGTTTGAAACCAGAAAGGGAGCAGTTGGATGAGTAATTCTCACCAAAATAAATATTTTTAGTACACTTCAGTGGATTTTCTAAAGAAAACTAACAGGTTTGTTGGGGTGTTTTTATTAACTCATTCTCTGAAGCTGAAGGAAACCAAGTTTCAATCACAAATAGAACTGTAGGTGACATGAAATTGGAATCATAGTCATGAAATAAAATGTGTACACTAACAAGTTCTTTGTCAGTGCTGAATTCATCTAGAGATAAAATGTGCATCCAGCAAAGCAAATTGGATCACCTAGTAATAAATAAATCAGCTGTGAAGACAAGAACAGTACTGGGGAGCCCATGTGAGGCCAGTGCCCTTCGCAGCTACAGCCTCCTAGCCCATACAGTTGCCTCCCAGGAAACCTCCGGAGAATCTTCACAGCATACAAGGTGACATGCCAAGAGCTGCTACCGTGTAATCCAGCCTTACAGTGCCATGCAGGACTTCCCTCTTCAGCTGCTCCATATGGCCTGCACATGGAGCCTGAGTCTACCCAAATACATGATACAGGACTGTACTATCCAGTGTGCAATGCCGCATTTCATTCCTGTGTCCTCTTCAACAACTTGACACAAAGAACCAAGCACATAGAATACCATCCCATGAATAAATAACACCATTTATACACAAAGTGAAACATAGTGTTAGGAAGAGGCACCCTCCTCTCCTTAAAGGTAGGAAAGATTGCTGCCAGGTATGCTCTGCAAGGTTAAGACACACTAGCGGCCACTGCCAAGAGAAAGAGATACAAAAGATAGTAAATTCCATGTGGGAAGACAGCTATTCCTGCCATAAATATGCTTTTCGGGGATTCCTGGCATCTCATCATCATTCCTAAGAAGAAAAAGGAAAAAGACAAAGCTGGTATCCAGAAAACCTGTCCCTGAGGGAAAATCAACAACCATGAAGGTCATTTGTGAACCATGAATGGCGGCACATTGGTATGTCGGGAACTTCTGCAAGTCTGCATCTCTATGCAAGTCAGGATTAGCAGAAAGTCCACCCTCCAGAGATTGATACTGAAACCATCAAAAGAAAAACTGCATGCCATTTCATCCCAGAAATGGTTTCTCTGTCACATCTGTGACAGTAGCAGGTCCCTAACACAGAAGTTCACAAATAGCAGTGAGTAGCTGTCACACAGTCGACAGCTACCTCAGTAGTGGGAGAAGGCACAAAAGGGTAATAATATGGAGGATCACTTCATATAGTGCCACATAATCAACTCTGGAGAAAAGAAAGCACTGTGTTATACTCAATTATTCAGCTAGCAGGAAGGGCCTAACTGAGCATGCCTTGGCTTGTAGGATGGTCACCATTCTGGAAGGTAACCTATGCTTGCAAGTCTCCCATAGGCACAGCACAACACACTAGAACATAATAGCTATTAAGATTTCCTTTATGAAACTATCAATGATAAGACTGAATGATGTAACATAGGACACAAATATGTTTTCCCTTAAACATGCTTTCCTCTAAGTGTGGCACAAACTGAATAAAATTCTTGCCTAATATTAATTCATGTACATCAATTGCCCACTATAAAACCAAATTATATCAACCTGAAGATCTGGTATTTAGAGTCTTTTGAAGGGCAGAGAATAGATAAGGCACAACTCTCAAATTGCAAGCTTGGAGTACTAACACTGTCTATTCAAAAACCCATTAAAGATAATTAATTATGTAAGATAAATCTTTTAGAGGGTGTCCTGATTAGCTATGGAGGACTTGCACCTCTTGAATACAAGAGTAAAGAACATGTACAACTTCCCCTTCTTGAATTCACACAATGCAGCAAAAAGCAAATATAAATGTCAGTGATCTTAAAGTGCAGTTGTAAATAATGACTAGGCACAAAAACTGCTTCCACAGGAACAGAACACTAGATAACTGACGATCAAATAAAGCCTTTATCTGATTTACCAGTGTGAAGGCCTTTATTTTTACTTAAAGCTACATAAATTTTTTTTAATCATAATTAACAGCTGGAAGAGATTGCGTTGGCTTTTAATAAAAACACAAATGTGAAAACATGGTAAAATACATATGTAAAATATGCATCTATGACGAGAATGACTGGGCATTTACAGCATTTTTTCTGCAGTTACAAATGGAAACAGGCTTACTGAATATTCCTTTCATTTGAATAAAGTTGTATCCTTGGTTTGTACTCAAGGAATGTTAAAGCTTCTTGAAGCGGATCCCATTTTTTAATAGATTACAACTAATCTTTGATGACTTAGGAAATATTTGAAGCCCTTGTGTACACAGGAGCATGGAGGTTTATTTGCATGGAGGTTGCTGTATTGTTTCAGGGTTTTGGTTTGTGGTTTTTTGGTGGTTTTTTTTGAAACAATGTGTATGTGTTACATTAAAATTAGCACTAAATACTATAAAAGCAAAATATTTCAAAATATTACCACCCTACCTGTTTTTCTTACAAGTAATTGATAAAGAAGAAAGGATGGCACTGATTAAAAGAATACAAGTCATCTTCATAACTAAGACAGGGCAGCAGAGGGACATTGACGGTCTCTGCTATAGAATGGAATGGAATGGAATGGAATGGAATGGAATGGAATGGAATGGAATGGAATGGAATGGAATGGAATGGAATGGAATGGAATGGAATGGAATGGAATAATGGAATGAATAGACCAGGTTGGAAGAGACCTTCAAGATCATCGCATCCAACCTATCAACCAACACCACCTAATCAACTAAACCATGCAACCAAGCACCCTATCAAGTCTCCTCCTGAACACCTCCAGTGATGGCAACTCCACCACCTCCATGGGCAGCCCATTCCAATGAGCAATCACAGTCTCTGTGTAAAACTTCCTCCTAACCTCCAGCCTAAACCTCCCCTGGTGCAGCCTGAGACTGTGTCCCCTTGTTCTGGTGCTGGTTGCCTGGGAGAAGAGACCAACCTCTACCTGTCTAGAACCTCCATTAAGGTAATTGTAGAGAGCAATAAGGTCACCCCTGAGTCTCTTCCTCTCCAGGCTAAGCAACCCCAGCTCCCTCAGCCTCTCCTCATAGGGCTTGTGTTCCAAGCCCCTCACCAACCTTGTTGCCCTTCTCTGGACACGCTCCAACAAGTCAAAATCCTTCCTAAACTGAGGGGCCCAGAACTGGACACAGTACTCGAGGTGTGGCCTAACCAGTGCAGTGCACAGGGGTAGAAAGACCTCCCTGCTCCTGCTGGCCACACTGTTCCTGATGCAGGCCAGGATGCCATTGGCCCTCTTGGCTGCCTGGGCACACTGCAGGCTCATGTTCAGCCTACCATCAACCAGCACCCCCAAGTCCCTCTCTGCCCGGCCGCTCCCCAGCCACTCTGAGCCCAGCCTGTAGCACTGCATGGGGTTGTTGTGGCCAATGTGCAGAACCCGGCACTTGGATGTGTTAAATCTCATGCCGTTGTATACACTTAAAATGACAGATAATACTTAGAAGAAATCTGTACTGTGAAACCATGCATATATTCTATTAGAATTAGGAATTCAGTGAGAATGGGGTAATGGGATCTATATTTAGACTAGGAATAAAAGAACTGCATTTTTTTTTTACATCATTACTTTTGCTCTTCTCAAGAATTGGAAGCTTCATTTTTTTGCCATTGATCAATCATTCAAGGTGAAATGTTAGTTCCAATTGCTATTCATGAGGCAGATAGCTATTGCTTCATTTTAATCACACCACATCACAAAATCCTTCTTTTTGCATACTGATTCATTCTATTAACTACTTTTTGTCTATTAAGCCAATTTTACTTGCCTGACAACCGCAACAATAACATTTGAGCTTTTAAAATATATATTCAAACTGAATTATTTTAACCAAGGAAAGATAACTTAAAATATTTTACAAGAGTATAAGAATTTCAGAATTTTTTTTAAAATGCTTTGATAATCACTGGGCCAACTCAACAACTCCTCATATAGATTTTATTTGGGAAAACACTAATTGACAAAATAAATTGTGTTAGCAGAAAGTTCATAAATTTCCAATGACTACCAAAACCAAGTGGATGAACATGGAAAAATTGCACGTTTTCAAAGTTTTTCCAGTATAACTCAGATCACAGTCCCACTTCCAAAGCTTCCCATAAGCTTGAATAAGTTACAAAGACTGTTCTGAAAATATTAACCCATGTAATTTCTGAGATGAATTATTCTTTTCAGTAACTCAATAGAAGTTGATGAAAAATGTTAAATATAAGCCAAGAGATGCTCCTGTTGGCAGCCTCAGCTGTACAAATGATTCCAAGGAAATCAAGAACAGTCTCCCTTCCAATATCCCTGCTTCATCTGCTTCATAATAAAATATCTGAGAATCCTAAGAACTTCCAGGCTTTCCAGATGTTCAAATGTCATTATCTGTTTTTCAGTTTGTGTCTATTGCCTGTTCTGCTTTTGCTGAAGACCACTGAAGAAGAGTCAGGCTCCATCTTCTGTACTCCACTCCCTCTAGCATCTATACACATGGCTAAGGTCCCTCCGAGCCTTCTCTTCTCTAGGTGTGACAGTCTAGGCTCTCTCAGCATCTCCTCTTATGACAGATACCTGCATCACTGTCATGACCTTTTGCTCTCCAGTGTGACATACCTCTACTGCACAGGGAGACCAGAATCTGATCCAGTGCTTCAGATGCAACCTCAGCAGTGCTGAGCAGGAAGGAAGATGCCTACCATAGCCCATAGGATTGTTTTCCTTCTTTGCTATAAGGACACATTGAGAGATCCTGCACAATTTTGTCCACCAGGACTGCCCAGCGCCTTTTCTGTAAAGCTGATTTCCAGCTGGGCAACTCCCAAACTGTAACAGTACTTCCTAAGTGTGAGGGTTTGTATTTCCCCTTGCTAAATTTCATGAAACTCCTGTTCACCCATTTCCACAGCCTGTCAACTACTTGGCCTATCAACTACTCCCAGTTTTACATCCTCTGCAGACTGGTTTTGCCCCATCATTCAGATCATTAGCAAAGATTTCAACCAGCATTAATCCTTAGTGACTGGGCCATAGCTGGAGTTTACTGTTAGAGCCTGGCAGTTCAGCAAGTTCTTATTTGTCCTCACTGTCCACTTTTCTAGCCTGTACTTCCATCTGTCAATGAGGAAGCCGTGGGAGATAATGTCAAAAGCCATACCGAAATCAGGACAAACCACCAGTCTCATCTCGACCTCTAAGCTAGTGATTTCATTTTAGAAGGATAGCAGGCTGGTCAGGCATAATCTCCCCTTTGCAAATTCATGCCAACTACTCCTAGTCACCTTCTTGTCTTGCATACACTTGGAAAGAAGTAGCTTGAGATCTAGAGGAGTGTGGAACCTCTAAAAATCCAAATCAAAACAGGATTTTAAAAAATTTCAGGTCTCCAGTTATGGAGATGAGAGCCCATTCCTTGTCCAAAACATAACTTCCTTGGTTTCCCAGCCCTATCTCCCTGATACGTGCCTGAAAAAATTCAGTCAGGTAGTTCCATTAATGCATACAGTGTGCAACATTTGCCCACTGCCATAACCCAAAACTTCAAATTTGATGCATTCCTGGAGGTCCCGGAGCAGCATGCAGAATACCACAGTGGTATCTGAGTTCTGTTTTAACTTTCTAGCATGTCTTCAGTGACAGAGCTGATCACAGCATGATCTAATTTATTCAAGCCAGAAGCGAAATCAGCACTGGATCTCTTAACCCAGAGCCACCTAAGTGAAAAACTAGCCAGTCACCCATTATGCCCTAGTAGGACATGGAATTTGCTTTGTTTTAATTAAATACAAATCACACACTTTTGTCTGAAAAGATACTTTAAATCCAAAGTGAAGACCCTTTCTTTTCATCAGTTTCTGGGCTTTTAACCATTGTTCTCAACATGGAATTAAGCAAGAGTTCCCTGAATCAGTGTCTGTCCATTTACAGTTATACAGTAGGTAGTTGTTCCTTTCTACATGATTTTTACACTGAGTCAATCCAGATAAAGATTAAATCTAGACTTTAGGAAACCACTGTTACCAGTACAGGAAAAAGTTAGACAACACTTCAAAGTATTTATAAATGAATGGAATACCTCAATATCGTAAAATTGCTATATGCATTTAGCTAACGAGCTGCTGTATGCAGAACCATGAAGAGCCCTAAAGAGTTAACATTTAATTTTTTCAGTCTATTTTTTTGATTAGAAAGATGGAACATAAACAGAATGGAACTGCAAATGAAAGAACAAATTGTTTACTCCTTAAAAAGTAATAAAAAATTTATCTCAGTTTGACTCCAACACACAGCTTTTTCTAAGGTTCTCTATTTTAAGTACATAAAGGTAAATAATGCATAATGTAAGTATTCCCATGAACGAGCTAAAACAACTTGCCTAAGCACATTTTATTCAACATAAAACTTTTTGTAAAGACATTTAAAACTACAGCACACAAGACTGTTAATTAGACTCAGGAATATGCAAACTGACAGCCACAAGGACGAGCACATACCCTTAATAATCGATTCAGCTGCATACAAATCCCGCTTGTAGGTCACCTAAAGGACAGACAAGCCTCATTAGATTTAACACAGCAGGAAGGAATGTAAAACCAATAAAACAATGCCCCCAAGGCAATTCTTTAAATCTGAAATACCATAAACAAATGATATTGTCAATTTCTTAATTCTGGTAAAATATCACTGGCAAGCCATGAGAACAGAAGTTGTAGGAATTACCAGAGAGTCCGAAAAAAATCCTTTTAAAAACACTTACATCTGCTTAGAATTCACCTTAAACCTATTTTTAACCCTTTAAAAAATCATAAAAATATGACATTGTATCTATTCCCCCATCCATTCTACTTTACAATTTCATTATGAAATATTCATTTCTTACATAACATGTAATCATGACAACCAAATGACAACCAGGGAGAAACCTCTAATTTTTTTTATTAATACAGGTGTAATTTTTCAGTAATGCAAGACTGCTATTGTCAATGAGAGCTGTAAAGGATTAGAAACCATCAGGATCTTCTTGAAGGAATTTATCAGACAGGTTAGATTAGATTTTTATTTTTTTTTTAAGTTTGTGCAAATGCAGTTTTCATCTGCATTATACACACACATCTGTATATTAGATTCCAACAGTTACATTCCAATACATGAGATTCCAACCTGGTTTATTGTATTGTATTGTTATTATACTTTGAGAGCATACTGTTCCACAACACTTGAAGTCATTTTGATGAGTCACAAAAACTGAAATCATGGTCTTGATAGTTCCATCCTGATCCTAAAAAGAATTTATAAACAGCTGTATAATAACTACATTTATAATAGCACTTGTAAATATTTGTAATAGTGAAGTCATTTGAATGTTCCTGCCTGGATGTTGTCACTACAAAGAATTATTTTAATTTTGTAATTTGTTACCAGTAAGTAAACAAACTATCTCTTCCTTTAGCTGTATGTGGTGGGTTGGAAGGCAGATCCTCCCTTGCCTCAGACCAGGGCAAAAAAGCTCAAAACTCACACAAACACACTGCAGAGGTGATGGAAAGTTTAGATGGAAAAGCAGTGAGTGTTTTACAGAGAACCACAAGCGCAGTGACAAAGGAGATCCTAAAGCATACCCAGAAGCATCCCAACACTCCCCTCTCCCCACCTGAGAGTACACCCAAAACCCCCAGGGCTCTTTCTTCCCCCCTCCACTGTTCAGATAATCTCAGCTGGCCAGATCTGCAATTGCCCTTCCCCCTTTTCCTCTTGGCATTAAGACTAGCCAGGCCTAGAAGGCCTTGAGATAACTCCCCTCCATTACCAGACAGGGAGCATCTCCCACGAGGGCAGCAAGGGAAGAAAGAAGAAGTGTGAGACCTTGTAGATGGATTTACAGGGAGCAGGGCATTATGGGAATGAAATACACTATTTCCTGTGTCCACCCACTGGGCTGGACACCCCGGGGCACCGAAGGTTTATCTTGTAGGGTAGCACCAGAAGGCACCCAGCCTAAATTACCACACTCTAACAGTTTAAGTGACTCTGATATAATACATTTTCTAATGCACTCTAAACAGACAGTGCTCAGGTAGAATAATTACAGTTTAACAATATATATGCACACATGAGTAATTTTTCCCCATAGCTTTCAGTCATTTGTTTAGTAGGTTGAACATCTACTAAACAAACTGAATTCTTACAAATATCACTCTGCTCTTTAAGAGATTCAAGGGTAACAGAACATTATGGGCTGGAAGGGACCCTGAAAGATCTTCAAGTCCAATGCCTCTACCAGAGCAGTATCACCTAGAGTAGGTGACACAGGAATGTGTCCAGGCAGGTTTTGAATGTCTCCAGAGAAGGAGACTCCACAACCTCTCTGGGCAGCCTATTCCAGTGGTTTGTCACTCTCACAGAGAAAATTATGTTCCTTATGTTTAGGTGGAATTCACTGTGCTCCAGCTTGTACCTGTTCACCCTTGTGCTTGAGAAAGGCCTGGCTTCATCCTCCTGACACATATGCCCTTTACAATATTTATAAACTTGAAGTCACCCCTCAGTCTCCTCTAATTCCAGCTAAAGAGACCCAGCTCCCTCGGTATATCCTTGTACAGAAGATGCTCCACTCCCTTAATTTTGTGGCTCTGCACTGGACTCTTTCAAGTAGTTCCTTGAGGTCCTTCTTGAACTGAGAGGCCCAGAACTGGGCACAATCTTCCAGATGCAGCCCCACCAGGGCAGAGTAGTGGGGAGGGAAAACCTCTCTTGACCTACTAATCACAGCCCTTCTAATAGACCCCAGATTAGCATTGACCTCCTTCACCACAAGAACACATTGCTGGCTCATAGTCAACCTTCCATCCACAAGGACCCCCAGGTCCTTTTTTCCTTCACTTCTCTCCAGCTGATTAGTCCCCAACCAATACTGATACATGGGATTGTTCTTTCCCAGCTGCAAGACTAGACACTTGCCCTCGTTGAATTTCATTACATTTCTTCCTGCCCAACTCTCCTGCCTGTCTAAGCATCACTGAAGGGCAGCACAACCTTCTGGTGTGTCAGCCACTCGACCCAGTTTAGTGTGACCAGCAAACTTGCCAACAGTGCACCCGGTGCCCTCATCCAGGTTGTTGATGTAGCAGAGTAGTACTGGTTCCAGTAATGACCCCTGAGGGACTCCACTAGATATAGGTCTTCAATTCCTGCAGCAATTACTCAGAGGCTACAGAAGTGGATGGTGCCTTCCTTCCTGAAAAGCACCCTGCTCTGTACCAGGGCACTTGGCAGGTGACTTGAAGCAGTTAACACTTGTGCCCAGCCTGTGCAGTTTGAAGTGCAGATGACTGCCAATTTTTTCAACTGGTACTTGCCTACCAAATGGTCAGAAGCTCTTGCTGTGTGTTACTGGTCACCTTTAGAAGCAGAATTGTCTTTCTTAAGCTGTCATAATAACATAAATGGAATATATTGTGGGGTTTTTATGGACAGCTTTTTAATGCTGAGATAAATTATATTCCATATGCCAACAAGTGGCAAAAAGATAATCCATCCAGATAAATGAGAACTGAAATAATCATTGAAGACAGGGGATGTGCAAATGAAAAACTGCAGTCCATTAGAAGATGGAGAACATCTTTTCCAGCACAGGTGAGGCTGCATCTGGAATACTGTGTCCAGTTCTGGGCCCCTCAGTTCAAGAAGGACAGGGAACTGTTTGAAAGAGTCCAGTGCAGAGCCACAACAATTAAAGGAGTGGAACATCTGTTATAGGGAATAGGGATTTCTGAGAACAAATTAGAGTACTGTTTCTAGTTCTGGGCTCATATAATGCAATAAGGCACATGAAGAAGCAGAGGGCTGCTAAGATGGTGTCAAAGAACTGGGCTTGTTCAGCTCAAACAGCAGAAGATGAAGGGTGGAGAAGCACCATAATTAAGGCCATAGAGAAGAGTAAACAAGTTTTCTTGCTGATATTTCTCTTGACTTTCCATCCTTTCCCAGGACAAGAGGCACCAAGTGAAATGCTGACCAAATACTCTAAGAAGAATCTCCTTCATACAGAAGAATATACAGTGGAATTGTTTTCCCCAAAGTCTGTGAAATCTCAATTGGACAAGGTCCTTTGCAGTTTAATCTAACCAACCCAACCCCATTTCAGCAAGGTGTTGAACCAGATGACATCAAGATATTTCTTTCAGTCTTTATTACTCTCTCATTCTAGATCAAAAGACTACTACTGATGCCTAGAATATGAAATAATACCTAACAGCAACCTTCCAGTACCTGATGGGGGCCTACAAGGAGACCAGAGAGGGACTGTTTATGAGGGCCTGCAGTGATAGGACACGGGGCAATGGTATCAAACTAGAGAAAAACAGATTTAGACTGGGTGTTAGGAACAAGCTCTTTACCATGAGGGTAGTGGAACACTGGAATAGGTTGCCCAGGGAGGTGGTTGAGGACCCATCCCTGGAGATATTCAAGGTGAGGCTCGACAGGGCTCTGGGAAACCTGATCTAGTTGAGGGTGTCCTTGCTTACTGCAGAGGAGGCTGGACTAGATGACCATTGGGGGTCCTTGCCAATCTGGACTATTCTGTGATTCTATGGTTCTATTTAGTAAGAACTAAAAAAACATTACGAAGACTAAACAAATGCTATGAGATTATTTTGTTACCCTTCATGTAAGTACCATGGCTTTGCAATGAGAACAATGAAACCATCCAAAATGTGATGTAATGCAAACATGCATGACAATCAGCCTCTTTGATGACTGGATAGAAAAACAGACAATATACTGTTTCAGAAAGACTATGTCGTCAGAAAGATATTGAAACAAGTTGCTGTATGAATAAGTTAATTTTGCTGCTAAATTCCACAGGAAATTTGTGCTGCAGATTCAGGAAATTACCTTTCTGTGTAAGATTTACTGTCATATTATTAGAAATTATGTCCCATTGGAGGAAATTCACTGTCAAAGACAGATGAAGTGATTTGAGCTGCTTCCAGATCCTTCAATGTGGTAATGAATAAAATGAATTAAAAAAGGAAACATTTGAAAATTGCATGACACAACAGTTACAGAGAATAATGCCCTAGCAACCCAATCAATGACATGGGATACTTTCAAGCAGCAGGGATGTATCCTTTGGCATCTGAATACACAACTGCTTTGCCAGTTGTCAGGAATCTGCAGATTGTTAGATAAGGTGAATAATGTTTTATTTACAAAATTAAAACAGTTTAAAGAGGTTGCAAACATTACAATGTAACTGAATGAAATTAACTACTCTAAAAATCAAACTCTTGTTAGTCATGTATGGCACCAAAATAAAATAATAATGAAAACACCACTCTACAAACAAACAAACCACCCCCAGAAATAGCAGGAGAAAGCTCAGCTCATAAAAGAATGTATTTTTTTAGTCACAGAGATTATGGATTTATAGTTTTACAGAGTCTCAGGTTACTAAGGTGCATACTTGGCTTTCCTACTTCTATATAAACAGTGTCTTCAGTAACTACCTCAGGTAACATCTGCCTAAGTCTGTCTGCAACAATGAGCTCTAAGAAAAGGGTATAATTTTGACATTTGGAAAAGTCTATTAGAATTGAAAAGCTGTGTGATTTTTTACAGTAATAGGCACATTTTTTAAATTTTTTGAAGACATGAAAAATATAGATTATTATTGCTTTTACCTTCCAGAGGTCAGCTGGTCCTTCAACAAGTTTGGCATTTGTTTCACAGTATTTCAGAGCCAGATGCAAACATTCCGTTCCATAGTCCAAGTCGTAGTCTGTGCACTGTCATAATTAAAACAGAATAAATATGCTTCATTAACCTTAAAGCAATCACATTTTTAAGCAATAACAGATCTTCTGTCATTAATTAAACCTTACATCTCAACAGTCCTGTCCAGAACAATACACCCTGCATTAGGTAGGTTGGCTCAAGATGAACCAGAAATAGAAGCCTTCCAAGAAGCTTATGCCAAATTATCCAGCAAAAATTTATAGAAGTTAACACACACTTTATAAGCACAAAACAATTTAATTAGGTGCTGCAAGTATCTTCCTACACTTTTATGTGGTTAACTTAACCAATGAGAAGTGACAGGTATACAAATGTTTTTCACGGCATCGAGGCCCCAACAAAATAAATCATCACCCTTCTAGCCATCAACTTTTAGAACATGGCAACAAGTTAATAAATTGGAGATGCACAAATTCTTCAAATTCCTTTCCTCTCGTTTTTTACAGCTTCAAAAAAAAGGAACATAATAGCTAAGAACATTTGAATTTTCTTACTTATCTCCCCCTGTTCTCCAGTGACCAGCACACAAAAGAGCAAAGTTTTGGACTGCTCTGTGACCCTTGCAGATGAAATTATTATATTTTTTTATAAATACAGTTTTTAAAAAATAATATAAAATAAAACAAACAAAACCAACCAAACATAAAACCAACCCAAAAAGTCTGGCCACTTCAATCATTGCGAAGAGGCATTTTTCTCTCTACGCTCCCTTCCAAGTAATTTGGCTTCCTAGAGTTACAGGTGGTAAGAATCCTATTAACAGAAAGTTGAGTAGGGAGCAGAATCTCTCAATCCAAAACACATGAACAAAAGCAGGAACTAGGAGCTTACCAGACAGGACTACCTCAAGATGAATTGGCTTGATGAAGGTATGAAAGTTCTAGTGTATTTTCATAGTCTTAAATTACCAGTCCATCCAGAAATTAATTACATGTAACAAGGAAAGACAATTTTAAATAGATTTTTTTGTAAAAAATTGATGTATTTGACAAGACCACAGGCTAGCCAGCCCAGAAGCCAGTCTTGAGTAGAGGCTGTCAGTGGATAGTCAAAGCATAAGCAAATAAGAACAAGGCAATCCTATCTTCCCATTTTCTCAGAATACTCCCTTAGCCTCACATAAAGCTATTCTCCTGGCTTAGGAAATCTCTAAATTAAGTGTCTGAGGGAGAACTTTAACAAGTGACTACCTTAACAGTCCTCAGTGAATTAGGAAGCTTGAATCCACCCAATTAATTTTTGAGTAGCAGGATTTTATTAGCACCTAGAATTATTCCAGAAAAGGGAATGCAAAATTACCTCTGCAGCCCTCCAGAATGCCCCACCACATATTCTTACATCTTGCCCCAGATAAAGAGATCAACATCTATTTAGTCTTTTAAGCTACTTCCAAACTCTCACTATTACTGTCCTTTCTATTTATTTGCACTTACTGATCACTTTTATAACAACATCCTTCTACAAACCTTCTTAGTTAGCCTTCATCTCTCTTCTACACAGGAAAAAATTAGTATCTCACTTCCTGTCCCAAATTGTTTATGAACAAGAAGAACTGCACAGGTCCCAACACAGAACTTCACAAACCTCCACTGGTGATTT
Organism: Picus viridis; assembly: GCA_033816785.1. Taxonomy (NCBI): domain Eukaryota; kingdom Metazoa; phylum Chordata; class Aves; order Piciformes; family Picidae; genus Picus; species Picus viridis. Next base: position 12,749,924 of record CM066574.1, on the reverse strand, counting down.
ACTGCTATGAAAACCAGTTATGGACCTTACCTTGTGTCTTACCTTCTAACAAAGAATCTTCTTTGATAAGTCCTTACTTTTATCCCAAATCTATTTATTTTCCTTAAAAAGCCTTTGTTAAAAGCTTAAGTAAAACATTGTATTATCCAAGTAGGCTGTTACCAGCTTCAGCAACCTCAAGTAAGATGCCAGTTAACTCCTTAAAGAACAACAGTTAGTTCTGGCATGCATAAGCTTCCCTTTTAAAAAACTGAAAGAATCCTTCCACTGTATCAATGTATTCAATCATATGTCTGGAAATTCATGCTTCAAATAAAATGCGTCCAGAGACCATGCTCAGAAATTCAGTCTCCTCCAGAATTCAAAATTGTTAGGGATGCAAAAATCTAAATAGGTTAGATAAGAGTCAAATGAGAGTGCTGCAACACAGTTTGTACATTCCCCCCTTTTTTTCATCATTCCATCAAGAAGTTTGATAAAAAAGATGAAGAAAAGTTTGTTTCTATTCTTGTTTTATAATCCATTTGTGAAATTCAAGGAATTCATCAGCATTTTACATCTGAATTGTACTAATAACACATGTAGATGTCTTAGGAAAAAAAAAAAAAACAGTTATCACTTCTATACTATTTAAATTAGTCATTTTTGGCAGTTTAGTTTGTCATGACTGCAATCAAAAAGATCATTTTATACAGCCCACTTAGAAAAGTTCTGCAGAGAAGAGTAATACATCAGGTTTTTAGGCACTTTGAGCAACAAAGCAGGCATAAGAAGATGAGTAACTTAGACTTATGTGCTGCAGAATACTAAAGAAAATAGGAATTTAAAAATAACACCTTGGAATAGTTTAAAAATCAAGCAGAAAATATTTATATTCTTTTAAACAATCAAGATCAAAAGAAGTCAATACAAAATATACAATACAATACAATACACCAGGTTGGAAGAGACCTTCAAGATCATTGCGTCCAACCCATCAAACAATCCAAACCACCCAACAACTAAACCATGTAGCCAAGCGCCCCATCAAGTCTTCTCCTGAACACCTCCAATGAAGGCAACTCCACCACCTCCATGGGTAGCCGATTCCAATGGGCAATCACTCTCTCCGTGTAGAACTTCTTCCTAACCTCCAGCCTAAACCTCCCCTGGCACAGCCTGAGACTGGGTCCTCTTGTTCTGGTGCTGGCTGCCTGGGAGAAGAGGCCAACCTCTGCCTGGCTACAACCTCCCTTCAGGTAGTTGTAGAGAGCAAGAAGGTCACCCCTCAGTCTCCTCTTCTCCAGGCTAAACAATCCCAGCTCCCTCAGCCTTTCCTCATAGGGCTTGTGTTCCAAACCCCTCACCAACCTTGTTGCCCTCCTCTGGACACACTCCAGCAAGACAACATCCTTCCTAAACTGAGGGGCCCAGAACTGGACACAGTACTCAAGGTGTGGCCTAACCAGTGCAGTGTACAGGGGCACAATGACCTCCCTGCTCCTGCTGGCCACACTGTTCCTGATGCAGGCCAGGATGCCATTGGCCTTCTTGGCTGCCTGGGCACACTGCAGGCTCATGTTCAGCCTACAATCAACCAGTACCCCCAGGTCCCTCTCTGCCTGGCCACTCTCCAGCCACTCTGACCCCAGCTTGTAGCACTGCCTGGGGTTGCTGTGGCCAATGTGCAGAACCCAGCACTTGGATGTGTTAAATCTCATGCCATTGGACTCTGCCCATCTGTCCAGCCTGTCGAGGTCCCTCTGCAAAGCCTCTCTGTCCTCCAGCAGATCAACTCCTGCCCCCAGCTTGGTGTCATCTGCAAATTTACTGATGATGGACTCAATGCCTTCATCCAGATCATCAATAAAGATGTTGAAGAGGTGCAGAAGGTGAAAGCTACTGTATTGTCTTAAAAAAAAAAAAAAAAAAAAAAAAAAAGTAAAATTCTCAGGGAGTGCCTATAATAAAAAGTTGTAGGATATTTATGAAGAACATTCTTACTGATGCAGGCACACAAAAATTCTCATCCTAAGTCTTCTGTTTGCATTGCATTGCACATCTGGAGGCCTTTTACATTACAATCCGTTTAAAAGCCTTACTATTTCTGAAGTCATTTTGACTGTCTTTAACATAATGTTAACAAAGTACAGTTAACCGAACTTCACATGCACACAACTGAAATAATAGACATAGTCTGAGTTACAGATCAGAGGTCTGAAATGGCAGAACCAGCTGGAAATACCGACTCAAAAATGTATCATAAAACCCCAAACACATAAAAAACACACCAACCCCTACCAGATTAGTTCAGCTCTTTCATCGACACAGAAAGAAATCTATTTTTAAATGCTTTTGAGCTGTTGAATTGTTGCAGTTTGCGCTGGGTGCCCTCTGCTACGTGAGGCGCTTCCTGTGTCCAGAGGTCCAGCCTAGTGGGTGGACACAGGAAACTAGGTATTTCTACCATAATCTTCTGCACCACTATAAGATCCAGTGTGAGGTATAGCACCTCCTCCTTCTTCCTCGCCATCACCCGGTAACTGGGGAGATGTTGTCTCCCGGCCGTGGGCCTGGCTAGGCCCAAGGCCACGGGGGATGAGCAGTCTCAGATCTGGTCAGCTGAGACTAGCCTAGCAGTGGGGAGGGGAAGAAGGAGCCCTGGGGGTCTTGGATGTACCCCCAGGTGGGGATGGGATGCTTTCAGGTCTGTTTTGGGATTTCTTTTGTCACCGCGCTTCTGGCTCTCTGTAAACATTCACTGCTTTCGATTCGAACTTTCCATCACTTTTGCAATCCGTTTGTCTGAGTAGTTATTTTTGCCCGTGGTGGGGAGGGGGGCTGCCTCAACCCACTACATAAATATTCAGAGGCATTCTAATAGGTAGTTTAGGGGACTGACTTTTTTTGTGGGTTGTTTTTTCTTTCTTCGTTTTTTAGAGCCAGTGTTTGCATAAAGTGCTATACATGGTGTGAGATCCAGATTTTAGCCTTGCACCAATGCTTCCTCCCCTATTCCCTAGATCAGTTAGTAAATACTTTGACAAATAATATTACTTTCTAAAATGCAAGCTAAGCCAGTGTTGCTTACCCACAAATACAGAACAAGAGGTTGGAGAGAAGAGCAGCTATGCAACGTGCATCTTCCTGGTACTTACTAATAGTCCACAAGAAAAGTTGTTTCCAATACAATACTTTTAAGAAGTAAAACTGTAGAGAAGCAGCATGCAACTTTAACAATTACATTTACTGTTAATATGCACTATTTTACTGCATTTTTTATAATAAAAGATTTTTTTTAAGGATATATGGGAACTGGCAACCATACAGCAGAACAAAGACAGATGAACAAAAAATTCATTACAGCAGTGTAATTTTCTTAGTTTTCATCATTCCTTAGTTTTATTGGAAAAAATTTTATTATTTAGGTATTAACTGCAAGAAAATCTTCAGATTTGCTCCTTTACAGTGGTACTTTAGAAGTCTGTAGAGAGACAGTCTTTTATGTTTCTGTAACCACTGGCTGTGTTATCTTCAATTCTTTTGACATTGTCAGTAACTATCTCCATTTCACTCTCCCATATAAATCCATTTCACAACAATATCAGAGTGCTTGCAATGAAAATGCATAACTAATTATCAAAAGCAGGGCTCTATGATTTTTCCAAATCCTTCCAAATCAAGTGTTCTGTGCTGTAGTACTGGGTACATCATGAATATCCATCACAAAGATCATCTTACTAAGTTGAAAAAGAAGCAGACACAAGGTCTTACTAAACCCGAACTGGACTATTTTATAAAGGTATTTTTCCTGACATGCTCATTACTGCTGAATTTGCAGGGGATTTGCAGCAAGCACCCAGCCTACAGCTATATGAGAAATAACAGAACCAGAAAATAGAAAGAGGAAACATGAACATGGAGGCACTGAAATTAATGTGAGTTCAGATAAGCTCATCTCTGAAACCATTTCTCCTCTAATTAATTATTAACATTACTGTGACACACATCCAGATGCAGTAGTGCTTCACAGTGAAGAGAATACAAATGCAGCAATTCACTCTGTAACAGAATTAAGCAAGCCTGGTTTTCTACATTCCTGATGCCCTCCACTGCAGTGACTACAAGTCCCCTCCATGTATGTCATGATTTTCTTGTACTCAGCAGAAAATCAACAAAAACATTGAAGTAGCATAACTAGATAATGAGAAAAGAGACATTATATTTGCTAGCGCTGACCTGAGAATTAAAAAGAAGCTGAATAATGTTGTGACCATTTTAGGCTGTGCCTTAAGAAAGGGACAGTTGCTGGAACACTCTGGCTCAATGTTTTGATATTAAAATGAAAACAAGATATTCGAAATGAATTCCATTAGTAGAATGCAACTTCAAGTTTTAGTTCTGTTTGAATTTCAGTTCAGTTCTGTCTGTTCCTGTCGGTCTGTCTGTTTCTGTTTCTCTCTGAGCTACAGCTGCTGGACGGAGTCAACCTTGAATTAACAAAGCTAACCAGATAAATCATAGCATCATAGAATCATAGAATCAGGCAGGGTTGGAAGGGACCACAAGGATCATCTCGTTCCAACCCCCCTGCCATGGGCAGGGACACCCCACACTAGATCACGCTGGCCAGAGCCTCATCCAGCCTGGTCTTAAACACCTCCAGGGACTGGGCCTCAACCACCTCCCTGGATAACCCATTCCAGGGCTTCACCACTCTCATGGTGAAGAACTTCTTCCTCACATCTAGCCTGAATCTCCCCATTTCCAGCTTCATTCCATTCCACCTAGTCCTATCACTACCTGAGATCCTGCGAAGTCCCTCCCCAGCCTTCCTGTAGGCCCCCTTCAGATACTGGAAGGCCACAATGAGGTCACCTCGGAGCCTTCTCTTCTCCAGACTGAACAGCCCCAACTCCTTCAGTCTGTCCTCATAGGAGAGGTGCTCCAGCCCTCTGATCATCCTCGTGGCCCTTCTCTGGACACGCTCCAGCACATCCACATCCCTCCTGTAATAGGGGCTCCAGAACTGGACGCAGTACTCCAGGTGGGGTCTCACCAGAGCTGAGTAGAGGGGGAGAAGCACCTCCCTTGACCTGCTAGTCACACTTCTGATGCAGCCCAGGATCTGATTGGCTTTCCGGGCTGCAAGCACACATTGAGAGCTCATGTTGAGCTTCTCGTCCACCAGCACCCCCAAGTCTCTCTCCTCAGGGCTGCTCTCCAGCCAGTCCCTGCCCAGCCTGTATTTGTGCCTGGGATTGCCTCGACCCAGATACAGGACCCTGCACTTGGTCTTGTTGAAGCTCATGAGGTTGGCTTGTGCCCACCTCTCCAGCCTGTCCAGGTCCCTCTGGATGGCATCCCTTCCCTCCAGCGTGTCCACTGCACCACACAGCTTGGTGTCATCAGCAAACTTGCTGAGGGTGCACTCGATGCCACTGTTCATGTCACCCACAAAGATGTTGAACAAGACAGGTCCCAGGACTGATCCCTGAGGGACTCCGCTTGTCACTGGCCTCCACTGGGACATGGACCCGTTGACAGCCACTCTTTGGGTGCGGCCATCAAGCCAATTCTTTATCCATCTAGTGGTCCATCCATCAAACCCATGTGTCGCCAGCTTGGAGACCAGGAGGTGGTGCGGGACAGTGTCGAAGGCTTTGCTCAAGTCCAGGTAAACGACATCAGTTGCTCGCCCCTCATCTATTAATGCTGTCACCTGATCATAGAAGGCCACCAGGTTTGTCAGGCAGGATTTGCCCTTGGCAAAGCCATGCTGACTATTCCCAATCACCTCTTCACTGTTCTTCTGAATCATTAGTGCCTCCAGGAGGATCTGCTCCATGATCTTTCCAGGCACAGAGGTGAGACTGACTGGCCTGTAGTTCCCCGGTTCCTCCTTCTTGCCCTTTTTGAAAATGGGAGTAATGTTTCCCCTTTTCCAGTCTGTGGGGACTTCTCCACTCTGCCATGACTTCTGGAATATAATAGGGAGGGGCTTGGCAACCTCATCTGCCAGTTCTCTCAGCACCCGTGGGTGCATCCCGTCGGGTCCCATGGACTTGAACACTTTCAGGTTCTTCAGGTGATCACGAACCTGTGCTTCACTTATGATGGGCAGTTCTTCCTCCCCATCCCTGGCGTCGTCTGCCATGACACCAGGAGTGTGGCTGGAGGCCCTTGCAGTGAAGACTGAGGTAAAGAAGTGATTGAGTACCTCAGCCTTTTCCACATCACTAGTGATTAATTCACCACTTTCCTTTCTGAGGGGGCCCACACCTTCCCTAGTCTTCTTCTTGCCATTAACATACCTATAGAAATTCTTAGTGTTCCCTTTAACCCCCAGGCTAGATTCAGTTCAAACTCTGCTTTGGCTTTCCTAACCAGGCCTCTTGCTGCTCGGGCAGCTTCCTTATATACCCCCTGTTCTATCTGTCCTTCCCTCCACTTCCTGTAGAGTTTCTTTTTAAGTGATAGTGTGTCCAGCAGCTCCTTGTTCATCCAGGCAGGCCTCCAAGAAAACTATTATAAATAGTTTTCTTATAAATAAAAGTTTTCTTATAAATAAAAGTTTTAAATAGCAGGCCTCAAGAAAACTATTATAAAACTATTATAAGAAAACTATTTCTTGCACATGCTTTGAGCTAACAGAATTTCCTCCTTAATTACCTTTTTCTCTCTCTCTAACCCTTTTTGGGAAAAAAAGAGAGGTAGGGAGGGAGAGGGAGTACAGGAGGGGGAACCCTCCTGGCTGGAGGAGGAAAAAGGTCTTCTGTATTACGTTCATTGCTGTGTATTTCTGTATATATTGTCAATACTGTATATTGTGTATATATCCATCCGCATTTCATTCTGCTTGTAAATATAGCTCATTCATTTGCTCCTCCGACTGAGTTAGCCGTGGTTTCTTTATGTGTGTGTGTGGGGGGGGGAGAGAACTGTCTCTCACCACCACATATTTATATAATCACATAATAATAATATTATGTGATTATAATAAGAATAATCACAGGACTAAATCCTAGCCTCGGCATCCTTAAGGCTGACTCTGAATGAAAAAAAACCAAGAAAATCAAGTTTTAGAATTATTTTGAATAAAATATAAGAGCCATCTTTTCTGCTCTTAAATCCATACCTTAAGACAACCTACAGAATTATTATGATAGTGCTTGTATCACTGCCTCAAGTGGAACCAGGGAGGTTTAGTTTGGGTAGTAGGAAAAATGTCTTTACAGAAAGGATTGTAAAGCATTGGAACAGGCTGCCCAGGAAGTTGTTAACTCATCATCTCTGAAGATATTTAAAGACCATATGAATGTGGTGCTTAGTTGGACTTAATGATCTCAAAGGTCTTCTCCAACCTAACTGATCCTACAATTAAAGCCTACTCTTCAAGTTTTCATCTTGTTCTAGCTGCTACTGCTTCTATGCAAGGGCACCTAGTAAAGCACATCACTTGCAGCATGGACCCAAGGTATTCAAGCAGCCAGACTCGCAACTGGGATAAATAACACTTGTGATAGCCTCAGCTGAACACATACAACAGAGAAAAAGTAACAGATCAGCAAAAATCAAACCTCAGTCTTCCTCTTTGTGCCACACCAGTAGATAGGTGTGATAGGATGAGAGGAAATGGGTTTAACTTGTGCTAGGGGAAGATTAGATTGGATATTAGGAAAAATTTCTTTATTGGAAAAGTGGTGAGGCATTGGAACAGGCTACCCAGCAAGGTGGTAGGGTTGCTATCCCTGGAGATGTTCACGAAGCATGCAGATGGGGCATTTCAGGATATAGTTTAGTGGTCACAGTGGTTGGGTTACAGTTTGACTCAATCTTAAGGCCTTTTCCAACCTTAATGATTCTATATATTCTTTATGTTACTCTGAAGTCCATGCCAACTAGCATAATGAAAATGAGATTACAAACTAGAGCTAAGTGCAACAGCTAGTGATTAATCAGAGACTTCATAAATCAGGTCTTAAATAATCATGTGATAGTATTGATTTTTCTCATACCAGACAGGGACACAGGAGTCATTTGAGCATGCAGATAAACGTGAAATTTCAGACCTCATACACAATTTCAACTTTTTAAAAGTTGTATTTTCGTTAAAATGCTGTGAAGTCAGAAAAAGTTAATATTCCATGTGGCAATGGTAATAGTAGAAACATGGTGTTAGGACTCACTGTTTGCACTTTTAAAAAATCATCTTGTAAATTGGAAAAATACTTGGAAAAAAGTTACATGTACAAAAAGACCAAAAGTAAAAAACAAAATTCTCTCACTGTAGAACACTAAAGATTAGTCAGGATAGTCAAAGAAATATATAGAAGTGATAGTTCACATTCTCCCAAAGAGGTCTCTAAATATATCAAGTTCTGAAATTAGGCACTCAACAGAGAATTTTAATCAGGCTTAAAAGTAGAGGTAAGTCAAACACAGGTCAAGTTGAAATGCAGGTTTGTGGGGGTTTTTTGGTTGTGTTGGTTTGTTGGGGGGTTTGTTTGGTTGGTTGGTTTGGTTCTGTTGGTGTTTTGTTTTGGTTTTGGGTTGTGTTTTTTTTAAACAGAGAAGATTGCTCTGTTTTGGAGCAATTTACTTAAGACAACCACGTCTTGAAATTATGCAAGATCATAAATAGTCTTTTTCTTCACCTTTCAATACTGTCAGTAGCTAATAGATTAAAAGCTCTAGCATTACTATCTTGTTTTCTTTGCTCTCTCAAGCAGATGACAATTTAGAAGAGTAGTCTCCTATATGCTAGATATAGTGATTTTCACTCAGTAATCACCCTTTGAGTCCATGTCAAACAGGTGATCCTTGTGGATACAGTACTCTTATCACTGTAAATCCAGCAACAAGACAATACTATCATAATCCAGTCTAACTTGAATGATTGCAATGTGTCTCCTTAACTTACACCCTCCAAATTACATCTGAAAACAAAATGCCTTTTCACTGTCACAGACATGCCAGATTTCACCCAGGGTGCAGAAGCTGCACCAAACTGCTCCAAGAGCTAATATGTGAATTCTTAAAGTGCTTTGAGATCCTACAGGATGAGGAGTGTCATAAAATTGAAGTAATTATCCCATTAGCAAAACAATTTTTCATTTTTTTTTCCTTATGGAAGGCATCAGAATTTCTCTAAACATTCTTGTGGTAGAAATTAACTAGGGCAAGGTGGGGATTCATTCAATATCCTGGCCCTACCATTGTGCCAAAGAACTATAATCAAATGCAGAGCTACCCAAACTAGCAGAGTTGTTTTCAGCAGACCACCAATCTAGCTTCAGGTTTTGAACAAATGAAAGCATTATTGGCAGAATTAATTTACCATATTTATCCTGGAAAGATTTGGGTAGTTTTTTGGGATATAGAAAAAAAAAAAGTTATTCCTTGAAATCCCAGCAAAATGCTGCTACAAAGATGTTAGATGAGGTAACTATAAATTCTGTTTGGAAAAACATCTCAAAACTACAACCCGAAGACTGTATAAATCTGGATATTCCATGCAGTGAGGCTTTCACCCCTGTAATTTAAGCAACCACCTGTATGCATCAGCTTGAAGACAAATGGAAAAAGGTAGATCAAAATCCTCTGTAAAACTGCATTATTGCTCCATTGCAATTTTGTGTGAAAACCAAAAATTTTCCAATTTTCAGCAGGAATGAAATGGAACCCAACTCATTCTCTAGTGAAGTTCCTAAGAAATACTTTTTTTTTATGTGACTAAAGCCAGAGAGAAAATCCAAGTTGAAACAGAGCATACAAGGAAAGGCTGCTGTTAAAGAATCCAAAACTCCTCATATAAGGAGAAATTATATACTAGGTTCTTATTTCAACATTTAGGAGATACACAGAATCCCTTGGCAAGCAATCAGATCTAAAATCCTAATGATCCATGGGGAAATCAGCAGGAACGCTTAATTTGTTAGGTTATTTTATATGCCTAGACTGCATTGAAACACTAAGATAGTCCTCATCCTGAGGAATTAAAATCTGTATTATATCCAAGTAAACAGAATAGGAATTTCAACAAACTGAAATAATCCAGGCTGCTTTACTACTCTGTCAAGTAAACTGACTTGGACTAACCAAGAAAGTATTTACAGCATAGGCAGATGCGCGTACAGTACCTGTAGGACTCCACATATAGAACACTGGCTTGTAGTACTGTTCCACATACAAATAATCTAAGTAGTAGATTACTGTTATTTTAGCTAGCTCTTGCCTAATTCACAAATCACTTCTTCATTCAGTATTTGCAATTACAGTTGATGGAAAGAAGAAAAAGGCAAACTGGAGTGCAGAACTAGGGAATAGAGGAGGGTAGTTCTGAAGAAAGAGACTTAGTGGGGGTTGACTGATGAAAAGATCAACAGCTCATGCAGTTCAGAAGGCAAATCCTAGGCAGCATCAAGAGGAGTGTGGCCAGCAGGTCAAGAGAGGTGATTCTTCACTGGGGGAGGAGCGTCAGCAGCAAATCCAACCTACAAGATACATATAGCCTAATTTTTGTCCCATTTTAACAACAGTAATCTATTTTTCAGGCATTTTTACAGTACAAACCCGAACAGTTCTGACCTCACCAATTAATGACTGAATAGCATCTGGCAATCTTTTTCTCCAAAGAAATGCTGGCAAGAGGTAAATATTAAGATATTCAACCTTGCCACAAGTTAGATACCTTGGAACACACAGTTTCATATTTGGTGAACGCTGAGAGAGAAGTTGAGGTGCTTGAAGATTCACATAGCTTCACACAGGGAGTTGAACAGTGGTTTGTTTGTAGTTTGTGTCAGCATCCAAGGCCCAAATTCTGCCTCACATTTTGACCCTTCAGTCCTTTTTCTAAATCTGACCCTTGTTCCTAAAGTTGCCAATGTTTCAGTCAATTTGTAGAACGCTGTTCATTTAACACTGCATGAAGCAACAGGCAACTAATTTGACAGAGACTGATTTCTTCAACAAAGAATGAACCCACAAGAAAATTCCCAAATAAGTCTAGACATTTTGCCTCAAAGGACTTGCCTGACTTATGCCAAAATATCACTAAACATCTACAGCTGACTACTTCCCTGCTAGAGAGGGTATTTAAATACTTCATAGGTTTGAAAAAGACTCCCAGCAATGTTGTGCCCTTTCAAAAAGCACTTCAGAAGTTTACTAAATCCACATGGAATACACTCCCTATTATTTACATTCAGAAAAGACAATACCTCAAGCAAATACTTCTACAATGGTCCGAACAATAATCAATTCCTTTCTTAACTCCAAACATTCTCAGGGGTTTGATAGACAAGAACAAGTAAAGGATTTCTTTTTCTTCTGCTGAGGACCAGGTTGTACAGTTTGCAGAATACCTCCTCCCCATCTCAGGACATCTTGTAATGATTTTTGAATGAGTGGAAGAACATCCGCCTCCCAGAACTGACCAAAGTATTTACATGATTCTCCCTGACACACTATTATTTTGAATTGTGTCATTACTATGCCTATATATAGCAGCTCTCTCCTATGCAGTCAGATCCTGTAACATCCCATAAGAAAATGTGATTGCTTATTATGCAAAAAGTGGGTAATGTTGGCTAGGTATTAATTCAGTGTAGTCCCCCCAAAAATACAAATCCCGATATAGTTTCCACACAGATTAGGTAGAGTCCCTAAGATCAATCCATTCCATGTGGATATCTGCAAGGAGGTTAATAGACATGCATCAGAGAAATATCTCTAAACACGTTGAAGCTCAGTGCTTCAATGAGCATTCCTGCTTCCTATTCCTATTTACTTCATTTCAGCTTCATCATTCTGCTTAGCTAAATATAAACTTCCATAACCTACAAAAGGTCTACTATCAACAGATGGTTAAACTTGCTACACATGCATCACAAACACCCCCAAAAATGGTGTAAATTTGTGGTACATTTGCCCAGGTACAGAGATCCTGAGGCTAAGCATAAAACAATGTTTAAAAGATAACAAAACAAAAACTAGTGTATCAAAGTGAGTTTCTAAAATTAAAGGCTGTTATAAAGCCATCACTCTAAAGAGCGATCAGACATTGCCATACCACCCACATGTGAAGGTTTCTTCCAGAACAGCCCCCAAAATATATCCCACTCTTTCTTCAGCTGTGTGTAGCTCTTCCTTCTTACAAGGCCACTGGCTTCAGACTTCTTGTACCACTGAAGAATTCCGTTGTATCCCCAGCACTAATGCTGACAACTCTAACCCTTTCCTGGGCTTTTGTTTACATCTCTGACAGAATACGGTCAGGATCTTCTAGGCACCACTGCTTTTCTGCTTCCATTTTCAGTTGTTTCTCTGCCATCCCAGCAGAAACAATTAAAAAGCTTTGCCTTTACTCTCTTCCTTACCTTGGCAGATACTTTTCAAAGATACAATGCTTTGCTAAGTTTGGGTGTTTCAGCTTTTGATACCTTGGTTATGTTACTTAGTACAATACCATGACATGACACAACAACATACTTGGTGTTAATGACTAAAGATTTCCAAGGTCTCCGTGCGTCTCACAATATACCAGATACTGGTATTACAGAAATCAGTCTCAATTTACTCTGATTAAACAAAAACCAGTTTATCTCACTTCCTGATACACTATTTCCTTTAAATATACTGCTTCAGGGGAACACTTGACTCCTAGTTAATGAGGTCTTCTCCTTCCCTCCTCCTCTCAGAATTACAAGATCATGTCCACATTTGCTCCTACTTAATTTTTAAAGCTGAACAGAAACATGAAACTACCTTAAGCAAAAATGAACAAGTCTGGTCTAAGGAACTTATCATTTATTTGCTACCTTTGGAAAGGGTGGATTTTCAATTAGCATTTAAATTTGTCTGATTTCCATTAGGGTTGATAAAAACAGAAACGACCATCATTAAAATTAGCCTTCTCCTGAACTTTAAAAAATAAAAATAAAGTAATAATAATGATGAAAACAATAATAACAACAAAACCCACACCCGCTGGTTTTGTCCCAGGTAGGTTGGAATTGAAGTAAATGATGAGTTCAGCAATTTTATACGACTTTCTGACAGGCTTTACTAGTTATTAGAGATTTGCATTTCTGATTTTAGGAGGTTTAACGTGTCCACTACTAATAGTTACTGAAGGTTAGTGTGCAGGCAACAAAACTCAAAGCAGACATGCCACAACTAAGAGCACTGATGCAACGTTATGTTTACCCATTTAACATATTGATATGGCCTTTTACTCCATGTCCCAAGGAAAATCCCTGGCTGAGGTAAAGCCTCCTGCCTGCAAGGCACCACCTACATTATAGATAGTGTTCTTCCACCCCTTGCAGTTGTCTGTACCTGTCCCTTGTCCTCTGTCTGTCAAGCACGCATCACACAAATAAAAGCTGTAACTATTGTAAATTTTATAAATGTGTAACTTCTATAAATTTAACAAACTGAAGGGCATGAAAGCAGTACTGTACTTCCTAAGAATGAGGTGAGAAGACACATATAGGGTGATGCAGTAACACTCACAGCACATAAAGAGACAGTATGATCAGATTTTGGTAGATACACACACCTAACCCTGTATGCAACGCTGCATAAGGCTTGCTTTCATGTCAGAGGACTTTCGATGTCACTGAAGACAATGGAGTGCACGCAATTTTTAAGCAGCAAGACTTAAAGAACACTACTATAAAGCTAAGAAGTTCATAGTTATTATGTCAGAAATCTAGACTAATGACAGATAAATGGGAAAGCAATGTATGGCTGAAGAAAGAAGACCTGCTTAGAGTAGGCAAAAAAGGAGGTAAGAGTGAAAACTGAATTGAGATCCAAGACACAAATGTGAGATGCATCACAATGAAACACACGCAAACAACCTGGCTGAGTGTCTTCTAACTCTGTGCTGGATTTCTGGGACCAAGTGTAACGGGAATTCACTACAGTATACAAATACTTTAAGACACTAAACTCATCTTTGCCATTTGTTGTATCTACTTCAGTTAATTTTATGTCCAAGGTATTTTTCCCCACATCATTACTATCATATTTTTATCAAGGAAGAAATGGAAAACAGTCTTCTAAGGCACTTAATTTTTATTTGATAAAGACCATACAAAAATACTTTTACAAATGCAATATATAAAACATATTCTAAACACATTCAGAATGGTACTAGAAGGGGCACTAGTCTGTTCTGCCCAGATTGGTACCAGAGAACAAGCAAAAAAAGACTATAGATGGCAAATGTGTAAGGATCAGAGAACTGACCCTTAATTGAATGTTGCAGCTCCATGGTCAAGATACTCAGAGATCTTACATTCCTGAAAAGCAATATATCTGGAGGGAAACTATTTAGATCTACCTACTCACATTAGATGCTGCACTTAAAGACAGAGTTTAAAAGTAGTATTCCACATTAACCACAATGTAACTGAAAAGTCTATGTCACTTGAAGCAATAATTCAAATGGACAGTTTCTTTCTAAGGAACACATATTTTACTATTGCTTTTCCCCACATTGTCATTGCATAAGGTCACAACTGTGTAAAATACATGATCATGATCCTCTGTCAAGTTAGACAAAATGAATTCCATCCCCAGCTTTGAGAGTGACTTGCAACAAAATATTTTATCTTGTTTGTTTGTTCATTCATCTGTACAATGATACTTGCCTACTGCACCAGGTTGTTGTGGGAACTAATGATGAGTACTTCAATATTTAGAACACATCATAAACTACATCCATTTCTACAAAATCTGTCCTACAGTAGCTTGACTATGTAGGTTTTTCAGGACAAGGATTATCTGTCCTTTTTTTTTTTTTTCGTATTTGTACAGTTCCCAGAACAATAGGGTCTTAATCCTTGACTTGGACAGACAGGCACCATTGAAGCATAAATAATTACCAAACAATATGAGCTGAGAGGTTTAGTGAAGTGCTATCCTTCCCAGAGCTCCAAGGCATAAATGACTAGAATTTAGCCAATGCAAAGGGAACCGGGGACAAGGAACCATAGACTCGCTTGCTTGCTAACAACTTTGGTGGCTTGTTCTTGAGAAAGCAGGGATACAAAAAGGAGACTGATGGAATGCACTTGTGAGAAGAGAACACTCTTCAGAGGAGCATAGGGACTACAAATATAGTTGTCTTTTGAGAAAGGCATTGAGGGCAACAGCTTTTTACGCCTTTGCCAGCCTGACTATATCTGCAAACTAAGAGCAAGCAGTGGGAAATGGCAGGGGTTTGGTTTTGGCGAGGGTGGATGGATTTTCTTGAGAAACAACAAAAAGATGCAATTTGCCAGAAGACATACACACCAGCAAGAAACAGTTGCATAACCAATGGTATCTGGAATCTCTTGAGATGTCTTCTATGCATTCATGTGCTGTCTTTACTGTGAATATACCCACTACATTGATGCTAGAGTCTCACTTAAAAGTATCATCTGTGTGTTACCATAATGTACACCAGGATCATCCCCCTACTTCCCATCAGAATTAGTGGCTGCAGCTAGTCCAATCACTTGAGCAACTCTTTATCTTGTCCAGCCCTTCATCCTCAGCATCTAAGAATAGCTTCAAGTATCAAGCATAAAGGGGTATGACATGGAATTTGTGCCAACATTTTCAAGTAAATTTCTGAACAGTTAAGTAACTGTTTCTTCTTCATTGCCTGTCCATGCATTTGTTCTGCCATTGGTGACTTCTATGTTACATACTCTGAGGTGAATATCAGTAATTTGGGCCTGCTTGCTCCAGAAATGACTGATAAGCAGCATGACTGTCAACATTACTGGACTGAAAAATAAATCTAAGTGAAAATGAAGAAATGCACTGCTTCCAGTCAGTCGAAGATACCTGGAGGACAGGCATTTCCACAACGTGATGAATGAAGAGGAAGTAGAATGTTAAGAACAAAGCCTGGAGTGTTTCCAGCAAACTGTGAATGTAGGGTGGGGCAAACAAAAGCAGTCCTCAAGAGGGATAAAAAGCAAAAAATCAGGTTTTCATATACTACTCACAATTTTATTTCCTTAAACAAAAAGGACATTAAAGCAATACATTATGGAAAACAAATGGAAAATTACAACAGAGACTATGTAAGTATTCTTTTCAGCCACTTAAAAACATGTGCAACACATGAGGAAAGCTAAACATTAACCTAGATTTATCAAGTTAGTATTATCCCAATATTGTTATAAAATGTCATTATTACACTGTCCCCAAAACTCTTTGATATTCTCAGTCAATAATACATACTTAATAGATGCCTAACTTCCAACACCTAAACATTTGAGTCTGTTTAATGTGCAATAAATATTGAAGTAAATCTGTCTTTCCAATAGCTTAGACACCCTCATCCCCTCTTGTATTTCGTAGCTTGATAACTTCAAAACTTGCATAGATCAGATGGATAAAGCACTTTCATCAAAAGGCTAACACACAGTTTGATCTGGTCTGAAATAACTACTACATCTCTGTTTTTTAAAGGAGAAAAAGGTTGTGTTTTTTAAAAGTGAAGTAAATGGAAAAAAGCCTTAGAAAGTCTCAAAGTCTTACCTGTTGGTATGCTTTATAGATTATATCAAACAAGAAAGCCTGAGGCATTTCACTGGCTCTGTACCTGGCACGTTCCAATGAGTGGTCTAAACAGCCATCTGCAGCAGAGGCAATAACAGTAGAAACTAGAGGACGAATTGCTCCTGCTGCCTGTGGAACAAAAGAGAGAGGCCTACATGTTATTGATATTAGTGTCAGATTAATTTAAAAAAAAAAAAAAGAGTAGATGTCTAAGTAAGAGCTTTAAAATCACATTTTCTACCTATCTTTCACATACCTCATAATGCACAAGTCATACTGCTTCACATAAGACCTTTAAGATGACTATAGTAAAGGAAGACTGACTGGTGGCCAGTTCTCAAAAAAGTCAAGTCCTTCACAAACATCTACTGCACATATATCTACAGATCTGAGCTATCTGCTTTGCAGATTCTCTTCTACATGCATACTAGGTGGGTTTTGTTAGGACAGTTCTAGGCCTACTGAGATATCAAACTGCAGCAGATACACCTGAGAATTCTTGTCAATTGACTACATTTATTGCTTTCACAAGATTTCAGTTTGGCTGAATTGTTCAGAAATAAGCAGTAAGACAAATTTCAGGAAGTCAAACTTATTCCTCTGTCCTGAATTCACCCTGTGAAAACCAAACAACCACACTTACCAGTGAAATCACTGAGACCACAGAATATACATCAGAAAGTATTCAATAAGCAGCAGCACTGTACACCAGAACTAGTTATTTTAAACGCTTATATTTCAATTTTGGTTTTTCTTGGATTTGAAACCAAGTAAACATGTATCTTTGATCTTTCCATCCCTATAGTGTATTAAAGATCACAGTATCCCCAAAACAGGGCTCTCAAGCTGGTTTTAGTCATGTTAATACCAGAAAGTTATCCGCATTTCATCCATCACTGAAAATTTGCTTGCACCAACTTTGTATGAAGCTAAAGGCAACTGGGAAAAAGAGTTGTCCATGTAATAATGAAGAAACGGCTGCCATGGCAGAATATTGCTTACCAAGTCACAGGACAAAAGGCATGCTCCATAAGCATGCTAACCATGGAGAATGGCATCCTTACACTATATTATTATCTGCTGGTAAGAGTAACAAAAATTAATAATTAACATGTTTCAAAATGTTGGGGATTATCCAACATCTTAAATTGGTATACCTAGAAAACCACCCCTCATCATGAATTCTGACACTTTGCACTGCAGCCACACATTTCCTGAGCTCTAGTGAGTTTGACACAGTAAAAAAAAAAAAAAAGGGCTCTTATCACTTAAAATAAGAACACTATTATTTATCTTGTGTTGGCAATTCCTGTCCCAATACATTCATTTTCACAAGATTTCTGACCCCAGATAAGCATACAGTGGCAGAATGAGACAAAGTGAGCCCATTTTTTTTCCTCCCAGAAAAGAACTACTTGTCTTCTCCCCTCTCTTCAGACTACTGAACAATAAAACAGAGGAATGTAGTCAGCATGTTGAGCACTTTATGAGCTCTAAAATACAGCTTCTTAGTTCATTCTTTTATAGATTGAGAACACAAACCAGTTTCTCATGCTCAGAGTTCCAATGTGAATTAGCTACTGAGGCAGTGAGAAGGGAGGAAAAAAAGGTAAAGAGCATTAGTATGACAAGAGAAGTATCTGAACCACTTTCCCAAAATCTGAAAAGCATTTTTTCTAATACATGGAAAGAGATATCTTTATAAAACACTACATGAAGCAAGACACTAGCAACACTAGCATTCAAAGGCAACACAGAGAAATCACAGAAGAACTGTCAGTAAAGGATCTTGAGAAGTCATCTGGCCCATCTTTCTGTCCTAGGCAGGATCAACTTTACTTCTGTAACAGAATGGACAAATTGACAAAACAAAGCACTACTATAATTATATAGTAACACATCAACAAATTAAATTAGGAGCACATTTAGCAAACACACTTTTCTTCAAAGTTGTGCATCAGCATAAGTAGAGCGACAAAATTATCTGCAAATTGTGCCCTCTCCATTTCCTGATTCCAGGACATGGATTGGTACTTCTGTATCCCAGCTGCCGGGCATTTGGACTATGCTATTTCGCTCTGCTGTGACATTTTAACTGGTCACACATACACACAAAATATTACAAAATTAGAAGGCCATGAGAAAAGAGGCAGAGCAGTATGCAAGCCACAGCTTTTCTGTAACTAGTTAAGTCTATTTGAATTTTTTTTCCTGAATCAGTTACCATTCCAGAAAACCAGTTAGTAAGAGGAGTTCTTAGGCTGATCCCGTATTTTATTACAGTTTTTCACAGTCATGTCACATTTTAAGCATAGAACAGGCCAAGAGAATACAATGAAACTTGCATAACCAAATCTCATAAGTGAAACACGCACTCTGAGGAACAAAAACCAAACTCCAATTCTAAATAAAATTGAAATGCCCAAAATTATAGTCTTAAAAGCTTTCTGAAACACATTGTTTTCTTGACATCTGGTTTATTGCACAATAACAAGTCATGAATGTCTGTATCTGCATCTTTGTGACAATACTGCCCTGGTAAGGCCTAGCCCTTTCAAAAGATTCAGGAAGATCTAATTTCTAATAAATCCAAACAACATTCTTTAACCCCCTCAATTAACTGCTCAAGTAATTGAAAGCTTCATGGCATCTAAAATTTAATAAGTGGCATTTTCCAAACAACTACAGTTTTGCTTTACAGTACCCTAGAACTGAGTCCAGTGTGGCAAGCTGAGAGTTTCTCACCTGTCTTCTGTTCATTCCAATGAGAAATGAGAAGTTGGGCAAAATATATGTCTTCTGCAGCAAGCCCACTCAAATTATACCTGACACTGATAACAGGAAGTTTAATGCAAAGAATAAGATTTAGCCTGACTTCTAAGGACAAAAATTCATATAAAAAAATTAAGAACAACTCAGTCCTGGACTGCTCTATGTTTCAAAAAAAGAATGTATTGCTCTACTAATTAAAGTCTGGAAGTTTCCACTGCACAGAAAACCTTTCTATAATGATCAGCTAGTGGTCTGAAAGCCCTGAATCATTGGGTTACACCATACTTGAAGGTGCAGCACAGAGCTGACAGCTTAAAATCTTGAGACAAGATATCATAATTGATTTATTGTTTTGCTCAGTAATGACTCACCTTTCTGCAGGACCTTGGCACACTCACACAAGCTTCCTCAACCAGATGGTGTGACCCAACAGAAGGCTTAGTTTACTACCTCAGCGACCCAAGAACTACAACTACAGTAGCTCCTCAGGCCACTTTTCAGTCTGGGTGAAACCAGGATCAAAAAAAGGGAAAATACTGGCCTGTGTATGCCTTGTATCGTGTTCACACGGGACAAGAGTTGAGTCTCTGATACAGGAAACCTTGCATCTGCAGTATTCCTGGCAACATTCTCAAACTGGCATACCCCAACACAGTTGCCAAACCCAAGCTGGCTTACAGAGACCTCACCACACATGCTTCTGCTTCCAAAATTGGCTCATGAGCATCTTCATACATGCCAAATGTTATGCTTACACCATGAATGAACATAAGAATTGAGATGTGAATTTTGTCCTCGTATACAGGCTGAAGACGAGCACCATTAAAGATGTATGGCTCATTCTCTTATTTGATCATACTCTTATTCTGACAAGAAATTGATTAGATCTTTTGAGTCAATACATAATGAATAGACTAAAACCCAAGTAGCACTGATGAGATATTTTATCACAAAATGAAGTATGAATGTATAGATCACAGAAGCCTGTACACAACATGGCAACTTGGGTAACACAATGCAGGATAGTTTATTTTTACTAAATATTCATAAAAATTGAAAATCCTCATTTAAAACCCCCAAACAACTAAAACCCATTACCATTTCCAAAAGGACCTGGGAGGAGAGAGAGAGAGAGATGGCATTTATATCACAACCATGAAATGACCCAGCTTACAAATTTCCCCAACACACAGTGCATTATTCAGCTGAGACCAACACTCCCTATGTAGAATACAACCTACCAAGAAAAAGTTACCAAAAAACTAGAAGCTCCAAAATACCACAAAACCCAACACACCTGCATCACTGACCTGGTTACTTTTGGTAGCCAGAGTTGAAACAGAACACTAAATAGATACAAGCTTAATGATACAAAGTAGGAAAGGCGGGGGGGTTGAGGGGCAAAGCAGTGGCACGAGATTCTTGCAACAATGCCACAACTACAATTCCTTTTGTTTTACAACAGTGTGGTAACAAGCTCAGACAACCACAGATCTTGCAGGCTGGCATACTAGAAAAAAGAATACGCAATGTTTTCGGCAGATGCCTGACCCCAGTAGGTCCCAAGTACTAAGGCAGACCCACAATGTTCACTTATACAGCAAATGTGCAACCTGACCTTCATGTAAATGTGAATCACAGCCTAAAACTTTGTAGAGTCTATCCCTCTATCATGACTGCCTTTTACTTAAACTATACCAACACTTCCCCACTCATAGCCTCAATCTCCCCGAAATTATTTTTTCCTATGCTTTCTATCTTATCAGCTATCTAGCAGCATTAGGAAATGTATATTTTGTATTTCAATCATCCTAACTCACAGAATTACAGAATTATAAGGGTTGGAAGGGATCTCTGGAGATCCAGCTAAATCCTCCAGCTAAAGCAGGTTTGTTTAGATCAGGTTGCACAGAAACACATTTTGGCATGTTTTGAAAGCCTCCAGAAAAAGAGACTCCACAACCTCCAGCCTGTGCAGCTCAGTTCAGCGCTCTGGTACCCTCCAAGTAAAGCAGTTTTCTTTATATTTAAGTAAAAATTGTGTTATCGTTTTCACACATTTCCCCTTGTCCTGTCACTGGGCACTACTGAATAGAGCCCAGACCCATTCTCATGGCCTCCACCCTTCAGATATTGATCAGCACTGATAAGATCTACTCTTTCTTCTGTTTCCCAGGCTAAAGAGCTCAGGTCTAAGTCCATTAAGACAGATGCTCCAGTCCCTTAATCATCTGTGGCCCTCTGTTGGACTCTCCCCAGTAGTTCCTTGTCTCTCTTGAGCTGAGGAGCCCAGAACTAGGCACAATACCCCAGGTGTGGTCTCACCAGGGCAAAGTAGAGGGGAGGAGAACCTCTTTCAACCTGCTAGCCGCACTCTTAATACGCCCTGAATACTGCTGGCCCTCTTGGCCATAAGGCCACACTGCTGGCTCATGATAAACTTGTTAACCACCAGAATTCCCAGGTCCTTCTTGGCAGAGCTGCTCCTAACCTGTGCTGGTGCATGGGATTATTCTTCTCTAAGTGCCTTAACTGAATCTATTAGTTTCAATATGCTAAAATTACCTAGGAATAGGCCTGATAGCAATCATAAGCTATATTTGTATCCATCTGATATCTCTAAAAGAATGCCCCTACTCTAATGTTTTAACACATTTCCTCAATATTCCTATTTGTTAATTTTAATTTTTTAGTCAGACTTGTTTTCAACTCCAACAAGCAAAGTAGTACTGAACCAAGACATTCTGCTGTAGAAAAAACCCCAGACTTATCTTGCACATATGTGCTGCAAATAAAAGAACATCAAAATATATTTTCATCAATTCAAGCTAACTCCTTTGAAACTATATGCTGGAGACTGTGGGCCTAGTCATACTTAGCAGGACAAATCTTGGAATTCCATTAAAGTCAGTTTTGTAGAGGTGAGTCTGGCAAATATATAAACGATTTTACCTCACTTTTCCATGAAGACAAGGATTGCATGAGCACACTCTTCATATAACAACAGTGTTAATTTCAACAAATTAGGTATCTGAGAGTTTACAAACACATCCTGGAATGTTTTTTTATTAGCTGAAAGCTTATTTATGTTACCAAACACTACCACCTTCTAAGGATTTCAGCCTAATTGGGTCTGTCTGTGAACCAGTGAAAGAAGCTCGAAATAACTATTATTAATTTCTTCCCATTCGATTCCATCAAATTGTTTCCACATGCTACTATAGGCAAAGTATTTTTACACAGATCAAACTACTTGCCATGAAGGGCATTCACAGCCAACTACAGTACAAATACAGAGAAATAAACACAGTATCTATGATGCAAGAAACAGGTACAAACATGCACTTCTATTCAGACATCTGCACTCAAAACTAATTGTATCTACAGTAATTAACATGCTTCAGCCACACTCAGTAATTACTACTTAAGTTAGGATTGTCTCTACTGAAAGATATCTTATTTCAAATTTATCTAACAGAATCTTCAAAGCAAAACTCAAAAACTCAATTATAAGATTAAAATATTTCACATATTTAAGAGGATACTGCTTTAAAATATTTTATACCATAAATTTGAAGGGAAGAATAGATAATAAAAGTGTTGTGCAACTATCTTTGTAAAATAAAGCAGATGGATAATTTCTTCCAAAGCACATTCAAGGTATAGCACTGAAACACCACATCTTTTTTTTCTTGTTTCCTCCTCTGCATTTTCTATCTAGCTGTTGCCAAGCTTAACTCCTCTATAACTACAAGTCGTAATCTATGAGAAGTTTTATGATTCCACTGCAGAGATAGTAAACTTAAAAAAGTGTTTCCCCTTCCAGCCTACAGAAATCCTGGCAACAATTCTATTTGGATGGAAATGTTCAGTGCATAGAGAAAGTAACAACACAAACTGAGCAGTCATTCAATTACAGAAGTAGAGTTGATGAACTTCAATTTGTCTATATGTACCAAGCTTTCTAAGGTTAGAAGTGAACATGTGCTTATGCACAAAGCAGACAATCTTCCAAACTGAACTATATGTAGGCTTGAATCAGTTCAGAGTTCATAACCTCATTTTGCATACAGAACCCACTTACTTGCTACACAACCAGGCATGGCAGCAGTCTGGCTGCATTAGGTTAAACTCAAATGTCACCATCTGACTCATAACTCCTGTTGTGTCCAAGATACTCTCCCAAACCAGTACCTCGGGTGCACACCTCTCTTGAAGGACCAGTCAAGACTACAGTCAACCAGGATGACTCAGTGGAGAACAGCAGACCATACCATATTCCCATTAGCATGCAGAAACACCAATAGACAGGATATACTTTCACCCACAAACTCACACATGTAGCACAGACATAATTTGTGTGGCAGTGCTGTGGTGGGGACAGGATTCCTTTTACTTATTTACTCTTCTGACAAGTACCATCTGCAATTTGGGCTGTACATCCATGAGAGAGTAAGGCTGAAGAAAAAAGTTACCTTGTTTCTATCAGGTATCTGCCTTGTTTAAAACATGGATAATTTTCAAATTACTTAATTTTTATTTTAGTTGTTAATAAATAAAACAATCAAAATCCATAGCCATTATGGACACACCATCTTTGATTCTCATTAATGAGATACAAACTGAAATTTCTTCTCTGTAGGCAGTATCACCAACCAGTCCAATTCCAGCTATCTTGACAGATTTGTCCTGTCAGCTTTTAATTGCCCAGGGACAGCACTGGTTGAAATGTTAAACAAGCCTGGGGTAACAGATATTAAGCCTAATCATCAGCCAGACAGAAAGAAGGTTAATTAGAACAGATATAAGGAGTTTTGAACACTACGAAAAAAGACTTGTATGCTAAACTTCACTCAATTTCCTTAAAGTCTGTTTACCCAGCTGGCTAGGAGCAATAGCTGAACTCACTAAAACTGGGCACACGTTAATCTTAAACCAACACCAGGAAGGAAGAAGATATAATTGTTATAATTGTGTTTATTCCTAGCTGCAAAAGAGAGGATGTTTAATCAGAAATTTAACATACACTTTGATCCAATATTAATGAGCTGACACTATGTTGTACATTGAACTGACTTCAAAGACACAGGATCCCTAAAACAAATGTAATGTATATTTATGACACTGTTTAAGAAAAAAGAAAACACCACTTGTAATGAGGTCACCTTTATCAGAACATACTACCTGAGTAACTAGGGATAGTACGTGTACATCAAGACATGCAAGATCCTCAAAAGTCAGGTAGAGCAAACTACAGATTACCAGTAACAGAAACATTGCTCATTAATTAAGACTGCATATGTTCTTTTTCACTTTACATAATTTCTATTCTCTTGTGTTGAAGGCATTTACCTCTAAGTGTTAGTAAATATACTTTTGATCTAATCAACAACATGCTAAATTCTAAAAGTTTTTCTGAGGAAAAAGTAAGATTTCTTAAAGAAAACAAAAAGATTCCCCTCCAAAAGACATGACAGGTACATGCAACAAAAAACATACGAGGTTGAGGAAGAAAGCAGAGCTAGGCCTATCACAGGCTGCAGTTTTTCAACACCAACAAAACAAGCTCAGGAACATACAGGAAGTGAAAAAGGCAAACCCAAGAACAGACACATGCACTTAAAAGCAGAATGTGGTACAGCAAACAACTTATTTATACAAATATTTTATTTCATATTAAAATTAGTGTTTTTTTTCAAAAAGCAGATTGAAAATAAGAATGTCATTTGTGTTGCTCTTGTGTTGTGAATCCCTGCAATAAATCTGGTTAATTGCTTTTAATGAAGAGTAAAATTACAAAAGCTAGCAAAATTAAAGCACTATACATATTTTTTTAATGACATCATACAAATTATATGGCATTTCTTGCAGTGTATTCCTTAGGAGAAGGCATACATGATGTTCCCTGAGAGAAATAAGAGAATGGTCAAGGAAATCTGTGTTTTCCATAAACACAACAGTACTGTATATTAAATGAAATACATTTTATTGCATTATTAGCCAAGTAGAAATCTTATTACCTTAGCTAACATATTTTGTTAATTTTTGTGCAGTGCAATGACTGGTAATGACTGCAGTGTTCAACAACTTGTTCTCATTTGTTAAGGTTCTGCTTTCTTCGTGATAAGATTATTTTGAAGTACTTCAAAGTTTGTATGAATATGCATAATACCACCAAAGACCCATATTAGTGTATGTATAGTATATAATCCAGACCACACATAGCATCTCCTACCTGAAGAGCAGTACATGCTGGCATAGTGCTTCAAAAGACTCTTACAACATATTTAATCTCTTCAGTTGACAGCAGTAGGTGTTGTAGGGATTCTGTACCATGTTAAAGTCATTCTAAGCAATTTAAACGTTCCAAAGCAAACTATGTAGCCAGTATGCTGTCAGTAGTTTTCAGTATTGTTCAAACTGCTTTAAAATTATATTTACCACTTAACATTTAGGCACTCAGCATAAAACACCAGTAAGATGAGCCACTGGCACTGCCTTATTCTACCTGGTGCTATACTGCAAATCCAGGTGTCAAAAATTAAACAGACCACTTGCTATAAAAATTAAATGAAGAACAAAACCAAACATTTTTGCCTCTAAAACTATCAAGAATATTTTACTTTGACTGCACAGTAGGATCTTGCACTAACAAGTAATGAAACATCTCACAGCCAGCAAGCCATCTTTCACACCCTAATTACTGATTTACATCGCAAAAAGCTATCAGTGAGAGCACCCTGTGCCACTAAGGATTTTGCACATTACAGTAAGAGGAGCTACCATTTGTATTCAGTGGAGTAGAAATCTTGAAACTACTCTCACAGGAGTTAAAACTACAGTTCAGAAGTCATAGTTTACCTCCTGATAGTCCACATCATTGCAAAATCATGAGTGTCATGATGCGAAGGCTACTGATATCACTGTGTATCATTAAACATGATTTGCATCATTACAAAGGAAAAAAAAAATCTTGAGATGTTGTAGGAGGACTCTTGCACAATTTAATCAACCAAATGCAAAACTGCAGTATTTAATTAATAACTCTTTCCCATACACACAGTTTTGAGCAACCAAAAACCACAGGCACTATAATGTGCTGTAATGCAATTCCCTAAGCAACTCTGCACCTGCTTATCAAATGTGCTTCCCCCTTCTGAATTCACTCAGCTGTTTCTCTTGGAACTGCTTGGCTCCCTTCTTTGCAGGAATCATTGCACTTCAGGTTGTCTCTCTTACAGCCTGTTAGACTCCAAATTTTAAGTCACCTCTTTACTCAAGCTTCATCTAAGACTTTCTCTGTTATCAAGGGCCTTGTAAAATGGAGCATTATACCTTACTACACACATTTGGCTCAAACAGCAACTCTAATACATGTATGTATGAACCTGATACTTGATGAATTCTCTCCTACAAGCTTCAATGCTCCTCAAGGCAGTTTTAATTCTATCTGCATCACAACCCACTTAATTTCTTGGAAACAGCAGGATAAACACAGAACCAGTCCAGCAAACTATTACACCATATGAAACAGGCCAAGTTGGCTTTCAGAAGCTTCACCAAACCAGCAGGGCTGGTGCTGCCCTTGCCACAAACACTCAGATCACAAACTGCAGCTGAGGGCACTTATGGATGAAAACTCAAGAATTCCTTGTACTCAAACATTTGATAAAAAATGGGGGGAAATATGTATGGAAGAGTGTGCATACCTAGTCCTTCACCAGAGAAATGTGGCTAAGAATCTTGCCTTGTAGAAGTGGTTAGAACGATCCAAGGCCTCTACTCAGCTACTCACACATGATGGACAAGATGAGATTTCCCCTGTTTTAAGAACTATTCTTTACTCTTTTCAACTGCTGCAGGAAGGAGAAACCCAAGTGATTAAATACGCACATTTTTGCTAAAGGCTGATTTGTGTTCCAAAGTCATATAGCTTATTAAATTAGCCTCAAATCAACAGCAGTGTCATACATATAGCTTCTCTTAAATCTAAAAGTACATTTCATAGACATTTAATTACTTCAGCAACCACTTCAGTACAGAAAGCTATGCTCAAAGTTCATTTCCAGGAATCCCACCTAAAACCCCAAAATAAACTAAAACCAAAAGAAACCAAACCCAAACAACTAAGGTTAAAATTACTGTATGTGTAAGCTTCCAGAAGCAAAACAATGTGAGAATGTAAATTAAATTATTTTTAAAAATAATTTAATAGTAGTTGTTGTATTGGGTACAACATAAATATGCTGCAAGGAAGACAGGGAGACTATAATTTAAGTTTCTCTCTCATTTATTTATTTCAGTTGGTTCAGTTGCATCCTTTCTAATGAATTCGATGAATTATCTAAATTGCTTAAACTGAAACTGGGAACAGAGTTGCTTCTCCCCTTACAAGTGCCTTCTTAACACCAAACACTATCTTGTTGGGACAAAGACTTCAAGTATTTGTTAACAATACATTACTTCTCCATTCAACACAGAAAGTGACTTGGTTGAGAAGGCTGTAATTGTCTATGGGATCAATAATAACATAAGAGATGGAAGCATCAGGGTTTTTCTGATAGTTGAAAAAGGTATAATATAGAATCATAGAATCAGTCAGGGTTGGAAGGGACCACAAGGATCATCTAGTTCCAAACCCCCTGCCATGGGCAGGGACACCCCACACTAGCAGAACAAAATCACACTTCATTTCTCCACACATTCAGGAAAGTTCCAGGCTTAGTAAACAGGTTCTGATCTTCACAATATTGCAGCTCTTCAAACACTGTCTTCTAAAATTGCTACATAACACCCCTATAGTTCATTAATGTGTATTTTTAGAAGATTGACTTACATCAATGTAAACTGCAGAACTCATTATTTTTATTCCATTAATGGAATATCAAGATGGCAATATGTCACCAGTTCTTGATTATGCTTTTGCACCAAGCACCAGTGACAGGACAGCAGGAGCACCCCAAAGATTGAAACGAACACAGAACCTCTGAGAATACAGGTACAGGATGACTTCAGGTGACCCAATACATAAATAAAGGAAAAATGGTCTGCTACTGATGCAGCCTTCATAGTTGGCTAAAATCAGTCTTTGATCATAACAAAGAGGAAAAAAATCACATGCAAAATATTTCATATATAATAAAGACAGAAGAAATAACATAAAAAATAATTGCTTCCAAGAGAAGAAGAATAAAGGACAGAGCAAGCAGAACCGCTCCAGCAGTGGTGTCCCCATTCAAGTATGTTGCGTTGAATATACCAGATCAGCCTATTTATCAACTCAAGTCCTCCTTCACCTTCAGCTGCTAATGCAACTCAGTAAGTCATACATAAAGCATTTTATTTTGCTATCCAACTAGGCAAAAGAACAGCATGTGCACTGGTGCATGTTTTCTGCTCCAGCAAGACTGGTAACCACAGCACTGAGGCTGAGTAAACTCAGGCACAGACTGAGCATAATATGTAGTATTTTCTGTCTAAGGGTATTATTTTGACTGATTCTCTATGTGAACAAAGAGTCCATGCAACTGAGTAGCACTGTACATCTGTATTGGCATGTATGCTTTCTTCAAATCCTTGATAAAGTACAGAATAAAGTAATTCTGTCAGACAGCTTCCAGAAAACAGATTCTATGAATGCCCTTTTGATTCAGTCTTTTCAGAGAAATAAACTAGATTTGAAAGTACAGCTTTTGCTAACCACCAAAAGTCTTTGTATGTGTCTTTTTTTTTAAGCTCTCAACAGCAGAACTGACAAGTTCCTCCTCGCCTTCCTGATTTTTTTTTCCTTGTATGATTTTTTTTTTTTTTTTTTTTTTTTTCCTTTTTAGTTCTGTTGTTTAAAATGCAATGCTGCCAATGAAATAATGCTAGAGGCTTTGGACTGATGCCTTCTGAAGCTTCC
Source organism: Picus viridis (assembly GCA_033816785.1). Taxonomy (NCBI): domain Eukaryota; kingdom Metazoa; phylum Chordata; class Aves; order Piciformes; family Picidae; genus Picus; species Picus viridis. The sequence goes on along the minus strand of CM066574.1, from coordinate 12,720,694 downwards.
ACGTTTCCCAGCTTTTACTAGCAATAAAGGATTTGTTTCTAGAAACGTGTCATTTAAATTATAAAATTACCCCCAGAACATAAATGGAATTTAATTGGTTACAAACTAATATTTTCACATAACCAAGGGATTGTTTAGGGGATTTAAGGCATAATTTATTAGTTCTGGATAAGGTGAACATTTTGATTCCTGCAGGCAAATAACAAACTGATTAGTAAGTGTAATAAAATAATTTATTTGTCTAACAATTGGCAACTAGAAGTGCAATAACTTACTTGATCAATTGCCATGGTAAAGAACATGAAAGCGTCACAATTATGCTACCTGTATGGTATGCAGATGAACAATACAGCATTAGTTCTATTACACTAGTGATTTCATACGATGCTTCTGCCAGGGTTTGTACCTTTCTACATAATGCAAAAGGAAGTAATTACTTTTTGTACTGAAAGATTGAAGGAATTACTCCCTTTCAGATATGGAAAGAATTTGGCTATAAGAAGAACTAAAGATGATAGCTTCTCTTGACCAATTTTTTTCTGATATCCAAGCCACGCAAGTGAATTTTGAGAAACAGTCTTAGTTTTCCAGTCATTCAGTTCTTCACTTGACAGCTACAGAATTCTGAAGAGACACCTCTCTCTGGAAGGAAGCTTCTTCAATTTGTTACATGAAATTAAGTTCCTCTCAAGCTCCTTAATTCAATTACTTTCAGGTAACACCCACAGCTAACACCTTTTGGAGTCCAGTTGTCTGACAGCCTAACCTCACGGAATTCAGTGGATCTAAGCCAACACTAAGCCAATAAATACCACACACACTTCAAATAGACATTACACAATGTAAAAGACTAATACAAATGTCTAAGATGACCTTTTTGAGATCAAATTACACTTCAGTGATCTAGGTAAGCAAACTTACTAGTCAGAAGATCAGATGAATTAGAGTATGTTACCTTGAGGTGGTCAGTAGTGACTGCCTTGGTTCCCTACTGTTTTAGCCAATTAAAAAGAAAACCAGGGGAAAAAATATTAACTTCCAAAAAAAAGTCAACAAGTTAAAAAAATTAAACCACAAAGAAAAATGAGATGTGACCTACCATAACACACAAAGACACCTAAACAGAAACAAACTCAGAAAACAGTTACTCGTCATTTCAACCAACATCAGTACAGTAAACCTCATTCTTCTACTGTTCTCCAAACTCATTTAAATCAGACTTACAAAGCAGGTACATTTTAAACTCTTTGGCAGAGAAACAGTTCCATAATGCTATTTTTTTTTCATATGAGACTGGTCAAAAACCTTGTTAAAATTCTAACAGAATTCAAGTTTCAATGACTGCAAACTTATGTTCTGTATCACTGAAAACTAGAGAGTAGTTTCTCTTTATTGACATTTCTCATTAAGCCTGTCTACAAAAGTAGAGGCCTACCAGTAAGAAGCTCAATATATTAAGATTTTCAACAATGTTCTGAAAGACCTAGCACAAATTTATTTTCATAATAAATATTTTAACAAGTAGTACAATCCTAATTTACACTATGAGCTTTCAAAAAAAGAGCTTGTATTTCCATAGAGCTCCTACACTCTAAGGAAAGGCCTATGGGCTCTTTACTCCATTATTGAAGGTGTGCATTGTCTGCCAGCTAGCTTATATTTTACCTCATTTCTCAAAAAAAAAAAAAAAATACAAGTAATGGTAGATTTTCCTAACTTTCTAGCACCCAATCACTTATGACTTCTACCTCAAATCATCATCTTAAAGAAGGAAAGCATTCTACAGTCTTATCAATGGAGCACTGAAGTACAAAGCAAAAGATAAGAAATTGCACAAACAAGCCTGTGGATAAGCCATGAATTCTTGTGTCTCTGCCTCAGCCAGCCAGTTCATCTACCAGTTCCTCTTGCTGCTAGTGCATGCTTTTAATGACACACCATTTTGCTTGCATAACACAACTTTTACCTACTTGCATTGCATTTGTCTAGCAGTGTTTTTGTAGCAGGAGAGGGGTCTACTGGTATGGTTCCTGTAAGACTTCAAGTATGTCCCCACCCCCAAGTTGGATTGTCTCTGGCCACAGCCAAGATGAGAATATTTAGGAGGGGGGAAAACTTGTTAGGCAAGTTCTTCTGTTTTGGAGAAGAGTAAGACAGGAGAGAGAACCATGTGGGTACTGAGGTCAGTGAGGAAGGAGGAAAGGGAGACGTGCCAGAGCAGCCTTTTAGTTCTGGCCAGTGGTGATATGGCAGGTTGAGCCCTTGCAGTGTTTTAGAGATCAAGAGTAGGGCAAAATACCAACTGCAGCCTGCAGAGACCCCACGCTGCAGCAGCGGACTGCTCCCAAAGAACACTGTTAACACCGAGAGAAGTCTGTGCTGGAGCAATTGCTAGGTTCAAGAAATTAGGAGAGGACTGTCTCCCATGGGACAGACACCATGTTGCAGCAGAGGGAGACTAAGAGGAATTTTCCCCCTGAGAAGGAGGAAGTGGCAGAAACACAGGAAGGACTGACCACAACCTTCATTCCCTGCCCCCTCCTCCCACTGGTGGGGATGAGGTAGAAAATCTAAAAGCTGAGCTCAGGAAAAAGGGAAGGGTGGAGGCAATTACATTTTTTTAAGGTCCGGTTCTTAAGAACATAGGCCAGTTTCTCATTGTCCTGCTGTGATTCAGTTTGTAGACTGGTGGTGCTGGTTCTGTTTAGTTTAAATTGATTGTTTCCCCAAGTCAAATCCATCTTTGCCTGTGACCAAAACCCAGAGGAGTGAGCCCTCCCTGTCCCCTTGAACCTTTTGTTGTATTTTCTCCTCCCCGTTCCACCTAAGAATGGTAGAAGTGAGCAAGCAGCTGTCAGGTGCTTTGTTGCCAGCTGGGTGGGCTTAAAAGACTACACAATTCTTCCCTCTTTTCCAGTAGTTTGCAATGTTAACAGATTCTAGAAAAAAATTATCATTAATACAGAGGTATCTCTCTTGCCACCACTTATTCAGGATTTGCGTGCAAGTCTTAGATAAGAACACAAAGTTTACAAGTCAGCAATGTAATAATCCAGCATTAGGGGAGAATTCTACAGGGAAAAATGTAAACTATCATTATGCAATCCACCTTTCAACTAACAAATTGCTGATTAATCTCTTACCGAGTCTCTATGGCAATAATTATTCCCCACAGCAAATAATGTCTGTGGCATTTAAAATTTCTCTCTCCCCAGCTGACCTCTCTGCATAATAGGGGATTTAGAATTTGTTCTAATTAAAAAATCAACATATATGAATACAATTGCTTGAAAAATCCTTATTTACCAATCACAATTTTACATTGTACAGTATGAAGAAGATTGCAGAGTTGTGTTGCTGTGTAGTACCTACCCCATATTCTTTAGCAGCCATGACCACTTTTGAAAGAATATCTTCTTCAACAAATGGCCTCACAGCATCATGGATAATCACTACTTCTGGTTTCTGGAGCAAATGGTTGGGAAGTTCATTCTCTGCAAATACTTTCAGTCCGTTGAAAATTGAGCGATGACGAGTTATTCCACCTTTTACGACCGTAACTCTCTTGTGGCCATATTTCTCAATGATAGACTTCATTGTTCCAACATTTTCAGGAGAGACCACCACAACTATGTCAGATATCCAACTTACCCTAGAAGAAACAGCACAAAACCAGAGAAAGTAGACATGAATGACTAAGCATAAATATCTCCATGAAACAAAGAAATTAATATCAAAATAAATGCAAGCTGGCTAAATAAAGTATCTCTCAATGCACTCACGTCCACATTTTCATGTGTGTATTAGCACATCAGCCAAAAAGAGAGCTACATGAGAGGATCTCTACTGATAGATTGATGTCAACCAAAGTAACTGGAGTTTTGGGAAGGGACTTGCTTCGAATAACCAGTTTGCAGTTGCAAGTTATCCAGCTAGCTCTATAACTGAGGGATGATATGGTGGAAGAATGACCACAACCCACAATATTAAAGTCAGTCATAAGTGAAGTTGGCTGAAGTCATACTTGTGACAAAGGAATTTAGGAAAACAAATTACAGTCACATGTGGCATACTATACTTCAAAATAACACAAAAGTCATAATTCAAATCCAGTTGTCTTATTTACTAAATGGTATGTAGAGAACAAAATTTAAGTTCTTTTATTTCCTTTCTGTCTTCACAGATGACAGTAGTTGCTTCTTGGTTTTGTGTTTGTTTTATTTTTTAGTATGACAGATAAATTTTTGAGAGTAGCAACAACTACAAAAATAATTCACTGCTTACTATAATAAAATTAGTCATGCGTAGCCTACACATCCAGCCAGGAAGGGAGATAAGTATGGTATATGCTCTCGACTAAAACCAGTAGAACTACTGAAACTAAAACTGCAGACATAAGACAGAGTAAGGTACTAAATACTTCCAGGTAGAAATATATAAATAAGACATTTACAGTTCAGAAATATAAAGGCTTCTGCAATAATACAAGAAAGCACTGCCTACAAACTATCCTTACTCCAAAAGTGAAGCCATCTGTGGTACAAACCACGTCCCTTGCTTTGTTGTTTCACATAGTTCATCTTCCACCTTGTTTTTGTAAATAATAGAACTCCATAGAAAATTAAATTATTTTAAAGTAAGTATTAAAAACCAACATAAGTGCTATTAGCATTCTTCAAAAGAAAAATACTTGTCATTATGTTCATTTTATTATGACCAAAGGCAGAAAATACAGCACTTTTTAATTATTGAAGTTGTTCAAACGTGAAGTCATATGCTTCCAATTTCAGTTCAACCTGTCATTCTCCATGGGTTCATTACAATTTTTTCCAAATCTCTCAGATGGCATAGGCTAACAAAGGCTTACACTTAGCCACGAAATTTAGCACCTCTTCATGACTTCAACTCAGACTTCAACTCAGAAGTAGAGCAAACTAACTGATTCATCTCAGTTCATTCTTTTGAATTTATCAAGAGTCAGTCATATAAATAAAGCAAAACTCAAGAAAAGCTATTTCACACTTAAACAAGAAGTCTGCACTTCTACTTGCAGAAACCAGACAGTATGCACACTCACTGGAGATTGTGCAAGAGGAGCAGCAACATTTCCCATTCTGAAGTTAAACACAACAGATTATGAAGCAAATGGGTAGCACACAGCACTTTCCAATAAGAAGGGAAAAGAACAGAAGTATACTGGTCAGCCTCTGATAAATCTCTGCACAGGGTGAGTGGAATGGCTCAAGGCCTCCTGTGGTACAATACACTGAATAGTGACAGGATGCGGTCACAGCTCCACCCTGTGTCTGAAGAAACACATTCATCAACTTGATTATGTCCTCATACTCATTCTGGACTAATATTCTATAATTAGATCTGACATTTAGAGATGCTTATTCATATATGACTATAAAAGTATCCTCTGTCTTTATTAGATACAGGAAGAGTTTATGCTTTGAAGCCTAACATGTCCCACCAAAACTCATGAAAAGCAGTAATTCAGTAAAGTATGTTGCAAATTCTCGTGAATGAGAACCATGCACAAAAGAGGTGCTTATTCTTTTAAAAGATCTGTTTATGGAAATGTTGCAAAGTGTTTTAATGAAGTGGAAAGACAACGGTATACACTCAGTCGGGCAGTAAATGGATCCTTTTTTTAACCTTTGCAATTTGACACACCCTTTTCTGCATAATGATTTCATACTACAACAGCAAGAAGCTCAGGACTTGATCAAAACCAGTTTTTAAAAAGTAAACATCCTTTCCATTCCATAACAGCAGTATTGGATCAAGATAATGCACGCTTCAGAGAGATTCAGCACCAGCCATCAAGAAATTCTGATTACTGTGCCCCCACGTGCTTCAACAAGCACTAAATACAGAACATAAGCTGTGCTTCCACAGAACAGAGAATGCAGTTCTAAAGTGGAAATCAGGTGCGATCACATGAAACACAGGTAACAACCTGAGTTATAATCACTTTGTATCTGCCTTGGGAGGACCTCAATACTAGTAGAAAGAAAACAATGAAGCAAAAAAGGACTACATGTTGGTTTCCTGCAACACTTTCTTGTCCTCACCTACAGACAGGCCGATCAGCTGCCTTGTCGAAATAGTATTGTTTGTTTCATTAAAATTCAAACAAAGGTACATACATTTACATTAGCTGAGCCAGAACTCAAAGAAAAGGAGCTCATTAACTCAGCAACAGATTGAACTACTACATGACTTCCCAACAAACTGCAGAGGAAATGAAATAACCAATTAATTATGCTCTGAGACTCTATCACCTGAATGGCATGTGCTCAGGTACAAACGTGACTGGGGTTTAACCCTCTATCAGTTCACTCACCAACCAGTGCTGAGCCTGAAACCCGAGACAAGGCTTACATAATCACACTCAGTTTCTTCCCAACTCTAAGAGCAGTGACAACTATTTAACATATAACCTACTGAAATTTGGCAGTTGTCTCAGCAAAAGGCCAAGCATTTGTGAGATGGCTTTTAGTAGTCTAAGACACCATCTTTCACTGCCATGGAGACTCTTTTGATGAACTTATATTCAAGCACCAAATGAGAAAAAGAATTCCCAGGAACATGCATTTGCAGAATGCAAGCATAATTTCCTTTCTCCATAGCAGCTTTGCTATTACTTTATTGAAGCATGCATGTATATTAACATATATCTATCTTTCATGTTACAAAATGGGAGCTGAAAAGTTTCATAGGTACATTAAATAGTTTTTCAGCATCTCATGTACAGAAGCCATTCATTTTTTCCTGAAAGACATTATTCCTGATCAGTCGGACATATAATAAAGATAACTTCACAAAGTTAAACAACTGGGTTGTTTGCCATGGTTATTTGTAGCTCATAAGCCATTTCAAGAATAAGGTCAGGACAAAAAGAATTATCACAATAGATAAATTTAACAAAACTCTAATTGTGTGACCTGTAGAGCCAGTAAGCATGCATCAGCCAATTGGGACAAAACACTTGGCAAATAAACTACACAAGACACTTCCAAAGAGGCAATTCTTTGAAAGGTTCCCCAGGTAATGTTGTTGAGGTGGGTTTTTTTTTTTTTAATATCAGGCTACCTGTTTTAAGAGGCTACATCACAGTAAACAAAGCAAACAATGCTGTTAGAAAGCTTTATGGAAAAAATTTATTCTGTCAGTAAGCATATTAACTCTGCTTTCTTCTTTCATTATCTTTCACTGCACTTTCAACAACTAGTGAAATATGGGCACAGCAAGAATAGAAGCAGCTTATTTGCCAGAGAACTATTTTTAAAAAAAATCAACCTTGACTTTAGTCTGTTTTCCTCTCTATAGCTTTAATAAAATGTGTGCACATGTGCACACAGAACTACAATACCTCCCTGTCTCAGAAAAGAGACAAATACACAACAACACACAAAAAATAAACCTAGCTAGTACAGAAGCAAAAAAGGAGGAATGTCATTTTAGTTATTGAACTTGATGCAAAAGCCTTGCATAGTTTGTCAAAGGCAGAAACAAATCCAATGGGAAAGCCAGCCATTTAAGTTCTCTAACATACTTTTATTGTCAAGGCAAGGCCTGACCTTCCTATCAGCATGACTGTAATGGCAATAAAAACAACCATTTCTCCTCACTCTATTTTTTTCTCACCTCCTCTTCCTAAGGGCATCATCTTTGATGATTATTGGCAGGCCAATGTTCTACATGTAGTCATCCTATACAACAGGATGCGCTGCTTATTCATTCATGTCTGCTCTTGTCTGCCAGTTTTTCCACATCAATATCGAAGACTTTTACTACTTGCAGCTGAACAGTGTAAAAAAATTTATCCTTTTCTCCTGCTTTAAAATCACATGCAAAGCAGCTGCAAATTCTTGATTTGCTCATGTATTTCTGTCTGTATGTTGCTACTGCTCTTCCAGCTTAAAAAACACTCAAATCTAGCTGCAGCACCTGAGACAACCAGTTCAATACAAGTCATTACAGGCTAATGAGTCAATGATTCGTTCAATTGTAGCAGGTAAAAAAAAAAAAAAAAAAAAAAAAAAAAAAAAAAAAAAAGAAAGACATCGGAAGAGAGTATCAAGCTAAACACAGAAAACCTGCCACCTCTGGGTGATAGATTAGGTGACAAACTGCAGTTTCTCGACATTACATTTTTTGTGCCTACATTTGCACAAAGAACAAGGCATCTCCTTTACAGTTTGAAGTCAGAAGCGTTGAGGGGAAAATGAAAGCTATTCTGGGCTTTAGAGTACATCTGTTCCCAACTCCCCATGCATATACATACCAGCCAACATTCCAATTCAGTAAAGAGATGGCAGAAAGCTCTGCCTGCAAGAGCACTGCCACCAGTTACTGCACTCCTGAAGTCAGGCTAGGTTGTTACCCTCACAATCGACTTGGGATTGCACGCCTAGTCGGACTGTACAGTAAGAATTCAAAGTTCTAATATTTTGCAGCTTTAGGACATAAATATAATACTGTTGCTCAAAGAACTGTTATTTTTTTCAGAGCTTACTGGCAGAAAAAAAAATATTTTCCTATTAATTTCCTTCCCAGACCTCACTCTGTTTTCTTTTTCAGGTCTCCACTACACTGAGTGAGAATATTATTCTTCTCTGTAGATTCCCATGACATTTTGGCAAAAATTACAGCTGTGACAAACTGGATCGGAGGTTTTGCTTACTGATGTGTTTAGCTTTGTGACTGGCTGCTGTTGAAAGTTAAATAAAGACAACAAGCAATATTTGTTTCATAAATTAACAAGTGACCAGAGGGAAGCCTCTCTGTGGGAATGGAAAAATCCCAATACTGATGTTGTACAAGTTTCCATGACTAAAGAACTTTGAGAGATGTTGGCAATTCAATTTCTTTATATCACAATCCATTCCTCTCCACTTATTCTAAAATCTGAGGTTTCTTCTACTAGTTTCTGAAAAATGTCCAGAGCACATCTGACTATCTGCGGCTTCAAGTGACACTAGATAGAAGACTTACATTATATTAACATTTCACAATAATGTATTAGCTGGCCAGTCACATGCCTTGAACTCAACAGTCTTACAGAAAGGAAAACCTGTTATCCTGTTACTCACATTCTTTGCTCTAACGAAGAAAAGTTACGCATGCAGCATTACACTATGTGAGCTATCAGCTTCTGGTTCAGTAAATATATCTTAAAGATAAGGGGACATTCAAGCTTGCTGTCAAAACAGTACATTCCTCCTTGAACTACAATGCGTAATGCTGCATTGTAGGCCACAATTATCATGCTATTAAAGGTCAACCTATTTTTGGAGGCCTATAGACACTATTAACACTATCTCCAAGCCTGTGGCTGAACAGGCCTTTTTCCAAATTCTCTGGATAGCATTATCACTGCCTCCAACAGCTACTGTATGTAGCTCACTGCTGCTACCGAAACTCTCAAGCTTTGAGGCTGAGGGCCTCTAACACATCTCCAACAGCAGTGGAAAGTGACACAGCTTCAAGGCATTGGCAGCACTGGAGAAAGAGAAGAGCTGCCCGAGATGTCAGTGATAGAGCCAGGAAGGGCTGGGAAACAGCACCCAGCACCTCTCAAATGAGCCCGCCCAGTCAGCAGCTCAGAGCACCCCGGCCTGCACCAGGCCAACGTGTTCCCAGACATCCTGCCACACTTTGATTGGGTGGTGAGGGATCCAGACCCCACCTAAACGCAAAACCAAACCCTCCAAGGGCCGGTGTTGCCAGGGAGACCCAGGGCTTGAGGAGAGAGTGGCGAGCTGCTGCCAGAGGTTTCCTAGGGACTGCGGAAGGGAAGGCCCGCAGGGAGCGGACGGGGAGCCGAGCAACCCTTGCCTCGTTACCTCTCCATCGCCCGCACAGTGTAGCTGACGAGCGGCCTGCCTTGCACAGCGCAGAACTGCTTGGGAGTAGCGCCGCCCAGGCGCTCCCCGCTCCCGCCCGCCGGCAGCACAGCCGCCACCAGCGTACCGGCGGGCCCATCCCGGCTCCCGCTGCTGGGCTCCATCTGCGCGGGGCACCGCAGCCGCTCCACTCCTTGCCCTCCCCGCGCCCCCAGGAGCAGGAACGCTGCCGGGTCGGCCCAACCTCCCGCCCGCGTGTTTTATTTGCCCGCGACGTCCGCAATCCGAAGAATCCAGCACCCGCCCGCTGGCCCGCCCTCAGCGCGGACTGGGCCCTGCTTCTCGCCCGCTCCGCGCTAAGCGAGGCCCCGCAGAGGAATGCAAGGCTCGGCGCGGCACTGCAGCCCCGCAGCATGCGCCTTAGGCCCCACAAGCAACGCCCGGCCGCCCGAGGCGCCGCGATAGGGACACGGCAAGCACACAGCAACACAAGCGGCGTACTACTGCCATTGGCCCTTTAAATGTGAATCCCCACATCGCATGCGCGGCCGGGCTGGGCTGGGCTGAGCTGGGCTGGTCCGGTCCTACCCGCGGCGAGCCCGGGTGGGTGGTGGTGGCCACGGCAAGGGAGCGCGGGTCTGGGCCGGTGGGGTCTTGTTAAGCGCTTGTTAGGTGCTGCGGCGGGGCCGAGCCTGGCCGGGCCGCCCTGCTCTGAGTTCCCGCGCTGGGAGAGGCGGGGAGCCTCTGCTTCTCAGGGTCTTCTAGTCTGGGTGGGATCCCCTGTCTGGGCAAAGAAATAAATACCTGATGTCGGGGAAGGCGGGCCGGACCAGAACCTTGCGTCTTCACGTGAGCCCCTGCTGTGCTCAGGTGGCTACGAAGGCCAACAGCATTTTGGCTTGCCTCAGGAATAGTGGCTACCAGTTCTAGTGGTGTGATTGTCCCCCTCTACTCAGCACTGATGAGGCCACGCTTTGAGTACTGTGTTCAGTTTTGCTCCCCACACTACAAGAATGACACTGAGGTACTGGAGTGTATCCAAAGGAGAGCTACTATTCTGGTGAAGGACCTTGAAGACAAGTCTTACGAGGAACGGCTGAGGGAACTGGATTTGTTCAGTCTTAGGAGGCTGAGGAGAGACCTCATCTACCTTTACGACTACCTCAGAGGTTAGGATGAGGTGGCGGTCAGTCTCTTCTCACCAGCAATAAGTGATAGGACAAGAAGAAATAGCCTCAAGTTGTGCCAGGGGGTTCATGTTGGATATTATGAAAAATTTCTTCACAGAAAGGTTTATCAAGCACTGGAATGGGCTGCCCAGAGTGGTGACAGACTCACCAGATGTTTGGATGTGGTGCTTGCAGACATGGTTTAGTAGTAATGGTTTAGCAGACTCTGTGTGAGTGGTTGGACATGGTGGTCTCAAAGGTCTCCTCCAACCTCAGCAGTGCTATGATTCTAGCACTGCTGCTCCCCAGGCTGGCTGGGGATGCATGCCAAAATCTGGTTTCCCTTAATCCTAGGAGGGCGAAGTGGTAATAGCCGTAGTTGATTCACTGTGAGAAGCTGGTATGTTCCAGCTCACCCTCCTGTGTTCCTGTAGGCAATACCTGAGACAGATTGATGGCAAAATTCATAGGGCTGGTAGCCATCAGTGGCAGAGGAGGCACAGCCTGGGTAAGAGGGGGCTTGCTAAGCAGGGCATTTGTAATCAGCAAATAGGCCCTAGGTTGGTATATCTGGCTTTGCTGGACATCTTAGGCTGTAACTGAGTGTATTTAAATACTATTGCTACACTCTGTCCTCATCTAGAAGTTTTGGGTGTCGTGCTATAAAGACAGCCTTGCAAATTTGAATTGCTGTGGGCCTATTGGTGCTCATCAGGGAGATATGAGGGTCAGCCACTCCAAAAGGGAAGAGGAGATTGGAATGGAGCATGGAACTAAGGCAGGCATGAACAGATTCACCAACAAGGAGCCAAGATGCTAAGCATGAATCAAGATCAGGGTCGGGCTCCTGGGGTCAAGCATAGTCTGGTGACCACCTGGCATGGTCTCAGTGAGGCAGCAGGTTCCAGGGCAAGCCAAGAAGCCACACCAGTGAGTGCTGCTGAAGGTCAGGGAGGCACCAAACAAGGTGCAGATGTAAGGGGCCAACAATAACACATAAAAGTATCTCCCAAGGGAAAAGGAAGAAAGGAGGATGAAGCCTTTGCTTCTAGCATTGTACATATCAGCCCCATGGAGCATGTCTCCAAAAGTTTCTGTAAGGAACAATTGTGGACATTGAAGGAAACAGATGTGAAAGAGAGGAAAGAATATGAGTTACACAGATTGCTGAAAGACTTCTGGAATGGAGACCCTTTTTACCAGTGAAAGCATTAGCTAGAAGTTGAACTGCTGTCCTCTAAACAAGTGTTGGTGTCATTGTCTTCAGTACAGTTTATCAGGTGAGATCTTCCTTTTTTTTTTTATTCTAATCCGTTGACTCAGAAACTGTGTTTACCTGTTTCTCTTCCTTTTCAGTGGGTCTTATATTTTCTTTCCTTGGGAAGTATTTCTCTACACCTAATTCCTGACTGCTGACATAGGTTTGTCTGTTGTCTCTTTTCAGGACTTCCAGGTTTACCCTGACTTTTCCCTACTGTGCAGATTGCTGTCCGTTCAGCATCACCTCTTTGTAATCACATGCCCTGAATGAATTTTTCTTCTAAAGGTAGGCACTTCCAGCATCCACAATCATTTTGGACCTCATAGGTTCCATTATTCTGACTTTTTCTTGCAATAGGTCTGTACTGATGTGTTCATGACAACTTGTTCCACAACATTCCCAGTTTATTCTTCTTTTTTTTTTTTTTTTTTTTTTTCAGTGTTACAGACAGTCTGAATTCCTGACTCAGGTCTTTATCTTTCCATTTTATAAAGAGCACAGACATTCATCTAGGCAGCTGTAGCTGATTTTCCAGGAGCAAAATTAAGTCTTATTTTGTTTCCATGGCTTCTCCCACTGTGTGCTGATTCTAAGGGGTAACTAAGTAGGATATCCACAAACACAGCCTTCAGAATTATTTTCCCCTTCCTTCTTGACATGGTTTTGCATTGCTTCCCCTGCTTCACCAATCTCCTGTGCTTAGTACCTTAGAGTTGATGATCTCCAAGGTCCCTTCCAACCCAAGCCATTCAACAATTCTATGATTTAACATCATCATCAATTTGTGCCGTGTCTTAGCATGAATTAAGAAAACCAGGATTTGGGGGTTACATGTTTTTAATACTCACTTGATAGTAACATACAACAAGGCACACTGGCATTTTGTGACTACATTGTTTGTTTCAGTTCCAGTCCATTTGTATTTTTATTGAATCTGTCTAATAATTTGGTTACTGTGCATATAGGTACATGCTCATACATAAACAGTTGAAGTGAGATAAAAATTCACACATACTGGGAGCACAATTTTACACAGTTTTTAATTGGCTGAAGAGGGACAGAGGCAGCATTTTTGCCTCAAAGCAAGTAAAGAGCTGCCTAATCCATCATTTGTGTGCAAGGGTATAATAACATCTGAAACCACAGTAGTAGTTTTCAATTAAGCAGTAAATATGCCAATCATATGTTTGAAGAGTAGAAGTATTTTCTTCCTTTATTGAAGAAAGAAGATACCTACAAACTGGAATCAAGTTGCAGAAGTTAAATTCACCTAAAAGTTTAACTTTTTTGGAAAAAGAAAATATATCTGTTCTTATGACTGAAACTTGCAACAGTGTTTCCAGAGAGAATTAAGTTATTGGATAGGTAGAAATCATACTGAAGAGTTTTGTGAAAAAATAGTAAAAGTGTAAAATTCCTTAATTTCAAGTTGCAATTGAGTCTTCTGTAAATGTGGTGTAAATTAATTGAAGAATTGTCTCTCCCTTTCTTTAAAATCATTGAAGTATTTTGGTTTTAATGCAGGCAAGATGAATTTACCTTTTCTTGACCAGCAGCAGAATTCACTATTGTGTGTTTTAAAGGGAAATGCATACAATCAAGGAATATTTTGAAAATTAAAGTGAATTGTTAGAGCAAAATAAACAAAATAAAACCCACAAACAGCATAAAAATAATACTTCCTTCTATGGAAGTACAAGATCCATAGAAGACAATATAAAGCTAAAACTATTTAAAATCTGAGAGCCATTTTTTTCATCTAACAGAGTATCTGCAGCATTCTGAGCAGTGACTCTTTTAGCCAGAACCTTGTATTTCCAGGATTATATTTAATTAATTTTATCCAGATATAGAAGTTCCAACTTCGTTGGTGAACATCAAGAGCTATAAGTAGGCAAGGAGAGTATTACTTCTTTTGAGAGGTTTTTCTGTTGAGGTAGCATAGCAGTCTTGGCTTTATTTAAGTCACCAGTAATGTCCCTAGTTAAGTCGCTGTTTAGAGAGACAGACACAGGTTCTTTGCACATTTAAAGAGATTAGAAGGTCCCCCAAAAGACAATATTTCAGGTTTTATCTGCTGTTATTTATAGCAGTTTACAAGAGATCTCAGAGGTTTAGGCATTGTCATTATTTCTACATCTCTATATGAGAAATAAAAATAGTAACTGAGAAAGCATAGTCTGGGTAGGCATTTTATTTCCAGATATTTTATTTTCTTTCTGATTGTTCATTCGAAAAAATATCCATGTCTAAGTTTTCTTTGATGCTCTTCACAATCTTTTACATGTTGCCTGTGACTGAGACCTCATCACCCCTCCAAATAGTCCTTTTGGACTGATATATTTCAGTCTTTGTTGCACAGCAGCCACCTCAGAGTATTTTTCTCTGTGGTGACAGTGGTTCCCAATCCAGTATCATGTCAATGAACATGTAGCCTTAGGCAGTATAATAGTGGAATGTTGAAAAAGGCAAAACTATTTTCCCTCCAAATCATAATGAATACCTTCAGGGAAATCTTATTTCATGTTAGCATAGTTTTATGTTTCTATTTTTAAAAATATGATTGCAAAGGGTTATTTCTTGCTCTGAGATTCTTTGATGAAAGATGCTATAGATGTGTGGAATACATAAAATGTTGTGCTACTGATTTGCTCCTATTGCTATGTGAGATCAAAACAGCGTGTATTCAGCAAGGGAGTTACGCACATGCATAACTTAAATGATGTAAATAGCTGACTATCAAATATCAAAGAATGTGCAAAAAAAATCACCGATAAATCAGATCCCTAAGGGGAGTTCTAAGTGCTATTGCCTTAATTAATGAGATAGAAGTGTTACATGATTTTTAGTTTGTTAGTAGTCGAAGTGCAAATAGAGAATATGAATGCTATAAATGCAAGGGAAATTTGTTCTCCAAAGACAGTGGAAGGTTTTCATAGTTGCACCTCATTTTAGATAAGTGTTGAAAAATATGCCGAGTTCCACTTTTTCTATCATGTAGTTGATATCCACCTTTGGCATAGTTTTACATGGTTCAGGTAGATAAATTTTCTCTAGACCCTATGAATATCTGATACACAGAGAAAGCATCTTGGTTATGTTCTGTGCAAGTGCAGGAGAAAAAAAAATGACAGAGATTTCATTCATTTGACATTTAACACATTTTAAAGCTTCACCCTAGAATGTTATGTTCACCCTAGTGTGTTTATCCGCTCTGCTCAATAATACTTCAAGTTATTTCTCTGGGGTATGGAAGGTTAATTCAAGAGCTAATGAGTATTTTGTGTACACAAAGTAAAAGAATTTAAAGATAAGATAATTACCCTATAGCATCTAATCCAATAATTCATGTGAGTCCCTGACTACAGGAGTCTTTGTGAAATTCAGAAACATTAAAGATTTGAAGGAAGTCTTCTACTGCTTTGGGGAGTGCTTTGGCAGGCAAGGCCTCATGTAATTTTTCATTAGAAATGGTTGAGTAGTCTTAAACACTAGGTTCCAGGATGGTCTTAGTATGCTTTAGGTATATTGGTCAGATGTCGAGTAATGCCAAGAGGAGGAGGTTTATTTATCTGTTCAGCTTTTAATGTCAGCATTTATTGTGCTCATTTATAAGATTTATGTTTCAGGATGTTTGACTATGTATGGTGACCCTAACAAAGATCAAGACATGGAGGCCAAGGCATAGAAATTTTGGAGGTTCTTTTCCACTGCCACGGTGACTTAAAAGCAGGCACCAGCCATTAGGGTTACCTTGGAGGAAAGACTAATGATGGTTTCCTTTTCCCAAAATGATTGAAAGCAGAAATCATCTGAACTGATTCAATATGTGGTTTTAAGACAGAGATGCCAGTGATACAGATGAAACAGTACAGAATACTTAAGAGATGAAATTAGATTTGGAATAGAGTTGGGATTTTCACTGATCTAAATATTTGTTTAATTTTTGGTATGCACATGTTATCATAGTGTGTCTTACTCCTTTACCATGTTCTGTGTTCTCTTCATGCAATGTTTGTGAAGGGATGAGAAATAATTCACCAGACTTAAAGTGATGGACAGAATCAAATAATAGCAACAAAAATGTGCAGATTTGGTATGAATAGGAGTACAAGCTTTACTCTTTATTACTACACTGAAAACATTACATCGTCATCTCTTGTCATGTTGATAATGATCCTTACTCTTAGAATCCCAGGAATGTTATCTTATTCCCATATCTGAAGAATATAGATAAACTAAATTTGCCAGAGTTCATATAGGAGGGATTAAAACTGTGCAAGTTTTTACTTAACAAATGAAGACTGGTCCTAGCTGTACCATCAGGGACTGAAATTACAGTAAGCAAGCCAAGACTCTCTCCAACACAAAAACTGCACTTTGCCTTCATGAAGTATTTTTGTGGTGTGTATTAGACAAATCAATCATGTGGACCTTGTTAATTTTTCTCTTCTTTCAAGGAATTTTTAGTGCTGTATTATAACTTTGGCAGTTTGTTAGGGAAGTGCCTTAAAATGAAGCCTGCCTTGTGGAAAACTCTGTGAATCTTTTTTTCTCTTTCCAAACATTTGCTTTATAGTGAGCAAAATCTATGGGGTGGCAGTCCCTATAAACAGTACTCTCGTTCTAATCCTTTGCCTCATCGTTTGCTAGCTTGTCCAGTTTTGGCATGAAAATGTCAGATTGGAAATGGTCAGTCCTTTGATCCTGTTCAGTTTTAAGAAAGATCGAGGTCACAGATTTTTCCCAGCTGCAGCAATGTGGCTACCTGTCATCCAGCAATTAGATAGGCTCAGTCTGTTTAATATATACCACTGAGCAACCATCAAAGGTTAACCATTTTCCAACATACTAATCTAGTTGGATGCAAACCAACTACCTAATGAAAAATGCTCTGTGTGCTGTTACTGGTTTTCTCAGTAACGCAATCCAAGTTTAAAAATTCTTCCTGACATTTGCCTGTGCCAGTACACTTGTGTTTCCACATACGTTGGTTTCTTCAGTACCGAGCACTTTAGAAAACTGATTAATGTATCCTTTTTTGTTGTTGAAACAGAGATGTGGAACAAGTAACCTAACTACTGTAAAGAAAAGAGACACCACGAGAAAGAGCATTTAGATTTTGCCAGACCCGGAGGTTTCAAAGTGGAGGGCAGAAGCAGATTTGCAAGGGGGTACAGTATTTGTGTACCACAAAGTACCGTATTCTCAAGTTAATATGCAGACAGTGGTTTGGATAGTCTGTCTAATGAGGGCTTTTGTGGAATAGCTATGCAAAAAGCTATTTAATTACAGAAATAAAAATGGAAATACATCTTAATATGTACTTTTTTCTTGGCAAAGGATGTGGCAAACATTTTCTTCTGCAGAAGTGTCAAGATTCAGAACTGATTACAAAAAGTTCACAAGAAAATACAGGGGCAATAGTTACAGGGCACCTAAAAGAGGTTTATGGATGACTCACTACTTGTATTCTTAATAGTCTTGTTCACAAAATCAGATTACTGTAATTTTATAAGGGTAGTACTGAGAGGGAATCTGCTGGTAGATTTTCATAGGTTGTAAGCAGGATTTTGAGCCAAAATTTTCAACAAGGAAGTCCAGGTGTGTGGTAGATTGATAGCTGTTGAAAAACCAGTATATGAACCTTTTCAGCTTAGGCAGTATTCTTTCTCCTCAGAAAGAGGAGGCTGTGGACACTGACCAATGTAGTGCAACATGAATTTCTGTGAAAATGTCAGATTCTGAAATCTCTCAAACTTCTACTGGTTCAGTATGGAATGTGTGGATGGTACAGACACACTGCTGTACATTGTTCCCACATTCTTGTGGGAGGAGAAGACACAGAGACAGTCAGAAATGGTTATGTGCCATGTAGATTTAAACTTGGCAGTCTATTAATTCCCAAGGGGAGCATGTGCATTGGCTAATGTTTGGCTTGGCAATCTGCAGACAGAACAAGTCTTTTGAAGTCTCATTAAAAGTTATGATGATCAGAAGTAAATGAAGGATATCCATCACATGCTGTCCTCCACGTGTGTGATGTCATTTTGTTCCCTTTTTTTTTTAATCCATTTTCTCATCTTACACCTCTTCTAGACATTCAGACATTTCAATGTCTAAAAACCAAAGATGTAAACCAAAGATGCAATGCAACGATACAACCTGTTCCCTGCTGTTATGAACTGTTTTGGCTATTGTCCTAAAAAGTGCAATAAAGATGTACAAAAGAAAAACTTTCAGCAGGCATTTTTAAGTGGGAGGAAAAAAAATGTAGTGATCCTTGTTAAAACCAACATTTTTGCAGCTTTACAGTTTAGAAACATTCAGACCTCTGTTCTCCATCTCAGTTTAATGGCCATAGGGAATCTAAAAGAACTTTCTTCAGCCAGTCCCAAAAATAAATGAATAAATAAATAAGTAAATAAGTAAAGTAATGTAACAAGCAACAGATGTTTAAACTTGCTTCAGCTGCAGTTATAACAAAGTCTTTGTGCTACAGTGTCTGTTTTTTTTAAAGCTCGGCATAGTCCTTCTATTTCTCAGTGGCTGTTCTTGTGGTAGGGCTAGAGAAGTACTTTTCTCTTTAGGCCCTCACCCTCAACTCTCCACTCTTACATATAAAAGAACTTTAATGAATATGCCTGGTTAGCTCTTCTTTAGCCCACCAAAACATTGGACTTCACAGACTGGTTCATGCTTTTACTGAGTTTCTTTGCCATTTCCTCACTAAGTTACTTCTCACTGGTCTAACTGAACAAATGAGATGTGGAACTCCCAGGTCAAGTCAGAGCATGACTTTTCCTCTCAGTACTCAAAATTAAAAAATGATACATCCAGTCATTCTTGAAAGAGATTTAGATATTTCTGTATCAAAAGGAAGTGTGCCTTATTAAGTATACTTCAGAACAGCCAAGGATTTATTTAAACAGTGAAATAGGAATACACTCTTGTTCAACTACTAAAATAAGGCAGGGAAGAAAAAACAGGCAAAGTGTTCAACAATACTTCTTTAGATTATTTAGTATTTTTTACTTAAGTAGATAGTAACACAGGTTACTTTTTGACAACACTTGTCTTTGCTGTTTAGTAAACAGAACTATATTGTTGCTGTAGTGTATTCTGATTTAGGCCTCTTCTCTTTATTTTACCTTTCATTCATGAAGGATGATATTCCACAAGTAGCCCTATGAGAGTCAGTGGTCCTGATTTTTATTGATATTAAGATCTCCTCTGTGTTTCTTTGTGGTTGTATAGAGGGATTAAAAAGGCTTGAACTCTAGCTAGGTAATGTAACACTACCTCATTCACTATCATATGTTTTCAAACTGAAGTAGAGATTTTTCTCAGTAATTAGTAGAGACTAGTTATTTTCATGGCATGCAGTTTGATGAGCATTAATTAAGAATGAAGAGCATTTTGTTGATGTGGAAGTACTGAGGAAGGTAGTTATTTGAATATTAACTCAGTGATGGGAAATAACGCTTGTAAATCGCACTGCCCTAGTGTCAGTCTATGTAACTCATGCAGTGAGTGAGCTGAAAGGCTCCATGTGTTTCCGAAAGATCCACAGGCAGGCTTTTTGTTTGGGGGTGACACTTGGGCAAAATTAACAAATCCAGTGACAGAATGTCTGCTTAACTCATAAATCTCTAGAGAATTTTCAGTTGTAGCCGGGAGCAATGTTGATATGTATGTCAATGAACTTAAAATCAAAGCCCCTTGCCTGGCCTAGGGGAAAGGAAATGCATCATGAGAATAGGATACCTTCCAACACTAAGAATTCCTTCTAATTTTCCACTGAACACCTCCAGGTTAATAGTGTAGCAACAAGACTCTCAGAGTGGAATGTATTGAACAGTCCTTTCTTGATTAATGTTGTACTTCTCCGGGAAGGATATAAAGGTCAAGGTTAGGAGGACTACAGTGATTTACTACCAGAAATCTGTTAGGTATTTTGAAGGGTGTGATTCAAATGTCTGCTTTATTTCCAAACAAATGACTGAACTTGGATTGGGTGCTTTTGATTCCAAAGCTGCTGGAAAGGAAAGAGCAACAGATTTGTTACTATTGCTTAGAAACTGAATAAATAAACTTTTCAAGGGCCTTTCTAGCATAGACTGCAAGTGTCAGGCCCCTCTGACTCCCACAGTTGGTAATATCTTAATGGCACATACTATCTACCACTGTCTCAAGTGTTCCTCTGAATGCTACCATGCTATCAAAGTGATTAACATTTGGTTGAGTTTGTTTCTATCACACAGAATCATAGAATGTTAGGGTTTAGAAGGGGACCTCAAAAGATCGTCTAGTCCAACCCCTAACAGAGCAGAAGCACCTAGAGCACGTTGATATGATGTCTGAGGAAAAATGATTTTAATTCATTATGTCCAGCAAAATTTCATGAAGTTATCTTAATGGAAGTGTGTCAAGTTATTCAAGTGTGTCAACCCTTCAGGTAGTTCTGAGTGAAAAGACCAGCCAGAAGTTCTCTCTGTTGCTAAATGCAAGCTCTTACTAGATGTTCATATTGTTCCTACAGTCAAACTTCACTGACTGGAGAAGAGTCATGAGCAAGATGTGTGGGGTATTTTCCACCATTCTTATTCTTGGGACTCAAACACAGAACAGGCAGCGCAGCCTTACTGATATGTAGTGATTATTTGCTGTGAAAATAATTTTAGTTAATTTTTGGTCCATTATGTCAATCTCTTGTGCTTTATCATCTCAAACAAGTAGCTGGAGAACACTTTTTAAATGGACATATGTTTGATATTTGGGAATAACAATTCCCCCATAAAACAGATTGAACGACACTATAATGTCTATTTAAATAAAAACTAGGATATCTGTAGGTCCACTGAACTGATGTACCTAGGAGCAATGCCATGTCACCTCTCTCCCTGCTAACTCCTTTATTCATCATCTGTCCTCTTAGTCTCAAAAGAAGCACCTTTAGGATCAGAGAATTTAAGTCTTGATGGTCTCTGATCTCATTGTCCTGATACGTTCATGATGAAGGAACTACACTTGAGAAAACTAGGTCATTAATGCATTGTTTTTAACTGTACCCACATGTAGATCACTTTGTATTTTATTTTTTTTTTTCTTTGCCATATCTATCTTTTTTACACATAGCAGATTTTAGAGAGAATTCTTGGATGTTGCTTTGAAGAAAAATAATTACATTTTGTCAATAAAACTTAGGATTCACAAAGTCAAGGAGTTGAAGTGGTTTTCAAACAGTTCTGCATTAACGACCAAGAAAGATCTCTGCCAAGAAATTTATGATGAATCTTTTGGAATTAACATGCAAAATGGAATGAGATAAAGAGAAGTTCAAAGGGAGCTTATGTGAGACCTTATCAGAAAAGACTTTTCATTACCCTCTTCTTGGGTATTCTTTTCTTCAGGTGGAAGTGGGTTGTAAAAGTTAATGATTTAAGAATAGCAAAATCCCTTGATGAAATCTTGCCCATAGTAGTTCAGTGGAGTTTGAAAGATTAAGAATAGGTGATTCATGGACTATGTGTTGATAGGTAGATTGCTCACTGTACATTTCCTGCTACATTCCATAACAATGTGTAGATAATATGCAGGATATTATCTGCTCTATAGGAAAGATGAAACTGTTATTTTTACCATTAGTGTTACCATTAGTCTTTTCTTTGCTCATCTCTAATAAAAAGAAAACAAAATGGTTGTGTCTTACTGGCTTGTAAAATTTCCTTAATACACTCTTCTTTTGCAATATACAACTTAAGAATCATTAGATAAGAACCTCACTTGGACCGCTAATATGCACCATCTGTTTAACAGCCATATAAGATTTTTAAATCCAAAAAGACCCCACAGAAAGATTGTTTTAATGTTAAATATCACAGATAGATTTTTGCTTTTAACCAAGTTATATCCTCCTTTTTAAGTATTGGGACTGATGAAAATATGTGCACTTTTGTACATAGAGCCAGACAATACCATTTTTAGCAGTGTTTATTTTTGTAAAAAGAAACCAATGAATTTGATAGACATCACACCTGTCTTTTGATTGCACACTTTCAAACAAAAATAATACAGAGTGGAGAATGAATGAAACTGAAACTTTTTTGTTGTTGTTATTGCTACTTCAAAATAACACCTAAGTCTATGAATGGTCAAAATGAAAATATATATACCAAGAATGCTAAAATGTCTATTTTACATTATCTACAAAATGTATGTTCTAATCCAGCCATAAATCATAGGAAAATACTTTGATACATGAGAAAAACTATAAACATAAGAACATTTTGGAGGGAAGTAACACACATAGAAGCTCATTAAATAATTACAACAACAAATAAATAGTTTGTTCAGCTTTACTTTTTTGCTGCCATGCATATTTTTAATTTTCAGTATACTGAGATAAGAGAAAGGTCAGCATGCAAGGCTTTTTTTTTATTTAGAATGAATCTGAAAGCAGATACTAGGTGTTGTATTTTTAAGCTGTTGTCAGAAGTTCATAAAACATGATGTAGAAGGCAATAGATGTGATAACTGTTCTCATGAAAACACAACAATGCATCTTTGTACAAAATAGACTTCGGTGAATATTCATGGCAAATTTTCTTTGCCTCCACGGCTGGAGAAAATGTAAAAGTTTATAGTGTGGGTTTGGAAGGCTGGTGTTATTCCCCATCTTGAGCATTAGGAAAATCACCCAAAAGGTCCATATGCTGAGAATGCCCCTTTTGATTTTGGTCAAAGCGATAAGCACATAGTGTCAACTGAGAACACAGCAATGGCAGACTTGTCTTTAAGCAGTCAGAATGGTAAAGCAAATGGTTACAGGTGAGTTCAATTTTGGCACAAGGAGAGGGGGATGAGGGAGGATGGAATGTCTGACTTCTAACTTGTACTATGTTTGCTGGATTTACTGCCTCTTTTCCTCTCTTTGTGATGCTGGATAGGTTTTGCTTGAGAAGTTCCCTCAAAGTTGTGGCTGGACTCATTGTGCTGCCTGGTGTATCGCTTGCACTTGCAGGCTGTGACCACAGTTATTTTGTAGGTTCTTATACTTCCATCCTGGCACTGAAGCTGGATCCTCTGGGTGCGGGTTTTGTCATTGACACATCTCCACTCCTGCGAGCTCCGCCTGCTCCAGTATTTGGTTCCATAGCCTCCTCCAATCCAGTTGGGGAGCAGTGGCAAAGGGAGGCATTCACCAGCACACACTAGCTCCTTCAGTGGATTGATGCTGGTGCACTGGCCATCTGAAATGTACTTGGTGGATCTCAGTTCCCGACAGCCAACCTGAACACGATCTGCAGAATGCACAGAACAATAAACATAGACTGAGAATGGAGAGGTTTCCTTAACCAGTCATTTTCACATTAATGAGCTCTTTTGCAGAAGTTAAAGTAGGCTGTAATCTTTACAGGACATCTTTTTACTGTTGTGTCCCCCAACACAAGGGCCTGAAGCACAGATGGTATCTCTGGGTATTACCACAGCATAAAGAATTCATAATGATATGTACTTCAACAGTTGTGGTGGAAAAGGGAATTTTATTCTCTCTCCTTCTTCTCAGGGATGTACCTTTTAGAAGAGGGAAAAATGCCCTAAGGAAAGAAATGTTTCCTGCTGCTTCTCTGCCTAGGGAATTTGCTCTGTGATGTTTACAACAATTATGTTGGATCATTAGCAAGGGGGAAAATAGTGCTTTGGAAACTGTTTATGTGCTTTTAAATTAATTCCAAATAGTGTGTTTCTTCTCATTCCACAGTTACAGTGGACTGAGTTTCCCATGAGCACAGCTGCTCTGAATGTAGATACTGCAGAAATGATAACAGCTCAAGTTACCAGGGCATGGTGTTCTGCATATAAACTTTGAATGATGAGCAGCAATGATTTCAGTGTGATTGTTTTGCCCTCAGGGTAACAGCATCGTTGTATCTGTAGCAGTCTTTATATTAGATGTAACATAGAGGATCCTGTAAATTCTCTCAGGCAACTGACACAGAATCAACAGACAATGCTTCTCATAGAGGCATGTTTGTACCCGTCTGTATGTGCAGCTCTGCACCCTGCAATAAACACAACTGTTTATTTCGGTAATTACACTTTGAAATAAACGCCCACAGCGTGCTTAATTTTAATAAGCAATCTTTACTGGCTGTGCTCTCCCGCTTTCTGAAGGACAATTACGGCACAGATTCTACACACAATGCAATTAACTAACGCCTTTAAAACAGAAGTAATTACTAGAAACATTTTAGAGTGAATCATAAAAAGGCTTTGAAGGTACATCTACATATCACAGCTACAGGCTGCTTCTGTTTCTGCTTGGATTTTTGGAAGCAAGTTCTGAACAGAGACACTTAGATTACTTCACCCCATTCCCTTTGTCTCAGGATGGGCAGTCAAAGGGACTGTAAATCTGCAGGTTGATCCAAGGGACTGCTTTCACGGCTGTTCTCCTGCCTGCCTTGCGGAAGAGATTCAAGTTTGCCTTCCTGCAGCTGCACTCAGGAATGTACCTGAAAGCAGCTGGTCAGACATTGGAGTTTGTCTCTCTTGTTTTTATGTCTTTCCTGGCTCAGCGTTTTTGCAGTGACAGCTCACTGACAATGAATACCTACTGGGCTGCTCCAGTAATCTCATCCTGATGAGATGTTTCCTGTACACTTACACCCTCGGCATTCATAGAAGCTGACACACCTGGCTTAGCTGAAGGGCATCGGTGTCGCGTTTGCCTTCACTTTCCAGGGATGACGCTATTTTTATCGAGTTATTGTGAGTGGGTTGGTGTGTGCGTGTGTGTCTGTCTGAATTTCTTTCGTTTTAAGGAGGCGGGCAGGGGAGGGAACAAAGTCAGCAGAAGATTTCCAGAGCCCCATGTATCTGACATATATACATACAACTCAGCAGGAAAAGACTAGATATAAGAAGGCAAGTTAGAGCAGAGATCACAGGTAAATCACGATCTGATTTGTTTACTTTTGCTGGAGGTGTTAAGCAGCTAAGTGCTACAGCAGGAAGTAAAACTGAGCAGCGGGAATGAAATACAGAGTTTTTTATTGCATTTGAAAAGTAGCCCGGACACCTCCCCCGCCCGCAGTGAGAGGGTGAGTTAAGGAAGCGAGCGCTTTGGAAATGCCTCTCACTCCTTTTCCTTGATCTTTCTTTCCCGCCGGATAACCCACAAACCCGGCTTTCCTGCATCAACCTCCCTCAGGAAGCAACCTGCCCGAGAGAGCCGGTCCTACAGGACTCGCACCCCGGGGGCGCCTGGCGAGGCAGAGCCCAGCAGGGAGCCAGCAGCATCTTCCCTCGCCCCGGCTTCCGGGCGCTGTTGTGGCCCCGCGCTCGGAGGGGCTGCGGCCCGGGCCGCGTGAAAGTGCCACCGGTGGGATACTCACTGTTACGGTCGGATCCCGCGCTGGGGTAGTGCCTGCCGCCGTTCCTGGCTTGGTTCAGCGTGCTGTTGCTGCTCGGGCTCGCCGCAGCAGGTTTAACAACGTGTGAATAAAGTATCTCTGTGGCATCGTTCTTGAAAGCCAAAGAGCTTCTCGTGAAGATGCAAGCCAGGAGAAAGCCGTAGAAGGGAATGGCAGGAAGAAGCATGGCTGGTTCAGTGTCTGTTTGACAGAGCTGTAGGAAATCTTCTGCTGCTTCTGGGTAACTCTGAAACTGCTCGTGAAGGTTTCCTTTATATATTCAGAGAGGCTTGGCATTCATTCAGGTGTAAAGTTGTGGATAGCTTCAGAATGAAAACCCACAAAAGGGTGGGATCTTTACATGAGCCTGCGAAGACCTATTACCAATAGGAGAGAAGACTGCAGTAAAGGAGGAGTTAGATGCACTAATTGCAGGATTCCTGTTTGGGGCTTTTGAGGGTATCAGAAAACTCTTCGGCACCACACAGCAGCATTCGGGCTGAGAACTAGAGGCTGCTGGGTCTGCCCTGCCGTGCCACAAGGCCCTGCATGCCTGGCGTGTTTGTGCGATGTCAGAAGTCGTCTCACTCCTGTCAGGCAAAGTTACATTCCCTCTTCTCTAATGTGACTTTCAGAAAACTGGCAATCTCTGTAAGGATGCAAAAGTTTATAGAACTTACAAAAGACTTCTAGTTACACAGAAGTACTGTCTTCAGTATACCAAGATCACTTAAAAAAATATTGTGAATAATTTAAAGCTGCCTCTAGATGCTTTAAATTATGCAGCTTTGATCAACAAGGAGCACTGATAGAGAAACTACTTGTTTTAGGGGAATATTCTCTCCCTGGTGTGCAGAGTTACAAGTATGTATTTCCGTATCACCACACATAAAAAGTATCTCCTCTAGGCTCCTTGGTACAAAAATATCCATATTCATAGTCTCTCAGTATGCTCATTCACCAAACCAGGTCTTTTTTTTTTTTTTTTTTTTTTTTTTTAGTTTTGGATGTTGCCTAGAGCATTCTTATATTTTTAATGTATTATTTTGTGTGATAACAAAAACAAAAAGGAAATAATGCTTGTTTTGGCATACTTTTTTTACTGCATCACACACTTATTTGATTTTACATTAAATTACATGGCCCAACTCCAAACTAGTGTAAATTGAGATGCTGTCAATAGGCCAGTGCTTGTCTGCCTCCTGATGAATGCTTTATAGATTTTCATTATAAATAGTACAATGATGAACACTGAAAACAATAATGTTCAAATTAAAAGGCGACCTTTCTCTTGGGAAAAAGCATAATCATCCAGGAGGCCACATTATGAAAAAGTTAGACTCTAATCCCTCTTACACTCTTTGTAACTGAGTTGCTATGCATAGTCATCCTGGATTTTATTTGCTGCAATGAAACCAAAAGTGGAACACACGTCAGTTACCTATGTTGTCAGGGCCAAAATTTCAGTCAGTCAGAGAAGACAACATTGTGTCATCCTGGTCCCAATAAGACATCTGACTGTATCAGCAACACTTTCCTTTTGCATCACTAAGAAAGTTACCCTGGATTTCTGCAGGAGTAAGGAGAGATCCACAGTAAGTGCTAAATTGATAGGCTTTGCTTAATACACTGGAAAAACAGGAGCATTGCAAAGTGAAGGAAGTTTTACTGGCAGAGCTGTGGGGGGGACGTTGATTGCCTGCATCTATTATGACTAGCCCAACCCAGTTCTGGAATAACAAGAATGTTGCAAGGCAGAGTGAGATCTTTCAGCACAGTAACGTATGGAGGAGTGGGATCACTGCTAACCCCTGATGAAGCTCCAAGTTCCACTCTCATGGAACATCTTACTTAATCACTAAAGCAAAGATGTGCATTTTACCTTCCCTTTTAAAAAAGTACCAAATTGTCAGAGAAGATTACAGACCATTTATATTTGAGCATTACTTTTCTTCAGCAGCAGCTAATGAAGGGTCTACTGTGTCAATGTTCAAGTCCTACTTCACTTTTTTTTTTTTTTTCATATTCACAGATCACACAGATCTTCACACACCTCACCTTCCCTGCAGTCCTTGAGGTGAACTAAGCCAACACAAAAAAACATGGAACCCATTTTCCAGTTATGCACTCATGGATACCAGTCAGGAGACTTCTTCCTAGAGAAAGATTTTCTTACCTTAGACAAGACTTGGGAAGTTTCTTTGAGAGCTTCTTTCCTTGAAATAAGGCTTAATCTTCTCACAGGAAACACAAATGGGACCTTGGAGTAGCTATGAACTGGGATCTGCAACTTGCTAAGCCTCAACCTTTTCAACTTTCATTGAAAGCTAAAAATCCTCCTTTAAAAACCGGGCTATATGAAAGCATTAAGATTGTCACATACTTCTCTTGGTCTTGTAACTCAGAGAAGGAAGACCTCAAGACAAGCACCTTACAGCCTTTGTAGAGAAGTTTGGCCCTGAATTTGCCACAGGAAAGATAATACAGATGAACTCATTTTTCTGTGCACTAGGCATAGAGTTGACATTATTTTAATTTAATTTGTATTTCCCACTCATTACAAATACCATGTGAAAATTTCACTATTTCAGTTTCTTAGTCAGTACTGTCAACCTCCCTGCTTTGAAAGATAAGCATGCTTCTGAGGAGTTTGTCAGTTAATTTGGTTTATACTTTCTTTAGTCAAGCCTAGAGACTGCAGTCTCACTTTTTATGAGTCTTTCTGAGAGAGATTAGAAGTTGCATGAAGGGAAATGATGCTGTTCAGTCAAACTGGGTTATTCTTCTTGAGCAAGCTGCACAATCAAAAGATGTTTCTTGATGCTTAGCTCAGAACAGGTTTTTTGCTATTGGTAGATAGATGATTACGGTAAGCTCTCAAAGGTGAAGGCTGTAAGTTACCTTTGTACCCTCCAAAAAAGGCTTCTAGAAGCTATAGTCTGTCCTTATTCTAGTCAGATTCAGTGGCTTGTGTAGAACATTGCTCTGTGCTTAATCTGTAATATTTGCCATAAGGAATATATTACACAAGTTCTTTGAAGTCTGTACTGGCTTCCTTTTTGCCTCTGGGCATAACTCAGGATGTTCTTATTGATCTATAAAACCCTATATACTTTGAGTCCTAGGCAATAAATTCTCTTTCCTTTATCTCCATTATGATGCATAAGATCGGCCAGGGCGTACTGACTATACTTGAGTGTCTGGAGAATGCTCAGCATGAAAGGCCCAGGAGACTGGATATCACTGCTGCTAAGGATCCACAAGAGCTCTGTTCTGCTGCTGGGCATGGTGAAAATGCTGCTGTTAGTCAGATCCTTGAAAAGTGACTGAGGGGAATTTGATGTTTGTATATGTGCCCAGGGATGAAGTGCTATATTTAACTACATGCCTTTTTTCCCTGCCCCCCCACCCCCAACTCAACTGCTTTTTCTATCTTAACAGCCTTGCTTCTGAATGAACTTTAATATAGTAGTAAAGCCATCCATCACTCTTTAGAGAATTATCCACACCTAAAGTCTTGCTTTCTCCATTTTCTATGATGGAAAGAAGCACACTTCTCTCAATGAGTGTGGAATAATACAAGGCATGTGTTCTGTTAAGATCCCAAAAGAGAATTCCCTTCTTTGTGGTCATTTATAAGTCTGTCAGGATCCCATCCTCCATGTTTCTTAGACACTATAATGATGTCCGAAGGGCAAAGTTTTGTGTGGAGTGCACACACCTGTCTAGCAGCACAAAACAGCCACAGGGAATAAAGGGGTATGTGCTGACAAGTACAAATGACTGCCAGAAAGCCTTGTCTTTGCAAACCACATGATCACTGAACATGCACAAAATAAGAAGAAATTCCCAATTTTTCATAAAACTTGGGCCTGCACAGTTTTAATAATGACAGGAAAAGGCAAGAATTAGAATGAAAGCTGCACAGTAAGAAAGGTTCAAATTTTGTTGTCCCAAGGAGAAGACCATCAGAGCATTGCACTCTGACTTATTTCCAAAGGCAGATATTGTGATAGTAAGTAGAGGCTCAGATAAATGACTGCAAAAAAAAAAGAAACTGACATTTATTACTTTGCACCTTAAAACAGAAATGACTATCAGGCTATTTTCTGTTAAGCAATAAGCATATTAGTAATGTACTTCAGAGCAGCATAAAATGTGATTTGGAGCATGATAAGAGAACATGTCTGAAAGTGAGGTAAAATTGTAATAAATGCAACTGTTGAGAACTTGTAAGGTGTTGTGCAACAAGTTAGCATAATTTTAAAGCTTGTACAGAAAGCATGTTAAAGACCCAAGGTACACCCCCATGCAAATTTTCAAGCAAAAGATATTTTGAATACCAAGGCATTTCAATACTAAGTGGTACTTCTTAATTTTCTCAGTAGATTACATTTGAGAAATTCAATGGCAAACATAACCTATATTCTCATTAATGAGAATGATTAATTAGTTCTACATCTTCTTCATCTCCCTAAGATTTCATACTGCAATTTTTATTTTTCTACTTGCTCTTATACATAATGTAGACAGAATAATTTAGATCAGGCTGTGGCTTCAAAGGAGGCAATTTATCACTTTTAGCACAAAAGACATTAAATAGACTGAAAAGGGGGAAGTGCTTCAGTTTATTTTGAAAGTCTAGGAACATTTACAGTACAGTGAAGAACTGTTGACGTGCACTAATTATAATTGCCACGTCTTCCTGAGCATCTGTAGTAAGATATTAAGACCAGATTGAAGACAGTGTGGCTTATTATAATCCAAATCATGTTTTATGATATCTTCATATGTTGAAGAAGAAACAAAAAGAAAATGAGGTCTTACAAATTTAAAAAAAAGAAAAAGAGAGAGACTAATAGATTGTTTACTGAAACAATTTTCAGAAACTCTTAGGTGACCCTGAAATGTAACACTTCTATTTTAGAGAGTTTTAAGGCAATAAAGCAGGATTCTTCATATATGTATAGACACTGGACTTTGGTATCTCCATACTTTCTAAAATTTTGCCCTGAGGAGCGAAAGTCCTATTGATTTTCAGTGAGCCAGTTGCTTAAATGCTTTTGAAAATTTTACCCTCAGGTTAAAATTCTGAAACTCTTACTCGGTGTTAAGCAGCAAAGTCCCATCAACATGCCCCAGTTGCAAATAAAATAGAAACTGAGTGAAGGTTTTGAAGTCTGACTTGTTTCTTTACATGTAATTAACTGAACTCTTAATATATCACTATGTTTCAGTAAACTGCTTTGTGTTTCTAATTATGTGGTCTGAAATGATTACAGTGTATTTAAAAAATGCACACTCTACAACAAACCAGCTAAGAAAATCTGGCATAGTGTCAGGATTTCCTAGGCAAACACTTGCCAAACCTGTTGTTAGATCCAAAGTCATAATTTAAAAACAAGCCTACGAGGTATCTGGAAGAAGATCCCTCTTTCCTTCCTTCTGCTCCATCTTCCACTCCCTTACAAGGAAATCACTTCACCTTATCAAAACAGAACAGTTACTGACATTTGTCTCCTGGTAAGAAACCTATCCCTGCTACCTTCAGATTTTAGATTTGGCTACTGTACATTCATGTTAAAGAAAAATGTTACCTTCACCAAGAATGTGAGTGTCCAAATTCTTCAATCAGATAAACATGCTCAACTCTCTGCTGAAATTAAGGAAGTACCTGAGGGCAAAACCTGCCCCCAAATTAGAATTTTAATACTTGTAATACTGTGTAATCTTTTTCCCTTCCAGGAGACAGGAATGGCCGATCCTGCACAATGAATTCACAGACTTACCATGCACTTGGTGTCAGGGTTCCACTTATAACCCATGAACCAGAATATCATTGAATAACATGTATATAGTTTACTTTATTACAAGTAATACATCCAATATGATGGCACATTTGTACTAGTGTTGATAATGTCTTATTTGTACCTGTAGGATCTGCTATAATGCAGCAAATGCTTCCACATTATCACCCCCATAACAGTTTTAAGCACTGGGAACCTTAATTAAAGTGGACACATCTGTCTCTCTCTTTCAAAGGAAATTTAAGAATACCTTCATGTGTTGTTTTTCAGTCTCAGGTGCTGATATTTCCTTCCTACCTGAAGTTAGTTTTAGTCATCCAGTTCTAAGTACCAAACTGTTTCATACAATCAATGAATGAGTCAGGTTGAATGAAATTAAGACACAGACCCAAGGATCACCTACCTATGCAGACACTGCAGCCCATTCCAGACTTCCTTTCCAGCTACTTTAATTACCTTGAATTCAAGTGTAAAAGAAAATGTAACAGAAGGAGCTGATAAATCCCTGGTGATTGAAGATCTCCTCACCAGCATTGTCTGGGATCTTCTTTAATACAATACAATTACGTTTTTACTAAACTAAAGCTTAGTATAGCTTAGTATGACTACAGTACAGCCTTAACTAATAGAGTGGCAAAATGCATACCAAGAGTCAAGTTTCCAAACTCGTAGGGCTAAATGTGTAACAGTTCTTTACACATTTTTACAGTAAGAACATTGTGTTGTTTTTGTTGACTAATGTACACAAAGATAATCTACAGAAATGCATGGAAACTCTGTTTGGTTAGCAGTGTGAAAAATATTATTGCCATAAAGCTGAGAGGTGGGAATTCAGTACCTTCTACTCCTTTTCCAGACTGTATGTAAAATTTAATATCAAAACACTTTCAGGGAGGAACAAAGAATGGAAATTCTTTGCAGCAATAATTGTCACAATTTCAAAATCTTTCCTTCAACCCCAGTCAGAAAAAAAAAAAAAAATCTTCACATTATGGAACTCCTTACTGAAGAAATTTCAGAAAAATAAGAAAATCTAAGCAGATGTTACTATTTTGATTGTTTGTTTGATTAATCTTGACTTTTAATAATGGCAGTTCAGTACCAGCAGGATAATTCCTGCCTTAAGCATGACATTAGGTTTTAAAGGACTATTTACCTTATATAAGCTTAGAAGTCTCTCAGTATACCTTTATGGTAATAAACAAATATTAGCTGTACTTGCTTAATCACAGAGTTTTAAGCAAAACCATCCTCTAGCCTGAAGTGCAGCAAGATTTCAGTCTTCAGCTAATGCTCTATATATCTATATAATCACAACAGATTAGCATTTAGGATTAAAGTGTAGTTAAAGTAATATGGTTACAAAACAATTTAACAATGAGGCTGCTGTCAGCAGAAATGATCAGCAGTGATTAACGTAAAATGCCTACTTCTCCAAAGATTAAACTTTGTCCATACTGTTCATAACTGACCTAACAGTGGTTCTTGTCACTATTGAACCTAACATCAGTGTCCAAAACTGAACAGGATCCTTAACAAATGTGTTACTCCATTTTCAAAACCTTGTCACTTCCTTCAGACAATGAAGACATTCTTTTTCAAATGCAAAACGTGGTTGTGAGAGACATTTATTTTGGGACTTCAGTCTTAAGTCTACTTACAATTACAAACTGGTTTAGATGACACATAAACAGTATTCAGGAAAGGAAATGTCAGAACATTGTTTGTTCACTTGGCCTTTCTGCAGTTCTTCAAAGCTTTTCACAGAGCTGCTTTTCTAAAATGTATCCTAACATGGAAACTTTATACAAATAAAGCTTTCATAACTGTTAACATCTGAATTTGTTTTTCGTGAGGAATATATCCAATAAATTTTCACTTTGAGGAAAACCAGAATAGTGTCCTCCCTTCTGGTAATTTTCATCTAGAATGTAGCTCTCATCTCACACACTCATGCCTGCCTGATTAGAACAACCTAACAATTTTTACTGTAAATGGAAACTCCTTCAGGTGAAAATCCCTGGCATGATTCTTCCCTGATGGTAACCAGATAGACCTCCTCTAAGTCCAGGAGATGGGTGTTTACTTTTTAAGGTTGGATGTAGCAAGCCGCCTTTGTATAAACAGCCAGTAAGAGATGGTCTTTTGCACAAATTTTGGGGTTCTTTTTGCTGGCTACCTTTGCTACCTCTTGGGAGGGCAGCATCATGAAATCTTGTCTTCCATATCCCCTATAGAGTTCTGCATGACAGATGCTCACTTCCATCCATCTGTTGCGTAGCTGAATGGAATTATTGTGCCACACTGACTCCCTCCTTCACTTTTTCCACTGCAAACTCTGGCAAATCTAAGAGATGGGATAATGACTGCCTGGCATTTCCATGTCTGTCCACCTGCTTCCTCTCTGCAGGAAGCACCTTTAGCCCTTTAGCAACCAACTGGGGAGCCAGAGGAGTGGGAGGGTATCCCTCCAGAGATTTTTCTGCACAGCTGAAGCTTCAAGAAAGGAAAAGTATTTGAGATACTTACTAAGGCTGCATACTTACACAGCATCAGAAAGAGCAAGTAGATCAGGTGGGTCCAGGAGGCAATATGGGGACAAATTTTCTAAAATAGGTATTCTGAGGAGATTCTGTTAACTAGTAGGTGGCAAAACATTTCATACCCATTTATGTCAAAAATGGGTGAAAAAGAATTAGTAGTTTCTGTGACAGATGAAAGTACATGTTGCTATAGAACTTCTTACAATAGCAAAGAACTGTATCTGTGAAGGGTTTTTTTCCTTTTAAAAAAACTACTTAGAAGAAAATTACTTCACAATTACTTCTGATTCTGCATGTACAAGGAGTTATAGTACAATTTCTGGTGCATAGTGGTAGTGGATATAAATGCTGTTATATCTCAAATGCCTACCTCAACTTTCAGGTTGTGCCCACTTAGTCTGCATCCAGTTTTACCTCTGCTTCTTATTTGAACTGTGGCATACTTACATACGTAGCATGTTACAAGTTGTGTATAGAATAGGTATTCTGTGCTCCTTCTAGAAAATAATACAGAGAACATAAAAGAAGGGTATCTTACTCAAAATAAAATATTTTCTTCTGGGCAAGCCAAAACATAAGTCTTCTTGACACTCAGTATCATTATAAGGTCTCTTTAAAGAGCACTAAAACTGAACTACTGGAACTAATTTACTCAATAAGACTTTAATGACCTTCTCTGTTCCTAAGTGAAGTGAGAAAAGTGGTTATTTTATTACTATTCATTTCGTCAGCAAGCATAAACAAAAATGGAGATGATGGTTACTAAGGACAAAGGTACCTATGGGCATGAAATAATTTTATTTGATGTTCTAGAAAACATTTAAACTGTTTAAGATAGTTCATTTGTTTTATCAGTTGTCAGAAGGAAGAACTATGCATGCTTTTGCAGCAGCATTCACTTTCTTTAAGGGTACAATTCAAATTTTGTTGAAGTCAACAGAAATCCTTCAATTGTCTTAAAGGGAGTTGGGTTTAGAGCGAGGAGACTAGCTGGCTGTGTTCCAATAAACTATGTTCATAGCATGCACATGAAAATAACTTAAACCATGTGTCCAGTAGGTGGCATATGAGATCTCAGGCTCTAAAACATAAATAAACCAATGGCATGTCACCACCAACACAGGAAAATGATATTTCACCCGCTAGATCTAAAAGGCCAATATGAACTATAGCTGTCTATGAGCCGCAACTAATGTGGTCTTTTTATTAGCTTTTGTTTAATTAGCATTCTTAGAGTCACATTTCCATGTTAAGAAGAACTGATCACATTTATGAACAGCATGGCTGTAAAATATTTGCTTTATTCAGCTTGTTAAAAATAGTTTACATTTTTCATTTTTCCATTACTTAATGTATATTACTAATGTCAGCACACTTGTGCTTACAATGTGTGGGCAGTCCTTCCCAAGTCCTTGTTCCAAACATCTGAATGGGAACTCTTTCTCATTCTTCCTGAGTTTGCTTAAAGGTCAATAGTGAACACATAATTCCCTGGAAGCACCTTTCTATATGCATTACTTCCTATGGACATTCAGCACTGATAGTCCAATTTCAATGTCATGCCACATGCAGTAATGCCATTGTAAGAAATATGGGATGATTCTTGAAAGGAAGGCTTGGGAGTCCTCTATTCCCATTCAAGTCCTCTTTGTATCACTAACTGTTCTTTATTTTGATACTACAAGTGACGTAATCACCATCTCAGGCTAAACACCACTTCGTGAAACTACAATATGTGAAAGAACTTCAAAATATCTTAGTTATCCCACACACAAAGATTAAAGGAAGGAAGACTGTCCCAGGAATAAAGAGGCTGCTTAATGTAATCATACCTCAGGATTACACTTGGTTATTAAGGTCCTTTTTGGCTAGGGATGACGTAGAGGATTGAAGTTGCTCGTTGCTTGCCTTATTACCTTCAGTGAAACATCTGAGGAGACAAACAGAGTTTGCTCTCCAAATCTAGCCTTCAGCTTCGTGGCACACATAATCTTTGCTGTAGTTCAGGCTGTATCAATCCAAATTGGTATGGGCTTCAGCATCAAAGGTTGGCAGTGTGTTTGGAAATAGCTCATTGATCTCATCTCATAATTTTGACGCCAATAAAATGTTTTTTGGTGTGGTTTTTTTTTTTTTTAATTTCTAGGATTTGCATTTATACTGTCAAGCATGTGTGGATCTCAGAATATTCCCAAGACTTAACTTTCCCATAATTCACACCACAAACCCTTAAACTAATACCAAGGCATTATTTTAGCATGAGTGCCAGGAGGTGGGAAAACTCTTACCGTACTCAGAAACACTGATTATACTCCCTGGCTTTGTGTGGGCCAAGCTTTTGTTCAGGCAGTCTGCCTGGCCTGCACCCAGCCAAAATCAATCGTAGCAGAGGTTCATCAGCTAGTACTGGGAGGTTGTTTTTCCTTCTACCAGTGTAGATTGTTTAAAACCAAGCTGCAAGTGGGCTATATACAAAAGTATAAATGGAAAATTTGTGGGACATGTGGCATAGGGTGCACATGTGTGCAGTCAAACCCACTTTGCAGTTTGTAGTCTAGACACGGCCTTGGCTTGGATTTGGAAATGCCAAACCTCAGAGAGATGAAAGTAGTGTTTAATACCCTAAGGCAGATGGGTTGGAATGTGGAGAAAACCTAATAACACAGGTTACTTTAAAGTCTGCAGTATGACTGTGGTCAATCCCGCTTTTTCAGATGGGGAGGGGGAATTTAATCTCATCAAAATTTGGCCGGTACAATTCAAGATAAATAGTTTGAGCGTCTAGTGGCTGTGGTTTGGAGGCAAAATTAAGCTTCTAATACATTTCTGTAAATTTTCTTTCTGTATGTTCTGCTAAACACAACTTCTCTCTTGGAGGCAGCTGTAATAATACAGTATTTTACCTTTATAAAGTGCTTTTCATCCTGAAAATTCCCAACAGTCTTTGCAAACTGCATTCATTCCAGATCACCTAAATGTGATTAAACTGCATGGGGAGCAACAACCATACAGAGAGGCACAACACATACCTTGGACCGTGGAAGTTTTGGCTAAAAACACTACCTTGAAATTCTATCACTGCTAAAAGCAGAGTGCTTTTTATTTTATCTACATGAAAAGGCCAGGAATCTGAATTTTTCAGAATACTTAGTTGATTGTAAACTTTACAAGTCTACTAAGTACCTAGGAAGGTAGAATCAGTGAAATTATTTGGTTGGGACTGAAATAGTAATAGTCAGGGTGTCTTAAAACTAATGTCAGGCTTTCCTTGCCAGATGTATCTAGATATTAATTCCAGCTCCCTATATTTTGCGTGCAGCTGAGATAGTGGTTGGGTACAAAGCCTTAATGAGGCTGCAGGCAAAAGCAAAAGCATTTTCCTACAAGCGGGTAGAGAACTGAATGTTACTATTAATCATTTGCAGACTTATATGCTCTGTTAAAAATAGAAAATACTAAGCATAGCAGTAATTCAGAAAGGAAAGTACTGTGTACAAGCAATCAATGCAAGTAATAGTATTAAGTTAATGTATATGCTAAGATCATGAGCTTTGTCATTACAGTGGGAATAAAATGGAGGATACAGTGAATGCTCATTTTGTGAGCTTACAAAACTGATGTATAGCATTATATTTTGGCATCAAGCATGTGCAAAGATCCAAAAATGCTCAATACAAGTTAGAACTGAAATGTCTACTTCTCCAGAAGAAAGAACTCTTCCAGAGTTCAACGGAAATTGTGTGTAAGTGAGGCAGGATCTAGCTTGCTGAGGAGTAGCTCCACTGTGCATTGAAACGCTGTTAGTTAAGTCTTGGAAAGTATTGGCTTAATGAGTGGTGTAAGAAATATTAAATCAAATTGAAACTGCATTTTTGTACATTGAGACAAAGGCCTCAACAACATTACAATGCATTTCACCAGAAGAAACAGATTATACTGATTCTTGGTTTATGTACCCCATACGACCTCCCTCCTGCCAAAAGGCCAGTCTTTTTCTGGGGATTTTTAGTAAATTGTCAATGAAAGACTTATGGACAAAGCACAACTCATATGGAACAGATAATGTATGTGTATATAAAACATTTTTAATTGTACATTTTCCCCTTTCTAATTGTAAACTATAATCTACATACTTTCCTCCTTTTCTTTTTGTATGAGCTTTTGGAAGAATTCTCTTAAGACTGGACCTTTTTAATTTTAAAATAAAGTAGTGATAACAATTGATGTTGTTCTTTGGAATGTATTGTTCAGTAAAATTATAGTTTCTTTTCCACACACAGTCTACTGGCCAAGTTGTGTGTTGTTCTGTGCCACGGGCTGTAAAGTCTTGTAGACAGTATTTCTTTGTCTGTTTAGAAAAACAGAAGGAAAATACTCTATTTTTAAGTGTATGAAATGCAAATTTTTCTTGTTTCCGAGATTGTATTTGCAGAACATTCTGGCTGAAGTCTTTAAAAGAGCCAAAGAAAAGCAGCTGTCCACTTCAGTTTGTTCATGGGGATGGTTTAGTTTCTATCAGCTTTGCATTCACCTGAAAAAGAGCCACTAAAACAAGGCACAATTTTTATTGCGTCCTTCAACTCTGAGCCTACCAAAGCCATAAAAAAATTAGGTAAAATATTAATTCTAAAGGCTACATATAGGGCAAAATATTAAAATGTTACTTGTTACTCTTTTTTGAAAATGAAGAGTAAACAGAGATTCAGTTCTACTGCATTTCCCAAAGCTTCTTTATTATTGGATGGCCATGGGAGATGGTAGGATGATTATATACAATACATACATACGTACTGTACTCCATAACCTATATGCTATGAACCTAAACCTGCATGTTATGAAGCTAAAAAGTGTGTTTCATAAAGGTACTAAAATGTGAAGGAAGCCTCTGGCAGATGGAGGATCCACTTCTTCTGCTAATTTGGACATTGTTGATGTTAACAGTTTATATCTTACCTGTAGTCTTATGGTTTGGGCTTTCATTTTTTTGGCCACAAAAATATTTCTCATCTGTAATACTGCCTGGTACTTTCCCTTTTAAAGGTACAGGCACATTAGATTTCAGTAATCTCTAAATTGCCTTTTATTTCTCTCTCATTTATCACTGCTCAGTCTCTCAGACAGCTACCAAGCTACTCAGCTGAACACAAAGGAGTTATTTTTGTCTCTAAGAATATGGTATGAGGCCCACTATACACAGAGTACAAAACATCAAGGCATTCATGACAAAAATCTAATTTAAGACGAGTGCTGTCAAATCCCCAGCAGTATCAAAGTGAAGAAAACCTTAATAAAAACAGATATATGTGCTCCTGCCTTTTACAAGATCTGCTTCATAGAATCATGGAATCAGTAGGTTGGAAAAGACCTTCAGTATCATCGAGTCCAACCATTAGCCCTTCTCTGCCAAGTCCACTGCTGAGCCATATCCTGAAGCACCACATCTACATAGCTTTTAAATATATCCAGGGATAGTGACAACCATCTCCCTGGCAGCCCATTCCAATGCCTGACAACATTATCAGTAAAAAACGTTTTCCTAATGTCCAGCCTAAACCTCCCCTGGCAGAGGTTCCCCCTAATTCCTACTGACTCAGCAGATATGGTTGGGCACCTTATGCAATTGAGAATCAGGTCATTGATTTCAGACTATAGCTATAGACTCCTAATTTTGAAAAAGTATTGAAAGTGTTGGCTTAAATATCAAAAACTTATGAAGCTGTTTGTACAGACAGTACTATAACCTTATTGCCAAGACCTCTTTCAGTTTAGGCAACAGACACATAATGAACAACAACACTACAGGAACCACAGATTCTCATTTTATTTTCTGTTCATGTCTTCCTGTCTTACCATTCTGCTACTAGAGAATTTGAAGTGATATTGTATACTTTTGTAAAGACAGAACCAGATTCCACTCAAACACACACCTATAGCCCTGTTCACTAAAAAACTTTTAAATTCTCATCTGGCTTTCTGTGAGTTTTTTTTCAGCTTGTCACGTTTCTTTTCCCTATTGTTACTACAGACTCCATGGGGTACTGTAAGTGAAGAATCACCAGAATTCTCCATTGTAAGATCTTCCTTTTGTGCTGGCTTTTGTCCTGGCAGGAGATAAACCATCTTCTTCACTTTGTCTGGGACACAGATGGGTATGGGCAACATTCTTCCACTGTTGAGTCATTAATCAAAAGGATCTATTTTTCCACTTTTTAGTGGCCTCTCTTTGTCAAAATTTTGTTGTTGAGTAGACTGTTGAATATTTTCTATTTATATAAACCTGACATTTTCCTAAAGCAGCTTGAATTGATTAGTTTAGTGTCAATATTCTCTAAACTATGCAGTTTTTCTACTCTTTTAATAAAATATGGACACTTGAGAGCTTCCTGCCTCTGTGGCTCATTGAAAGACAAAAATGGGCAAAATATAACCCAGCAATAAAGACCATTTGCCATGATTTTTTTCCAGAGATGACATTTTGGTAGAATTTAAATTTTGTCCTTGAGCATTCAAGTACTGAAAAAAAAAAACCTGTGAGTTTCAAAAAGCCATTGTTGGTATCTGTGAAATAGATGTAGAACCATTCTTCATGCTTTCAGGAACCTCCTAAAGGATATATTGTGGGACCCCATCTGGTGGATAAACATAGTCAAAGTAAATATTTATATTTGCCAATAAGTTTGGGGATTTTTTTGCCTCTATGAAGTTCATATTTGCTCAGATATCTGACAGTTTCCCCAGCCTTATCTAGTTTCTAACTAAAGGAAGAAGTACTATTCTGATGCAAATCCTTCACAAGCATGGCCTCTAAGATCATGAAAGACCTTTGTGCTTAAAGTACTGAAATGTAACTAATGTTGAATGTTGATGACACCCATGGCTGCATTTCTCCATTAGCATTAAAATGCATGTGCTTCTGGACTGTTTGGGAAGCTTTTATTCAAATCTCAATGCGTAGGAATAGGTTGCTTTTGCATGAGCTCAAAGGAGAAGATATGCTCCAAAAGCACACCTAATGCTCTCCAGCCACAGGACCAGGCTAGAAATACCTCTAAGGAAACCTTCCCGAAATGTGTGGTGTGGATGTTAGGCTCTCAGCACTAACTCTTTCATGCCACAGATCCTTTCCCATTAGACTCCCCTACTTACTAACTTCACTATCATTCGTCTGGCTCACTACCTGCAGAGCAGGGACAACCTAGATGGCCTTTGTGTATCACACACATTTGCTTAAAAAATTGCATTTTGTCTGCATTCCTATTTCTCATGAAGCAAACAAATAGTGTCTTAAAAAACCCAAACAAACAAACGAAGAGAGACAGAGAATCATCTATGTATAATTATAGCTGATGTGCAGAAAATTAGTCTTATAGTCTGGACTTTCCTACATCCTAAATGTAAAACTCAGGCAGTGTGTTAGGAACTCTTATCAGCATCACTATATCTCTATTAAGCTACGATACACTGCTGTAAGCTGGTTTCTAGGTTAAACTTGGCTGTAAATTTGTAAGCATACACAGCCATGTATAACTTTTGCAGAATGACAGAATCACCAAGGTTGGAAGAGACCTCAAAGATCATCAAGTCCAGCCTTGCACCACAGACCTCATGACTAAACGATGGCACCAAGTGCAACATCCAATCCCCTCTTGAGCACCTCCAGGGATGGTGACTCCACCACCTCCCTGGGCAGCACATTCCAATGGCTAATGACTCTCTCAGTGAAGAACTTCTCCTTATATGATACCATACGGAATCTTAAAATACATAATCTGTATGTTTAAAACAAAGGAATCACAAATTGTTGCAATTCAGAGAAAAGCAGCATACCTGTAAAGAAGGGACAGCACACAATGAAAAAGTTTTCTCTAGGTACACCCAATTTTTATTCTTATGAGGCCAAGATTTCTTCTGTTGTTTTATCATCAAACTTAACTATTCCAGCTTTGCAGTCACTTTTAGGATCAGTATTGCCTATCAGATTGATGCTTGCATTTAAATAGAGCTTTTGATTTTATTTTAAGAATGTAAGAAAGACTTTACTGGGTCACACCATTGCTATATCCAGCCCAGTTTTCTGTCTCCAGGAGTGGCAGCAGGAGAGCTGAGAATAATCAGCCTAGGTGGTACATCATTGCTGCATTAGGGATGTGGAGGTACATCCCTACCTAGTGGTGATACTGCCCAGCTATTTTTCTAATCTGTTTTTGAACCTTTTGACACACATGTGATAACAAGTGCCAGCAGCCCTCTACCTTGTGTTGTGGTTTAACCTCAGCTGGCAGCCAAGCACCACAGAGCCACCCATTCACTCCTCCTCCATGTCAGTGGGATGGGGAAGAGAATTGACAAAAAAATGTAAAATCTGTCAGCTGAGATAAGAATAGTTTAATAGCTAGTAGTATTAATGAAAATGAATCTAGTAAACCAAGAAAGAGAAATAAAATCCTGATCTGATGCACAATGTAATCACTCACCACTCACCGACTGATGCCCAAGCAGTGATCTGCCTCTCATGGCCAGCTCTCCCCAGTGTATATACTGAGCATGACATTCTATGGTATTGAGTATCCCTTTGGCTTAGTTTAGGTCAGGTGTCTTGGCCATTTCCCTTCCCAGCTTCTTGTGCACCTGCTTGCTAGCAGATTATGCAAACTGGAAAATCTTTAATTTAGGATAAGCACTACATTGCAACACCAGTGTGTTACTGGCATTATTCTCACACTAAATCCAAAACAGAGCACTGTACCAGCTACTAGGAAGAAAATTCACTCTATCTCAGCCAAAACCAGAATGTGTGTTTAAAGAAATCCTTTCTGTTATCTCTTTCAAGCTGATGTTCTATTACTTCTATTAAGTTTTTATATTGCAGGATAAAGTCAACATAAGTTCTCCCTCTACCTTATTCACTATTTTCATGACTTCATAACCCTTCATCACTTTTCTTCACAGCCTTCACTTTTCACTGCTGGATACTCAAAACCTCATAAGGTTCAATCCTTTATTTGTTTTAGTTGCCCTTAGAGTTACATGTTTTCACACACCAAGGCACTGCCAAGACATTTAAAAAAAAAAAAGAAAGTAGAGAACTTCTTAGCAAATTCTGGAATCCTACTGCCTTCCTGCTGAAAAGAAAACAGAAGGTTTCC
The DNA here is from genome assembly GCA_033816785.1 of Picus viridis. Lineage (NCBI taxonomy): Eukaryota > Metazoa > Chordata > Aves > Piciformes > Picidae > Picus > Picus viridis. The sequence goes on along the minus strand of CM066574.1, from coordinate 12,677,493 downwards.
ATATTCTCACTCTGATAGTTCTAGTATGACAGCTTACTTACTGCTTATTTCTAAAGTGTAGAATAAAATAAAAAGTATCTGGAGGATATAGTTTGCCTTTTCTCCTTGCTAATTCTAATGTACTATCTGATATATAATGCTACTCATTAACTTCAAATTTTTTAGTACCTTATTTTTGCTGCAGCAGGCTAAGACATTTAGCTGTGCTTCAGTAAAACACTTTCCTCTAATGTGCCATTTGGTTATTCCTTTAATGCATTTGTCTACCTACAGCTCCTTTAATTATGTTAGGCTCCTCTGGAATGTCTTTAAAGTTTTCCTCAAAGACTCTGAACCATATATATTCATTGCCTTCTCTGACACTCAGTATTTCTCCTGCTTTAGCTACTTAGGCTGAATATTGGTTTGGAAAACTTTCCTTATCGCTGTCATTTGAGAGGTATTTTATCCACCTCATATGTTAGAGGTTTAATTTTGCATTAGTAACAAGTATTACATACTAGTACAGAAGCTTAAGGCCACAGGTAACTATCTTCTTTTCTCCCAGGAGGAAAATACAAGTATTGTGCTGACTGTTACTGATGTATAGAACACAAAGGCCTCATTCATTCTCATTTCAAGGTCATCACTATGTGATCTTCTTTGAACAACTTGCAGATAAGCATCAAGAAGTGCTCCTGAATAACAATTACTAAACTGTCAAGACAGAATAGTATGATTGAAGAGAGCACCCTCTAAATGCAACATGTACTAAGGAATGTGCAGAAAACTTCCATGCCTTACAGTTGTGATAAAATGGGATGTGTCATTTTTAATGTAATGGTGAACTGGATTCCTGATTGGAATCAAGTGAATGGCTTATTTAGCCAAGAAGAGAAGGGTTTTGACATTTTTAATAAAGCAGAGTGATGTGCAGAAAGCCCAGAGAATATAATATCCTTCTTTGGCTTCTTTGTTCCTCTGTGGGAGGCCACTGTATAGCATTCAAGGAAATTCCTTGATGCTGCTGAGTTTTATATGAGTAGATTGACAGGATGCACAGTTTGGCACAATTGTCTATTACAAATAGCAGGGGTGGTAAAGATTCAAACTGACCTATACTTGTGGAATAATTTGAGTAATTATTCAGGGATCATAGTGCAAACACATTTAGTCCTTTCACGTGGAGTTCAAAATGCTGCAAAAAGCTCATAGTATCCCACACAATTGTGAGTTCCCTGCTGCACACATTGAGTAATAGCATGGCGAGGTACCACATCAGAGTGAGACAAGAAGATGCACACAACAAGGTTCTAAAGAGTGATAAACTGATTCTGTTTAATTTCTAGATACATTTCATAGAAGTAGGACACATATGTGAATACTGGATGGTAAAGATTCCCATGCCCAGTACAACCAGGAATGTCATGTATACTAATTAAGCAAACAGAAACAAGAAAATAGTTTGTATGTATTTTTGAGGTGTATAGAACTCACAATAGAACAGGTTTGCAGTCTGAGTGCCAGATAAGCAAAGAGAGAAAGGATAATTGATTGGTTTTATGCACCATTGCACAGTGTCTAAAGGCATTCATAAATATGGTTGATTACGTTTTGAATATTGCCAGAATGAATACAATCCCTTCACTGTTGAACAAGATTGTAACATTTATATTGACAATTGAGACCTTTGAATAATACATAGTCCCATAACATCTTTTCTATAAAATTAAGACTCTTTTATGTCAAAAATAAAAAACAGATTGCACAATCCACATACTTAGGATTTTGTCAGCATTTTTCAATTAAAATTGCTAATTTGTATAAGTTATGTCTTTGTCATATAATTATGAAAACACATTCTCACAGAATGGACTTGGGACTCAGTTCAACTTCCAGTCTGTATGTCTTTCATGTTCTTATAGTCAGCTAAATGCCCTCTCAACATTAGATATAAAGAAAATTCTTATAGTAATAGGACAAGGAGTAATGGTTTAAAACTGAAAAAGTGTAGATTTACATGTTAGGAAGAAATTGTTCACTGTGAGGGTGGTGAAGCACTGGAACAAGTTGCCTAGAGAAGTTTTGGAGGCTCCAAGCCTGCAAGTACTCAAGGACGGGCTGGATGGGGCCTTGACTGACCTGATGTAGTGGAAGGTGCCCCTGCCCATGGCAGGGAGTTTGAAACTAGAGGATCTTTAAGGTTCTTTCCAACCCAAACCATTCTATGATTCTTTGTGAGGCTGAGAGAATAAAACAATGTCCCCATTTAAATATTGTCTCAAAAGTCAGTATTAAATACAGAGACATCTTTCAAGAAGACAGATTCACTTTGACAAAGCACAGGCTGAGGGAGAATATGTTCTGTCTCTGAAAAACATCCACTCATCAGCCAAAATTTGGAAAAAGTTATTTTAGAATTTCAGGAACATGGAAGCAATCACTATATTCTGGGAGTGTCCCAGTCCAGCAAGAATCATAGAATCATAGACTGGGTTGGGTTGGAAGGGACTTTTAAAGCAATCTTCATTGAGAGTAGAAGTGTCACACTGTGGTGTTGTCAGGAGAGCTGCAAAGGCACATGCACACTGGTTGTCTGCAAGGGCCATGAGGTCTGACTGAGGTGACAAGATGCTTTGAGGTCACAGAGCACCATTTTGAAATGTTACCATGGGACACCACAGATACCAGGTCCAAATATTCATTTGTATCTTTTTTGAACTTCTGTGAGAATTTCCCAGAACTGCTCTCTACCTTTGTTGAAGTTATTTCTAAAACAATAATTAAGACTGAGTTTTTTAGGCAGTATGGGAGAAGATCAGAGAAAATTGTTCAGGATATGCTGTTTAATTTTAGTGCATACATTGTATGCCAAAGCTGTTTATGTATGTGGTTAGTGCGGTAATAGAAAGGTGAAAAAAAAATCAAAACACACACACACCAAAAACAAAACACAAAAACAAACCAGAAAGCCAGTTGCAATGAATGGCAGTTTAGTTTGTTCTTATTTGTGGTGGTGTTTTTTTTCTAGTGATTTTTTTGGGATGAACCAGTATTTATCTACAATCCTGTCTACCCAAAAGTTCACACTGCTTACTAGTTTCTTACTTATTTCACACTGCTTACTAGTAACCTAGCACTAGCATTAAAAACTGTAAGATTTACTGTCAGCTATTAATGTTCTAATAATGGATGTGTTAGACTGTTCTGAGAGTTAAGATGGGGCAGAATAAGAAGTTTGCAGATACATATCCAGCCCCAGTAAAGTCTGACCAATGCACTGTCAGACATAGGAAATACTGACCAAAACTATCCCAGTGCAGACTGGCCAATATTTTATTCATGGCCTGACAGAACTCACCTCAAATACTGAGTTCAGTTTTGGGTGCCTTAGTACAAGAGGGACTGGAGCATGTTCAAAGAAGGGCAACAAAGATGGTGAGGGGTCTACAGCATGAATCTTATGAGGAGCTGCTGAAGGAACTGGGGTTGTTTAGCTTGGAAAAGGAGGCTGAGGTGAGACTTTCTCACTATCTGCAACTGCCTGAAAGGGAGTTGTAGCAAAGCAAGGGGCCAGTCACTTTTCCCAACAAGTGACAGCCCAAGAAGAAACAGCCTCAAGCTGTCCCAGGGGAGGTTTATATTGGATACTGGAAAAATTTCTTCATGGAAAGGGTTGTCAAGGCTGCCCAAAGGAGGGGTTGAGTCACCTTCCCTGGAGGTATTAAGACTGTAGATGTAGTGCTTAGGGACAATTTAGTGGTGGGCTTGGCAGCTCTAGGTTAACAGTTGGACTCAATGATCTTAGAGGTCTTTTTCAACCTAAACAATTCTAAGATAATATTTTAATCAAGGCATTTACATATGTAAAGTCGAGTTTCAGAAAATATTTGTTTTTGTCTTTCAAGCTGAAACTAGAGAATAGATTTAAAAGCTATTCAGATGTCTACAATTATGAACCAGTGCCTAATGTCACCTTCCAGAGCACACAGCATGAATCAGTTTTTTTAATCAAATTTTTCAACATTAATTGGGCATACACATTGTAATGGAAAGTTATTCCTACTTATCAATAAGCAGACACACAAAACAGGGAGCTTCCTTATATGAATAACCACCAACCAACAGCAAATCTCCTATTTCCTCAAGGCAAACAATCAGGCAGCTTTGACACCTGCAGCTACTGGAAACATCTAAGAAGGAATCAGACTAATAGGATGCAGGGGAAATATAAATACAGTGAATGGATTGAAAATACTGCAGGTGGTGCTCAGAATTCTATAGTCATGAAGTACTACTCTTTGCTAATAAAATTCTAGAACTCACCAGAAGTTAGCTTAATGTGTGTTGAAGCAATTATCAACTATATAAAGAAGAGGAGAAAACTGTATTATGGATTAAAGCAGTATTTGTACAGCAAACTATGTGAAGGCAGAATAGCTCTTTAAAGTGAGAATTCCTTTGAAGGTATTACAGTTAAGCTTAGGGTTAGGGCATAAATAATGTCAATACCTTACTATGTACATACCATGCCTCTACATATCATTGCAAGATAATACCATGAAAAATAAGAAAATGGGCATAAGAAAACATTAATGTAAAATTATTAAACTGTTCCTACAAGACAGTGAAATCACCATAGCTACCAGCCATAACCTCTAAAGTCAATCAAAACGATGTAGTTGGTGAGAATCTTGCAGTTCTCTCTTGCAGTGCTCTTCAAGCACCTTCTCCAGCCCATCATCATGCAATGTTTTGTGCTCCTTTGCTCTCAGATATGAGTAAGAAACAGAATCAGAAACAGCCGTGAAACATAATGATGCTATTTTCATTACACTGTTAATTGACAATAACATACACTTATGAATGTAATTATATGAACATACAAGAAAAACACTAGACAGATCTGGATGGTCTGTTTCAGGCCTAGGTCCTATTTTCTGTGTGGGACATTATTGTAATGGTGGCTTCTGCCATGTACACAGGTTAGAGACAACTAAGAATTAATCCATCAACTGCCTGTGATACACTGCTACAGTGTCCAGGTGCCATTTGATCCTAACTCTTTTACTAGTTTTAGCTACTTTTTAGAATCTCTAGCTTAGATACAGTACTGAGTATATGGTAATAATTAGAGAATAAAAATAGTGTGCATGTAATTAATTCTCACAGCTTAGATAGGTAAAGCTCAGACTTTGGCTTTAATTTGTATTTGCATGTGATCATTTGTATGTATTTCACATTACAATATAAATTCACCACAGGATATGCATTTGCCATGTTATATCTTGATGACATTAACTGAATAATTACGTTATTATACTTTCTGTTGTTACTGAGAATGCCTGTGCCCTCTTGTTCCCCAAAACCCTTATGGTTCCACAAGCAGTGTTTAGGGCCAGCAATTGATACACACCATCCAATACCCAAGATAATTAATTTAGAACTTTTTTTTTGCAACTCTGCATGGAACAGTCTTGCACCATGTAAACATAGCCTCATTGCCAACATATTAAGAAGACAGAATACCAGAAGGTTGTGTCTGGAAATTACTTTGGCAGCCATCACAAAATGGAAATTATTCGTGGAGGTTATGAAATCAGCCCAGTGACAACAAATCCTCTGGATTAATAGACACACTGCTATCAGGCATCAGTAAGAACAGCATTGACTTCTACATGTAGAGAGCTCTGCAGACAGTATTCTTTCAAAAGCAGTTATTACTTAAAGGCTAAGGTGGTCAGTTTTGTTAGGAAGCAATATTTGTTAGGAAGCATAATATGTGTTGTCAAAATTCTAACCATTCAAGTTGATCGCTAGCTTCAAACCAAACATGTTGTCCCAAAATCATGCTCCTGAACTTGTTAGGGTCAATGGGAAGTTGTCAGTGCCATCAGCAAGATTAATAGCATGAGTGAGAGAAGTGTTTCAAATACCTGAATGCTTTACACAGGGTGGAGTATTTGAAACATCTGCACAGGGCTTGCAGCTACTGGACCTACGGGAGACCTGCACTGTGCTGGAACAATAGCTGGAATCCAGGTGGGATATCCTACTGATCTTTCCTCAGGCACCTGATAAACACTGATAAAATATTTCCGGTAACAAGAAGAAAAAAGGAAATATGCATTTATCTGCAGCATTTTGCATTCACTTCACACCTTCCCAAGTGAAAATTATTTACAACCTCAAAAGCAAGTTAATTGTACTAGTTTCTATAGCGTAGTAATAATGCAGGCAATTAAAAATTTGTCCCAGATAATTCTCTTTTTGTTGATAGATGTTCTGTAAGTATGCAGAGCTGTACAAACGTGTCAGATGGAAAATAATTCTGTAGTATGATCCGCTTGCTTTGGTGAGGTTGCTTTAGATAGCCTCCAGAGATCACTTCCAACATGAATTAATTGATTCTATCAAATGAAGATGCAGGTTTTAAAAATACTCTCAATGAAAAAGCCATAAAGCACAGTACCTTTGGTAAGTATTTGATTATAGAAGATAGTAAAGGAAAGCACTGTGCAAGCACCATACTGTAGTGGTGTATATTGTATCCATATTCATATATGGGGTCAGTGCCATCTTAGTGTTTTGTTTTTCATTATTAAGTATTTTTCTTTGTTACAGTACATAAATATGCTTTAAAAATACAGGCCTTGTTGGGGAAGTGCACTGAAACAACATTAAATCAGGGGTCAATAAGATTACAGGGGTAAGACTAGTATGTAAGTAGTTTAAATTATCTGTGCAAAAATTAAAATAGATTTTACTTACAATATTTGGGACATTGCATGAAACAAAAATCTTACTATGATAACAGAGAGAGAAACTGAGACTTTCAAAGCTGTAATTTTTAGAAATTATACAGGACATGAGAAATATAAATTGAATATAAACCCTGACAAATAAACAATGTAGTTTTAAAATCATAGGCAAAGAACTGAGGTTTGAAGATTATAAACTTTAGTGATTACAAATGTTGTACATTAGACATTGATTTTATCATGTTGCATCTTTCACAGCTGTTGATCAGGTTAAGTTACGAAGAGCTGTCATGCTATCAGGTTTTCAGCAAAGCCCTACTGTATTGGGAAGGGTTGGTTTTAGCCCATCACCTACTTGTTGTCCAAGTGTCACTTGCTAGACTGTGATAAAACTCTTCCCACCGTATTTTCCCCAGAGAGGATGGAGAATGTAGGAGACCAAACTAGAAAGCATCCAAGTCCATATACGAGTCCATATGCTAGGCTGCATCAAGATGGGTGTGGCCAGCAGGTCGAGAGAAGTGATTCTTCCCCTTTCTCTGCTCTTGTGAGAACCCCACTGGAAATACTGTGTCCAGTTCTGGTGTCCCCATCATAAGAATGCAGAGCTGTTGGAGTGAGTCCAGAGAAGGCCACAAAGACCATCCAAGGGCTGGAACAATTTTGCTATGAAGATAGGCTGAGGGAGCTGGGGTTGTTCAGCCTAGAGAAGACTCTGGGGGACATTCCAATACCTGAAGGGACCCTACAGGATGGCTGGAGAGGGACTTTTCATAAGGGTGTCTAGCAATAGGACAAGGGGGAATGGTTTTAAGCTGAGTGAGAGTAGGTTTAGACTGGATCTTAGGAAGTTCTTCAGTATGAGGGTGGTGGGACTCTGGAATAGGCTGCCCATGGAGGTTGTGTATGCCTCCTCCCTGGAGGTCTTCAAGGCCAGGCTGGATGAAGCCTTGAGCAGCTGAGTCTAGTTGAAAGACATCCCTGCCCATGGCAGGGAGGTTGGAGTAGATGATCTCTAAGGCCCCTTCTAATTTAAGCCATTCTATGATTCTATGATATACAGGGGCTCAGCAAAGTATTGTGTGCTAGCACCTTTGTCCATAAAACCAAATCTGTGCTCTCCCTATTTTGCTGTTATCACAGACTTTAAGATCATTTTGTCATGTTGCAACTGTGTACCTACATATAAGCAAATTGGTTTTAGTGCAGAAGAATAATGAGAACTTTTCAAAAAGGCACGTATAGCAAGTAAGTCGTTATTCTGAATATCCCAAAGGACAAGTGATCATTTATTCATGCATGCACAGCAATCCAGGAATAGGATTAAATAGGTGAGAGGTTGCATATTTTGGAAAAGGACATCTAGTCAGTGTAAAATACGGTGATAGTTCAGTCTGAAGACAAAAATATTAACTTTCTGCCCAAGTTTCTTTATACTTTGTGGAGATGGTGTCAACTTGCTGACACAGAAATAAAAAGAAAATTGCTGTACTGAATTTTAAACATTTCTATTTAGGCATCCAGGCTGAGTTTGTAGCTACCAGTTATTAATAGACACAAGCAACTCAAAACCCCAAAACATATCAAAACAAACCTCAATCCACTTTTATGTCACACACCTGTGTTGGAATGCAACACGGTATGTTCTACAGGTTCCTTCTCCATACTTTACTGAATTTGCTTGTTGTATCATTTTAATTGGACTAGCTGATACGACAATTTTATTATTAAAGTTGACTTTTGTCATCTTGCTTTTCACAATTCTGATGTGATAGCTTTATCTTGATTGAAAAGAACTCAGATGTAAAATAAAAAATGAAATATATTTTGTGTGCCAGTTTCTTCTTCTCTGGTACATTTCCCCTTTTTATCATGGAATACTCTAGATAGTTTTCAGAAGTTAAAAGAAGTTATTCAAGACATTTCTGTTGTCAGTTTTATACTTTTAAGATGTCTTTCTTATTTGAGGTTTCTATTTGTTTAACGTTACCTAGCTGAAATGGAAGCCACCCACGTATTTTTTTCCCATGAAAATTAGATATTTGCAATATAATACTTGTACTGTAGTTCCATTCCTCCACCATGCACATTACATCTCGTTTCAGTGGTCTGAACAAGCAAAGGCATGCACATAATTAATTCCATGAGGGGCAGCTTATTCGTATATTCACACACAGCACTCTCGCTCTTTGTGTATCAGTTGCACATAATTTGCAATGAGTATTTCTGATAAATTGAGTAGTCTGTGTAAATTCAGCCCTAAATAAAGCTCCAAGTTTTCAGATGTATTTTTATTGTAGCTTGATCAAACATTTTCTATTGTCCTACACACACATAAGTGCACATGCACACACTGGAAATGGCTTTTTCCTATTTTTCAGCTTGTGCTACACAGTAAAATGGTTATAAAAATAACACAGCAACAGTTGTTTGCACATGTGGATGTCATAAACATTGTGTTATTTTACAACCAAGCTCAATCAAACACACTATGGTGGCAGCGGGCCTGTTCCAGAAGCAGGCATGGGAGACGTTTTCTCAGGCACCAAGGTGATTTGCCAGTTACAAATGACTACTACACACGGTGTAGATTAGTTGCAAAGCCAAGTCACACGTGTTTTTCTTCGTAAGTGACATATACACATTCAGGCACATTAAGATTTGTGCTTAAAACAAACCCCAAAACCAACACCAACAAACAAACAAACAAACACCCAACCAAATCCCCAAACCTACACGACTGTTTTTAAAAACCAGGTGCCTCCCAATTTCCCTCAAGGTTTCCCCGGGGACACCCTGAGCCCTTCTTCCTGAGTCCCAGCTCCCCGGGAAAGCGACCCTCGCTTGCCATCGACCTTCTTCCCCTACGGGAAGCCCTGCCTCGCTGGCCGCCCAGGTTCGGGCTGCCGTTTCGGTGTTCCTGTGGCACCGACGGCCAGGCCACCCTCTGACACCCCGGCAGCTCGCGCTCCGTGCCCGCGGCCGCCTAGGAACGGGACCCTAAAATGGCGGCGGCCGCCAGCACCGGTGAACAGGTGAGCGGAGCGGCAGCCTCTCCCCTCACCCCGCCCCAGCGCTCCGCCAGCTCCCGCACTGCTCCGCTGGCGCCCGGCGCCCGCCACCGCCCTGTACCGCTGCCGCCCCTTGCGCGGCCCCTCGCAGCTCGCCCGCCCCCGCAGCGCCCCCGGCCCAGCCCCACAGGCGGGCGGCGCCGACCTCGCCCCCTCGCTCTGCCGGGCTGGGGGTGGGAAGGAGAGGGGAAGGCTCGGCACTGCGTACCGAGCGAAGGCGTGCTGGGGTCATCCTGCGGCGGCGGAAGGAGCTAACCTCCTCCGCTCGCCCTGGTGGCGCGGGTCTGTCCGGGGGACTGGGCTCCTTCGAGAGAACCGTCCGCAGCCCCTGCGGGACAGCCTCCCTTCTTGAAAGGATTTGGGAGAAACCCCACACCTGACCTCTGCGGGGGCTGACAGAGGAGCTCTCAGGGTGGGGGGAGGATCATAGAATCATAGAATTAATAAGGTTGGAAAAGACCTCAGAGATCATCAAGTCCAACCTGGCACCCAACACCTCATGACCACTAAACCATGGCCTCAAGCGCCACGTCCAATGCCTTTTTGAACACCTCCAGGGACGATGAGATCTCAAATCACGGGGTTTGAGAAACACAGGTCTTGGAGGACAGACTTCTTGACTGTTGAGATCAGAATCTGTCTCTCTGTTGTCTGCAGTGGATGTGCATTCCCCATTGGCATGGCAGGCAGCCCTATGCCTTCAGCATTTCCAGAGACGGATGTCAACACGCTTGGGTTGTTGCTCGCCTGCTTTGCTCCACTTCTTGTGCCATCTGCAGATTTTTTTCTGTGCAGAAAGAAAAATACGGCCATTTGTGCCAGGTTTGGCTGGGACCAAATGGCTGTTTGCTATATCAAGTTCCTGCGCAAGTGGCCACCCACCTAACACAGCTATGTGAAATAAGGGGTTCATGCACACTGCAAGTCCCACAAGCTCCTTTCTTCATCCATTTGGAAAGAGTCACAAGTACAGCATGTTTGCAAGTGTGCTCACAGTTATGTGTATTAAGTGTGCCCAGAACATGCTGGAGTGGTTGTGTAACCATTATAGGCAGCTCTAGATGTGCCTGTCAGCGCTTCCAAGCCATTTTGTGTTTGCAAAGTTATATATTTTATATGTTTTAAATAATAGTGATCTTAATGATGTTGGGCATAGTAACTCATACATTAAGTGTTTGATAGACATTTCTTATCAACCACTAGTGAGATCTATAATCATGTTACTAGGATTCATTGCTTTTACAAATTGCAGCACATCAGTGATGTACTCTGCAAATCAAAATTGTGTCTACATTTTTCAACATTAAACATGCAAGCACAAATGTCTGGGTGTATAATTTTCAAATGTGTGCATGGAGTAAAGTGGCATGAAGTAAAGTTGCAGCTCTCTTGCACTGGGCTGGCTGACCGGTCTGAGAAGCCCCGTTCTCCAGACAACATACTTTACTTTTTCACTCCATGCCTATGAATTATTATTCTCCACAAGAAAAGTAGTGTAACATAATTTTTGTAGTACTTTTATCAAGTTTAAAATAGAGACTGCTAATTTAACACCTTTTTATCTTTCTTAAGACTCTGTTACTCTGTTACAGTTTGCAAGGTTCTGTGATGCATAGATTTTGTTGTGCATATTAATTTGGACACTTGAATATGCATATGTCAAAATATAATGAATTTATAATTATTCAGCATATGTACTGTTCACTGTCAGGCACTAGAAAAACAGATGAAGATCTCTGGCTTTAAGAGGAATGTGGATGTCTTAGTGTTGTATCTGGCTGGACAGTAAGTAAAATGTTTCTTGGTTTGGCTGTCAGTAAAAGTAGAGCACACAGTAAATGGTAATGCTTTGTAGTGCTTTTTATTGAATACTCTCTGAACATCATTTTTATGTGAAATATCAGTAAATCATATTTATCTGTAGTTCATACATGTTAATGGAGATACATTCAGTTAACAGCTTCAGCCCTTGATGTGCAGTCCTGCTCCAGCAACCCAGAATGGTTCCAGGATCTGTAAGTTATCAAAGTTGCACATGAACTTCTGCCACAGGAGTTGAGAAGTGAGGCTTAATGGACTGATCTCTGCCTAACTGGCTTGTAAAGCTGGGTGGAAAGAGTATCAAGGTGGTAAATAAAAAAAATGTAGGATCTGCCCAGTCTTAAGAACTGCCAAGTTTCTGACCTCCGTGAAGAAATCTCATGTTTTTAACAGTAAAACTCACTGGCAGCACCTTTGAAATTACCTGCATCTCTGCTATTAAGAGCTGAAGGGTGGGCAGGGCAACGTAGAGTAAAAGAGCACTTGTTTGGGTCTGACAGTACTGATCAGAAAACTGATCTCTCAGAGCTTCATGAAACAGCTTAAGATGTAGGGCAGATGAGGAGAACAAACCATGGTAAGTGAAGGAAGGCAAAGCTTTCATGAACTTGTGGGTGATCTAGTCTGATATAGGTGTATGTTGTAGGATGAAAATGCTGAGAGGCTACCATAGAAAGATGGTATGTGACGGGGCATACTTCAAAGTTTTTGGAAAGCATACTTTGAATTTCTGGCCAGGGCATAATTCCAAGTGTTACATACCTGTCTGCAGCCTCACAAGTGCATTTACTGTTTGTACAGCTGATATCACAGATAAAGATCTAGTGAAGTTTAATACCTCCAGAGACAAGGTTTTCAAGGTCTCTGGGTCCTATGGATGCAAAAAAACAAAAAGAAGGTGTCAGAGGATTTCATTGTTGTCTAGCCTGGTTTTAGTGGAAATCAGAAGGTCTTGAAAATCTGTGTGCCCACTCATATCCCTAAATTCCATAGCACATCTCCTAATTTACACCAAGAAAATGTTCAACTCTTCATGAAAAGAAAATGTAAACCATATAGTCACTGTCAAAATTATGAAAATGTGTATTGTAAAAATAAGAAAGCATTCATAAAATCTTAGGGAGAAATTTAACTAATGAGGAAGTTACCAGATGCATAAATATATTTTCTAAACAATACAAGAAAATTATCATGGGTATGTGTAAAAGAATTAAGATTGTATATACAGTCTTTACAGACACATTTTCTGATTTTTAAATACTTAGATGTGTGCCCTCACTGGCTTTGAGGTATTTTTTTGTTTAGAATAAAAAGAACTGTTCAGATGGCAGATACAGGAGTGATATGTCTTTTCATGAAACCGTGTTGAGAAAGGTGATGCAAGCTGGCTTCTTTGATGGCTGGAGAGAAGTGAATTCTTTGTATTCTATACAAGTTTATATAAGCCTTCAACCTCAGCCAGTCTCGGTATCAGATCATGCCTCCTTAACTGTTGGTCTGACATAATTTTCTGCTGGTTCAAATAAGAAAATGAAAAAAAATAAAGGTAAAGTCAATCAAATAAGAGGGAATGAGTTTGTATTCTTAAACCACTACTGTTGAAGTGACATGAAAGAAAGTGTACTTTTGGACACGAAAACTGTCATCCTAGGAAAACTGATTAACTTAGCAGTAGGTAGGAAAAGAGTGCTGCAGGCCAAGGAGGATCAGTTCATAAGAGACAAGCTAAGTCTAGAAGGCATACAGACAGGGCCAAGCTCTTTTAAAATGTTAGAGGAATTAAGCTCTACCTGGGGCAAATTAAATGCTTTAATACCAAAAAAAGAAAAAAAAAAAGGCAAAACAAAACAAAAAACCAAAACAGATCAAGACTTGGAGATAATCAAAATGAGGCTGTTACTACCAAGCAAATAGAGCCAGTTAAAATGTACATCTGTAAGCTAGGTATAGAATGGCAGTGACAAAGAACATGAGGGAAGTTTTGGCTTTGCTGCCTGAAATATAGTTCAAAGGTATACAGGTAGAACTATACAGAAGAATTGGATAGTAGCTCTGTAAGAGCTCTCAGTGTCCTGCCAATGTTCATCTGCTTGTGCTTGCTGCTTGTAGTGATGTATTTTCTGGTCACTTGTGACAGTGGACACGAAAATACGTACTTGCAGGGCTTGATTTTATGGATTATTTGAGAAAGTCAAAAAAAAAAAGTTTAACAAAGTAGCAGCATGGGATAATCTAGATGATTTTCAGAAATGCAGAAGAATAAAAGGACAGCACCTCAGGGTTTGATTTTGACAGACTTTCTTTTCGAGTACAAGATCAGAAAAGGTGCCCACTCAACCCCTTTGTCTGTATTTGTGTCGGTCAAAGGAAAACAAAGACTAGTCTTCACAGCTGGAAGACAAGCAAATCATTTTAGGTTGATAGTGTGAGGTTAATTTTTATCAATCCTTTTAGTTCTTTCTGAAATACTATCCCTAGTCTTGCAACACGTAGAGATCCACAAGGAATGTTTTATTATGTCAATTAAAATTTCTCACGTAGAGGCCATCTGTAATTATTCTAGTGGAAATCAAGAACGTTTATTTCAAGCAATGAAAAATAAGGAGGAACAATTAGTGAAAATTACTTGGCAGCTCACTGATACTCTCTGGTTAGCAGGTAATTTGCTATCTGTAGTACCGTGGAAAGCTCTAAGTGCTAGACACACAATTAAATAAAAAATCTACCAGCACTTAGGAGATGGCTCCAGCTTTAGTGGGTGAGCACTTTGCTCTAAAACAAGACTGCTAACGAATATGAGTAAATACTAAGTTTGTATGAGGACAGGAGAGAACAGGGATGAAAAAAGGACAAGAAAATGCACACTATGCCCTAATACAAAAAATAATTAGAAATGTCCATTGATGTGCTTGGTGTCTGACTTCTGTTGGCTTCTCTGGCACCGTAGCTGGACAATCCATGCTGCACCTTCAAAGCAATTTTCTCTTTAGGTTTGTTTGTGTTGCCAGCATGCCAAACTTCTCTTCTTGTATTCTGAGCAGGATTTCTACAAACTGCTCAGTACATACAGGACTCATGCTTCCTGGGAAAATAAATGCTGTTGTGGGGGAAAAAAGTAATCAATTTATCACTTGGTTTATTCTCATTTCTTTACCACCTGTTGATTGTTCCATTTTTGGGTGCATAGAATGCTTATGCTGCCTGTCTTAATGGGTTTTTGCATCTTTCTCTGCTGTGATTTTTACATCAATGTGGTTTTTTAGTGCTTGTGTAATATTCTTGAAAAAAAAAGATTTATAAAGTGATTATGCATCATTAATGTTAAGATATTTGTTACTCTTTTTTTCCTTCCACCAGAGAACTAAGAAGTGTCCCAAGTCTATCACAGTTTCGTAGGTTAAGGTATTTGTGGATTAACAATAATAAGGTAATAATATATTCCTTTAAAGAGCAGAACAATACATCTATACTCCCTGATTATTATTCCATCACTTTTGTAACATAAGGTATTATATAATTGTCAAGCTAGTAAGTTGGTTTTGATTTCCAGATGAATTTTGAAAAGCAGTATTTTGGTTTACATTACACAGTGTAAGCAGATACGTTTGCCTTTAGATTCACATCACATTTATAAATCCTGTGTAGTTAAGAAACAGGTTTTGTGCTACCATAACAATGAAAGAGAGGATGAATATATTTAGAACTGAGTTATTGGCAAAATTGCCTGGTAGCGTACTGACAGCTGAAGTCTGGGATTGTGGTTTCCATTATAACTCACAGCAAGTGTGCCCTGCCCACTAGAGTGGGCAGCTCTTGGAACTGGACCAAGCAGTGATATGGCTGTATGGTTGTGATATGGCTGTAAGGTATTCTTATGCCGACTTCTGGGCTTCTGTTACAGTTTCATGTTTCAGGAAAGAACTGGACTGCAGGAAATGGGTAGCTTATGTTTTTATTCCCTTGCAAACAGTCATAGTTTATTTCCTTGTAGGTGGGTGGTTGAAGCAAGACTCCCTTTTGCCTTCATACACACAAGAGTGAAGTAGAACTCATTAACAGCGCTTCTCACTGTGCACAGGAAGTACAACTGCAATGCTAGAGCTGATGGGGTACCTTCTGCCTCTCTGCAGGCCATTGTGTTCAAGTTATGAAAGATTTCCAGGTGAATCATTAGAGTATGACAGTGGGTCACGTGAATTTCTCTCATTTCCAGTGCACTGCCTGGTCATAAATCAGTTACACAAACCATGTGCCTTACTTTATGCATCTGTGCAAATCTCCATTGTCATGTTTATTATGGGAAGGCTGTTGACTTGCTGGAACGTGTCCAGAGAAGGGCAACAAAGTTGGTGAGGGGTTTGGAACACAAGCCCTATGAGGAGAGGCAGAAGGAGCTGGGGTTGCTTAGCCTGGAGGAGACTCAGGGGTGACCTTATTGCTCTCTACAACTACCTGAAGGGAGGTTGTAGACAGGCGGAGGTTGGTCTCTTCTCCCAGGCAACCAGCACCAGGACAAGAGGACATAGTCTCAGGCTGCACCAGGGGAGGTTTAGGCTGGAGGTTAGGAAGAAGCTCTATACAGAGAGAGTGATTGGCCATTGGAATGGGCTGCCCGTGGAGGTGGTGGAGTCACCGTCATTGGAGGTGTTCAGAAGGAGACTTGACAGGGTGCTTGGTTGCATGGTTTAGTTGATTAGGTGGGTTGGATGATAGGTTGGACACGGTGGTCTTGAAGGTCTCTTCCAACCTGGTCTATTCTATTCTATTCTATTCTATTCTATTCTATTCTATTCTATTCTATTCTATTCCACTCCATTCCATTCCATTCCATTCCATTCCATTCCATTCCATTCTTCTATTCTTCCATATCCTGTAGGGGTTTACGACAATGCTGTCAAAATCTCTGGACACAACAGTTCCCAGCAAAGTCTAAACACAAATTACGCAAAATCAACTTACTTGACAGGAGAACTGTCTGATTTAGAAATCTCCAAATACATAGCCAACCATTATTAAGCATTTGAATTAATTCCAAACCTTCAACATTAGCCTTCACTGATAATGGGAAAGTAAAAAAAGTAATAAACCCCAGAAACTCCTAACATGCTTTAAAATAACTTGCTGTACAGTCATTTATATGACTTTCACAATGAGCCCAGGTTCTTAACAGAATTATTTGCTCAAGTAAATAAGTAGCTCAGTAAGCAGCAGAAAAATAAAATAAATTATATTCTATGTCACTTGGGAGCACATGTGTATGCGCTGCCCCAGGCTAACATCAATTATAAAGCATCTTAAGCCATCTTAAGTGAAAGACCTGTGCTTATCCAGCTATTTTCACAAAGAGTAAAAATGTGGCTACATTAAAAGGTTGAACTAAAATCACAGGTATAGTAAGGCTTTCTCTTGTGTTTCTAAAGGTCACTAAAGAAAAAGAAGAAATAGCCTGATGAACTAAGCAGAACTGGTCTTACTAACCATAAAAGAGAAATAAATCTGATTTTTGCAGAGATCTCACTCTCCTATCTAAGAAGTAACAAAGACTGTTCTTCATTTCATTTCATTTCTCTTCTCTTCATCAACATTTGTATTTCCAAATACAAATTTATAGTTCTAATAATTAGGGTAAGGCTGTACTAGTTGTATTTGATGTGTAATTAATATTTCTGGTGAAGGTTCTGCTGTCAAGGAATCCTTACACCAGAAGTCTTAAATATAAGAAACTACCTGTAGTTTTCAGGAAGCTGTGTTTATGCTTTTCCAAAGTTAGACTCACATATAACAGTTTTCCTAACTCTAATTTCAGATTCAAGATTTAACTTTTTTGAGCAAGAACTACTGTTTGACTGAGCTCTATCTCCACAATAATGAACTGACAGATATCTCAGGTACCGCTCTTCCCTACTTAGAATGCTGAGCAGAGGCTGTATTTCCTTTTCTGTGTATGGGCACTCAAATGTATAAACCTGGACAGCAACAAGTAACTTAGTGGCTGAAAAGTTGGAAGGAAGGAAGGAAGGAAGGGAAGAAGGGAAGGAGGGATGAGAGGGAGGAAAGGATAAAGGGAGGAAAGGAGGGAGGAAGGAAAGCTGTGTGCTAGCAAAAGGCATAGATGTATAACTAGAATGTCAAATTCTGTGTGCAGCATGGCAAAATAATTGCCTGATAAAGGCAGTCAGGTATGGTGAGAATAATTAATTACATTTCATTTTATTTCAGGTGCTCTGAAACACTTACGTGTATTACAGATTCTGTTGCTTCACAACAACCAGTTAATATCACTTGACAGAACAGTGAAGGAACTGAAAGGAATGAAAAGCCTGCAGACTCTAAGTAATACCTTTTTTCTTTTTTTCTTTTTTTTTTTTTTTTTTCAGAACAGCAAGCAGTAGGTTTTTTAATGTTTCTTATCAGGATGATTCTTGTCTGTTTCCGCATCATTTGCCAATGGCTTTTGAAGCTAATTATCCATTTCAACTAAATTTGACAGAAGAAAGAGCTCTCTAAGACATGAAAATTCCATGCAGAGTACCTCAACTAAGAAAAAAAACTGCCAAATTATCTCAGAAGTTAACTCTTTCTGCTGGCTAGCCAGTCTCCTGGATGTGTACCTTGGAGGCAGGCAAAGCAGCTTACTGCTGCTTTTTTGTAGGAACATGGGAGTGCAGTGAGATTGTCATAGAGGTGGAGTCACAAAATAGGTGTTACTCTATTGAGGGTGGGAGTGATAGGTTATAGAACCCAAATTCCTGCCATGTTAATTCTGTTGCTCATAGAACTTACTTTCTGCATCTTTTTTGGGCAGGCTGTGGATCACTTAGAGTCTAAGAGTAGCTATAGTTTAGACATTATAACAATATCTGCTAAGTATTATACTTTTTGATACACTGCCTGGAAATTGAAGTAGTATGGGCTCTGAAATTTCAAATTAAATTACACAAGACAGAGTTGGCACCAGTAAGTTAGAATGTAAGAAGTAGCCTCCAGGGAAAGAAGGAATATATGCTATTAACCTCTTGAAGGTGAAAAATGTAAGCAGTCTTTTTCCATAGTTCCTAAAGGAATGTCATGATAGGTCATGCCAAGCACTCAGTACTTAGACAAAACAGTTAATGGAGGTGAATATAGTCAACCCACTTTATCCATTCAGAAAACCAAATGTCTGATTTCAAGAAAGGAAAATATGACTTGAAAAGTACACTTTTAGGTGAACTTAACATTGGGCCAAAACTAAAAACCAAATCAAGTGTTTAGGAAGACAACATGACAGCCAATGATTGTATTTTTTTTCATTATATGCAAGATGGATAAAGTGGTCCATTTAAGAATGGAGTTGTCTGAAGTGATTATGCAAAGCTCAGACAGAAATCTTATGTATGAATGGTGCTGTCGCTTAAATAGGATTTTGTAGCCCTACAAATTAACATAAGGAGCTTCAGCAAACACAAGGAGTTTGTTGTACTTGTTGCAACCATCTGAAGGAAATAAAGATAAATAGGAGGTAGTTAAAATGCTGCTGAGTTATTATGCATGGTAGTTACAAAGACATAGTGAAAACTGGGTGCATGTTGGACTGACCACCACCATTGAAGTGCAAGTGTTTAAGAGAACTGTCAAGAAATATATAGAATATACCAATCTACCCTGGGGGCAGAAGAATTGTTCTTTAGTTCAAATTTATGAGAGTAAATGCTAATGAGTGGAAGAAACCTTAAGTTTTCAGTCATTCCTTTTGGGCCTTTTCAGTTGTGAAAACATTGTCACTGTGTGTTTGTTTTAAATGAGTTCTCAAATTAACAGAACTCTATGTGCTGTCCTATTTGAAGTAAATTACAGCAGTAAAGGAACAGAATAAATTTTCAAAGTCATATCCTATATCATATCATATTACTATATAATTTAGATGCCTCCTTGTAATGTCAAGAAATGTGAAATGTGTGTAGCTTTGAAAAGGGCTGTGCCTATAACTCACCTTTGTAAAACAGGAATTGTTTTGGGAAAGGGGATGTTCTTGTTGTGAGGTAGAGCTGCTTTTAAGGCTGGACAGTGCCATTAAAACAAACAAACAAACAAACAACAAAGCCCTTTTCCTAGCTTTCAATAGAGTTTCTGGATGCATGGTAACATTTGATTACTTTAGAACCATTAAAATGGGGCAGTCTAAGACGCTGTTATTGTTCACTTCAGAAGCAGCATCCAGCTGCTAAAATGTTGCATTTGTCTTCCTTAAGTCTTTCTTCCGCTTTTTAGCCACTGCCCTGCACTGGATTTGTAGCCTAACACTGATCCTTACTGATCTTCATCAGGAATTTAGGGAAAACTTTCAGCTTCTGGATTTACTATCTGGTTGCTCACAACTGCAGCCTTTTGGGAGATACAGAAGGTTTCTTTATGGGCTCACCTTGCTTACATCTCCCTGTTGGAATCTAGGGTTTTTTATTATGTACTCTGTAAATTGCCTCACCTGATTTATTATCTGCCGCTGATAACATCTTGCTGCTAGACCTCAAAAAACTCTTTTTGCCCTTCACTGTGTTTATACCACAGTAGTTACTGTCTGCCCCATGTGGGATAGGCACACTGTTTTCCTGTACTCCAAATAGAGAAAACAGACAAAACTGTGGAGGAAGAAAACCTTATCCCTAATTTGTAGACATAAAATTGCATGACCTTGAAAAGAAAATAGATAGCAAACCCAAGAACTGACTCCAGGTGTTCTGTAAATAAGACCATCTTGATTTGTACAATGGTGGGATTTATTGTAAGGATGAGCAGTAGGAAAATTCATATACTTTAAAATAAACCAGCAAATGAGCGTTGATGAAGAGGGACATGCTCCAAGTTGCATCCAGCTTCAGAAGTACTTAGTACAAACCCTGAGTTGTGCCTTGGAAAAAAAATCTCCCTTGTTTGTTGGAAAAATCTCTCTCTTAAATCATCATTCTGTTCCACTACTAAATGTACCTGCTTTTAGAGATCTTTATGAAACCTTTTTTTCTCTCTGGAATGCTATCACATATTTTCGTAACTCAAGAACAGACTTATCAGATTTAGAGCTAAAATGTTTTCTGATTAACACTTTCTGGAAAAAATAACTGTAGACTGCTTTGGTAAAAATGGAACTTTCTTTTGCTGCCACCTTGTGGGCCTCTTACTGCTTCTGGGTACAGGGAATTTTATACATTTGTTAAAGAACTAAAATATTTCAAGTTCTCCTCTGTGTAGGAGATACCAAATGCCCATTCCAGCCTTATTGCACCCTCAAAATAACTGGTGAAACCCATCAAGCACCAAGCCCTCTTTGGCAGTCATACTTAACGTTGAGGAACATAAAATGGTATCTTGTAGTTTACAAATCTGTGGAATATTTGAAACTATTTTCTTCTTCTACTATCTCTTACTTGCTTGTGTAATACAATCATTCCCTCCTTGACTACTAAAGCTTAGAACAGGATTCTTTGTGCTAGAGTGATTATTAGCCACAGCCTTTCCTCAAAAGGAGAAAAGTAGACCAGTATGAACCTTGGCAGAAGTTGTCAAAATTATTAATTTAAGATTTCTTTTTCTCTGTGCTGGTCTGAAGGTAGCAGCCTTCTGATTGTTTTTACTGTCTCAGAAGAACAGCATTTGTGTAAGGAGGATTGATACCTGTCTGTGTTGCAAAGGTTTGGTTATTCAGGTAGTGCGAACCTGAACATAAGTATTTTAGTCAAGTTGCTAATAGGCTTTTGGAGCTTAGTACCTCAAGCCTTAGTGAAGGTCAGTGGGATTGAGGTTCTCTGGAACATAGGCCCTTTTAAACATTGCATTCTCAAAGTTTCTCGGGTTTTTTAACTCATCATCCATAAAAATATCAGAAGATTGGGTATTTGCATTTTATATTGTCCCTATGGGATAGAAACTTCATATCAACTGTGATAAAGCCTTAGGTGTTCTGAAGTTCTTCAAGCTTTAATAACTCTTTTTCCTTGTATCTCTAAGTTGTGACACCTAAAATATTACTGTTTAAAATAGGAATTACCTAAAAAAACCCACAAACATAAGAAAATAAAAAATCTGTCTATCAAAAAATCTATGTCTCATGAAAAAATAGAAAAAAACGTTTTCAAAAGATTGGAGTGCACAAGGACATCTGGAGTCAGTTCTTGCCTGTGGTTCTTTGCATGCTCTGCAATAAGCCAGTTCTTGCAGTCCATGCCTGGGTGAGTAGTTCTGCATGGGTATAGAGACTCTGCTTTGTTTGCCCAGCATAAGAGCAATTTAAATTTGATAATACTTTGTACAGAATCTTTGGCCACATCTTTAATTTTCTTGTCTTTCTAAATTAGTTGTGTTGCTTTTGCTGGGTTTGTTTTTTGTGCTGTTGTTTGTTTTTATTGTATATGTTTTGCAGACTTATTCCATAACCCTCTGGCACAAGACACAGGCTACCGACTTCATGTGATATATTTCCTTCCTTCAGTACAGCTCCTTGACAGGAAGTGTAAGGATTGATTCCTCCTCTCACAAAGCATGAACGTTTGCCTTTGATTTTAATCCGTTTGGAAACAGAAGTGAATTAATCTTGCCCGTTCTTTTGCATGCATTTGTTGAATAACAAAAGATGTAGTGAACAGATAGCCCTTTTTTCCCCAAGACTTGTCCCAAGCAAATAGAGTTAGCATGGCATAAACAGTTTACTTTGCCAAATAGTTTTGATTTCTGTCTTTTTAAGTTGCATATGGCTAAAGTGTATCTTGGTGTATATATTTTTAGGTAAGACAGGTAAAAAACCTGTGCTTAGAAATGTCTGCCTAAATTTGTGCACTCAAACTGATGTATTCACATGAGTGTCCATACTTACCTAGATACAAAAAATAGCCTCAGCTATCTACACTTTTCTGTACAATATAAATATGTATATGCATGTTTCTAGTTGAGGTACATCCTGGCCAAGGTCTCTAATATAAATCTTCATAAATCATCAAGAGATCTCTCACAGATTGTCTAGTGTATATTCTACAGAAAAACAAACAACCACCCCAAGTTGTCTTAAAAATGGCCAGGGGATGAATCAGTCAATCCATAAACATGCCATAGCTGACCCAAGAAACCAGCTTTGGTGATTTTTGTCTCTGGTGTTTGGAGAGCTATGTGATTGGCAGGGGACTGCAGATTACTTGAAAGCACTGAGTGAGGTGTTGATTCCTGCCCCAGCTCTGCCGTGTAAGAAAGTAATGTGGAAAAGCAATGTCATCTTGAAAACCTGCTCCCAGTTCCTAGGAGAATGCAGGACTTGAGGAAGGCAGCCACAGAACGTCTTCAGTTGCTGCCAGACTTCATAGTTCTGTCCCGGAGGAAAGCTGGTGGTTGGGCCACAGCATGTATCAGGAGTTGATGAGGAACTGCTGAATCTGACCACATAGTCATATCCCTACACACTCATTTTCACTGGTACCTCCAGTCTCCTGGATATTTGGTCTTGTGTTACACCTGTGCTTAGCACGTCTGCCAGACTGTTACTAATGATCCTTTTTGACTAAGGAGTGATGACTGAAGCTTAATGTGCTGGAAAATATGTGTTGCATTTACAGCTCTAGAAACACTTCCATGAACCTTCCTGGACTTAATCTCCTAAATACAGTTGTAGTGTAATCAGTCCTGGATTAAGGCTTGAGGCATTAATTTGTATCAGGCTGTACCCCGGACTTTTCATTTGTTGAACTATTTCTCAGAATTACAAAGCTTCTTCACCATCTGTGGAACATTACCACAGCATAGCCCTGGCTGCCTGCTTTACTCAAGACATGTGCTCACACTTCTGTTACCTCCAGGCATGACTACTGCAGTTCCTTTCTAATTGGTCCCCTAGACACCATGGCTTAAAAACTTCCCTAAATTCAAAATGCTTCTGCTGGAGTTACTTGGTCTAAGCCTTTAGCTCACTTCTGTTCCACAGCCAAAGTACTAGATTAGTATGCGGTTCATGTCATTGAAATCAATAGCCTCTATTTGATTTAGCAGTCTCAAACTCTTTGTTTAAAATTTAAAGCTCCTTTTTTTCTCTTTTTCTTAATTAAAATGCAAAGCAGAAAAATCTAAGGCTTTTATTTTCTCTATGACTGAGCCATGGGAATTGAACTGGCCTTGAACAAAGGCTTGGTCTTGCTCGTTGCAGAGAAGCAACCGAATTATTACTGACTTCTCCAGTAGATCTGGTTTAAGCATTATGAAAAGTCTTTATTTCTAGTTTCTTGGTCTAAAACTTCTGATCCTACTGCACCCACAAGATAAAAATAAATGTTTTATTGTAAAGAGCTTCACCCTAAAGCCTTAGAAAGTATCACTCCCATGTTCACGTTTTGAATCATTGCGAATTTACGCAGATTTACACTACTTTTAGAAAACTCAGCACACAAAGTGACTCACGTTCTGCATGCAGATAGGTAACAGCAGCCTTCTCAGGCAGTAGGAAAAGAAATATTTTCTATTTGCCTTTTAACAGCAGTTACACAAAGAGAGAGGGAGTCAGCATTTCATCAGTATTCTGAAAGGTCTCGTATTGTGCAGTCAATAGCCTTTGGAAAGAGAATAAATTCACCCATGAGGACTACAGTGGGGTCTAGCAAATGGACTCAACCAGCCAGTAAACTGATGATGCCCTCAGGTAACTGATAAACAATGACTTGTTTTAGTAATAAGTATGAGTACATCAGGAACTCAACCAAACTGCTTCATAAATTAGTATAAATACATCAGGAACTCCAACAAATTGCTACTTAAATTACTAGTAATAGCAGCAACATGCAACGAATGAATCTTTCTGCTGAGAGTATTGTGGCAAATATCAGTTACAGGGTTGTCTATAAAAATACCAAGATAGCTGAACAAACTGATCTTTTTTTCCAATGCATGTCGTGGCATGCTAAGTTTTACTTTTTGTTTAATTAAAAACATCTCAGTAGACTTCTAGGCTCTCAGACAGTGATCAGCATCATAGAGTTTTGATGCCCTCTAGTGCTTTTATAATAATATAATCTCTGGAAGAAAGCATTGCCTTCAAAGTACTGTTTCACACTTTACATATCTTGACTAGTTTTGTAAGCAGATTCCTTTTTATGCTTTACAAGCTGAAGGTATTTTAACCAGATACAAGGTATTTTAACCATTTATAATACCATATGAAGTAATTTTTAGAGTTCTTAAAGATGCAGATCTGGAAGACAGCAGGATCCTGGCACAAGAAAGCAGATGAATACCACCTGGAACCTTATGATTTCTAACACTGCCAATCTAGAACAAACTTTGAAATCCATACAATTTCATCTGCCTTTTTTTTTATGTTTAAAGACAAGAAAATCAATATTGTGCATAGATGACTGAAATGGTAGCATTTTAAATAGTAGTGTAGATGAAGTTTGGAACAGTAATAACTGAATTACTTTGGTTTTTTTTTTTTACATGTATATATCACAATAGCAAAGCTGAAATCAGTGCATATAACCACTTTAAAAGTTTTCAAAAAAACATAGTTTAATCATATTGGGGAAAATAAAGGATAGCTTAACCCTATGTAATAATTTATTTGTTTTACTGATTTTTGTCAATGTAGGCATACAATTCACTTTATCTCTACCATGCACTCATTCACTTGTATAGGCAGTGGCATCATTTTCAGTGAAAGAAAGCAAGAAAGAAAAAAAAGGCATGAAAATGTAAGTCTATGGGAAATGGAATACAAGAACTGCATAAACATAGAAAACCCCAACAGATATGTTTTTCCGCAGTCATTTAAGAAAAGATGATCTTGAGCGTGTTGAATCATCTGCTAGTTGATAGTTTATTCAGAGTCAGCTAATCAAAATGCTGTACGGCTATGATTGTCTTAATTTGAACTTTTGTTACAGGTTGTAAATTTGGAAATCAGACAAATAAGTAAGTACTCTTTTTTTAAAAAAAACCTTTTTTTATCTCTGAAGCTCTTAATTTCCTCTTCTCTCTTTTCTGCCTAAAAAAATACCTTAACCAGAGAAAATGTCAAGTAAAAAAGAGCTTTTGACAAATGTCCCATTCTTTTGTGTTTAACATAGTTTCAACTCCATGCCATTCTGGTGAGACAACCTACCTGGCTGCTGTCTGAAGTTTAATATGGACAGGTATTCCCCACATTTGGAAATGGGCATATAAAAATGCTATTTATTTGTAAGATCAAATGCTGATCACTAGAAAAGACATCCTTTAAGTATTAAAGCATCAGAATGGCTGTTCTGTGTTACGGTCCAAACAACTTGCTCCTGACTAGCTGTTCAAAAAGACATATTCTCTGGAAGCTATTACTGACTTACAGAATGAAACATTTTTAGTCTGAGCTTCATGTTATTTTTACTCTCTTTGATTTCAAAGTCATAGAAATAAATGCAAAACTTAGCTCTGTTATCTCTGTGTCCAGAGTGAGGCACTATAAAGGCTTCATTTTAATGTGATGACATTTTTAGATACTGTTTTTATGAGTAAATTTCCAAACTTCAGATTTCAAGCTATTTTGTACTTTCTGGTTTTACCTATGAAAACATTTCAGAGGTTTATTAGAGGAAATAATAAAAGCCTACATGCAATGATATCCTTTAACAACGAGATTTTATATAGCTACTCACTTTGAGCACTTTGGCCACAAAAATGATCAGGGAGTTTGGAGCACCTCTGCTACAAAGACAGGCTGAAGCAGCTAGGGGCCTTCAGCCTGGAGAAGAGAATGCTCAGGGAGACCTAAAAGCGACCTTCCAGTACCTGAAGGGGGCCTACAAGAAGGGTGGAGAGACAGACTGTTTACAAAGGCCTGCAGTGATAGGATGAGTGCTTCAAACTAGAGAAGAGTAGATTTAGATTGGATGTTAGGAACCCATTCTTTACCATGAGGGTAGTAGAACACTGGAACCCAGACCATTCTGTAATTCTGTGAGCACAGCGCCTTACAATCAAGCTAATTTATGTTTAGAAATTAATTCTTTCCTGCTTTCAGTGATGTTAGGTGTCCTCACTGAAGCAGTGGATGCACAATCCATCTTATTTATGTAGATACTTGGGCTTTGCAAGGTGCCTGAGCATGTGACAAAGTGTTTTCCTTGCTGGGGACAGACACATCGTTTATCTCGGGTGTCTGTTGCTGCATTTATGAAATGAATGATATTGTAGCAGAGTTAAAAGGTTTTCTCTCACACAGAGATCTTGTCACCTCTGCAGTAAAATGTTGTGTGCCTGCCACTTTTGTCTCCCAGACTGCAGCTGGGGTAGGACGTGTGAACAACACAAGCTCACAGGTCCTGCATTTGGAGCTTGGAGAAGGGCTGTTTGCCTGGTGAAATGAATGTGCATTCACATGAATGGGCATCACATCACTATGCAATCATGACATTAGTGGTATGATTTCCATTGCAGCAGAGCATTAAAAGTATATACCTGTGATTCTGACTTTTTCCCACTTTGTTTTGCTTTATTTCATAAAAGGAAACCCTCCAAAATTTAAAACTGTTCAAAGCCTGTTAGTGTCATTGTGACTTCACTTTCTACACAGAATGCTTGTGGTAAATTAGCTCCAAAGTAGCTCAGAAACATTCAGATAATCCACATTTCTTTGTTTCTTTTGCAGAGTACCACTTGAGAGCCCTGAAGATGCTGTTTCAGCAAGGGCAATGACAAGATCTCTAATGGAATTTTCCACTGTTGACTGGAACACAGTGGCCACCTGTCAAGAACGACATTGTGAAAGTAAAGCAACACCCCATGAGAGGCTGACTGTCCACTTTAGATGAGTGCTTTCTTCCTTAGGAAAAAAATTATTCCCCTCTCTGGAGTGGAGATAAGCCTCTTAACTAAGTTATTATCTCAGTAAAACACATGCACTAAAACATGCATCTCATTAAATGAACTTCCAGCATAATGAGTATTAGTGCAATATTCCTTTTACCATCAGATATATAATATGGAGAACAAAGACATTACAAAACCAAATGATAAATAGTGGCAATGTTACAATTAAAGTTGCTTGAAATCTAATTCTTAACAGAATTTTGTTACCAGAAATTATTAAAGCTAAACTGCAAGCTAGTCTAAAACAAACACAACCCAAACTAAGGATAAAGGATTTCACTCCTTAGTTTCTGCTGGAGAATTACCAGTGACTTGTCTTCCTCCATCAAAAGAGAGATGATAAAGCAACACCTGAGCTTTTCTCTTTTCTGAGGGGGTTAAAGTTTACATCTGATACTTTGTGTGTTGCACAAATGCACGGAAAACTCTTAATGAGGATACTCATTTGGTCTCAGTGCAGTGGAACCATGAGCTCTCAAGCATGCCGATACCTAGCTGTTGTCTGTGGCTGCTGGTACTCTCCAGGATGCAGGCCCCTGCTAAATGGTTCTGGAGAGACAGGACTTGCCATACACAGTGCACTGCCCCCAGATTTCTGCCTGCCTTTAATACACTTTTTTATAACCACGTGGGTTGTACAGTGCTGTAGAACTTGACACTTTCAGCTTCTAAAGCCTCTTACCACTAAGGAAGCTAGAGGGTCTTGTGCATATAGATGGAAAACAATCAATTTCCTCTCATCCTCCTCCCTCTATTCTGCCAAACACTTAAAAGTCAATGTTATCTGGTGTTACCAGCTTTTGACAAAGCTCATGGATATAGGAGCCATTTCACAGTCCTGGAAGCTGTAGATTTTACACAGAAGGTTGAATTTAAAAGCTTTTCACAGAAAGCAGACTGCACTTGGAACCTGGGGCTAGACTAAATTAGTAAGCAATGCTGTTTCAGAGTAAATTTAACTGGTTTCAAAATTTTGGATCAAATTAGAGGCACAATATTTCTGGCCTGGGATATTTTTCTCCTTTCGTCTTCTTTTGATTAAAATAGAAAAATTCAGGTGAAGAATTGCTTCAGTTTTCTGCTTAGAGAATGCTGCAACACAATCTTTCAACATAATTTTATTACAGAATCGTTTTAAACAACTCATTAAACATTTCCCCCCCCCCCAGAATATAGATTTTAAATAAAAAATAATGCATTTTATAATCATTAAAGAATTTTAACATGACTTCTTGTAATCTTTTTGAGTGCACAGATGGGCTCAGGGAAGAGAGGGAGTTGATTTATGCATATAGAATCTTTGATAGTGAAAAGTCCATCAAAACCTCTTGGATGTTTTGCCTCTCCCCGTGTGGCACGTAAGTACCCCAAGAAAATACAGATTAAATGATCCCCCTCCTCCCCCATGGCATCCAGAAGCTTTTCTTTGTAATGTTTGCTACCTGTTCACATTTGTGCTTTGTAAATGTTGGGTGCTGTCCAACAAGCCCCACATCAGTAGAACCACCCGCTGTGAACAGGTCCACTTTAAAGGCAACACTTTCCAATCCTCATCCACCGGAGCTTTGTCAATAGGTTTGAGTCTATTTTCAAGCCATTAGTGATGTTGGCTATTTATATACAAAGAAACAGTCAAATCACAGAGGTAATTTCAACTTTTGCTGAGAATTCCCTTTAGTTAGATGATGAAACACCTTGAATATCTACCTGTATCAAAAATCTGAAGTGATCTGAACACACAACATTTAGTGCACTAGAAGAGTTGCTCAGGTGCTTTCAGAAGCTTTTATATATCCTTAATTCAATCAGATTTCCCAGGGTGAAGAGAGAGCCAATATTAAAAAAGCACTCAGCATAAAAGCAAGCTAGAGAACAAGAGCTATGATGCTGCAGGCCAGGCAGATTCACAGCTGCTATGTTCTGGTATCTAGCAAAACATCTGGAGAAGTGAGAATTTCACTTTTCCTAGTGGAGGGGAGAAAAGTGTTTTGAATCACACAGCCATGAAGGTGCAAGAGTGTGTCTGTAGGCTCTGCTGTCTTGTCACTTAAAACCTTGCTTAAGAAATCAGTAAATTGGACATGAATTTTCATTCTACTGTAAGTTTCAATTAGGTAATGTCCTGAGATATTTCTTCTAATTCATGGGCATTACCCCAGGTTCATGTATGAACTATCAATCAGGATCTTCCAACAGGAGAGCTGTCACCAGCTCAAGCTGAGGAAGGCAGCTCTGGAGGCCCAGTGTGAAGCAGGACCTTAACTTAGATTGCAATTGCTCTCTTCTGAGACATGCTGCAAAGACAGGGATGTGTTGTAGCCTGTCCTTACAACTTTAAAACCTTTTCAAGTTCGAATGAGAGCAAATGCAACTCCATGATCTGCACCAACCATCCCATGCTTCACACCTATTTCCAACCTTCATACTGTTTGCCTATTGTTTGGGCTTTCCATTACCAGGAGAAAAGCATTGGCTGGCAGAAGGAAAGCAGGATTTGTGCTGTGGATCCTACCACACCTCTGAGCTCCTGAATTGTTTCTCCGAAAGGGTGAGCATTTTCACAAGCACCCTGAAGAGCAACACAGGCCCTGTGAGCCCCAAACACCACACGCAGAACACAGTACCAGCAACACTTCTGCACTCCAAGGGCGGATGGTGACTACATCATGACCCATCTCCAAGTTCCAGGCATGCATCTTTTGCTTCCCAACTGGTGTGAAATGAAATGCACACACCTCAGGAGGCCCATGCATGTCCAATGAGACCATTGCCATGTCCACAGAGGTGTTACAGATGCAGTGAACAGAATTGCCATGCAGCTCCCTTCTTGTAAAAAACCTCCCTTTATTCCTCAAGGTTTGCTGATCCTTGAGGTGAAAACACAGGAACATTCCCTGCACAGGTGCTTTTATGTATCCCTCATTCTTTACAGTTTTCATAATTTTAAACAAAAACTTTCAATATATTAAATAGTACAAAATTAACAGTATTCTTCCCTCTGAGGATGGTTCTTATTCCTCTACGTTAAAGGACACTGCCATGTTCAAAACACCACTTATTCATCCAGCAACTAGAGAATGTCAACTTTTTCCCTCCAGCACAGTTAAGGGAAACTATTTTCTAACCATGGTTTTAATTGGAGGCCTAAGTGAAATCCCACATGAGTTCACACGTGAGGTTTCCCATCTTATTTGTTGTGATGAGGTTCTGCATGAACAATATTAAGCAGTTTTTATGTTTATGAAATCATTCATAAGCAGTATCCCTGTTTTCTCTGCATCTTTACCTGAAAGAGGAGACTTAAAACCCATTATTCTCCTCACTCAAAATATTGTAAGTAATTCTGCTCTTCCCTTCATTAGACTTTGACAAATTTGGAATATTTTGACCAAACCAATGCTGACATAATTCTGCTGAAACACACATTTCACAGTCAGCTTGAGACAACTGAAACAGCTGTACCATTGAATAAAACTGCCACAAAATAGAGACTGTTGTTGTGCACCCACGAGTCAAAAACATTTACAGTAATGTCATGACAGGTTCAGAATTCAGATGAGTATCTTCAGAAACTTAACTGCAACTGAATTCCTTCAGATAAAGCTTCCTAAAATGGTGTAAAAAAGCAATTTGACAGTTGGCTTTCCAATGCTTTTAGTCCTTTCCTACCCTCTTCTTACTCCTCAGAATCTTGAGCTTTCTGAAGAGCAATGTCATCTAAGCCAGTCTCACTTTCCTGTGGACTCCCAGCATTCAGAGATAGTGCTTCCATCTCTTTGGTACATTCAGGTTCTTCCTTTTGGTCAGTAGTGTGATTTGGGTCCACTTCTTTGGTAGCATCTGAACCAGCATCTGACTGTTCTTCCCTTGTAGAACCACCCTCTGCTAGTTGTGCCTCTTCTAAACAAAGGAGAAATCGCATCATCAGTAAACACTGAATTCATCTGCAAGGAGACATTTTTGCTATTGAAGAGTAATAAACACTAGGAAACCTTGCATCAGTTGCAGAAGCTTCACCAAAACCAAATCAACAGAGGAATTCTAAATTGGTGTAAGATCACCATGAAAATAACCCTAGACAAAGCTCTCATTGACTTATCTTCAGCTTTCTTATTATTCAACTTGTCCCAACACTTCCCGATGAAAGGTGGAGTACCAGGACACTTCTGCATCATCTTGGTGAAAGCTGGATTTTGGAACAGTGCAGTGTAGCTCAGAATGCTTCAGCTGTAGAAACCTGGGAACCCCAGTATTAAAACACAGATCCTAGACAACAGTACACAGTATTTGGAACCTGGAAGACTGGAATTCCAACCCACACAGGTGTGCTACTATGTTACAAAAAATTTTTCTTTCAGCCTCTGCTGTGACCTCTTACTACTGTCCTTGTGGTGCAGTTAAGGCAGCATCAGTTTCAGCAAGTAAATTATAATTCCTAACCTTTCTTTTGCCTTTTTTCTTGCTTCATTTTTTCTTTGGCAGCTTCTAGTTCTTGTTTCTCATGAATTTCCTTTAAGGTCTTGCAGACTTTTTTGTGGGTAAACCAGTGTATTTTCTGGCAGTTTTGGTCGCAGTACATCACCTGAAAGTTACCAGAGCTATCAACTGATCATCTAAAACAAATGCACAATATTACAGCATTTATTAGTGTGCCAAGTTAAATCTTTCTATATAAAGCATTTACTGGTATTTTGAAGTGATTTGTAAGGTCACACGGAATGATTCTAACATAAAAAATAATAATCTATAAAACCCAGTTTGTTAACTCTGAACATACAGAAATTTTACTCTCATTCTTAAAGACAGACACTTGGAAATCCAAGGGCTCTTACTTGAATTTCAGACATCTCTCCCAGGAGCAGTTTGCGTATTTTTGGTGTAGGCATGCATGCCATTCCTCCTGAGGCTACACAGCAAATAGTGAATCATTCAAATTCCTCTGCACCTCAGTGGCACTGTATTTTGTGATTCATTAGAGCTATTTATGTATTCTTACCATTTTACATACTGAACATCTTTTGTCTGCTCCTTTTCCTCCACAAGTTGTACAGAATTCAGCATCCACAAAACCCACTTGGCCAGTAATAGCTTGTGTAAGTACAGAAAAAAGCTGTAGGATCAGAACCCTGCAAAGTACGACAAGAGGCAGCAATGAGATTTAAAACCAACACTGTCAAAGAGGCACTTGCAAGAACAAAACAAAACAACCAATGCAAGCTTCCAAACATCCAGATGCAGTCTCACTGCAGATGCCAGAGCAGTGAGAACATAAAACTAAATCAGTAGTTTGGAAGTGGAGAAGATTTAGATAAGATGTTAGGAAAAAGTTCGTTACAATGAGGGCAGTTGAGCACTGGAACAGGTTGCCCAGAGAGGTAGTTGAGGCCCCATCCCTGGAAATATTCAGGGTGAGGCTTGACAGGGCTCTGGGCAGCTTGATCTAGTTGAGGATGCCCCTGCTTACTGCAGAGGGGGCTGAACTAGATGACCTTTAGAGGTCCCTTCCAACCCAGACTATTCTATGATTCTAAATCATAGATCTTCAACTAACATGCACAACTTAACATTCAGCAAGTTAGATCCATTTTTGTATATAAAAATAACTTAGTCCTTTAGATTCTGTCGAAGGGAGGATAAAAATTACCATTTTCCTACTCTGCAGATTATTAATAATGCTATTAATGAACTCGGTGCTCTTTACACACTGTCACCTGCTTGCAGATCATATAGCAGGTTACTACAGATTAGTCTCTGTGCTAGCACACAGAAATGTATTTTACATGTACTATATCACACATACACACACATGTATATATGTATACGTTATTTTGCCCAGTGTACTCAGATGCTACAGAGCTCAGAATCTTCAAAACAATTACTTGTATGGAATTATTTAGATATTATTTGTAGCACCTCTCCCATGCACTACAAGCAGTAAGATTTAGTATACTTTACTGGTAACCAGGAATTGAGACTATTCTTTTGGGCAATGATGTAAACATCAGAGAGAAAACCCACCAAGTTCCTCCAGCTCTAAGTAAATTCTTAAACTGTTGGACTGCCATGGAGTATGCATGCCCATAACTACTATGACTATAATGAGATGGTCAGCCTGAATCTGAGTAATTGTGCATGCCAAAGGTCAAAGGCTTCCAGAGAAATAAGAATTTATATCATCTCCTCCTTTCCAGATCTTCATATTGCATAGAAATCCAATGCAACAAACAGTATTTCTTTAAAGGCAGAAAAGACTGCAAGCTCTTCTAAGAAAAAAAAGGGGCAGAAAGGGAAATGTTTGCTCTAAAGCAAGTCATAATGCATCATGACGGCTTATGTTTTCACACTGAGTTTATTTTTCTGGCTTAGGCAAACAGTAGGGATTGCATTAAGCCTCAGGACCTTTTAGTACACTTGGAGCCACTTGAAATGGAGACTATTTTTAATTCATTTAGCATAATCCAAACATGTCACAAAACTGTTCCACTTCCCCTGTGTTAGTACATACAACAACCGGCTCTCGGAGACCAGGAAGAATATTCTCAAAAGAGAACAGTAACTCCTGTGTAAGATTTATGAAGTAGTTAATAGTACTATAATGAAGAGAGTGTTAGCAAAGGCGCATAAGGAAAAATGAAGCTAGTTTTTTCACCTGTAACTTTGATTTCCTCGTTTAGATATACAATGCTCTACATTACATCATCTTGCCTCACCCTGTGATTAAAGCAGCTCCACAGAATGTTGGTGTTTTTTTTCTTTTCTACCCTCATATGTTACTAACTTTTCATGTGCACTAGAAATCATGAATGCATTAAACCTAGGAAATGATTCCATCTTAAATTGAATTTAGGCATTGTGAAGAGTCCAAAATGAGTTTCATCTGTGTCTGAATCTAAATTTGCAGAAGTGAATTGGCAAAGAAAAACCAAACAGACATGCCAGAGCAGGGAAAAAAAGAAAGCTCTGACACAGAAACAAATTGTTTGAATTTGCTTTAAAAGCTGTGATATTTAAGGGTTCATTATGGGCACAGGAGAAAACTACTGAAATATTTCAGAATACCTTCCTGCAATAAAATGCCAGTTTGCCAGAGAGTTCAGGGACATCACAAATTTTTCTTAATGTAACACACTGCAGAAACTGAGAAACAGAGAGACAGCTTAGTTTAAAGTGAACTTCCTCTACAAGCTGTTTAGAAAGTATTTTGTTGATAGGAAAAACTTACTATTTCAACCGGGGCAATACTTCTGACGAGCTGCTGCAGCAATGTAGCTTCACAGTAAGGGAACTTTCGGATGCTTTCTCGAATTAGCTTCTCTTGGTATACAGGGAAGCCATCTTTCTCTCTCCCCTTTAAGAGACTAAAATTTCAAACAACAAATTGAAACAAGAAATCACATAGTAAATGTTCCAGAACAAAAACACAGTATGCTTGCCTCTCTTCTGAAGACTCTGTCCTTTTTCAAATTATAGAGAAGAATTATAATTCAAAATAATTAGACAGCTTCATACATGAAAGAGTGAAAATGCAAAGAAAAATACTTTTGTTCTATCACACAATCATTTTGAAATACGAAATTACTAAATGCATGCTCTAAAACTGCTACTTACTAATTCAACCACACAGAGAAAAGTAATGATCTGCGGGCAGACTAGTATCTACATCAGCCTGTGGCAGCAAAATGCTTTGTTGTGCATGAAAACGAGCACTGTAAAACCGAACACCGAAGAACACACAATAACTTTACGATACACATCCTGCTTTACTCACGTTTAACAACGCGTTATAGTCCCAATGCCTCTATCTGGTTAGCTCCCGCCTTTTTACTATGGATCACTGATTTCAATAAGTGAAAGCTGACTTCAAAATTTATTTTCAGTGTAGAAATCCACAGAAGCCTGTGGGCAAAGTGATCCTTCTAAAAGCCAGGCCACTTTGGTACTTAAGTTTTTTAACTCCGAGCGGGGTCTGAAGATCTAAGTGATTTTAAGCGTCCAAGTCTCATTCAGAGACAGTGGGATCTGCAGTTCTCAGATGCCTCTATGTTTTTGAAAAAACAATCTCACCCTGCTTGACTGTTGGGACAGCAAAATGTCAAGAGAAACGTTCCCAGATGATCCATATTGGACACATTCTTTTCAAGCTTATTACTCCTATTTTAACACAACACATGTTGCTCTCTGCTGCTGTAGATGTGATTGCCAAGCTCTAACGAGTTCCAGGAGGGAGCTGAAGCTCTAGGAATGTTTCCTTTGTACCCCAGGAAAGGACAATGTTACTTCAGACAGAAGAAAGGGCATCAGTGCCACCCTGCAGCTGGGATTATTTCAACATTTACTTGGCATAGCTTTTATCCAAGACAATGCAATCTATTACTACAGTTGTCTTCTGTCCTCTGCAAAATGGTTCAGACCGCTCTGTAGAAATACTTACCTCTTGATCAATCCATCTAGTTTATCCTCTCGCTCTTTTAAAAATGTAATACACTTCTGGAAGATGCAGCTGATGTAGTGCATTTTCAAAGCAAGGACTTCATTCATATCTTTCTGCTTCATACATTTCTCACAAATGAGATCCAGAACCCTGTAGCATTTCTGCAGTGCTTCTACTTCAGCCAACAGAGGGTTCTCTTTTACCAGCAACACAATCTATGAGAAAGATTGAAGAAAATGTAACCCAATCAGGAATTGATGTTTTTAAACTTGTGCATTAAAGGTTGCACAGCTCATTGTAGCTACTTTTCAGGGCTGTTTTCTCTGCTTCCACCTTACAGAGCCTTCCCCTTCTTTTCTTCTTTTTTCAGTCATTATTTACTATACTGTAATTCACAGTTCCCATACAAGAGACATTTACAATTAAGACCGATATTAAAAATAGTAAAGATTTTGTTCAAAACAAGAACCTGAGGAAGGAAAACCATCTCAAATGAAACAGTTACAGAAACTACCATATGCTGTCCTGAAATCTCTTTCCCTTTGAACATCAAAAATAAACTGGACTTGTCTGATTTAAGCAGTTTCGAGGTACACATCAACCTCACATAATCCTGAGTACTTCAGGCAGACTAGTCAAGCACTGAACTAACCATTTTAAGAAGAAACTTCATACTCCGCTCACTAAATCAGCTGCATTACAGCTCGTATGTACCACAGATACCTGGTTGGCAACTTGACAAACTCCTGGCTTTGAATGGCAAGCCCAAGGAACTTGCCTTTGAATTTAAGTGTATTAATTTCTCTGAGCTATACTGGAGAAGCAAACCATAAAAGGTATTTTTTTAGGAAGTAAACATCTCTTTTAGGAAATAAACATCATAATTTTAGAAAGTAAACATCTCTTGCACATACTTTCAGAAACAGCAGCAGCAGTGGATGTTACTATGGTGAAGAAGTGCTGAAGGTTAAGAATATACACTGCTAAGACAAGCATTGAGAGAACACTGAGGTTTTATTAAGATATAAAGTTACTTTATGTCTCCAAGTGAGGTTAGGAAAAAAGAAAGCCAAAAAAGAAAGCTAGTTATAGTTATTGATGTTAAAAATAAGAATCTCTCCACTTAAAAGGTGTCAGCTCAAGACTCTGGTTTATATAAATGCTGAAATAGCTTCATTTTTTCATCATGTCTAAATGTTGAGCCTGATTCTTTCTAATTTTCAAAAGCACCTGAAATAGTGGATAATGCTCTTAGTCTTAGATGGACTCGCAGAAAAGCTGAGAGCTTTCTGACATAAAGAAACAATTCCCATGCAAAAAAAAATAATAAATTACAACTTTAGTATTACTCCACCTTTACAGGATGCATGTTAGTAGTAGTAATAATTTTATGTAGAGGTCCAGCTAATTTCACTGGCAGTTTTGGTTCTTTATCTAAGCCTTGTGGTTTAGTGTAGTAATCCAACCTTTCACGTGGAAAGAAGTTGTTGATGACAGTCACACAGTCATGTTGACCTAAAGGCAGAGAATTAGAAGAAAAAACAAAACAAGAATGAAACAAAGTAATAATTAAGAGAACAGCAAACCCCACTAAACAAAAACTCAAACAAAAAAACCCAACCCAAATCTAATCTAAGTAATGTAGGTGAGAATGACCCACAAAGGAGCTCAGCCAGATATGCTCTGCACTGGTAACAGGCAACTCTTTTCTTTGGAAATTTTATGTTCAGTCAAAACTGTCTAAAAGACTCTAAACAAGGACTGACTTAATGGAATTTCATTTTGAGAACTTTATCCCAGTCCCACATACTCTTTCCTTGCTAAGCCCAAACTAAGAGAACAGGTATTTATCTCCAAAGATACACTGTACTGGTAGTCTCACATTGGTGTGAAGACTTTTCAAGAGAAGTTCTCTCCACTTTGTAATTTCAAAAATTGTGTTTGCCTTGACACTTAAAAGTTTTCAAACCTGAAACAGAAAGCAGTGTGTTAACCTAAAGTGGGAGAACTTACAAAAACAGAACATGCTTAAAATTAACAAGAAAAAAAAAAAAAAAGAGAGAAAAAGGACTGTGATGAAAGTAACAGGATGAGAAAAGTTACACTCCCCTCTTGTTTGCTACATCTGACAATATGATGGATTACTTGGCTAAAAGGAAACTGTAAAATTTAGCTTCTCTGGTTCAAGACCACATTCTTAAAGTTGATGGATTTATCTTGGCACTAATCCTATTAATCAATAACGGAAGACACAGCCAACCAAAACCCAGCACTTTTAAACTCTCCACTGTTTTAGAAGAGACTGTTCTGAGCTAATAGAGCACAGCCTAAGACAAATGACAGGGGAAGAAGTATCCTCACTTCCCACACAGACAGATGAATTAATGTTTATTGGGCAGAGAATAAAAACAGAACAGGAATGGATTCCAATGTTCAGACTCACAGAGCAGCATATTATCATCATGCCTGAAAATATTTATTCTCTCTTGGTGACATGTCGAGATTTTAAACCAGAACTCTCCAAAGTTATGTTGTAGATAACATTTCCCATTCACTAATAATTCAGCATCACAGTGGAAGAGAATCTCCAAATCCCAAGTACAATTAATAAGAGTGGACTTCTCTGACATAGTAAGTGAATAGCTAATGTTTTGCTGCTTGAACCTCAAGTGAGCAATGGCAATCTTTTCCTCTTTAAAAGAGCTGAGTAGAATTGAAATTGAAACTGCAGTAACTTGCTATTCAAGGAAGTAAATCAAAATGGCAAGATAGGCTCTTGAATCCAGAACACCTTGCAAGGGAGTTCTCAAACATTTAAAGACTGTGAGAAGGTTGTGTTGAAGTAAAAGTGCAGGTCTTCATTTTTGGGTTTGGGGAAGGTCATCTGGACAGCAATATCTGAGTCATTTAAATTACTCCACTTCTCTCCTTG
Organism: Picus viridis; assembly: GCA_033816785.1. Classification (NCBI taxonomy): domain Eukaryota; kingdom Metazoa; phylum Chordata; class Aves; order Piciformes; family Picidae; genus Picus; species Picus viridis. Next base: position 12,638,652 of record CM066574.1, on the reverse strand, counting down.
CTAGAAATAGAGAAGTGGCATATTTGGGGAACACGAATCCAGGAGTCTCCCAGCAGTGTCAAAATGGGTAAAGAAGAAAAGAAGTTTAGGAAAAAAATAAAAAGACAAGAAAAAGAAACATAACAACACAAAAAGGCCTGGTTGCATGTTCTGCCCAGAATCACCCAGCATACTGGAATGGCAAATCTTTTACTGTGCTCTAGTCAAGCCCAGGCCACTAAGTACTGACTGCCTCAGAACTGGTTCTGAGACCTCCTATTCTGTGAAATGCAGAGGGAGAAGGGCAGGAGGTGACTCATTGCACGCACAGTGTGCTAGCAGCAAACTCAGATGAGAGCTCCTGACTCCTGGCGCTATGTTCATTACTTCCCGCAAAGGCAGCTCCAAGCATGCACTTTGTACCACACTTCAGACACCTCAAATGCTACCAGCTTCCTCTTGCTGTCTGAAAAGTGATGACACTGCAAAAACCTGCAGCCTTGGAGAAAAGCAGCATCTGCTCTCGCCAGTAAGATCAATTGTGCTTTTATGAAACAAAACATGGGAACAGAATATGAATTGACTCACTTACAGGATGGGATGTGGAAAAAAGCTGAATGACTGCATCAGTTCAGAGCAGGTCATCCAATAACATTTTTCCAATAAAAAACATCAAAATCTAACTTTTTACTTCTTTAGGAATTTAAGAAATGATAATAGACTTTCACCTTACCCACAAAAGCTGCCATCTGAGCTGCTGTTCTCCCCACAGAGTTGACAACATCAGTCTCTGCTCCGGCCTCTAACATCATCCAGGTGATTTCTTTGTTTCCTGAATTTGGGGGTAAAACATGGGGAATCAGAGAGAATAAACCAGAGCTTTTGCAGACAAAGGAAGAGTGAATTTCTTAAAGACCAGGAACAGCACCGTGGGAAATGAAAGTTCTTGATGTCATTATTTTAAGAATGGATTAAGAGAAATGCATGGTGCTGCCTCCTAACTTATGGTTCCAGAGGGTCAAACCAAAGTAAGACCTAAATTGAGGCTGGGTATAACTCTGCTCTCTGTAATTCTCCCCATGGAGCTTATGGGAGTCATATGCATGTAACTATGCCAGGGATTGGTCCCTCTGGATAGCAGTATAGAAGCAAATTCTACTAATCTAGTTTGACAGTTCAACATTTGCTATTCTAAGAAGAAAAACAAACCCAGTACTATTATGAAGCAGGAGCAGAGAAGAGAACAGATTGTTCCTTTCTCCACAGTGGGAACTGGGTGTTCAGACTGGGCTAAATACCAAGTAAAATGAAGCTAAAATTTGATGGGAAGATTAGATGATTTAATTGGTGCCCTTCAGAGACTAACAAGGACACTTGTCACTACTCATGCTGGTTCTGCTTATAGAGGTATTCTTACTTTGTCAGGTTTTGTGCACATGCTAAGTACAGAAAAGTGAATATAAAAAAAGGGGGTGGTGGATGGAAATTACTGTTTCTGATTTAAAAACAAAAGCATTGCATCAGCAGTGCTTGTGTACCTTTCGCACTCACAGATAACAGACCTTAAAGTCAACATTCAGAAGCATTCACACCCAGGATGACAGGTTAAAAGCTTAGCTGTTAGAAAATGGTAAGAAATCCAGCATTTTCCATGAAGCTGCAGTGATTTAACAACCTCTAGAAGCTTGTTCCCATCTATCTGCTGAGCTCTGCTCAATGCCACAGAAGAGTGAAATTTCCCAAATATTTTTACTAAGGTTTTAGCAGAAAAAAATTCTGATGATCCAGTTAAGGTTCATATACACACACGCCTTTCTTTTTTTCATACTTATGATAAAAGAACACAGAGTTTAACCTCTACCTGGGAAGATGCAAGCAACCTAGTACAGAAGATCTAATATACCTCAACCTCATCTTTTCCCCCGAAGGAAGAATGTTATTTTTTTATGTAGTGTCTTTTTCTCACTCAAGGAAAATTATTCTTTCTTTTATCAGGGCAAAAGGAGAGCAAAATGAAAGCTGCAAACCAACACCTGAGACAGAAAGTATACACAGCTACAATGAAAAAGAAGAGGGGGGGAAATCAACATGAGAAACCACATTATTAAAACCTACAAATTTTTAAAACCCCACAAAATAATTGCAAAAATAACACAGGAGACAGGCAAAATTTGAAAACTGTATCAATTTGACAAGCCTCAAATACTACTAAAAGCTACTGATTTGTAGTCCTAAACCCGGCAGTTTGTTGTAGCATCTTTTTGAGTGCACGGTGTAATTAAACAGAATGTATCCCACTGCACGAGAAAACTACCACAGGAGACTGAATTTTGCAATCTGTAACAAACAGGACAAAGCCCAGACAGACTACATGCCTCAAAACACTGAACAAAATCAATTCTTATACGAAGAAAGATACCAAGCCTGGACAGTAATTCCACCAGCCTGCTGATTCTACTGGCCTCAACATACCCACATGGTTCAGAGAAAGAACAGCAAAACCCGAAAAATAAAAATATGTTTTTCTCTAAATTCTTGACTTAGGGCAAATTGTGCCCACCAATGCCATAAAAAAAAAAAAAAAAAAAAAAAAAAAAAATCAGTGAGCTAAGTTTGGTGCATAGTTACCTGAAAGCCCAGCAAACATCAGGGCAGTATAGCCATGCTCATGTTCGTTGCAGTTAACGTCCGCTCCATGTCGCAAGAGCAGCCTGCACATGTCTACCTTCCCTTTGTACGCTGCGTGCATCAGAGGGGTCATGCCATGCTAACAGAAGGAAGAGGACAAGAAGTAGCATATAAAAAAACATAATTAGTTGTATCTCCATATCTTCATACTATTGATAACTTGGACATACACACTCAAAGTAATTACCAAAGCCTTGCATAGCGTTTAAGTTAGCAACAACAACAAACCTCATTAAATCTTCATGAAGCAAAATGGTTACCAATATGCAGCAGAACTGAAATGTCCACATCGCTTCTCTGGTTGTGCTGTGCATTATATTTGAAAACAGACCAGTGCTGAATAATTGAAAACCATTTATCAGCGATTTGTCATTCATCTCTTGTACAGAACACTAAGGTTAAAGACAACTAATGCAGGAAAAGCTTGGTCTGGAGAATTTGTTAGGTTCCTAAGTTATTTCCTTTCTCCCCTGCTTTGTATGCTAATCAACAATAAAATCAGGAATAGGCTCTTGTTGGTTTTGCCGTTACAAAGCTTTGCAGTTCTGAAACCCATCCTGCTTTGTTTTAGTCACGCTAACTGGTAACTGTGCTATCCTCCCCCTTTACCCATCCTTTTTGGTACTGAGTCCATGATGTCAGAGGCAGAGATCTGAAAGCCCTTTGTAAAGACGCACAGCTCTAATGAGACTTTTAACAACCACAGTCTCAAACCATGCCTTTTTGCTAAACTGCACCAGTACAAGAAGGATTAGCTGCAGCAAGGGAGGCACGGAGTTTTTATTAGAGCTGTTCTGGTGTAATTACACATGCAAACCTGGGCAAACCCTAGTGGAAACTTTCAGAAGTAGGATGACCTATTAGTGCAGGCTCTCTCCCTCTCCCAGGGCAGGGAAAGGCATATCTCTCGGTGAGAAAATTGCATGACATTCCATTTTTAGAATTTGATACACTTTTTCCAATATGCTGTTTATTTCCACTTAACACACAGTCAGGATTCACGTTATCTGCCAGGACACAGTAATTGCCCAAGAACATTTCTCTAACACTGAATACAAGGGAATGTGCTCTAGCGTGTCCCTGAAGAAAACTGTATTATCTTTTTGATTTTTTTGCAAGTTAAGGGCAACACTCATATACATGATTGCTGCAGCTCTGCAACTGCATGGTAATGAGATACTCTGAAATACTGCAGTTGTCAGTCTGAGCCTTAATATGTTTCTTGTTTCAATTTATGATTTAAAAAAAATTTAAATCTATCAATACAATTCAAAAAACCCTCCTAAAGATAAGGAAAACTGGGGAAGTTAAAATAATAGCAACAGTTTTAAGCATTACATTTTCATTATTCCCCAGCCTAACTGAAAATAATTACAAATGATTACTTGGAGAATAAATCTTATGAAGAGTGACCAAAGGAGTTGGGGCTGTTTAGTTTGAAGAAGAGAAGGGGAGACCTCATTCCTCTCTACAACTACGTCAAAGAATGTTGTGGAGAGGGTTGGTGCTGGTCTCTTCTCACAGGTAATCACTGATAGAACAAGAAGGAATGGCCTCAAACTACAACAGGGTAGGTTTAGACTGGACATTAGGAAAAACTTTTTCACAGAAAGAGTGGTCTGGCATTGGAATGGGCTGCCCACGGAGGCAGTTGAGTTACCATCCCTGGATGTATTTAAAAGTCATTTAGATGTAGTACTTGGGGATACAGTTTAGGGATGAACTCTGTAGAGTTAATGGTTGGACTTATCTTTTCCAGCCTGAATGATTCTGTGATCATATTTTGGAAACCCAAGATATGCTGGTAAACTGTAACATCAATTGCCACTAAAGACAGACCTGAAGAGATAGCTTCAGAAACATGAAACAAATTTGTCATTGTTTTAGCTAGGTTTTAATTGTGGTTCTATAAAGGTAAGTAAAGGCTTTGTATCCTAATATATAAAGTTACGCTGTATATCTGTTGACAGCAACAATTCCAGTCCCAGACTGGAACCAGAGATCTGCCTCCTTTGGCAGTGCATTAAAGTTCCACTCTACAGGGAAATGAACACAGTAAGGTTTTTGACTGGAGAAGGAACTTTAAGAAAACAATGACTTTAAGTATTTTGAAGACCAGTTGTTTCAATTTAAAAAATCTGAAGATTATAGGACAAAAGAAAAGCTTTGTGTATTTTTGTCATTGTCTCCTCCCGGGAGAGGAGACAACCAAGCCTTTAATTGAATTATGGAAGTGTCAGGCTGTGGTGTACATAAAAAAAATAATCATACCAAGCAGAAAACATGATGATAGTTATTAGAAAAGTGGGACTTGAAGTCACACTAATGTCAGCCTTCCACATTCACGGCAAACAGAAAAGGAACAGGAAAAACTTGGGATGCTGTATTACATCTCTAAGCAGAAGCTGAACTGACTGTAAATACTTTTCTCAGGCTGAACATCAAAGCCAAGTCCAGCAATGGCCTGTTTTCTGGCAGGTGACAATACAACTTACTTAAAAGACTAAACTAGCAGTTTAACTAACTATACTAACTAAACTAACTCTACAGATGAAACATTATTTATTGTTCCAGTATGGAACACAGGGTAAAGAATCCATTTTCTAGCAGTTACTATGTAACATTCTTCTGACCAGAAATCCAGTCTTTTAACCTCATTCCCTAGGGCAAAAATGAGCATGTTCTTGCTTACTTTGTAGGGATGTTACATGATTTAAAGGGAGCAAAATTAACATCTCCTGTCTAAGTGTTCTCTGTGACTGCACAAGGGGTAGAGGTTGTGGTGCTTTTAGAAATTGCTTGCCACTGACCAACAAGGAGTTCTAGGCATAATGGAGTTGCGCCTCATGGCACAGCCAACACAGCTATTAGGTACCACCCACCCTTGCCATGCCTGAAATTGAAAACACACCAGAAGCAGGCAGAGGGATGGGATTCCAAGAGCTAAGGTGCCCTAATGCTGCCATGGTGAGAGAGCCAGTTGAGGAAACTGTAATACTAGGGGTCAGTGGGCTGAATCAGCCAACAAGGGAAGAAAAGGATGCATGAGCATGCAGGAGGGGCAGATGAGTACACCAGAACAGGGAGGGGTTGGACTCCACTGTGTGAAGCAGGGGAAGAAAAAGGCAGGTCAGTCTATGTCTCTTTAGCACCTGGAAGAGTTGTGCTTCCACAGGAAGAATAAAATCAGATTTATAAACTGACAAAGCAACCTTGTGTCTTCCAGGAACTATGGAGGAAGTTTTTAACAACACTATTTCTCAACCTCTGTTGACCAGAGGAACTGGGAGTGTGTGGTAGCCAGGGTACAAGAGTCAAGACAAGAAAAATACAACACAATACACAGACCATGTCACATTCAGTGGCCTGTTCATATTTGGCAGGAAACATACTATTGTGAGCATTGAAACACCCAAGCTGACTGTGCAAGCACACAGACACAATACATGTCTACTTTTTAAAGCCATTGTTTTGCGGCTATCACGCTGCTGGTTTGCTACTGAAGTAGCCATACAGACTTGCGTTAAGGGAAAAGAGGAATCCAAGTGGGACCCAACATTCCTAGTGTTTTACAGTTGTCATGCTCACTTCACCCATTTTCTCAACTGTGGCAACTTGGACAAGATGTGGCACACACAGGCTAAAACACACTGAGGCAGCAACCTCAGGTATTAGGGTACACCACCACATCGCATGTGTGAATGCCAGCTACCTAGTGAAAAAGGGGAAGGGTTGTAAAAACCCCAGCTAAAGCTCTGGGGGCACTTGCATGCTGACAATGCTAAAGCATCTCCCTCTCCCAGCTCATTTTGCAAGAAGGAATCCATCCCTCATTACCATGGCAGGAGTGCCTCATACTATTCTTTAGATTCAGGCAACGATGCCAGTTCTATTCATCCAGAAAATTACAAACTAAACACAGACTGAAGGTTTGGCTTTTATTTGAGAAAATATTTGGGAAGCTATTAAAAAAGAAACAAGTGATGCAAAAAGAGCAGGTGCCACAAGGAACACTACTTGATGTATGACTTCAAAATCAGCTCTCCTGAATAAAAAAGGAAGAACACTACTGAATTCAGACTAACTCACCGCAACTGGTTTAGGTAGGTATTTGGAATTAGACTGCAAAAATGTCTCTGGCTTGTAACAGAAATGGTACTAGCCTAGAAATAAATTACTTAAATTTTCATTGGATGAAAACCTTTAGAAATATCACCTTTAAAGCTTTTGAGTAGGATTGCCCTTACCTGTCTTAAGCCTATAGCAAGCATGATTTGGAAAGTAGTCAACAGTTACATGCATGAATAATTTTATCTATAGCCAAGTAAGTATGAGCTAATTAGAATATGAAATACTGTTCAGTGAATGTTGATCACAGCATAGTTCTCCTCCTTCACAGTCATCCTGCTAAGCTGTTAGTTTCACATATGTAACACAGATCCCTCTGATGATCTTTCTGTTCATCTGCAGTGGTGAAAAGTTAAGTTTACATCAGTCAGCAACCTGAATTGAAACCAGATAGTTCTTAATAGCTGTTGAATTTTCTTTGGCTTGTGTATTTTGAAATACTATGTAAAAACCATCAAAGGCACTACTTTTTCCTCAGTGAAGGCCAAGGATCTGGGCATTTTCTGCTAGCACAGGAAATTCATCCTGGAATAGCAAGATAGATTAACTGAAGAATCCTCCACCGAATATAATCAGTATGAGTAAAGCTAAACATATCTCCTACACTAATAAGAGGGTTGCTGCTGTAATTCCTCCAAAGTATTCCATTCTGTAATTAGCAGAGAAGTGGACTGGTTCTGAAAGACATTTTATTACAGAAGCGAACAGCTGAATTACCCAACTAGAGATAAAAGTACTGCTGCTAATGCCAAGTGATAGTTCTGTATATAAGAAGATTATGAACGACTGCAAAATTAAATTCAGAAAAAGTGTGAAGCCTTTTTCAGGTCAAGCCTCTCTGCTTGATCTGCAGAAAACAGGCAATTGTGGTAGTACTACAGTGCTCCTCTGCAACTTTAACTACCAACAAGACAGGAGGAAAGTTCCACAGCTAGAAAATCCACGTGCTTTCTCCAGACTGCCTTTCCATAATAATCTGCACGATTTTAGCCACAGGCTGCAAACGGATGGAGTTGGTCAGCAAACTGCCAACACGAAGTCACAACACTATTTACTAGTCTCCTTTCCCAGGGGAAAGAAGAACCCTGAACACTTTCTTCCACACTACATTTCAAAACTAGCAGCCACTCCAGCTAAAATATGACCAAAAAAGGACTAAGCAGTGTGCCTTTGAAATACATGTGTTTATTTTGTCCATCTGTTTGTCCCAATACTGTGGGATACCTGAGCTTAAATTCCCTTTAAAGTTGCCAGAGTCAAATTATTAAAGTTTTGTGGAAGAGCTGTGTATTTCTTTGTTTTCATAAAGACAACAATTAAGCCAAAATGCCTTTCCTTTTTTCAACTGCCTCAATCCATAAAGAAACATAAAAAAAATAGATTTGGTAAGAAAAGATGCTGGGGTAAAAACAGGATTGTATCTGCTGGGTATCTAAAAAGCCTTTGGCATCTGTGAAACTAATTTGAATACATGGATCTGACTCTGCTTTCAAGGGATCTGCTACTCCCAGTGGACCACTGCAGATAGGCAGAAGTGAAGGGTCAGTGAGTCTTGGCACATGGGCAGGAAAAGCAAACTGACTTAGAGGAGCTTTTTTAATTGTTTTTTAATACATGTAACAGCAGAAGCAATGCTGAAATACTGTGTCAAGCTCATGCCCTTATCTTTAAGGAAGAAACTGGAACAACTGGAAAGGATTCAGGAAAAAGTCAGATTATAGCTCAGTTGCTGAAGAAACAGAACTTTAGGCAAAATACTTGAAAAGTCAACGCATTTAGAAGATGCTAAAATGTGACTTGGTTGCTGTCTAAAGGTACCTAAAGACTGATGTCTAAGTAGTTTCTAACCTAGAAGAAAGCACATCTAAGTAGTTAGAGTATATGGTCAAATAAAAAAAAGTAAAAGGACATCTTATGTGTTTACTTCTTAAAACCAGGAGATGCAGAATCTTAGTCCACTTCTGGATGCTATGGATTGTCCAGCTTGCAGAAACTACTGAATTGTGACTGCAAGTTTGCTGCACCACAAATAGAAGAGAGAATTACATTAAACCTGTGTTCATTCCCTGGATTCTCACTTTAATGAACAAAATTATTCCTTTTTCTTCACTAGTTCAGCAACTACACTAAAAGAAAAGCTTTTGAAATCCATACAATAAAGTATACTTGCAAATGTGCTTCCTTTCTCCACAAACTTCCTCCTCTCTTCAGGTAGCACTTAAGGATTTTATCTTCTACTTTTCTATCACATTTGCCTCTTGCAAAACAAAGTGTGTTTTCTGCTTCTGACCTGGCTGGTCCCTCTCCAAGTATGTTTATAGGTCTGCAAAAGCAAGGCTTTGACTGATGAGATGCAAGCATGAGATAGAAACAAGTAGTAGTTTAAGCAGACGGACTACAGCTTGGTGAAGGTGACAAGAAGTCTTGCATCTTGCTGGGAGTTCATCCTACCTTACACCAGAATTCATGCTAGAACTTGAAAGATAATACAATCAGCACAGTACTTTAAGAAGCATTAACCTTTAAACTTAAAAAATAAATAAGGACCTATTCAAAATAAATTAGGAGCTGTTCAAAGGTTCATTATTCATCTGCAGGCTGGAAATATCTTCAAAATAACTCTGATTTCCATGAATCTGTGTAGAAATGTTACTAAATAAAAAGACCACCTTCAGACCTAGTATTTTCCTTGCTAAACACAGCATAATGCTTGTACAGTTTCGCTGTACCTCATCCAAGCAATTGACACGGACATTCTTGCTGCCCAGTAGCCTTCCAGCCTCCTCGGTGTTTCCTTTAGTTAGAAAACAAAACAAGACACACAGAGAGAAAAACGATGGGTGAGAAAGTGAACAAATTGAGAATTAAGAGGAAAAAAGATCAGTTTCATTCCTAATTTGAATTAAAATCTCTGTAGATTAGTTACTTGGAATGCAGATAACCACCAATAAATCAAATACACTTAGTGAAGAGGCCTAGAAATGAATAGTGTTCTGTTCTAAAAGCTAAAAGCCAAGAAGTCACAACATCAAAGAACAGCCTGAGAGCATGCACTACAAGTAAACATCCATTTTTTGTAAGCAACACATTCAGGAACAGGACACAAATATGTCTGTTCATAACAGCACCAAAACAATTCTGAGTTAGTAAAATGATGTTGAACATTGTAAAACATTCTGTACTTTGACCTATTTTGGAGCATCTCGTGTTTAAAAGAGCTATCTAAATCCTCACAAAAGAAAATTATCCAATTTGACTTTTCTGGTCTGAATAAAACATGCTTTATAGTTTACTCGCATCTCCTTTCCTATTTAAATTTTAAATAAGCAAAACTCCACCTCCCAGGTCCACCTTGAATACTGAGTCCAGTTCTGGGCCCCTCAGTTTAGAAAAGATGTTGACTTGCTGAAACACGTCCAGAGAAGGGCAACAAAGCTGGTGAGGGGTTTGGAGCATAAGCCCTATGAAGAGAGGCTGAGGGAGCTGGGGTTGCTTAGCCTGGAGAAGAGGAGGCTCAGTGGAGACCTTATTGCTGTCTACAACCACCTGAAGGGAGGTTGTAGCCAGGTGGGGGTTGGTCTCTTCTCCCAAGCAACCAGCACCAGAACAAGAGGACACAGCCTCAAGCTGCAACAGGGGAAGTTTAGGTTGGATGTCAGGAAGAAGTTCTTCACAGAAAGAGTGATTGGCCTTTGGAATGGGCTGCCCAGGGAGGTGATGGAGTCACCAACATTGGAGGTGTTTAGGAAGAGACTGGATGAGGCACTTGGTGCCATGGCTTAGTTGATTACATGGTGTTGGGTGATAGGTTGGACATGATGATCTCAAAGGTCTTTTCCAACCTAGTTAAATTCTATTCTATTCTAAGTGGAAGGAATTTACTTTAGGTAATACAGAGGTAGAAAGGACATGGACTGATCATTGATATTTCTCAAAATTGCCAAATGCATAAGCAGACTAAGCCTGGGAAAAAAAAAATCCAGGCAAGGAAAAGAAAAACAGGCATCACTTTTTTATTTGTCAATTTGCTACAAGAAACCCTCCAGTTAAGCAACAGATCCTCATTTTAAAGACAGGCTTCATGTTCACCTTCACTAAATCACAAGGTGCTGCTCTAGCAAATTTTCAGCAAAGTATCTCTCCCAGCTGCAGTTGTTTTGGATCATTTTATTTCAAGAAAAACCCCATTACAAATACCAGAAATAATTTCTTTTCATAAAGCTTTTGGTGTCACTTAACTAACACCTTTTTTTACCCTTTGAAAAAGTCACCTCACACACTTGACAGGCCCAATAACATACACTTACTGACAGTCAGGGCGCTGCCAACTAGCTTACTGCCCCAAACAGATACATATTTTAAGTATGAGGAACTTAAGTCTTCTGAAAACTATTCCAAGTCCGACAATCTCAGCAAAAGAACAAACATCAGAAAGAGCAAGTCTTCCAGGGGTGATCTTCAGTGTAAACTTTCAGACAAGTAAAGCAAAGCAAAGCTGCATTTACAAGTTAAAATTCCTGTACAGTAAGACACTGAAGGATTTCCGAATAAGACACTACATGGAAAGAACTCAGACTTGGCTAAAGCTTAAAGTTGGCAGCAGGCTGTGCATAATGGTGCTGTGGTAGAAGGCTAAGGGACAACAGGGAGAAGTTGAAAGAAAAAGAAGCTTTAGAGTGGATAAGGAAAAACATTTCCACTAAGCACCCAGGCAGACAGCAAAACAGGTTATCCAGAAACAGCATGCTGTCTTCATCCTTGGAGGTTTTCAAGGCCTGATAGGATAAAGCCCTGAGCAATCTTGTTTTACCTCACAGATGACCTGCTTTGAGCAGTAGCTTGGCCTAGAGAACTGCTGAGGTCCTTTCCAACCCAAATTACCACATGACCTTAATCGTTAGATAAAGGTGTCTGATTAAAGTGAATCAAACTGATTCTGACACACAATAAATTTATTGCTGACTGTCCTATGCATGCATCTTTGACACATCAAAACGTTTTAAGGTAATTGAGAATGAAGCCCCAAACCTACAAATAAAATTCTGTATAGGTTCAAATTGCCTCAAAACTACATATAGATATGCACGGAGCATACCACGTGTTTTCAGCTTAACTCTAACTAACAATCCACACTCAACAATTTTCAAATACCCTTTGGAGTATAACCATTTAGACGGCTGTGAAATCAGTATTGGTGGACCATGAAAGTCAACTGTTACAACAAGCCTTAAAGAAAGCCCCTCAGCAATAAGCACATGCACCACATAACGTGGCAAAACTGCAGCACTCACATAAAATGCAAAATAAACCTCGAATGCTTAAGAGGTGTACAAAACTCTGGACAAGCTCAACTTCTGTTCATTTAAGAACATCCTGTCTGCAAGGACATCCTGCTCTGGCAGAAGCACTGTAACAAGCTGAAGAACTGGATTATCCCCAGGAAAACATGTGCTTTTTTCTGCAGAGCACAGCAACACAAGCCGTTAGATAAATGTCAACATACTTTACTAATATGGATACGCGTAGGAAGGACGTAAGCTTTCTTTGGCAGAATTAAACCCTCAGAGTTGGGCCATCTCAGCCCGAACTGTGTAGCAACGAGTATCACAGAATTGTTAGGGTTGGAAGGGACCTCAAGGATCGTCTACTTGCAACCCCCGCCAGGCCTGGCAAGCAGACCCCTTTGGGTGACACAGGCCGGCCCCACACGGGGCCGCAGCGAGAGAAGCGCACACTCGCTGCCAGAGGCACAGCCGCCTTCCCTTTAGGGGAAGGTGCCAGCGCCCGGGGCCGAGGCGACAGCGCAGCCGGTAACGGCCGCCAGCGCTCCCGCCGAAGGGCCGCAGCCTGCCCGTCGCCACCGGCCAACCGAAGCTGCGACACAACACGGCCCAGCACGCGGCAGGCGAGGACACAGTGCTGCACACCATCCGCCAAGCGCAGCGCCGGCGACAAGGTGAAGGCGCCGGGGCCAGGCCTGCCGGGGCAGCACTACCGCCCACCGCCGCGGAGGAGCGAGGACCAGGCCGGGCTCACCTGCGGCGATCACTCCCAGCAAATCTTTCTCCTCCGGGCTCAGGTCACCTTTCCTTGGGGGAGCCATCACAGCCCCCTGCCTCCCGTAGACGGTAAGGCGAACTCGGGACGGTACCTCCCGACGAAACAAGCTCAGCCCCGTTGCAACGACAACCCAGGCCAGAGAACACCGCCCAGACACCCCCTCCCCGCGGCAAACCTAGCAACACCCACCCCCACCCGGCTCCTCACGTCGACTTCCTCCCACTGCTCCGCCCTGCCGGGGCCGGGAGCGGGGTAAACCATTCCTGCCCAGGCGTGGGGGAATTGGATGCCGGTTGTCCCGTTTCGCCGACTTCTCAGCTCGGCGCTGCCGGACAGAAAGAGTTTTTTTCTCTGTTTCCTTTACTTTGAAGTGAGGAAACGGATTTTGCTTTCATTTTACCCCTGTTTTCTGACTTCCCTGAGGCTCCTCCTCCGTGCCCCCCGGGGAGATTGCGGGATTGGTGCAGCCGGGCGGAGGAGGCGGCCGCAGAGGCGCCCGTGTGTCAATGTGTCCGTCCTTCACTCCTCCATTGTTTGCTGCTGCCTTCGTCGCCGTTGCCGCGCCTGTCCTCCCCTCCCCGGACCGCGCAACCACCTGACAGGTGCGGCAAGCGAGCAGGCGCCTCTCACGACCTGGCCGCTTCGCCCCGCGGAGAGCGCGGCCGCTGTCGGGCGGGAGCGGCGCCTCACCTCCGCAGCGGAGCTGCCCTGGCCGGCGGCATCCGTGGGCTGCTGGGCAGCACCGGGCGGGCGAGGCGCGGGGCCTTGTGTGCGGCGGCCATCGCGGGTCCGGGTATGAAATGCCCGCAGAGGAAGCCGGTGCTTGGAAAGGCCGCCGTGCGTTGGTTTGTACTCCCCGGCCACCCTGGTCTCCCCGACCGCAACGAGGGCCGAGTGCCTGGGGGCACGGGGAGTCCGGCTGAAGCCCCGAAGTCCCTGGAACGGGTGGCGATGCGGGTTGGTACTCGGCGCTGGCTAGCCAGCCCTGGTGCCCCGCAGCCTGTGCTTCTGGGAGAGCTGCCTTGCCGTTTTCTGGCATCGGTTTTTGGGGTGGGTTTTTGGTAGGCAGGAAAAGCTGTTTGTTCGGATACAGTGGCCGAATAAAGCCCTGTTTGTGTCACGGCGTTGTGTCGCCAAAAGGAAACAGACTTTGATGGATTGGGAAGGGAAATAGCGCATTTGGAGTATTGAGAATGGTGCCTTTTGTTAGCGCCTTTCTAAAATTAAACCGTCGGTGGAAAAATGATCTTTGTTACGGCTCCAACTTTCCACTCCTCCAGCTGAAGCTCTGTAGGCACAGGGATGATCTTACAGATCCCCAACAAGGAAGGGAGGCAGAGGTTTAACATCCTTGATTTCTGCATGTGCTTGCACGAGAGGGATAAGCAGAGCCATAGTACTTGGTGCTGACTGTTTACCTTCCTTTGTCTTGTTCTTCAATGTTTGTTTGTTTGGTTTTTTTTCTTGGTATCTTTTTACAAGGAAGGTATTTTTTCCTGTAACTGATTTTTTGAGGCATAGCTTTATTAGAAAACTGATTTCTTTGCTTAGTACTCACAGGTACTTAGGGCTGCTGATGTGTTGGAATCGTGTTCTCATACCAGCCTTATTCTCTAGTTTCACATTTGTCAGTTTCATGACTGACTTGCAGGAATGGTGAAGTACTGTTTTTTGCTTTCTGGTTAGTAGAAGATCGCGTTCCATGAATGTAGTGTATGTTCAGAACGATTTGAGTACAAAACCGAATTGTGATATGATTTTATTTTAAGAAAACAGCAAACTCTGTCTGTTTTCCTGATTTTAAAAAATCACGGAAGTACAGGGTTGTACCACAATATAGTTTAACTTGAGTCAACAAGTGTAAACTAGATAAATTGCTTTGGACTTCAGATGATAACAAATTCCAATGACTTTTTTTATGTGTTTTTTTTTTTTTTTTTTTTCTGAAACACCAACAATGCCTTGAAGGAAATGCCCTCAAAATTATTTTTTTTTTTTTGATCCAGAAAGATACCCCTGTGTAGCACTAACAGAAATCTGTTACTGGCTTAACCATGAAGGCTGAAATTAGGGTTTAAGTGGCCTTTTGTTCGTTCACTGCAGGGTATGAATTTTACCCGCTGTGAACCAATTTTCTGATACTATAATATGCTGATAATCTCTGTAGCACTATTAAATAACAAGAGGCTACTGGCTTCTTTACATATTAAAAAAACTCCTGTCAGGCATTCAGTGTTCAAAAGTACGAATTTTACATTCCTTTTTTTATGTGAGAATGTCAGTACTGTCACTGCACCCTAGTTCACAGAGTGAACAGCCAAACACAATTTTTCCTTGGCAGCCTCACTGGAGCTCACTTGGTGACTAAGGCTACAGGAGTGCTCCATCTGCAAGGGTAATAAAATACTTGAACACCAGTTAAAAATGTTTCTTACTCTTGTCTATGAAAGTCTTCTCTATGACCTTCAGTTCTGCAGTATGTGGATGCTTCATAGTCTTTGGTTTATTGCTGTGAGTTGTGATGAGGTAATGCAGTGGTGTTGCATCCATTTTATGTATGGAACTGAAGGATGGAGCCAGCAAATGATTTTTCCAAAGCAGTGTAGGGAGCCTGTATCAAGGCAGGGAATGCAGGTTCTGTACCTTTGTGTCTTGCCCTTTAATGCGTTTTTTTTAAATCTACTGTGTATGTTTGTTCCATATAATTAGGTTTTGGATATTGCTATATGGTAATTAGTAATTTAAGTTCAGGGTATTACAGAGGGAGAAGGAAATGTTTGCTTCACTGTCTCAATATATTGTTTAGATCTCAAATTATAAGTATTACATATATATATATATAAAAAAAAAATATCCCCATTTGCTCTTCAGGTGATACCTCTGGTGCTTTTGACTTGCAAAGCAGATACCAGAAGGTACCATTTTTCCCTTGGGGCTTGCTGGTTTTAGTGTGTAGGTGTGCTTATGGGAATTTATGATGGCTATTGTAATGGATGTGTAGATGATCCTAAACACCCGATGGTTTTTGCAGTTGTTGAGAGCAAGATTTGTGCGAGAAAATAACAAGGATTTCTTCAATTGAGTAACATTGACTTTTGGTGAGTGTAAAAATAAACTTCTTGGGTCAAGCTGGGGAGAGGATAGTGCCTTATGCCTTAAGAGAGTGCACCACAAAACTCTGTCTTTGAATATGGAAGAGTGGAAAAGGAAATGCTGAACTGGTTCCAAGCTGTCTTCTCTCAAATGAGTAACCCTTACTTTATGTCTTAGAGGCTTGGTTGAATTATGGCAGTGTACTCTGCTGCTCTGCTAATGATAGCATGGGTCAAAGATCCTATAACCTCTTTCTGTGTCTGAGCTTGGCATGATCCGAAGTTTGGTCTGATCCACTACATTTTAGCTAGAGAAAAACAAAAGAGTAGGCCAAGGAAGTACTGATTTTCTATGACTTACTCTCCTAGCTCCCATCTCTCTGGCTCATAGCTGAGGACTTCCTCAGCATAAAGTGGTGTCTCTGTATTTAGCTTTGGATTTGATAGGCTGCGGTGGTTATTTTGACTTTATTTAAACATTGTGCCTGCAGCATCCTGTGATTATAACTTTCACAGCTGCTCAAAAAACCCCAGCCCTCTTCTAACTTGTTTTTGAACCTGCCATTTCATGGTTTCATTTGATTCCCCACCCTCAGCCTCCAGTTCCTGTTTTAGGAGACAATGCGGTGGGTTTTTTGTAGGCAGGAAAAACCTGGATGTGCTCTCATGCCTTTACAGACTTGTATTATCCCCTGTCACTGTCTCTTTGGCAGGCTGAAATCTTAGGTCTGTCTAGTGGTTCCTACATAAAAGCCATTTCATATGGTTCTCTAGTATGTTTTGGTAAAATGTGTTTTTGTCAAATTCAAGAATTCTTATGTCAGTGTTGCACATAAGGCTGTAGGCTGTCACCTATATCTGTCTTGCTGCCTGAGCCTACGGATAAAGTAATTCTGGTATCTCTGGCGCATTAAATGCCACCTGTGAACAGCTGTGGGCAACAACTCATAAGATTGTGGATTTTATTTCTGATACTGTATCTTTTTCCATGTTATCCATTTTTTATTAAATATTAGTTCTCCCCTCAACACAGCAGTATGTACTTGTTAATTTAATATAATAGTTATCCATTCAAAGATAACTAAAATTCTTGAGAATCACTCTGGGGTAACCCTGGTGTATGAAAGGAAAATTGGCAGATTGAAGAATATCTATTGCTTCTCCCTAGAGAGAAGTCAATGGAAAGCAGTAATATTCCAACAAAGCCTAAAAACACTTTTGAACTTCTTGTACCACACTTCTTAGCTCTAGCTGCAGATCTTGCAAGAGACTGCAAAAGTCAAAATAAAAGCTGTTCCAAAGCAAAAAGCAAAATAAAGAGTCCAGTGACCAGGGGAATGGGTACAATGGTGTAGTAGCCATATTTATGGCACCATAGTGCTCGTCAGGATTTTTATATGCTATAAAGCTGAGAGCAGAACGAAACACTAGAGCTTCAGGGTTTAATAGCTTTGGTGTTCTATAAAGTGTGGTTGTATAGTGCAGGCACAATAAGGGGAAATCATGTGGTTGTATAGTGCAGGCACAATAAAGGGAAATCATATGGTTGTGACATATGGGTGGTCCAGCTTGGATCACAGTTTTGCAGTGGGGTTGGGTAAGTACAAATGGCAGCTTGTGTAGATCAGATTCTAAGTCTAGGATGTACTTGGTGCATGCTTCCTAGGTGAAGGGAAAGTAAGAGATAAGCTGGCTATGAGTCAGTCTACAAGCTGGGCAATGGTTGATATACACGGTAAAAGCTTTATTTTTTTATTTTTAATGCTTTTTTCCAGTCCTATTCCCCCTCCATCTTTAAATGTGCTTTTATCACCAAGTATGTTTTTAGGTAGTAAAAAAAAATCCTCATATTTTCCATATAGAAATTGAATAATCTTTTGCTAAGATCTGACTTCTGGAGAAACCAAAATACATGAAAATATTTCCAGCAGTAATTCCTACTGTAGTAGGGACTTTATGAGAACTGTTGGTATGCATCTAACAGCTTTTGAAATGAAAAATATTTTTTTCCTGGCACAGAAACTGCAGGGTTTTCCATACACATGTTCAAGTTCACTGAGTACTTCATACATAGGCATGTTTTGGAGTCTTGTATGAGGAGTTGCTCTGAAAAATTTGAGTTATTCTTATGTCAGATGGAGAAGTTTTGTATAGAGATTGCTTGCAGTTATTGCAGACTCATAGTAGTGGACAAAGATTATGGCTTTTAGTCAGCCTGTAAGAGGGATGGATTACCTCTGGTGAGAATTAGACTTGGGTACAGATGGGTCAGGCAAGGAAAATGCTAGACATTGTCTGGGACAGGGAGGTTGGTCAGGGACACAGGAAGGAAGCATCTTCTGTGATGTCTTGAATCCCAGCGAGTTACACCCTTCTACAATGCCTTCAACTATTGAAGGCAGAACAATTAAATATGGCTTTGGGGTTGTACTTCATTATAATAACCACTATTTGATGTGTTTTCCTTACATGTGTTTTCATGCAGAAAAAATCTAAGCAATTCAACAGTTTGTAATTTGCAAGCATAAGTGACCTTTTCATTTTAAGTTTTATTTCCAAAATTAAAATCCTCTACTTCTCTAGACATGTTTTAAGAAGGAGAATTTGTTCAGTGCATTCGAGTTACACCTCAGCCATTTTTCTTCATGTAAGGCACAGGAGTGAAGCTTTAGGAACATGTTACTGAGCATTAGCAGGTACAGGGCTTGTCGTTTGTTTTCACAACTGGTTTGTGCCATAAGTAACAGAAAATTAGAAAACCCAAGCACGTTACTTGTTTTAAATACTCAAGAAGTTTCTAAATACCCTTTAAAAAGAAGAGGGGATGTTAAGTTTCTTTTCAATCTACAACCTAATCTGTGTGTGCTGATATTGGTATGAATTTGGTTAGAGCCCTGTGTGGTTTTGTCCTGTGTTTCTGCACTTCTCTTAGGTTAGTGCTGAGGCCTGTGCCGTGAAATTTCATCTCTTTTCATCTGCTTTATTATGTTAATGCATGATTTGGTGTGACACAGACCTCAAGATCCCCAAACCATCAGCCATTGCTGTGGAATCTTGGTGTTGTGCTGTTGAATCCCGTTTTCTGTCTCAGAGGTGTTTGTTCCCAACATTTTATGGCAAGAAGAGGCCCCAGTTAGCAGGTTATCAGGGCCATGTGAATTCTTAAGGGGCTCTGCCCTTGAGATTCACCATCCTAGTGCATCAGTCTCAGCTCCCTTGCTAGCACAGGGAAATGCCTACTTCTCCTGTGCTGAAGTACATGGATGAGGGTTTTTGGCAGTTTTGGGGTTGGGCTCTGTGTTTTGCAGAACATTGTTAGAAGAGTTTTCCTTTACTTAGAGAAAGGAAAACATAATTTACTTTTTCAAAGGATCCAAAGAAAGGGCTCTGTATTTTCAGTTGGTTTATTCCTCTTAAAATGTGTTCTGGTGTGTCCTGAGAAGTGCCTTCTTCCCCATGTGTCCTGCCCATCAGTATGTCAATTTATTTGCATTGCTGTTGTGCTGCCATGATTCTCTGTTGAGATAGTGGACCAGTTGTTTTGTGACCTACACGGCCAAATCATAAAGGCATCAGACTCTCAGGTCCCTCCTGTGATGTAGTTGTGTAATTCTTCAACTTTTGTCTGTAAGCAGTGGTCCACACTACCCTGAAGCCAAATGTGTTAAGCCAAAGCATCTCATGGGTGTTTTATGCTCGGATTAGTTCACTAGCTTGGTGCCCTCCTGGAGTTGTTTGTTTCCTGGGTTATAGGAAGGCCTGATTTGTTACCCATTTCCTTCCTCTTGTCTTGTCAGTTTAAACAGTTGGTGACCTTTTCAGTCTGACCTGGTAGCTGCTGCAAACGCAGTGTTAGTGGGGTATGAGGAGACAACACAAAAAAATCTTTTGAAGCTGAGGGAGAGCAAGGTGTCCATACTGGGAAAAAGGGCACTGTCTTCCTAATGCAGTCTAAGATGTTCCTCATTTATCCTTTTCTACATCTGTGTTACTTTTTTTTTAATCCCAGTATAAATTATTCCTGTTAACAAAAATACTGTTGGATTAATGAATAGCTACCTTAATTAGTGTTCTCAACAATAGATTAGTAAAGGTTCATATCAACATATTTTTAATTGGAAATACCAACTCTGGTTTTACAGCATCATCAAGAATACAGGAAAAATGCCACCTATTGTAAAGCCCCTGATTGAGAGTTATAGTGAGTAGATTATTCTTTTTAAAAGAAGTTTAGATTGGCATTTCTGGTACCTTTTCATTTTCTCATATGCCAGATTTTCTAGTTCTTCAACCTTAGAGAGCATATCAAACCAGGCAGAGCAACATTCAAGATACAAAGGTGGTGTTCTGCACAGGCTCCAACAGTCAGTTCATTGACTTTGAGAGTTTGGCTGAAGTGATTTATTTTTTGGGGTTCAGCATCAGTTCATTTCTTTAAATTAAGATATTTTTTTTTTTTCCTTTATTGCTTAAAACCAAGAGCTGCTTTTCTGTCTGTTGAAGAGCTTCTGTGTCTTTCAAAAAGACAGGAGGTGTATCCCTGTATGGTATATAGCCCTCTTTTTGCTAAAAGTCAATGTAGAATTCTTTTCTAGGTCCACATTCAAGAGCCCTAGGTTAGCTGGTATGCCTTTGTAAAGTCCCCAGAGAAACCAGCCAAGCCCTTCACTGTTTCCCAATACAGAAAAATTCCCAACATAAATTCTTCCAGCGGTCTCATTAGTGTTTCTTTTAAATTTGTCACATCTTTTCATCCTCATAAGAAGGATTTTAGTGGTGTTATTACTCTCCTGTGTGTATGTACGTTTGCATACACCAACAGATATGCATCCTGTGGAATCTTTATTAGTTTGCCTACAGAAGCAGGTTGCTGGTATTGGTCTTTCCAGTGCATGAACAATGATGCCATAAACAACCCCCTCCCAGATTTCACTATTAATAGTGTCAAATATCATTGTGCTGAGCTGACATTGACACAGCCCATACAACTGCAAAGCAGATGTCTGCTTTTTCTGCTGAAGGAAGCCCGGCTGGCTGCCCTAGTGGTTTTTAAATATTTTTTTTTTCCTCTCTTTTTAAAAGATACTCAACATTTGCTACTTTGAAATCCATAACTCCTGCTGTAATGCTTTGCTTCAGAAACTGGGTTGAGTGTGGGTGGGTTGTTGTGATGTGACACTGAGCCTATTCTCTCAGCGTATTTGTGGTGTGTTGGATGTCGTAACTTCTCAGCCAACAATGGAAATTGTGTGAATCATTTCAGAAAAATAAACAAGCAGATTGCTGAATTAACTATAGAACTGAATAATATGCCACTAGTAATTGTCCTATTGTTAGTTTTGGGTGTGTAATTAAACTCTCAATTCTGTCTGAGGTGTTTTTAGGTGTTACTGAGCTATAACTTTAAAACGTGTTGCCAGTCTGCAGGTGTGAATTTCTGTTGTAGAAACTGATAGAGGGAGCTTGATCTAGTTGAAATATATAAAAAATGCCTAAAGCTGAATCTGTGAAGCTGTCCACAAGAGACTTTCTTAAGATCTTACCCTAAGATGGGTAAGAGGAGGATTTTAGATAAACTGCTTTCTAGAAATGTTTACATTTCTCTGTTGATGTTGAAAAGAGGGAAGGATCACAGGGTCAGGCTTAGGTGTCTCTTGTCATTAATTTTTAAACTTAGGTCAAATGCACACCCTTTTGGAGTTCTAAGAGTTAGCTGTTTAGTCAAGAAGAGTGGATGTTGGTTGTAGCTTAGCTGATTGCCTTCTGAAATGAGGTAGGGATCCTTACAACCAATAGCATCAATTAAATTGGGGGTTTTGCCTTGAATTGAGCTGATCAGCCTCATTTCCAGTGCCTGGGCATGAAGCACTTCAGGAGCTGCTGCAGTGTGTAAATGCAACTGCCCCTTGCTGTATTTTGCTCCCTCCATGATGGAGTGAGGTGAAATATTACGTACCTGCTCTGGTCTACATCTGGGTGAAACAGTTGTCTTCCTCAATAAATTCTACCAGCTCTTTCTAATGTGACTATGGTGCTAGCATATGCTGTTAATGCTGGAAAATAGATACAAATTGGTGAAGCAACAGGCTAATTATATTTTTTTCTAGCTTGGGTAATTTCTACTGTTGCTTTATCTGACTTCTTTCCATGGCAGTGTTTCTTAGTTCTGAGGTTCTGGCCACCTGTGTATATAAATATATTTTAGACAACTGAGTTTTCATCTGATTGCAAATTTGATCAAAATTGCTTATAAATATATCTTTTTGATGAGCAGCACAGTTTGCATTCATAGTGTTCATAATAGCCATTGCTTGCAATGATCTATTTATAGATAGAATTCAACTCTTCTGGTTAATTTGATGGGCTTTAAAGTCTTCTGAATCTGGATTGCCAGCAAAGACATACTCTTGGCTTGATGCAATTATATTTTCAGATAAGCATTGCATGCTTCTTAAAAGAAGCAACCTAAAGTCCTCCTGTAAAATTAGTACCAGAACATACTGACACAGACTTGTCATCTTGGGATTTTTGTTCACTTCTTCTCCTCACCTGGCCTTAACAGAATTGCCACTCAGCTCTCGGTGCTGTCGTCATAGTACTCTTAAGTGGAGTATGCTGTCATAGGTGAGTAATGCTTGTCTTGTACATTTGTGGATTTAAGAAACAGGCTTTCTGGAAGTACAGAGTGAGAAGGACCTATGTGGGTTACATGATGATTGTGTTACTTGACCACAAAGCTTGACTTAATGGGAGGAATTTGCCTCTGTTCTAGAGTCTGGGGTATGAAAGCAGCCTGCAGAGTTGTGTAGGTGTCAAAAAAGGCAAACCTAACAAACCAAAACCACAACACCCTGCCCCACCCCATCTCCTCCCCACCCCCCATTAAAAAACAAAACAAACCCAAAAAACCCCACAACCAAACAAACCCCCAAAAAGGGGAGAAGGAAAGGAGGGAAAAGGTTGTGTTGTAAAAATGTTGTACCATCGCTGTGTTTAATATCTCATAATAGACTCTCTCATGAATTCACATAAGAGCTTTCAGGCTTCTGCACAGAGGTGAGGAGACGCCTTTGTGAAGTAAGACTGAGAGCACTGGTAGGATGGCAAGTGTGTGCCTCTTGTCTGCATGTTCAGTCTGCAATAGCTATTTTTCTGACCCACCCAGGATAATAACTGATTGTATAGGCACCCCATGGCATAAACTATTGGGTGGGTTTTGTTGGGTTTTTTCCCCCAACACCCAACCCATGTATGTGAATTGGTATCTGTTGCCATAGAATTGCCCTGGCTTGGTCTGAGAGGACTTGTATCCATCACTGCCTAGAAAAGAACTGTTACCAGGTTGAAACAATCCTGGCATTGAATTCTTTTATACCATACCCCAAGAATTTGTTCACCCAAACTAATGTGTTCTGTTAAAATGTTCACCCAGCTCTGAAGAGCAGGAGAAATCGTCAGGGAACACAGGACTGCTTTTGGGATGCAGGGTGATGAAGTCAGTTATGGCCTCCCTTTCGATCCAAGTGAATGCTGCTAACAGCATAATCGGTATTAGCTGGTATGTTTGGAATAGCTGACATGGTGCAAAGCTTTGTGCCTTTCCAGTGCTGGCTCTTTGTGCCATCTCTTTTAAGTCAGAAATACCCAAATTCAAGTATCTGGAAGCCAATTCACTTTCCTGTCATGTGTTAACTTGATGAACTCCTTTCCCTTGCACATGCTTTGAAGAAATAATTAGGGAGTTCTAAGTTAAAACTTGCTTTTCTGCGTGCAGCAGTTGTCGTTCCATTATAGCCAAGGCCTTCACTGCTTGCAAGTGTGTGGGAAGTGCTGGCTATTAATACATCCCTCCTCAGATTACTGTTCTTAGTTCATGAAATAATAAACTGTTAGCAATGGAGGGGCATTGCTTTCTTGGGAATGCACACTTCATTTTTTAATTCATTGTTGGTTTTAATTTATTATCCTTAAGCTTAGCCCTTGTAATTTTGAAGACGGCTCATGGGTTTTGAGAAGCTGCAGCACTGTATCCTGGATGCACTGGTGATCTCTGTTTTTGCAGCTGCTGCTCAGGGCTTTGAGGTAGCAAGAAAAATGGCAGCAGGACCTCTTTGGATTTTGTTGTTGTAAAAACTTTCAGTGGGCTGATAGGTTAAAAAAAGAGAAGCAGAGTAAACTTTGCACAGAGGAGTGGTGCACTACATGACAAAGCTGCTCTCCCTGCACTGGCCTTCAGTATTGAGCTGGTTTGTTGTCTTTGACAGACTTCACTGCTAGGAATTGGTAATTTTTAAAAAACATTTTCTTTCAAATAGTTGCATATATTGGTTTATTGAAGACCTGGTTCATGGAACAGTATAAAGTATGTCCATTAATGATTTCTTCCAGGTGTACTATGAGCAGTGGCTGGTACAACTGTCTCTGCCAAACATTAATGAAGGATTGAGCTAAACTGCAACAGTACCTTTTAAGTATTTTTTTTTTTTTTTTCAGAATTTCAGCTACACCATTTTCCTTTAGCAATGTCATCCCTTACAGCAATTGCTGTGATAGCTTTTTTTTTCAGGATAAACAACACATCCAATGTCTTTCTGAATTCAAGAATCCTGTTCTAACACATGCAGTCCATAGAAGTTGGTGTCTTGTGTAAAAGAAAAAAGTCTTGCAGTCTTTGGAAGAGTCTTCTGCTTATTTTCTAAGCTTACCTGACTCTGATCTCTGCTGATCCTTTTTATCCCCTTCTAAGAGGTTTTCCTGCTGGCAAAGCAAGCAAGCTTGGAGTTGGATGACTAGTCGTCACCTTAAAATGAATGTTAATTGGGCATCTGTACTAATACACCTTTTCCATTATCTCAAGGTACTCCAGTTAGAAGCACAACAACCTAAGAGAGCTCTCAAGAGTGAGGAAAACTCATACTAATATCCTGTCCTTGAAGAGTTGTATCTAATTCCTCCTCTTAGTTTCTCAAAGAAACCTTTTTATCAAAAGATGACTTTTAATGTGTGTCAGCTTAAGTGTATGACTTCATTTTCTTGACTTGTATTTTCACCTGTCAATGATTAGGCATTTTTTTCTTTTTTGTTGTTTCCACTGACTGCCATGACTTACGCATTTTCCACGTGGCTGCTGATTACAAGACCCAAATCCATTGCCCCAGTGGTTCACTTTACAGTGCTCTTGACCTTATGAAGTGCATCTGGAGTGCTTTGGTCATGAGAGGCTTCTGTCTTGTTATTATCATCTTATTCAGCTGAGCTGCCTCTGTGGAAATTCGTGGTTAGTGACCTAAAAAAGATCTGCTCTTCTGAAATGCACACAGTGAGCTGGGTCTCTAATGCAGTGTATGATTGTCCATTAATTGGTAGCTGTAGGGGTTTTGACTGTTTTTCAAGAATCATCTTCCTATGCATCCCAGTTTAGCAATTAGGTGATTGGGATTTATTGTACAAATTTTGAGTTTGTCTTCTCATTTGTTTTTTGTGTCTGGGTTTACTTAGTTCTCAGCTGGATAACTACTCACAGGTTTCACAATTCTTGGCTGGAGAGTCTTGCATGAGCACAATCTTTAATTTTTTCGTAGATGTGTGGTAAGTTTCATTTTCTTCTGGTATTTGTTTGTACTTACTGCAGAATGAAACCCGTCCCATGTGTTCGATCTCTTTGTTTTCTCTCTCCCACTAGGCATACTAATAAAGGAGAGGTACTTTTATTGGAGTGGACACTTACTCTTTAGTGTGAAAGAATGCTGTTCTGTAATTTAAAAAAAAAAAAAAAAAAAAAAAAGGTGCCTTAAGGGTTTCTGGAAGGCTTTTCAAGGAAAGACAGGGTGGGCAGTATATTTAAAAACTTGCTGTGACACTGTCTTAAGATACTACACGTGGTAGATACTGATGACTAGGGCATGCTTCCAAGTATGAAATTCAAAGGTTGGGATCTAGTTGCTTCATGTACCGAAATGTCATCAGCAAAATGACTCCATTACAGAATATTTATTTTTTGGCAGTAAGTATGTGGTGAGACCCCACCTGGAGTACTGCGTCAGTTCTGGAGCCCCTATTGCAAGAGGGATATGGACGTGCTGGAACATGTCCAGAGAAGGGCCATGAGGATGATCAGAGGGCTGGAGCACCTCTCCTGTGAGGACAGACTGAAAGAGTTAAGGCTGTTCAGTCAGGAGAAGAGAAGGCTCTGAGGTGACCTTATTGTGGCCTTCCAGTATCTGAAGGGGGCCTACAGGAAGGCTGGGGAGGGACTTGTTAGGATATCAGGTAGGATATCAGGACTAGGGGGAATGGAATGAAGCTGGAGGTGGGGAGATTCAGGCTATACGTGAGGAAGAAGTTCTTCACCATAAGAGTGGTGAAGCCCTGGAATGGGTTGTCCAGGGAGGTGGTTGAGGCCCCATCCCTGGAGGTGTTTAAGACCAGGCTGGATGAGGCTCTGGCCAGCCTGATCTAGTGTGAGGTGTCCCTGCCCATGGCAGGGGGATTGGAACTAGATGATCCTTGTGGTCCCTTCCAACCCTGACTGATTCTATGATTCTATGTGGATTACTAATATCCCTTTTTTATGTAAATATTAAAACATGGGGTTGATTGTATTTGCCCTGCACATGCGTAAGTGACTGCTTAGTTGTGGCACAGTGCCATTGAGGTTCTTAGTGCAGTAAAATCAGTGAGGAGATTTTAATATGGTGAGAGCTTGGCTCTGGCTTTGCTGTTTGGAATCAGTGGGACCTTTGGGATAAAGGTCTCAAACATTGTAATGCTGTTAGTGGCCTCTGTGGGCAAAAGATAAACCTACCAGTTGCCAGTTCTGCCCTTCCTGCTGGTTTCTGTCACGGTTGAAGTTGCCGATCTCCAGGTTATTAGTCACGTCTTAAAAAACAAAACCAACAAACCACCAAAAACCCCAACCCCCACAACTGTTTTAGGAGTGGAAGGCAAGCACTGAAAAATAGTGATGAAATAGCGCAGAATCCAACGTGTCTCAGTAAGTGCAAGGGCTTGGTCTTGTCAGTTCCCAGGATGTGGAATGAAGGAGAGAGGAAAGGTGGCTTCTTAGCATCGCTCTGGTCCTATTCACAGCACTTGAGACTCTGAGAAGCAGCGAATAGTGCTGCTCGTGTCCTTACTTTTCACCAGTATCAGAGTAAGCTTTAGCAGCAGGTAGTGAGCATCACTACCACTCTTCACGTTGCAGGCTAAATCACTGTTCTGTCTTGGTTATGCAAATAAAGCACTTTCCCTTCAGGCTGACCAAACCTGGGAAATGTCAGCAGCTGAGGTGGCTCTCATAGCCTTAGAGGGTGTGAAAACCATTAAAGCAGAAGATGCTTCACAGTTGTCACTGCAGTAAATGCTGCAGCAACTGCTCAGGCTGCGTGACCAGTGTGCATTGCAGTTGCTTGCTTGCTTGCTGCGCCTGGGTGCTGGGAAGTGCCTGTGGAAATGGAGGAGCTGCAAGAGTCCTTGCAAGGACTCAGTGTTTGGGTGGAAAGTGGGAAGCCCGCGAAGGAAATGGCAGTTAACTGGTGGTTGCATTGCATCCACTCTGTCCTGTTGTTACCTTACATTGCTCTGTTTCTCTGTACTGGTAATGATTTATGAGTTTTCCACCTACAGATTCTGTTAGCTCATAATCTGACTGCCTGGTGCCTTCCCAGGGAGCAGACAGCTGATGGCTGTGTGCTGATATGCTAGTTCTCCAGCAGAATTGCAAAGGCAGCTCTTCCTCCATGCTGTTGGAGTATGGGAATTTGCTTTTAACATAACAGTTTGGCTTGCTGCTGAAAGAAGAGGAAAACTCTCTTTACGTTTTCATACTAAGCCTGGAACTGCAAGAGGATGAAAATGCCTGTTGTTGCTAACAATAAGGGATGAAAAAGGCTTAGTAAAGACTTAATATCCTGGATATTCCACTTTTTTGCAGCAGAAAAGGATTGACCTCAGGGTTGGATTAGATGATCTCTCAAGGTCTCTTCCAGCCCCTAACATTCTGTGATTCTGTGGTATGTGGGTTGGAGTTTTTCCTTCATAGAAACTCTTCCCATCTGTGCTTTTATTTTATTTGACTTTGTGATGAGTGCTCCTGTCTTGCATGATGTCTGAGCAAGAGAAGAAGATGGAAATGATTCCTGCCAAGCATCTGTTCCTGTGAAAGCTGGTGGTGCTGTGTTGGTGGTGGTGCTCTGGCAGCTCTCTTTAGCACCCTGTCAAATGCCATTGGGGTGAGTCCCTTCAGTAGCAGCAGCATCCAGTGGAGCAGTGCCCCTGGAGACCATTGGTGGGTTGCCACCTGCCCCTGTGGGCTTCCTTGCTTGTTACAGTGCTTTGTGTACAGAGAGCCAGGGAGTTTCATTAAACAGTTGTTCTTCTTTTGATGTTGCCTGGCATTGATTTCTCTCTCTCCCTAACTAGGGCAGTGAAGTTTCACCACTGTGAAGCAACTGTTCTTGAATTCATCATGAGCATGTTAATGTTGAAGAATCTGAGATGATTCTGAGATTTTGGTTGAAAGAAATGTATAAAATGATGCTTAGAAAAACAGTAGGGGTTTGGATAAAGGTTTTCAGTATTTTTATATTTATTTTTGCTTTTCAATTCAATTAGTATGTTTCCAAGAGCAAACATTACCAGTGCTTTAGCTTGGTAGAAACTTCAGCCTTGTTAAGGCTTTAAATAATTTAGGCGTTAATCATCATAAGAATTTCCCTGTGGTATGGATAAAAGACTGCATTTTTGTAACTTGTTAAGCAAGTTCAAACTTGCTGAAGCTTTTACTTCACCTGTTGCTGGTTTTATAAGTTGATTTTATTAATTAATGTTTGATTTATTAATTAGATCTGTTACATCTTTTATTGTGTGAGAAGGATTGGTCAATTATAGAAACTTGTTATCATATATGTCTGGGTATCTGCAACTTTAGATGTCCCTCAGTTTTACTCTGTTTAGCATGTAAATGAGAAGCAGTTGTAGAGGAAGCTTAAGTTGTGGACTTCAAAGACTCTCAGGAGAATGTACCAACTCAACTTATGCATTTTTAAAGTGTGAATGTTTTGTCGAAGCCTGTTTACAAGAACGGGAGTGGGATTTGGGGAAACGTTTTGAAGTCATGCATTCTTAATTTTGTCTGACTTTTGTAGCTGCAAGTTAGGTATCAGCAGGCTTAGACTTTCTGAGCTTTGTGTGGAAAATGAGCCTCTTCTGGAGTGTAGTACCTTGTAATGGGTTGAGGCAGACCCCCTCCCCACCACGGGCAGAAATAACGACTCAGACAAACAGATTGCAAAAGTGGTGGAAAGTTTAAATGGAAAGCAGTGAGTGTTTACAGAGAGCCAGAAGCGCAGTGACAGAATAGACTAGAATAGACTAGAATAGACTAGAATAGACTAGAATAGACTAGAATAGACTAGAATAGACTAGAATAGACTAGAATAGACTAGAATAGACTAGAATAGACTAGAATAGACTAGAATAGACTAGAATAGACTAGAATAGAATTACCAAGGTTGGAAGAGACCTTGAAGATCCTCAAGTCCAACCTGTAACCACAACCTCACAACTAGACCATGGCACCAAGTGCCACATCCAGTCCCCTCCTGAACGCCTCCAGGGATGGAGACTCAACCACCTCCCCGGGCAGCCCATTCCAATGACGAATCACTCTCTCGGTGAAGAACTTTCTCCTCACCTCGAGCCTAAACTTCCCCTGGTGCAGCTTGAGACTGTGTCCCCTTGTTCTGGTGCTGGTTGCTAGGGAGAAGAGGCCAACCCCTTCCTGGCTACAACCACCCTTCAGGTAGTTGTAGAGAGCAATGAGGTCACCCCTGAGCCTCCTCTTCTCCAGGCTAAACAGCCCCAGCTCCCTCAGCCTCTCCTCATAGGTCTTGTGCTCAAGGCCTCTCACCAGCCTTGTTGCCCTTCTCTGGACACGTTCAAGTGTCTCAATGTCCTTCTTAAACTTCCCAAAGCAAACCCAGGAACATCCCATCCCCACCTGGGGGTACATCCAAGACCCCCAGGGCTCCTTCCCCCCCCGCCCCCTCCCCGCTAGGCTAGTCTCAGCTGACTATATCTGAGACTGCCCATCCCCCCGTGGCCTTGGGCCTAGCCAGGCCCATGGCCGGGAGACATCTCCCCAGTTACTGGGTGACAGTGAGGAAGAAAGAGGAAGTGCCAGACCCCACACTGAATCTTACAGTGGTGCAGAGAATTATGGTACAAAATACCTAATTTCCTGTGTCCACCCCTGTGGGCTGGACTTCTGGACACAGGAAGTAAACACAGCAGAGGGCACCCAGCCTAAACTGCTACACACCTGCTCTCTGGTTTCTCCTGATTGAGGCAGCCCAGCCCAGCTTCTGATTTACCTGCTTTAATAATAAGTACTTGGATATGGAATTTGAACACATGAATTTTTTCTTAGAGGTTTTCTGGGTCCTAAAGGGAGAATCAAGAATAATGCATCTATTGCTGAGTCTGTCCTATCTTCTCAAGCATTGGAGCAGGCTACCTAGGGAAGTTGTGAAGTCACCATCTGTGGAGTTATTTAAAAGATATGTGGATGTGGTGCTTAGGGACATGGTTTAGCTACAGTGGCCTAGCAGTAGTGGTGGGATTACAAGCCTCTAGGTGAATGATAGTACTTGATGATCTCAAAGGTCTGTTCCAGCCTCATCAGTTCTATGATTCCTTGATTCTGTAGAAGAGTCTGTGAAAGGAGTGTGTTAAGGAGCTATCATTTCCACCTTTCTTGCTCTCTTTCCTGGTGGCAATTTGTATGAATCCAGGAGGATGTTGAGCTACAAGATACAAGTTTGACTGGTGTCAACTGGTTTAAGTTTATGCTTTTGCAAATTACTTCATTCCTACACGTACCCGCCCTTAAGATCTGTACTCCTCTGAAACCATTATGACTTCTGTAGGTGGCATTTCACGATTTGCCTTTGGCTTTGACCTACTCATGTCCTGTAGCTTTCAAATTGGACAATATAAGTAATATTTCAACGTCTTTTATGATTTCAAGGCTTTATAGCTATGTAACACCCGAGAGGCAGATTGCGCTGCAGTGCAATCGAATGTGCTGTGCAAGTTTATGTGCTGCCATCCCAAATGTACAGCTTTCAGCCATCACCTGTGTGCTGTTTTCGGAGCATTCTCCATTATAAAAATAAAATGTTTTTTGCATTGCACCTGTTGTGGTGTCAGCAGCAGTTTAAAATCTCACCTGCAGTAGGTGGTGTCATTGTAGTACAGATACATCCTGGCCTGTTCAATAGATCCGTGGATTGGTTTTGCTCAGGCTCATGCTGCAGTTTCTTGATGAAAGTGCTTGTGCTGTCCCTGGGCCAGTGTTTGAGGGGAGTGCCTTAGAAAGCCTGACCCTCACTCCAGCAGATGAGTGCAGTGTATCTAAGTATAGGAGGAGGCAGATCTTGTATTCCTACTAATTATTCAAGAGTCTCTTCTGTTGCACTGAACCTGTAGTCATTATATCTGCCACAAGCAGCAAGTCCTACTTTAACTGCTACTTTTTTGTTGTTGTTTTGTTTTTTAATAAAAAATACTCTTGTTTACTCTTGTTCCCAGCTGTCTTAAAGGGCATATCTTTTTTATTCTCAGGGAGCAGTTTTAAAATCTGATGGTCAAGCTTCGGGTGAGTCCAAGTCTCCCTGCAGTTTAAAAAGCCTGCATCAAAGGAAAGGAGAAATCTAGTGCTAGAAATTTACCATATACTTGTATATATTTATAGGAACTGGGAAACCATACCAGTATGGCTAGGTTGACAGGTCAGGTGTTATTAAATACGTTGCCTCTAAGACTTCTGTATATTCATCATTGATTCCAGCCCAGCGGCATGTTTGTGCTCAGAAGGAGGACAAGTGGATTAATTCTTACCTGCTGTGTGTCTTGCATGACACTTTATTTCCAAACCTCACTGACTGCTCCCGCAGTCTGTTTCAATGAACATTTTTTAGACCTAGAGCAAAGTGTAAAGTGTTAGGGTCAAGCATGAAAACAATCAAAAATACCTGGGTGAATACTGTGTAATATAAATTGGTCAAATATTGGTGGTCAACAAGGCAAATCAGATAAATGTGTCAAATCTGGCTGGCCACTGGCTAGAGGCTGGGCTGTTGTATATCCTGTTGACTGCTAGATTAACTGCCTAATTAACTTGTAAGGCGCCTCCTGTTCCTCTGCCACCAGACAGCTAAGTGAAGGAAAGAGAGTTTCAAGCTCTGCTGTGAAGGGAGGCTTGGATCCTACAGTGCTTTAAAAGATCCCCTGACATCATGGCTTGCCATTTTTGAGTCTCTTTGCAGATGCACAGAATTATTTTTTTTTTTTCCTCCAGAAGGCTATTTAGTGTCACAATCGTTTCAAAATGCTCCTTAATCTCTTAAAACCATAACTTTAAATCTCAGTGGTGAATGTAAACCTCTCAGTTTAACTGCTTGTGTCATCTTTGTATTTTTAATGACTCTCAAAGAAAAAGCAGTCTTGTCTCTGACCTTTACTGGCTATTTCCAGTGCACGTGGGTGGGTTTTTGACTGTGGAAAAGTGGTAGACCTAAACTAGTGGCTTGCGAAGTTAAATGTTTGAAATGCTGCAAAAGTGGTTAACTAATGATGCTGAAACTGGAAGAAGTAGTCTGGGGAATGGGAGCATGTTGTTTAGCTGCAGACTTAACAGGGTTACTGAAGGAACTTTCAAGGGTAGATAGAGCATTGCTTGGACTGTAACTTGTGATTGGTGTTACTGTTGTGGTCACAGACCTTGAGTTTCTCTTCAGTCATGGAAGGAGGAAGTGTTGGCAAACATGTACTTTTAAGCTAGACCTAGAGAGTCCACAATGAAGAAATACAAGTGTCCTGGTTTTTCTGGGACAGAAACACAGGCCAGCCTGCAGGCCATCAGCAGTTTGGAGTCAGCCAGGACAGCTGATCTGAGTTGGTCGTAGGTGTATGCCATATCAGGAAGGTTCTCAGTCATATGCCCTCAAGCTTCCCCAGGAGCTGCATGGGCAGTGCTGTTATACCCCTCCTCCAGCAGCAAGGGCAGAGGCTGCATCACTTACCTGGTTGGATCTGAACTTTCAGGAGTTTCTGAGAGAAGCACATCTCATCAAAGTAATTTGAGGATGGTAGCACTCTTCATCTTTAAGATTATGTGAATTATTCTTTGAGTATACATCAAGAACTTTGTTTCACATGTTGGGATTCTACCACCCTTAATGCTTATTGTGCCTTTGGCTTAACCTGTTGTCTGTAAATGCCATAGTAAAAAAATATTTTTCTCTTTTTTTTTTTTTTTTTTTTTTCTCCAGAAATTTTATGAATAAGAATCAGAAGCCGGTACTAACAGGCCAGCGGTTCAAAACTAGGAAGAGGGGTAGGTTACATTACATTTTTTTTTACTTTATTTTCCTGTTTGTTGAAATGACTAGAAACAGGGTTGGTGGAATGACTGAAAATTCAGTAAGATGAAGGGTTTTCTCCCCTTCTTCTTCAGTTGTGTAAGAGTGCAGATTATTTTTAACTAAGCTCTATAAATTTTGGGGTTTTGTGATAGATCTTAGGGCTCTCTCTAAAACTTGTATTTATTAGCTATAAGCCTCAGTTGAAAAAAACAGATTCTAAGGGAGCTTATAGTATATTTACATATGTGAAAGAAAACTTATTAGAGGTTTATATCTGTTTCTTAAAATGTCCTTTTTGGCTCAGAAAGCAGAATGTGAGCTTTTGTTGAAAGGCTGTGTAAAGAAAGTTACCTGGCCTTTTTGTTAGGATTTTTGCCTTTATTTCTTTGACTCAAATCAGTAATGAACCTTTCACATCTAAAAAGGAATTCTCTCACCTTGATTCTCCATAAGCTGGTCAGTCATTCTCCCTGCTTTCTGTGGCAACAGAGGTCAGAAGTATTTATTTCTGCTCTGTTACTGTAGTTTTATTTTTATTATTGTCAAAATAAACCCGTCACGATTGCATATGTCCCTTTTAACTCGTGATACTGATTTTCTGTAAGCATGACCAACACTGTCTTCCCTTCCGTACACTACTGCATCAATTTTAAGAAGTGCTAATTATCTTGATCATCCATGTGTTCTGTTCAGTGAGTGTCATCCTAACATACTTGCCTATTGCACTCAGTTTGCATTGGTTTAAGTGTCTAAGATAAATGTCCAACACTTTGAGGCAGAGAGCAAAAATATATAATGATTTGTACCTTCGTTTTCAGGGCAAAAAGAAAAGTCTGGTTTCTGTGCTTATGTGGTTTTGGGGGCTTTGGCTGTTGAAATAACAGATTATTATAGCACACATCTGGGGCTCCTGCCTGTCACATAACAGACTTTTTCCATCTTGACTTTCCTGTTTCTGATCAAAAATTAGCACTTATTAAAAATAAGAGCATTTTCTCAGTGTGGATGAGAAAACTAAAAAGAATTGGTAACCCTTCTCAGACAATTTCAAATTCTGTCACGAGTCTGGAGAACTACATGAGTGTCTTAAGATCTGGGA
The DNA here is from genome assembly GCA_033816785.1 of Picus viridis. Classification (NCBI taxonomy): domain Eukaryota; kingdom Metazoa; phylum Chordata; class Aves; order Piciformes; family Picidae; genus Picus; species Picus viridis. The sequence continues at coordinate 12,604,180 of CM066574.1, read as the reverse complement.
TGGTCATGAAGCTTGGATGAGAATGCAAAATAATTTGTTTTCAGTCATGTTAAAAAAAGCAGTGCCAGCTTTCCCTTGTCTTTCCTCCCTTGCACACATCACTTCTTCAGGTCATTTGACTGGTGCAGTCTCTTAAATAGAAAATGTATGGTGGACATACAATGTTTGTAGCTATAGCTAATCAAAAAAACCCAGCAACAAACAAACCTATATTGTTTGTAATTAACTGTCATGATATTCCAGTAATTAGTGGGATTAACTTTCTACCAGCGTGGTCTAGAACAGGGCATTTCATTTTGCTGCCATAGAAATATATTTGTGGGCCTTCTGCTGAGGAGCCCAGATTAAGGAGTGGGATATAAATGTACTTTGTGATTTCTTTAGAAGCAAAGGAAATAAGGATCTGGGAACATGATGCAATTGAAAAGCTGTGTATAGCTCTGATGTTGTATGCAGCACATCTGCAAGCTACACCTGCATCTGCTAGCCCATGATTGAAAATCTGCTTGTTTAGTCATTGTGTACTTGACAGCTCAACATGCTGTCACCACTCCTTGATGATGGCTTCTTCCTCACCCTGTTGTACCACATCAGCATATTCCTCTTCAGTACATTAGCTTGGTAGGAAAATGTTTCAGTAAAACTATAAATCATTTTCTCATGCAATGAGTTCACCTCCTCTTCCTGTGTAAATTTTTAGATCATGCTAGACAAGAAAATAAAAGGGTACTCCAGATGAGAGGAGGGCTGCTGGGGCAGGAAAAGAATCTCTTTAAAATGGCTAAGAAATATTAATCACAGCATTTGTGTTTGTACCGAGTACTGTGTAACCATGACACTGAGCATAAAATACCTTTCAGCTTAGACATGAACATCTTAAATTTTTAGACAAAATGCATTAGGAAAAGTAAAACAGGATTATTTTTTAAATCCTTCTCTTAAGACAGAACTCACTGGTTAATGAGTTATTAAGCTCTTTTTTTTATATATATATATGTGTAAATAATTTTTTTTTACCCTAAAAAGAATACATACTTATTCAGTGACCTAAAACAGAATAATTTTACTCAGATATTTGTTCACGGGTTGAAATGGGTTACTTGTATGCAAATAAAACCATCTGGAATACACATACAGAAGGTATTACGCTTACTTCAGTAAAAGTTGTCTTTGTTAGTGACTTCGTTGGTTTGCTTGTTTTGTGTTACCTGAGTACTTCAAATTGGAAGACAACTGCAAGTGAGTATTTGGTAACTAATGTGGTAACTCAGGTGTGATTCCAGAATTATGCTTCTCTGCAGGCTTTTCTCCAGAGCAAAGGCACAGTCTTCAGTTTCCCCACTCAGCCCTCTCTGGTTTGTCCACCACAAGCATGTCCTACAGATACAAGAGATGGTTACTTAAATGGCAGATTCCACATCTTCCTCACAGCTCAGAGTCCAAGTAACACAGCTGAAAGCCTAACTATTGCCAAGATCTGGGTTGGAATAAAAGTCTGGAAAGAAGTTGCTTGCAATCCAGAAAAGGCGCATATTAAGTAGCTTATTAGATGAAGAAGCTAGATTGGCCCTATAACTGTGTGCATCACTTCAGGATGAGCTGGGTTTGGGAGCAGGTGTTTTCATGACTGTATATATGGGTAACCATGGAACCGAGTAATCCTCAGCTCTTGTCCAAGGAGGTCAGATATGGGGAGTAGAACAGCAAGACATGTGGAGATGAGTAATACAACTACCTGAAGGAGATTATAGTCAGGTGGGGGTTGGTCTCTTCTCCGAGGCAACCAGCACCAGAACAAGAGGACACAGTCTCAAGCTGCACCAGGGGAGGTTTAGGCTGGAGGTTAGGAGGAAGCTCTACACAGAGAGAGTGATTGCCCATTGGAATGGGCTGCCCAGGGAGGTGGTGGAGTCACCATCACTGGAGGTGTTTAGGAAGAGACTGGATGAGGCACTTGGTGCCATGGTTTAGTTGATTAGGTGGTGTTGGGTGATAGGTTGGACTTGATCTTGAAGGTCTTTTCCAACCTGGTTAATTCAATTCTATTCTAATAGAATCAACAAGCCACTAAAAGCTAGGTGTTGCAGGGGATTTCTGGAGGAAAAAAAATGGGATATTTCATTTTTCTAGTGTTTCTGAGAACTTGACGGGCAGCCTTGGAGCTGCTGTTGGCTGTGTGCTGCCAGACTTCTTTGAAGGACCGGTTGACTATTTCCCTGAGCTTTGCAGTGGCCTGTAACATTGAGTGGAAGGGACGGTTTTGTGCCTTCAAGAGAGAGTTATGTGGGAACGGGATGCATTGGAAGAGGGGGAGAATGTGCAGGGTGATGCACTGAAAATGGTAACATGAGTGCACCCCAGGTACATCTTTGGGAACAACAAGAGAGAGAAACTTAACTATATTAGAAATAATAAAGTCAATAAAAGTGGGCATTGTGTGTGAAATATTTAATTGCCATAGTTGTGTCCAGAGGAAAGAGATTGGGGAAAGAAAGGCTATCGGAAACCAGCATCTTTTGGTTAGTGACTGAGATAAAAAACTGCACCATGAGTTGTAGGGAAAGGAAGCCTTCAGCGAGAGGCTGTGTTGTAAAGTCCAGAACCTCCTCTTCTGAAAAGTCTGCAAGAGTTGCAGCTGGCATGTTTCAGTCTGCTTTGGCACATGCTTAAACAAGAATTTTACTAATCCTCATTCATCCAAGTAACTTAGAATTTCTGGATTTATCCTGTGGATATGACATGTGGAATGTGGAGGTTTTTCAGAACTTACATCAACATTTGTGACAGCCCATTATAACAAACTAGTTTTGCTGTTGAGTGCCACAGAACAGCTTGCAGTTTTGTTTCTGAAGTTCAGTTACTTTGACAGTAGCAAGCATTTATATAAACACCCTTAAATAAAGCCAGGATTTGTTTTGTTAAGAAGCTTCAAGTGTCTGTGGTAAGCTCTTAACAGCTTGCAAGAAACAGCAGCACGAGGTATGAGTAAATCTACCTAGCTGTACCTGGAGGTTGCAGTTACATCTGTTGTGGCTAATGGCCTTGACAGAGGGTTGTTGTCTGGGGGCCAGACTGCCTTAATTGAGTTCAACCAGGAACAGCTGTAGAAAATGCAATGTGAGTGCTTCATTTCTGTGTTCCTAAGGCTGCTTAGATTTGTGATTATGAAAGGTAAAGCCTTGGTTCTGCTGTCCTGGCTGGTCCTAAATGTTTGCGCAAAACCTATTTTTGTGAATACGTCGATCTCCTCTTTTTCTGAAGGTTTGTCTGTTTGAAAATGTAGTAGAAATGTGACCATAGTTCTTTAAAGAAAACAAGACAGGAAAAATGGTGTTCCTACAGTAAAATTAAGTACCTATAACTGACGTTCTCATTGCTCTGCTCTCAGATCTAGCAATGCGTAATGATAACACACATTTGATAATATCTTCAGCAAGGGAAATAGGAGTATGAAATTTGAGAACAGTTTCAATAGTTGCTTTTGCTCCCCTTGATTTAGTTATTCCCATATGTTTGCTTGTGTTTTGGTGTTGGGGAGATGAAAAGGAGAGCGCAGCAAGGGTAAACACTGCAAAATCTCCAGAGGCCGTAAAAACCAAATAAACTTCTGATGTGTTGACCAGCATGGGAAGAATATGTTTAGATGCTGTGATCATTTCAATTGCTGGCTGATAAGAGATTTTCACAGGAAGTTTTAAAACTGTCTCTCTCTCCTTTATTTGTGTTGCAGATGAAAAGGAGAAATTTGAACCCACAGTCTTCAGGGATACAATTGTCCAAGGCCTCAATGAAGCTGGGAATGACCTGGAGGCTATAGCCAAGTTTCTGGATGCAACAGGCTCACGCCTTGATTATCGCCGCTATGCTGACACTCTCTTTGATATTTTAGTAGCTGGCAGCATGCTAGGTAACCTGCAGTGTACCTGAGGCAGAATTTTAATGATCAGCCTTGCTTCTTTTGAGATGCTGTATTCCTTTATAAAGTAGAGATTATAAACTGTATTGCAGTTTCAGTTATCTAGATGCTTCCTGCATCTGTATTGTTGATTGTTTGCAGGGTAGTGATACCTAGGGACTGTATTCTCTGAGACATTATGCAAATACCACAAAAAAAGGATACTGCTCTGATAATCCTTCAGTCTGAGCTGAAACAGCATAAAATTGCAAGAGCAGAAGAAATGAGACATGAACTAGGGAAAACAATACATAAATATTTTTATTACCGTAAAAAAGTATAATACAGCACACCAGAATATTAGCTCTTGCAAAGCTTGCTTTGTAGATGCTGCAACAAAGACTAGCTAAGATGAGAAGTGAAGGATAATATGATAATGAGGAGTGCTTTGTGGATGTTCATGGACTGTGTCTCCCAGGTATCAATGGCAGCTTGGGCAAAAACAGAGCTTTCACTTTCCTCCCAGTTTTGAGTTAGGTGGCTCTGTTTACTGGTCACATTGGTTTGATTTCTGCTTCCTGCCCCTTGGTATGTAAAAAGAGACGATGTCCTCATAGAACACGAGGCAGTGCAGGAAACAAAAGCCAGTGAAAATACCCTGGGGCGGGGGGGCAAATCTCTGAACAAAATAAGCCAGGAGAAAACTTCTGCAGCAGTGTTTTGAACATTTATGTGGGCTTGGTGGGTATTACAGGAGTTAGGACGATGTTCCAAGTCCTCAGATTAGTAGCATAATGATGATACTTTTCCCTTTAGAAAGAGTTCAGGGTATTGTAGTGTTTAAAGTAGTTAAAATATGCACAAAGGATATGCTCCAACCCCTACTTATTCTATCACACTGAGTGCTCTCAAAACCAGCTGGGATTTCATACTGTGAACTGAATCTCTCAGTCCTGTGGGGTGTGTGCCATCTAAGGTGCAGCATATTGACCAGCTGTGCCTTCTGTCAGGTTCCACAGCCTTGCAAAGGCTCCTCTAGGTGTTTAAGAGGGTATTGGATGTGGCACTTGGTGCCATGGTTTAGCAGTCACGAGGTCTTAGGTGACAGGTTGGACTTGATGATCTTTGAGGTCTTTTCCAACCATATTGATTCTATGAAAGCTAGGTCTCTCTCTGTTTCCCTCTCTCCCTCCCCTGCTAGCTCTTACCCTTTCCTTTTGCCTCAGTGATAGGAAGATGAGGCTTACTACACTTAGTAAATTTGATAGAATATTCTCTGAGTGAAATGTTCTTGCTGTTTTGGGTTTTTTTTGTTTGTTTGCTTTCTTTTAGCTCCTGGAGGCACACGCATAGATGACAATGACAAGACCAAGATGACCAACCACTGTGTATTTTTTGCAGATGAAGATCATGATGCCATCCGAAATTATGCTCAGGTCAGTAAAGGCATCATTGTTTTTCATGTGTTTATCAAGAGGGATTACAGTGGAACCTCTGCAGTCTGTCTAGGCTGGCAGTAGGCTAGTTACAGGGTAATTGAAAATCTATTTAACAGGTAATCTGCCCTAACCTATAATTTTTAGGTAAGGAAATAGAACGTCTAAGGTAATTAGCTGACAATGCTTGCTTTTGCAGAAAGCACTCTTGCTTATTTCAGTCTGCAGTTGGTTCAGTATATTTTTGGACACTGTGTTACAGGCTGGCGTCAGAGTGGCTGGAGAGTGGCCAGGCAGAGATGGACCTGGGGTACTGGTTGATGGTAGGCTGAACATGAGCATGCAGTGTGCCCAGGTGGCCAAGAGGACCAATGGCATCCTGGCCTGTATCAGGAGCAGTGTGACCAGCAGGAGCAGAGAGGTCATTCTGCCCTTGTACGCTGCACTGGTTAGGCCACACCTCGAGTACTGTCTCCAGTTCTGGGCCCCTTAGTTTAGGAAGGATGTTGACTTGCTGGAACATGTTCAGGGAAGGGCAACAAAGCTGGTGAGGAGTTTGGAACACAAGCCCTATGAAGAGAGGCTGAGGGAGCTGGAGTTGCTTAGCTTGGAGAAGAGGAGGCTCAGGGGAGACCTCCTTGCTCTCTAAAACTACCTGAAGGGAGGTTGTAGCCAGGCAGGGGCTGGTCTCTTCTCCCAGGCAGCCAGCACCAGAACAAGAGGACCCAGTCTCAAGCTGCGCCAGGGGAGGTTCAGACTGGATGTTAGGAAGAAATTCTTCACAGAGAGAGTGATTGCCCATTGGAATGTACTGCCTGGGGAGGTGGTGGAGTCACCCTTATTGGAGGTGTTTAGGAGGAGACTTGATGGGGTGCTTGGTGTCATGGTTTAGTTGATTAGGTGGTGTTGGATGATGGGTTGGACGCGATGATCTTGAAGGTCTCTTCCAACCTGGTCTGGTCTAGTCTAGTCTACTCTTGTTGACCTTTTCTGTATGCAGCCTGGAAAGGCTTGTGTGCACATGGTTTTAGAAACACATGAAGTATGTGAATGACAAAAATTATGGAGTTCACACTTCCAACCTCTAGTTGTATAACTTGTTAGAAACTGGGCATGTATTCCAAGAGCTTTCATTTTTTCTGTGTATATGATACAGTATTCATTTTTGTAGAAGTAAGGCTTGCATAAATAACCTAATGCAAATTCACACAAAAAAAGCAATGAAGCCTAAAACATTGAGGAGAAGCTAATGTTGTGTAATTTCTTAATGGAAGATAATTATATGTGAAAATACAGTAAGAATTCTTTTCTAAGTTCAAAGCCACCATGAAGTTCTAGATATCAGTGTTGCATAAAAATGCAATACCACAGAAAGCCCCATTTGCCAAAAGTCTATTGTTACTTAATTGACATATTACTCTTTTTAAATTGGGGTTTTGGAGACCATAAGTGAAAGGGTAAAAGCCACTGTCCCTGCTAAAGTATTGTAGGTAAGTTGCTGAAAAGGTGCATGGTTGATTTAAGAGGTGCTGGGATCAGAATCTTCACTGGTAATGAAAGTTTGCTAAATAGCAGAAAGCTTCTTGGAAAATACAGTTTTTAATAATTTGAAGTGAAATAGACATATTTCTGGAAAGGGAGCTAATATATCTTGTATATCAGCTTTACCATCTCTTAAAAATAGGATATTCTGCTTCAGGAAAATCTCTGTTGTGATAGACATTGATTCTGTATCCTTGAATTTTAACATTTTAATGATTTGATTTAAAAAATTGGCAGCAGCAGTCCTGCAAGGAGAAATTTAAAGTAAAAGATTGCATGTTGGAAAATGGAAGGAAAGGCTTCAGGATTTGAAGCAGTGACATTTTCAACATAGTCTCTGCATTTCAAACCAAAAACCACCAAAATAAGTCAGCATTTTGTAGTTGATGCCTGAAGAAATGTATCCTTTTATATAGAGGTAGCTTTTTTCTTCCATGCTTAATGAGAAATAGAGCTCTTACTGTATTACAGAAAAATGGAGTTAAGCTAAAATAGTGTTGTAAAGCTTCCTTATCTTCTAGATAACTTCTGACTGTGACTCCCAAATTAACCAGTAGTGTGACTGGGTTTTGTTGGTTTAGTTATGGAAACAATACAAAGAGTGAAAACTCGGGACAGGGGGGGTGGGGAGAGGGGAAGGCAAACAAACAAAAACCCCACAAAGAAACCTCAAACCAAACACCCATCACCACCACCAGAAATCCAAACAAAAACCTCCACAAAACCAAGCTAAAGCTAGCTTTGATTTTTGTTTTGTGTTTTTTTTTTCCCCCCAGATTATTTGCTTGTGAAGTGTCCTTCTGTCATGTACAGGGACTTAAAAAAATGCACAAAATGTTGTTGGGATGTGTGAACAAGATGCATTTTCATCTTACACCTTAATTTATCAGAATTCTGTATCTCCACCTCTCAGCATGGCTGCAACTGGATTTTTTTCACTCATTTGGAGCCAAAATGCTACCATTTCAGGGTGTTTATGTTCTATGGAAAGTGAATTGAGCTTAATTACAACCCTCCCCACCATCCAACCTGACAATAATATAATTTATTCCCGATATAAACCTTTCTACCCCGACAGTGAGTCACATGGTTCGTGCCCTTCATTCACTAGGGAGACCAGTGATTTGCCTAGTTTCTTACTTCTCCCTTTATCCATCTGAATGCACCCTGTACCTGTGCTGCTTCTGCTTTCGTAGTCAGTGGTTGCATGATGGAAAACAAATGGTGAAAATTGCAGACAAGTTGTGTCCAAGAGCATACTTGCTGTAAAAGCTTTGTCAAATGTTCTTCCTTTTTCTCTGGCAGTAGTGTGTTTTAATGTAAGTATTCACATTAGTGGATTTGTCAGTGATCCTGCGCCTACTTAAGATGCCCATCAGTGCAGCCGATTGCCTTATTCCACCAGCTTATCCCTGACAACTTCCCCAGACAGCTGCATTACCAGGGGAAGGTGCAGAGTTAACTTTTTCTTTCTCTTCCTCCTTTCCTGCTTTTGATCTGTGAATAGGGTGAAAAGAAAAATTCAATAAACACATAAAAGATTACTCTTAAACTATGGCAGGTTCTATGATTCTAACATTGCTCTAGGAAGCAAGAATTGCAAAACTTGTATTTTTCCACGTGTGAACAAGCTTACAGAAAAGGATGTTTCGTGGTCTGTGATGACACAGTGCAAACAACTGCAGAAATAGCATTGTGCTGGATGCTTATTTCCTGGAAACAATGTCTAAAGGAAAACTAGGCAGTGGAATATTAGAGTCAGCAGCGCTTCCTACTTCTTTCCTGCTGAATAGATAATAAAAAGAAAAAGCTGAGTAATTATGGATTAAGTCAAAGATATTCTTTATGGATTCAGTAGTAGCAGTCCAGTTTTCCTTCACCTTTTTTATGAAAAAGAATGGCTGCAGTTCTTCTATTTTTTTAAATTAATCTGTGTTTATCTTTAGGTCTTCAATAAACTTATCAGGAGATACAAATATCTGGAGAAAGCATTTGAAGATGAAATCAAAAAGGTAATGTTGGTGGCAGTCTTCTTCTGAGCATTCATATTCTTTTTCCTGGTGTCTAATATAATTGTGTAAGTACAAATATGGTCCTGTTATGTATTTTATGTAGCCCTACTGGAAAAGAGGATGGAATCTACAGGTGGCAGCTTTAATCTGCAAATTTAGCTCTGGAGGAATACTGCTGGCAGCTGTTGATGTAGAGTAATTCTGAATTAATGCTTCCTTCTGTTGCTTTGTCTGAACTCACCTTCTTATCCCAGGCTTTTTTCGTACAGAACTTCAGTGTGCTTTGAGGTATAGTTCTTGGTGAGAAGTGGTGTTGCTGTCCTACCAATAGAACAGTTCCTGTGGTTTTTCCATAAAAAAATGCAAATCTGATGTGCAGAATGTCACTTGATGTATGAGCATTGAAATACTTCTGTATTGTGCAAGGAATCCTCACCACAAGATTTTTGTATTTGAGGCTACAGATACATGCAGGAGAAAGTTAACACCGCTGGCACAGTGCTCAGGATTTGTGTATTAGACTGCAGTGGTTATTTGTGGATACTGTTTTGTGATGCTGAATTCTAAGGAGACAGGAGAAACCTGGGTAGAAAGTATTTTACAAACAAAATACAGATTTCTTTTGTCTGCTTTGTGTTCCTAGCAACAGATGTAAATATCTTTTTCTAGTGGCCTGAATAATAAACACTGTGCTGTGCTGTAAGTTGACAGGCATGCTGATAATGGCAAAACCTGTCCTGTGACTGAAATACTGTGTTTGTTAAAAATGTATTTCTGTATTATTTAAACATTCAAAAGATTGCTGCAAAGGTCAAGTGAGGGTAAGTCTGGAGCATGATGCCTCGCTACCATCTCTTGTGGCTGAATAAATTTGGCTCTGATTAATAAGTCCTTGCTCATATAGGAAATTATTTTTGCGCTTGTGGCCAGCATGCCTATTAACTGCTGCTGATTGCTCAATGCATCATTCTAAAGACCTAAATTTACCTCTGTTCCCACACAAATCTAATGTTCTTGCTGTTAATTACAATAATCATTGACATGAGAAGCGCTGACTCATAGCATTCAAGTTTCAGAGAGTGTTCAGCATATTAAGCAAATGCCGTGTCAATTCAAACCACCTCCTCCCTCTCTGGAACTTGCTTGGCCTTGAAACCTCTAAGTTTCTTGGAATTCACTTTGCACACTTAGTGCCAAGATAAGACTGTGGTTAACATATAATTTAGCTCTTCAGCTGAGGAGCAGGTGCTTCTAATGCAAAGTCTGGCTATATGCTGTCTTGAGAGAAAGCAGTAGTTTCAGGTACAGTGTGACTGGAGTCATGCTATTAATTTAAAGCTATTGAAAGCATTCTGGCCATTGTAGCGTGGGGTCAGAGTGGGCTAGTTCACCTTGTACACTGGAAATACCAATTTTATGTAAATGCTTTTTGTATAGTTTCCAGTACCAGATTACATCTTACATAACAAATCAGAAGATTAGATTTGCATAGTGGTCCTAGGCTGAGAGGAAATTTTTCCGTTTGCCTTTGTATAGCCACCCTTGGCACTGGTGTGAATCTGGATGTGGCTCCTGGAGACTTGGCCTTTTGGTGTGGGTGCTGGGTGTGCTCTCTTCCTTAGTTAATGCAGTTTGTCTGAGAATTAGAAACTAGGAAGGTGTTTAGGAAGGTTTTGGGGCTTGTGTATCACACCTGCACTGTGTGCAGGCACATTGCCTTCAGACCCCTTGATTGATATTTTTTACTTACCTTCTTTCTCCCCCTGCTTGTATGAACCACTCAGGTGACTATCTTCGCACCACTGAAGCTGCTGGATTTAAAACTATTTATTGCTTTAATCCCTGTGTGGGGTGGCAAGTATGAAAGTAGCTGCTCATAAAGAGTCAAGAAGATAGATGTTAGTATTTCAGAATGTGTTTCTGCCAGATTTAGTAGTGCAAAGCCTACTGCAGTTAGTTGAGGGAGATGGTTCTCCCTCTCTACTCCACTCTGGTTAGACTCCACTTGGAGTGGTGTGTTCAGCTCTGACAGACGTTGATGTGTTGGAGCAGGTCCAGAGGAGGGCCATGGAGATGACTGAAGGCTGAAGCGTCTTGTCCCCTGTATGGACAAGTTTTCTTTAAGGCAAGTTTGTGGTAGGATCAGTAGGTCTTGAAAGGCTAAGTGCATTGATGCCCATCTTTGAAGATTTTGGAGGTTCTTTCCCTCTGGAAACAACACTGTACATACTTTATAGAAATCAGTCTTTCTTTCTTTCTTGAGACATGTTTGTGTCTTTCTACCCTTTGTTAATACGATTCTCATTTAGAAACAGGAACTGTGAAATGTGCTGAGAAATAAATAGGTCTCCTCTTAAATAGACATTGTCAAGGAAGGGCAGAAGTAGTGAGTTGTGCAAATTCTTAGAACCAAGTAACATTTATTTCAGAAAAGGATACTTCTCAGGTCAGAATGGCTTTGGCTTTGCAAGTAAGTTACTTTTTTCTCTCTGTAGTAATGGTAATGGGGAAATTTGTGATGGCAGTTCTTGCAGATGAGAGGTTGCAGAAGGTAGCTCTTTGACTGTATCCACCAGCTTGATATTAAAACTGGAAAAGCCAGCAGAGTTTTAAGTCAGAGTGGATACTACAATGAAGCTTGTGTTATGTCTCAAGCAGTCTCAAGCTGTGCCAGGGGAAGTTCAGGCTCAAGGTGAGGAGAAAGTTCTTCACAGAAAGAGTAATTGGCCATTGGAATGTGCTGCCCAGGCAGGTGATGGAGTCATCATTCCTGGAGGTGTTCAAAAAAGGATTGGATATGGCACTTGAAGCCATGCTTTAGTTAGTCATGATGTGTTAGGTAATAGGTTGGATTTGATGATCTCTGAGGTCTTTTCCAATCCTATTGATTCTATGACAGGCTAAGAATTTGGGAGTATTTAGCCATGATAAGAGAAGGCTCTGGGGAGACCTTGTAGCAGCCTTCCAGGACTTAAAGGGGGCCTACAAGAAAAATGAGGAGGGGCACTTTATCAGGGGGTGTAGTGATTGGGTAATGATTGCAGACTGAAAGAGGGTAGATTTAGATTAGATATTAGGAAGAAGTATTTTACTGTGAGGGTGGGGAAACACTAGAGAGAGGTTGTAAATGCCCTTTCCCTACAAGTGTTCAAGACCACACTGGAAGAGGCTTTGAGCAACCTGATTTAGTGGAAGGTCTGAAAGGGGAGTTAACCTGACCAGGTTGGTCCCTTCCAACCCAACCCATGCTATGTTAGCGCTGCTTTTTCTGTTGCTGTTGGCTCAGTGCTGTCTACCAATGTGACAAACTGGCAGATACTAGAGCAACAGGCCACCTAAGATAATGAAGGTATAAAAAGACACCACACTCCTTATGTGGACAGAATTTCTTAATTTTCACTTTTAAGGTTTCCAGATTGCAAGAGGAAAACAGAAGCACTTGGGTTTTACTGCATGCTTTTTAATGTTATATGCCTGTCCTTGCTTGTACGTATCTTTTATACCCAGAATTTGTACCTAAAAGACTTTTTAAAGGCAAAAATAGCATGGAACAGCACATTAGGTCTGGTCTTTTGCTTATTAGGCACTCTGAACTCCTACTTAAATAGGTGGGAGTTCTTATAGCTATCATAGCAATACAAAATTGTGAGCCAGAACTGTGCATTTAATGCCTGGAATCAGTCTGTATCTGTAAAAAAGCAGTAATGCCAGTGCTTGGCTAACAGCAGGAAAGCATCAGCTTGGAGAACTTTCTGTGGGTGGTTTAGTACTATTCAGAAGTGACTTGGACATTTTGTGACTTCCCTGCTGAGGTTTGTAATAGTGATGGTAAAAGAAGAGCTCTTAAAGTAATCAGCAATAAAAATCTGAAACAACAGCTTTCAACTGAATGTTTTGTTCTTTTTGATGGCTTTTAAGTGGGTTTATTAAAGGTTTTGATTCTTCCTATAACCCAGTTTCCCCTTAAATTAAGCTGCTTCACAATTACTTGCAAGTACAGAATAATATACATGTTATTTTCTGCTGTACAAGGGTAAGTTTATTTGAGCTGCTTTTCAGAAGTATTAGTAAAACAAAAATTACACTAATAGCACTAACTAGTGAGCCACGAGTATAGAAGACAAGGTTCCTGCTCAAAACATGCTGCAGTTCAAGAACACTGTAATTCAGATTCATGCTGACATTTCCAAGAATCATGTTTCAAAAGAAGATGAGGCTGTGAACTTGAATGACATGATTTCAGACCTTCGAAAACATTTAAAGAAATACAGATTTCTCAAAGCTGGAGTTGATAAATACTTGGATTTCCTTCTCTTAGGAGTGGAGGTCACGGCTCTGCTCACTTGTTTGTCATCCACATCTGCAGAAATAATAATTCCATTCTTCTGCATCCCAAATTTGTGTACATTTTTGTTGTGAGTCACAGATTTTTATAGTTCCCCTTTCTTCTTATGAGGAAAGGATGAGAGATTTGAGTCTGCTTAACCTGGACAAGATTCAGTGAGGATAAGCCAGTGCTTATCAATATCTAAAGGCTGGGTCTCAAGAGAATGGGGCCAGACTCTTTTCAGTGGAGCCCAGCAGCAGGCACAATCTGCAACACAGGAAGTTCTATCTGAACAGGAGGAAAACCTTTTTCTCTTTGAGGAAAAAGTAATTTTAAAATAAGTACTTTGTTACTTTATTGGAACAGGCTGCCTGGAGAGGTTGTGGAGCCTTCCTTCACTGAAACCTGCCTGTATAGGTTCCTGTGCAACCTGCTCTAGCAGGGGGATTGGACTAGATGATATTCAGAGGTCCCTTCCAACCTTTCCCATTCTGTGACTGTGTTGCAACCACTTGGATGAAGCCCACTAAAAAACCCAAATGACTTTTCTGTGGTTGAATCATTCAGTCCTATGTAAACTGTAATTTAAAGCTGGTGGTGTTATGAAAGTGCTACTGTATGAAGGAGTTTTCTCCTGTTCTGTTCACTGATGCAGAGCAGAGCTTTTTATAAAACACTGCCTGACTTTTAAGTAATCACTACTTCATTAGTTACCTGACTTTTTAAAATGTCACTACATTCAGAAAGCTTTTGTTGGTGACAAGCTGCTTAGATATCCTGCAGGAGAGCTCTCACTGTCTGGTAACTCCTTGTTGGGGTAGGATTTGGTAATTAAGAAATACTCTCAGTTTGAAACTGGATGGGAATTTTCCATCAGGATGAGCTGTTTGGCTTTGATTGCATCTGTTGCTCATTTGGAGAAGGAAAAAGGGTGTCATGACAGCAGAAGGTAGCTGAATAAAGTGCTGGTATTTGAAGAAGGAAATGAGAATTCTTTTTTAACTCCAGAAATGGATGTCTGCAGTACTTTTTGTGTGTGATGAGGGTCAATTTGTAAGGTAGCTGTTGCTGGAAGGCTTTTTTGCTGTGAATGAAGCTGCCCTTTGCTGTCCAGTCTCCTTTTTCTTATCACCCATGTTGTGATTGCTAACTACATGTTAAGAAAACATTATTGTTAACAGTAATGCTATTGACAAAAATTCATTTTTCTTATGTTTTTCCTGAGGGAAAGGCAAAGAGATGTAATATGCTTCCTCAGTATGCTTTTAAATAATTCATTTTGACACGTGGAATTAAGTTGATAAAAATAGACTTCGTGGCCCTTTTTAGACTTCCAAGAAGTAAATATGTTCAGATCTTTAATTGCTGTTTTTTAGGCTTCAGTGTTCAAATCTTCCAGCACTTAAGATGGTGGGACTTGTTTTTTTTTCTCAAGCTATTTGTTTCCTCTTATAATTAGTAGTGAAAATGGCAAGGACTTCAAGCAGCTTTTTTTTCCTGTTTGCCCCTGAGTCAACTTCATCGAGAATGTCTGAACTTGAAATATATTTCGTATTTTAGCCAATAGAAAATCTATTGTAATTGTGCTGTGTTCCCTTTCCAGAAGGAAAACAGGAAAGTTTCTCATCCTTTTATTATTTGCATGAGTAATAGTCTTTCTAAGCTAAAAAATGAACTGCAGCTCTATGGAGCTTAGGCTGAAGATGTGAATGGGCAGGCTCTTGTCAGCCTGTTGAGATCAGCAGGTCTGTGATCCAGTAAGTCTTGTGGGTCTCAGGCCTTTAACAAGCACTTCTATTTTTACACATACATTTGGAGCAAACTGGCCTTGTCTCCCTGAGTAGGGTCATATTCCATGTACTTGAGTCCTTAAGTGAAATTTCTAGTGATCAGTGAAATGGCACCGCTTTGCTTCAGGACAGATTTTTACATGACTAATTTGCTATTAATTATAGTGGGACTTCTTGAGAAATAAGAAATTAAACTGTCAGCTAATATTTGTCTCTACCTGTTATCACTGCCTATGGCTCAGATTTTTTCTTACTTTTTTTTTCCCTCCCATGTCTGACCCACAGCTACTGCTGTTTCTCAAAGCCTTTACTGAGACAGAACAGACAAAGCTGGCAATGCTTTCTGGCATCCTGTTAGCTAATGGGACTCTTCCTGCCACAATTTTAACAAGCCTCTTCACTGACAACATAGTCAAAGAAGGTAACTTTCTATATTTCCTTATATGAGCTTTCATAGGAGATGTATTGCAACACGTTTTGGAAACCTGTGAGTGTGCAACAAAAATCAGTATTTCAAAGCAGAAGCATTATACAGACAGCAATGGCCAACAACATACTTTTGTGAAATCTAATAAAAGGGCAGTCAAAAATAGGAAAAGGCAACAAAAAAGAAATGCAAACACAAAGCATTTATGGGTTTTGGAAGTTACACATTTGGGTACAAACTTGCAGAATACATCTATTATTGTGATACTATAAAAGTGTGAAACATAACGGCTATTCCTGAGGCATGTCTACTAACAGTTTTTAATGCATTATTAGTGTCTTTTGCATGTGATTGTGCAGTGGAAAAGAAAGCCCCTGCAGGCCAACAGGATAGTCTAGAAGACTAAAAATACATTGAAGCTCTCATTTTACCTTCACACCAGCAGTGATCAGTGATTGATACAATTTCCCATTGACTTGTATTTGCCGTATGATAAGTAACTGTTGTTTCATTATTAGGAATAGAACATCTCTCTGAGATTAGGGTGTTTAGGGAGCTTTTACTAGCTGTTTATTCAGAGGCATCTATCTAGGAGTCCTGGTTTTCCAGATACTTGCTCAATAATGTCTTTCCCTCTGCCACTTACTGTCTACCTGGAATGATTGCAAATGCAGTTTTCATGCTGTCTTTACAATGTATTCTCCCTTTTTAACAACACCAACAGAAAATGCTAACTTGGTTCTTATTTGCAGCATGCTAACCATTACATCTCTTTTTTTTTTTTTTCTAAATGCTTCAGAAAGAAAAGGCACAGCTGCAGCATTGCTCTGTCATCACCCACAGCTTTTGGAATCAGAATTAAACTAGGAGAAAAATTCATGCAAAAACATTAATCCATGTCTTCGGCTGATTGCCTGCAATGTTTTTAAATCAAAGCCTGTTCCTGGTTATGGGAAGACAAGAGGCATCTGAAAACACAAATTTTAAAAATTCAAGTAACTTGTTATATTTTAAATTTAATATTTTGGCAATACAATTGTTACAAGTTCTAGAACAAACAATTTGTGTTATGAACTTATGTTTCTAGGAATCGTAAGGTTTTATCAGGAGCTTACATATACTTGCAATTTTCGGTTTATATATAATGAAAATTTACCTCTGTCAGCATTTAAGGAAAAGATTATTCAATCAGTTTTCTGGAATAGATCTGCTATGGAGGAATAATTAAAGATGCAAAGATACTTGAAAAACAGGAAAAAGAACACAGCTTAAAACTGGCAGATCATAGAAGAATAAGCTGGATACTTTATTTGATTTGCCAAGCAGTGCTGCAGGCAGGTGAGGTTAAAATACATGAGGAAATAGGAGCTGAGGGAAATATGATCAGTGTGGGCATTACAACAAGAATTGGAGTGAGCTAAGGGTAGATTGTGTCACAGATCTGTCAAGGTGGAGGGAAAATACCCAGTTCATTTTAGGATTACCCTTTTTCAGTGTTGTCATTACTTCTACTGTAATAGATGGAAAAATATCTTTGGGTGATGGCTGATGTATTTCTAGCAGAGAGAACAGTCTATGGAGTAGTGGAACCTCAGCTTGTACCCTTGTCACTCATTCTAAAAAAAAAAAAAACAAAAAAACCCATAAAAAACCAAAAAACAAACAACAACAACAACAAAAGTGCAAATGCAAAGAGCAGCTAATGGGATTAATCGGCAAAATGAGTGGTTGAAGGGGAAGGGGGAAAAAAGAGAAAGAGAAGAGCTATGTAAAGGAAAAAACAGTGTCAGCACATGAATAGAGTATAAGAACTGTCCAGTAAAAAAATCTGGGCTGTAGAGGTAAGTTTGAAATCATATATGGGTGGTGAAGCCCTAGAACAACCTCCCTCTAATACCAATGCTGGCATAAAACTTGTTTTATTTTAATCTAAAACTTGTGAAAGTGTTTATGACGTGAGTATTAGGGCAGTGCTTGTTGGCAGAGACCATTCCTTTCAGTTTTGGTATTGAACACATAAGCACATGTTGGATGTGCTAAACTGGTTTCAGGTTTAGCAATTCCAGGTGGAAGTTATGCTTAGGTTCCCTGTTGGTTGACCAGCCTTTGTCAGTTTGGACTAGGCAGCCTGCAATATTGAAGATTGCTGCTGATTTCACAGAGAACCTGCTAAACAATGTGTAAAACAAGCCCCATGTAGCTTGGTCTCTCTTGATGTGACGTTGTGCACCCATGGTTCCATATAGTTCCTTCTTTAAGGATGATGCCTTATGACTAAGCTTTTATAATAGAGTTGCCAAAACTTTCATAACAGTGAAGATGTGTAATAAAAATGTTAATGAAATTTACACTGCTCTGGGAGTAATTTCTTCTGTTCTGGTCTGATGACTCATTTAGTCACTGCATCCTAGAAATAAAAAGAATGGATATCTATCTATGAAGTAGCTAAGAATGATGTACCTACTTCCTACCAATAAGTCCTATCTAACTGTAAGAGCTTCAGGATTGTTTGAAGGTGAAACAGTAAATTGACTGGCTGTAACAGTGTGTCATTATTATGACCCTCAATAGCACTGTAAATGTTGATAGGAGTGTAGTATGGAGAAATGTGTCTGGCCTGCAGGGGACCTTCCTTAAGGATGAGCTGTCTCTCCATCTTGGAGACCTTTCAGCTTTCTTCAGCTCCCTGCACTCAGCACTCACAGCCAAGAAGCTGAATCAAAGCTGTGGTGGTGCTGCTCTAGGAACACATGCTGGAGGGAAATAGGTGGTGTGGGGCTAATGGTGTCAGCTCCCCTGGGAAAGCTACAGCTAGTTGAGGTGCAATTTAATTTAATGCACGAAGTTGTGCCTTCAGGAAGGAATTTTTCCACTTCAAGCTGGTGTTTGTTCCTGGTCCAACTAGCTACTAAATGCCTTCTAGGAGAATGGGGTACAATCTTGAAGTTGCAAAGTTATTTAACTGTATTCTAGGACTTACAAAAGCTCTTTGAAGAATTCCGCCCCCCCTCCTCCCTAGTTCTTATTCCTGAGTGGCCTTTGTTATATTGTGCCTTCATTTCCTAACTGGTGTAACATGCAGTTTTTCCTTTTGCATTGACCTTGGTCTGTAAATTGGGGAAGTAAGAAAAAATAATTGCAAGGAAAATATTTGAACAATTGAATGGAGATGGGCAATACAGAATGAAAAGATTTTCAAACAATCTAGTATACTTCAGAAGATTAGAACTGCACTAAAGGAAAAGAGCATTTCAGCTCTACCTGGTTGGTCCCATTGTCATAAATGTGTTTTAATTCCATATTCCTCTGGTCATTTTGTCACCTTGTAATTTTCATAACCATCTCTAATTCATGTTGAAAATTACTGAAGCATGTTTTGTGTTTTTCCTCAAAAAGGGATTGCAGCCTCTTTTGCTGTAAAGCTTTTTAAAGCGTGGATGGCAGAGAAAGATGCCAATTCTGTTACCTCTGCTTTAAGAAAAGCCAACCTCGATAAGAGATTGCTAGTAAGTACAATCTGTTTTCACTAATCCTTACCTCTCCTTGGGAAAGAAAAGGAAATAAAATGCAGATGGTTTGGTGTAAGTACATTAACTCCTTCTAATGCTCTCTGAGCATTTTTTGAATATTTTAAATCACAACAATATTGTTATGACTATAGCATTGATAGAGGTTCAACAATATGAAATGCCACATGTTTTTTACATTCTGTCTTTCCTGTGCTTAAATGCCCTCTGAAACACTGGATATATGGAGCTTGGGAATTAATGAAATGGGTTGGGTTTTTTCTACCTACTAACAGAACACACCACCAGCAATTGTGCATGAGAACTCTTTTTTCCTTAATATGTTTTACTTCTGTAAATAAAATAGAAAGGATTCTGATTAGAATTTTTCCAAATCAACAGTATTTAAATAGTGTAGTGAAAGCACAGTAAGCTGATTTTCTGCAGCAGTAGCCATCTGGGTAGCATAAATGGTCCTGCAGTGATGACAGCAAGACCCAGTAGGAGCAATGCAGGAAGGCTTTCAGTCTTGGGACTCAAAATCTGTGTTCTGGGTTTGTAGCAACAGTCTGAGGTATTTAGATTATACATGAATGTGCAGCAATGTCATGTGCCTTCCTCTCCCAGTGTCTTTCTGAAGATCAATAGCATGCTTTAATCCTCAAAAAGATTGCTGCTGTGATAATAAAATCAAATGCTCTACATCCTGTGTAGCACTGCCTGGAGAATTGCAGCTGTATTTCCTGTTTCTATCTCAATAATTTATGATTAAGCAGGAATCTTAAGTAAAGCAGCCACCCCCACCCCTTCAATTTATATTTGGCTTTAAAAGTCCAAGTCTTAAATAATTTGCCATAAAGCTGGGAAATGGGCTAATTACCCTGTTTATTAGGGGGGAAAAAAAGCAAACTGCATCTTATTTCTATTTCAAACTTCACTTACAGACTTTCAGCTGTTTCCTCTCATTATGCTGCTATATTAAACAACTATAAAGTATCAGATGATGTTGTCTAGCACAGATGCCTTCATGAAGGTCTTCTCTTAATCTCATTCTCAGTAAACAAACAGATTGAGGGTCTCTCACTTCTTTATTAGAAGAAAAAGAAAAAATGTGCTCTCTATCCACACAAATGACTAGCAGACACCAGGAACTGGGTGGGAAGCAAATGCTGTTGAATCTTTGCCAAGATGGGGCATTTGCTGCAGCAATTTTAGCTTTTCTAAGTAACTGGACATTAATAAATTATACTGCTGCAGTTAATGTTAACAGTGCCTAGTGAATTTTGTGATTTTTGTTAAATGATGCATTGGTGGTTGTCATTGCTTAGCTGAGTAGTGACATTGGGCCAGGGTGCCTGGGCAGCTTAGGTTGGACACACTGGCAGGGCATGGTAATTGTGCTTTATGTATAATGGCTTTACCATCTACCCCTTTGGACTTTCTTTATAACTCTTTGAATCTCAAAAAGGTACAGTTTCTGAGGATTTTTTAGATCAACATCTGAAGCTCATGGCTGTTCCTAAGTGCATGCACGTTGTGTGGAGTGGGTGTTAGGGTTTTGTGCATAACTGGCCATCATTTTTCTCCTCCACTCTAACAAAACAGAACAATGAAACACAACAATGTGAAGGAAGTGCTGACTTTTCCAGTGCTGAGACAAGCATTGACTTTAGGTGCAGTGCCAGGTGGTTCCCACTGTTTATGGTTGAAAGAATGTTCTTTCCATTCTGATAAGAGCCATAGTTGGTTATTTCTTTAACAAAGAGCATTCCTGTCCTTTCAGGAACTGTTTCCAGCCAACCGGCAGAATGTGGACCATTTTGCCAAGTATTTTACTGAAGCAGGTCTAAAAGAGCTCTCAGATTTCCTTAGGGTCCAGCAGTCACTGGGGACTCGTAAAGAACTCCAAAAAGAGCTACAAGAACGTCTGTCTCAGGAATGCCCGATCAAAGAGGTAAAGGGTGGGGTTTTCACAATTTTTACTTAGGTGATCATAGTTGAAGACTTAAATTGACAGTAGGTACAGAGGAACAGATAGGAGCACCTCAGAGATTTAATCTGCTTTAATTTATTCATCAGTTCACTCCTAAAGCAACAAAGCATTCTCTGGTTTTGCAAGTCCAACTGAGTTTGGGTTTAGGGTTGGGGAAGGGGGTGATCAGTTATACTTCATGAGAAAGTATTTCAGTTAGCTGCCTTAACTGTTAGGTTGGAGGGGAAGGGCAAAACATCTAGTCAAGTAATAGTAATGTTGCTAAACAGAAACATGCTAAATGCTTCCTTTTGTTGTTACTGTTCTAATTTGTTTTTTTCTTATTTGTGCTGTTACTCGTAAATGACCACAATTTGGTTAATCAGCATTGTTTCTGGTTGATGGGAGACATTGCTTAAGACAGCAGTTTGTTTCCTGCTCCAGGTAGTCCTTTATGTAAAAGAGGAAATGAAAAGAAATGAGCTGCCAGAGCCAGCAGTGATTGGTCTGCTGTGGACCTGTGTCATGAATGCTGTGGAATGGAACAAGAAAGAAGAGCTGGTTGCAGAGCAAGCCCTCAAACATCTAAAGGTGTGTGCATGGGTCAAGAGGAGAAGGGCTGCTGTGGATTAACAGGACGCATTCACAGTTTTTACCTGTTTAAATATGGGAGATTTAGTTTGGAGGGATGACACTGAGTGCACCAAGCATTGTGTGTAGTCCCTTTTCCTTTAGTCCAATGAATGCAAAACTGAGATAGTTCAGATTATGAATGCCCTGAGGTGTACAGTGCAGAGAACCAGCACAACCAGAGGTGGTCACAGTCTGAGTGCCTCTGCATTATGCTTTCTCAGTGTGCCAGATCCTGAGAGTCTTCTTGCTTTGGGGACAATTCTAAGCAAATGCCATGCTTAGACCTGACTAGTGAGCCTGCAGGAACTGCCATTGCAATGTTGTTGCCAGAAGGAAAGCTTTGAGAAAATGGTGAGGTGGCACCTGTGCTGGCTTTGCACAGAGCTGGTTAGATCAAGGCAGGACTGCTGTGAAATGGCTGTTGCTGATGTTGACTGAAGGTGGATACTCAGCAACTTGTCAGCAGCAAGCCAGGCACTGGCTTTGAGAGCGTGTGTGTTGTATAGTGTGGTTACACTCGGATCCAGGTACTGTTCTAGTGGATGAGAGAATGGAATGCATAGAAAGACAGACTGTAGTTTGCAAGGTGATGACAGATTGCAGTGTCACTATTACACATTGGTACAAAAACTCTGACGACCTTGGAGTGGGGGGAAAAAAACCCAAACCCTAAAAACAATGCAGAGGCATCATAGCCGGTGCTGTAGGCAGCATTCCTTACTGAAGCCTGATGGAATTGTGTGGTGCAAGACACTTGAACTGCAAACAGAGGTGGATAGGCTTTTCAGCAGAAATAGTCCTAAGCTGGTAAACCATGAGCAAGCAAATACTGCCTCATAGCCAGGGCTGCGAGGATTTGCCTTAGCACAGAAGCAATCTGTACTTAATTCTTTATGGCAAAATGGATTTCAAGGTTGATAGGAATTCCTTTCTTGTTCATATTAGATGGCTCTACATACTTGGAGTTCCCACACTGGTTTAGCTTTTACTGCTGTTGTCCTTTTATCTCAATTTAGTTTCCCAATCAGTCATTCTGGTCTCTTGGGATCTTGTGTTGTCTTTGATGGTAAAACTGAATGCCTTGAAGCCTTCTCAAGTGACCCAAATAGCAGTAGAAAGAGGAGATAGTTTCCAGGAGGAGGAGAGACATTGTCTGTCTTATTCTTTTGATGTAAAAATTGACCATATCTCTTTGAGTTGTAGGAGAGTACCCATTGAGATTTGTTGTCTAGTACTGCAGGGCAAATTAACAAACACTTTGTGGAGTATTTGACCATTGGGAAGAGAGGCTTTGTACAAATATTATTGGCTGGATGCTTAATCCTGATCATTTTACTGACCCAAGCTGTCGGCTGTGTGTGTAACCCCACTACACTAGGTAAAGCATCTTGCCTATGGAACGTACCCCATGGTGGAATTTACTCTTGTGTGGTTGTATCTGACACATCACTTTCATGAAGCAGAGTTCTCAAAGCTTGGACATCTGGGTACCAGTCTCTTTAATTTGTTAGATCTTTTTTTTTTGTAAGCTGTGTACACAGCAGCCCTGAAAAGATGTATCAAAGCACAGAATACTGACCTAGTTTACAGCTCTTAACAAGCCTTACTGGGTGGAAGTCTTCCTACTGGAGGTGATGGGCAGCCATGAGACAGTGTATTGAGGCAGTGCAGTACATGTTGTATGTGCCATCTGTATAGCAGAAGGTGATAGGACAAGCTCTTGAACATTGAATCTTGCAGGATAAGCTCTTCAGTGTCCCAGTAACCTCCCTATGACCCTGGGGCTTAGCCCCTAGGCCTCCTCCAGTGCAGACGTTCCCTGTGGGTGGTGGAAATCCTTCAGACAGTTGGCCCTGTAGGCAAGACTGTGATGTGAGCTTCATGGCACTGCAACTGCTGACCCGCTGCTACCTAACTTGAGGCAAATGGAAAATAAGGCCACTTAGCTCAGCCAGCAATGGGAGGAAGGTAATTTTATGGTTCCTTAGTCAGACACCGGTTAAACATAATTTTGTCTGTACCAGTTGAGCAGTGAGAGAAGAATGTGAAGGGAGTCAATCAGATGTGGCAAAATTAAGGTTGCTTGTGAACTGAAAAGATAGGATTTTTATTATAAATCACTTCACACAGACGACAGCACTTCACAAAACTGAGGATGGGTGTGGGTTCTGCTGAGGCTATTAAATAAACTGCAGGGTATATTGCTCTGCCTCCCTGCATCTTGCCTCTGAAGTACTGGCTGGATGCTTCAAGGGCTAAAAGGAGACAAAGAGGAGGGAGTCTTGCTACCCTAAGCCTGCAGGTTGTTTCTAAACATATGCCTATACCTGCCAGAAGAGGAAACAACTCGCCCTCTGGTGACTACATCTAGTGACTATTTGTCATAGTTATATTGTAAGGGATTTTTTCCTGAAGTAGTAATTCTGCCTGCTTGGCTGCTCTTGTTACAGGTGCTGTGTGATGTCTTGGATTTCTCTTTCTTTAATAGCTGTTTAGTGATTTTGCAAAAGATGTTCTGGACCAACCTTTCACATTTCAGTTGATTGTCATGTGGTTTAGTATTGTTCCATGGATCAAGTTGAAAAAACCCTCAGGTGTTAGGCTCTTACGGAGAATGCCTGAAGTATATAGATGTTGGAACATGTCCATCAGTGCTGCTGGTGATGGGTGGGTTTTTCACCTGACCACATTCAT
This sequence comes from Picus viridis, assembly GCA_033816785.1. Taxonomy (NCBI): domain Eukaryota; kingdom Metazoa; phylum Chordata; class Aves; order Piciformes; family Picidae; genus Picus; species Picus viridis. Next base: position 12,579,946 of record CM066574.1, on the reverse strand, counting down.
TGCCAGCCCTGGTTGCACAGACTGGAACTCCAATCCCAAGCCATTGCAAATCCAGCTGAAAAATGCCAAACTGAGAGCATAAGTGCAAATGATGAAGAAAGTCTGAGCTGATCAGTACAAGAAAAATTTAAAGAGTAACCTTAATATATATTTGGTTGGGGCCTCTGAAGGATCATGGGTAGTTGCTCTTCCCTTCAGCTCTGAAAAATGCTCTTAATATTACTTGAAAATTAAAAATGCAGTCTTAGTTGGACTTGTCAGTGGCTAAGAGGAAAGGAAATTGGAGAGAGATAGTTGTAAATGCTGTAGTTTTTAAGGAAGCAGTGAACAAGATATATGGTCCTTTAACATAATTTTTATTGTCAAAGTCTTAAGTAAGAGGAAAAGATTACATAACACACAAGGGTTTGGTTTGTCTTTTATTATATTAATAAACTCCAGGAAAAGCCAGTAGAATGTACTGCTGCTGTCTTGTCAGAATAACTTTGGCAGTTACTGCTGTGCTTTGAAAACATTGGTAGTTACCAGAGCAAAGGTTGTCCTCTGATGGTCATCATGAGAAAAAATACCAACTCGACCACCAGTTAATCTGAAGCTTCATTCAATTTCCTGGGACTTCTGAAACCTCTACAAAATTAGAAATTTGCTTTTTCATACACTTCATCCTTGAATGTTTTAGGATATGAACATCAGTAAAGCATCACTCCTGAATCAGCAGCGTGCCACCTTGTGAAATGTTTGAATAGCAGTGCTCCAAGATGTGGACTTTATGAATTGATCTAGCAAAATGCAGTATCGGCGCTGAATTTTTGCTCACAGAATGCAGCACGTCTTACAAAAGCTTATGGATATTTATGTTTAGGCATTGTATCTGTTCAAGTAAATGTAATTGTCAAGTAAATCTAATGTCTCAGTGAAATATCTTCAGGGATGAAATTCACCATGCATACGTTTGAAAAAGTTACTTATTTTTATTTTCAGTATGCTGACATGTATCTTACTTTTTATCTTACTTTCCTTTCAGCAATATGCCCCTCTGCTTGCTGTGTTCAGCACTCAAGGCCAGTCAGAGCTGATTCTTCTCCAGAAGGTGCAGGAGTACTGTTATGACAACATTCACTTCATGAAAGCCTTTCAGAAGATAGTAGTACTCTTTTACAAAGGTAAAAAGCTTTATCTGTTGTGGTATACTGTGTGTGTGGATTCTTTATGCCAACCGGTCACCTACCATGTAACAGGAAACAGATGTTTCTGCGTACTGCATATGAGAAGGGTGTGTTGCAGTTGAGGTCTGAAATAGCTTGGGCTTTGATAGTTCAAAGGAGCATGTGGCAGCAGGAGAAGCCAAACCAGCCCTTCTCTCTCTGTGTTGTGTTTATCCTGTAGTCAAGAAGCATGATCAGGATCCAAGTACTGTCCACAGTCTGTTCAAGTGCAGTTTAGTCTTTGTGGAAAACCATTCCTAGGAAGACACTTATAAAAATTCCTGGCAGATCTAAAAAGTAGATTAGATTTTAAGAAACCCTCTTAGCAGTAAGACTTCTCAGGGTTGGGGTTTGGGGTATGGGGTATTTTTATTTGGTTAAGGTTTTTGGTTTGTTTTGTTACTCCCTCCCTGCCAGAAGGAATTTTCCTTACTCTTCTTTCCCTTTTCCTTTCCCTGCCAGTTTCTTGCAGGTGCCATAGTTTGAGAGATGTAATTTTTGTTGTGAAGTTGACTTCTTTACAAGTTTATTCTGATCGAGTTGTCATAGAGACTAATGATCTTGCACTGCATTTGATGGTTGGGTGCCAAATGGTTTGTTCTGACATTCTTGCTATAAATAGCTGGAGGAGAAAAATCAGCAGGAGTAGAAATCCAATATCAATCTTTGTTCATCATCCTGTGCCCAGGTACATGGTACATGCTCAAGGCAAACAAGTTCAGGCTGTTAAAATCATTTAATGGCTTCAAAAGGCTGAAGTAAGTAAATCACATGGATTTATTTCCATCCTTGTGTCAGTATAGCTTGGTCTCAATGATGAAATGAAAAAGAATACATTTTGTCCCTCTGCCCTCAAAGTCTACCATTTGTAAACACTCTTAATGACTGAGGACAGATTTTAAACTGCAATCTGCAGCAGGCACTTTATTCAATTTTCTTTGGACAGGAAAATTCACTTTGGGCGTGGGGAATGAGTGCCATAACTGCTGTGCACTCAGACCACAATGGATGGTTGATTTCTGATGGCTTCAGAAATAGCCTTGTGTAGGATTCTCTTCAGAATTTTTGTAAATTCATTACTGAGTTAGCCTGCAAGATCAGCCCTGACACTTCAAATGAAATAAATTACTAAATTGTATGTAGAACTTAACATGCTCCAAGAAGTTTCCCTCTACTGTGCTCACCCCATATCCTCTTGTTCTCACTTTGGACATGTACTCAGGCAGACAGATTAGGAAGGCTGAGAAGACTTTAGCCTCAGCACTACAGGTGCCACAATATTGTTTAGGATTTGCATATGTCTAGAAGACTGTTTGGAGCTGCCATCTGGCCTGTCAGTGGAAGCTGTGAGTTCAATGTCCAGTATGTTCAGTACTCACCATGCCCATATTCCTAGCTGGAATATCTTGGGCAGGTGTGCCAAAGTGCTTGCCTCTCTGCCATCTGATGGTACAGCTGCTAGCCTTTCCTGGCCCTGTTTAGGCTGAAGCTGGATCTGCTCTGTTTGGCAGACTTACTGCTGTCTACTAGCAGCCACTTGCCTGACTTGACAGCCATGAGCCATAGGGCTCTTCTGAGCACTGGTCACAGGAAGGAAGTCATCAACTCCATCTGTTTAAAGCAGCTTTGCAGTTTCAGTGGCCATTCGGTGAGAACATGGTACTGTCTTAACCACACAGAAGACTCTGAAGATTCTGGGAATGCTAGTCTTCCAGTTTTGTTTTTCATACATGATGTTACTGAACTTTAATGCCTGCCTCTGCTGTGTTTCAGTGCTGCTAGATCTCTCCCTGTCTTTCTCTGCAGTTCATAACTATCTACTAGGAACAAGCCACTGAGTCTTCTGTTTCCTGATAGTCAAGAAAAACAAACCCCAAGAGCTATTACTGGTGTTGTCAGTGGTGAGGGAACAACAGACTCCTGTGTTCCTGTGCTTCAAATGCAACCTCCACAGAATCTGGAGGGATTTCAGGGTACCTAATGAACTTTTTCTGGTTACAGATAAAGACATCTGAAGTAGCTATGGATGGGCAGACAGAAGTGCAGTTATCTATTAGTATGAATGTGGGCACAGCTGCTTATTCCTCATTATGAGGGAGTGCTTCCTGGACATGAAGACAGTGGTGATAGTCGCCAAATGCCACTCATGCTTTGACAAATTTAGTTGTATGACTACTCTCATCAGCATGTCCAACATCTTGCATTTAAATCCTTCCCTTAATTCTATCATAAAGTAGCCCTTGGATTACTTTCCTGGGAATACCTAAACACATTAACAGGAATGATGGAGCTCATTGGCACCTAGGTGGTCTGGAAAGCCTTGTTGGTTTTTTGTTTATTCCATTTTTCCCTTGGTGAAAGCCCAAGCCCTGTTTTCCTTTATATGATAGCATCTTCTTACCAGCTTGTAGAACTGCAAAAGCAGTTCTGTAGTCAGTTAAAACTTGATATTTGGGCCAATCCCAGGCACAAATCCAGGCTGGGTGCAGAGTGGGTTTAGAGTAGCTCTGAAGAAAGAGACTTGGGTGTATTGATGGAGAAGCTCAGCATGAGCCAGCAGTGCACTCATGCAGCCCAGAAGGCAAATCATATCCTAGGCTGCATCAAGAGGAGTGTGGTCAGCAGGTCAAGACGGGATTCTGCCTCTGTACTCTGCTCTTGTGAGATTCCACCTCAAATACGGCATCCAGTTCTGGTGTCCCCATCATAAGAAGGACATAGAACTGTTGGAAGCAAGTCCGGAACAGAGCCACAAAGGTGATCCAAGGACTGGAACACCTCTGCTATGAGAATAGGCTGAGGGAGCTGGGGCTGTTTATCTTAGAGAAGACTCCAGGGGCACCTTGTATCATTCCAGTACATGAGGGGATCCTACAGGAAGGCTGGAGAGGGACTTTACGTAAGGGTGTCTAGCAGTAGGACAAGGAAGAATGGTTTTAAGCTGAGGGAGCTGGGGCTGTTTATCTTAGAGAAGACTCCAGGGGCACCTTGTATCATTCCAGTACATGAGGGGATCCTACAGGAAGGCTGGAGAGGGACTTTACGTAAGGGTGTCTAGCAGTAGGACAAGGAAGAATGGTTTTAAGCTGAGGGAGAGTAGGTTTAGACTGGATTTTAGGAAGAAGTTCTTGGCTGCGCATGGAGGTTTTGGTTGCCTTATCCCTGCGGGGTGTTCAGGGCCAGGGTGGAAGAAACCTTGAGCAGCGGAGTCTAGCTGTGAGGTGTTCCTGCCTATGGCAGGGAGGTTGGAGTAGATGATCTCTAAGGTTACTTCCAACCTAAGCCTATGATTCTGTGATATTATTATTACATATGTAACCTCTGATTCTATGATATTATATTTTCATGTTCCTGGTACACTATAGAGAAAAAGAAGCTGACCAGTTCTGTACTGATCCTTGACTATAATGTTACTTTTCTGGTTGTCACTTAAAACAACTGCAGCTGTAAATCTGTGAGCCACATTTTGACTAATAATCTAAAAGCTAATTGCAGAGTAATAACTACTGAATTCCCCTGGTGACACCGAAGAGGTTTGCCAGCCTCTTTGCCTGCTTGTGCTTACACCATGTATTGATTTTCAGCATTTTCGATGTTGCATTTTGTTCCCTTAAGTGAAATCAGCATTGTTGTCATTGGATTACGTGTTATATAACATACTCATTTGCAGAATCTCCTTTCTTTTAGTTTCTGTCCAACCTGGAAATCTCAAATGTGACATCTTGATGCTCTTGAAATAAAAAAACATTCCTTTCAGGAAGATCAGAATTTCACCCTTTAAACAGCAGGCAGAAAGCCTCTGTGTACTTGTGCATTAGAATTCAAGACAACATTTACAAAATGAGGAAAAAAATTAAACCCCCACAAGTACATGTGAAATAATGCTGTGGCTTGCAGCTGCATAATTTGGCCATAGAGATACTCTTCTGCCCTGCAGAGATGTCGTAACCAAGCCATGCAGTCTTCTCAAATGCTGCAAGAATCCTGTGCTTATGAGAACTGAATCTTCAGGTTGCACTTGATACCCAGGTTTTGTTTTTACAATGGAACACAATTATCTTTAACATATTCAAGTACTTGCTTTTGGTACTGGATGCAGAATTTTCCCAGAAAAACCCATGAACTCTGTAACTGTACTGTGGGTGACATTCCTTGTATTGAAAGGACCCTTGCCTTAAGGCTTTGTCCTCCCAACTGAGTTAGCTGCAATAGAGTTGAATTTTGCAGACAGATTGACTGTGGTGACAGCTGACAGGGTGTGCTTTTCCCTCAACTGCCGGTGGCTATGCAACTTGAGTTGAAAGCAGAAATTCATTAGAACCAGGTGATTTATTACAAACTTAACTTCAAGTAAATTTCCAGTGAGCCCTGCAGTGAAGACACGGGGCTCATCAGTTTCTCTCGTCTGCAGTTTCTCCCTTTCATGAGGGACATTGCTGGAGGCACTGGTCATGGCTAGTGTGAGTGGCAGTTGGCTGCTCCTGCAGCAAAGCCAGCTCTCTCAGGCTGGTATCACCTGGGACTGCAGTGAAAACACTGTGCACACGCCCACAGCATTCAGCTTCAGCCATTAAAACATATCTGTAATCAACTTCAATGAGGAATAACTATCTATATACAAAATGAATCATTCCCTTCCTCCTCCTGTCCCCCCTACAGTGTTCCCACTCCTTCAAAGCAACCTAGAGGTATAATTAACTACACCCTGTCCTGCATGATTGTTCAATTTAGCATCTCTGTGCTGACAGGAGACTTATCTTCTCTTGTGAGCACTAGAGGCATGAATATATTGCAAATAATATTGCTCAGAAATGAAAGGAGTTGGCAGTTGTCCTTTTTGTAGTTGAATGCATTTTGTTCTTCTCTGTTAGTGTGGGAGGATTATTGCTATGGAGTTATATAGGCAAATTTTTCATCCTTCTGACTTGAGAACATTTTCATCTCCAAGTCATACAGTGAGATTGCATGCTGCTGTTATCATGTTTGGAGGTTTGGGAAGGGAAAGAAGTTCCCTCTACCTCTTTAGCAACAAACCCATTAAGCTTTCAGTCAGAAAAATAAATCCTGTTACTCTTGGACTGAGCTGTGCATAGTTAGAGATGCATTCTTGTACAGGATCATAGTACAGACTGTAATACAGCAGTGGTGTATTGCAGCTTCTTGTATAAAGCAACTTCGTGTCTTTAAATGTCCACAGTTCCCAAGAGCTAGTTTGAGCCCCAGGTGGGGGGTTGCTCTACTCTGGGTTGTTCTTTTTTGTTGTGGTTTGGTTTTATTCCATGAAATCTCTCATGATTTTCTCTGCCTAAGAATCACAATGTGTGTCACTCCATGACTAATTCTGCAGGTGTAGTTGTGTGAACTTCAGGACTGTGGTAAACGTAAGCTTTGTCTATGCAGGGGTTAAACTGGAGTTCCATGAGAGTCCACATCAAATATTTTCACACTTGCTAAATGAGAATATCCTGGTTTATTAAATGTTGAAATGCCTTTGAGCTGCTGCTGAAGACTCCTGAAGAGTATTTAATGCAAAAGGTTTGAAACCTCTTCCTTAGCTCTGGTGTTTTGCTTGCATTGAAGAGGTTGCTGTGATGTGATTTCAGCAAGATGGGACTTTCAGGCACTATTCACTAAGCACAACTCTCACAGCTACTGAAAAAAGCCCAGAGCCAGCACAGTCTTGTTTTCCCTGCATTTTTAGCTTACTGCCAGTTGCAGTGAGCTGCAGAAGAGGTTTTATTTTGGAAAAGTGTCTGACTTCAGGTAGCTTTCAGCCACATGCACTCACTGAATTCCAGTTTTTCAGGATGACTTTCATAGTCAGTTACTGTTGGATGTCTTGGGATAGTTTTGGTTAAGTTCAGATGTATCCATGGTTGCTTCCATCTGTTTGTTATTCAAAAGCATATGTGAAATGTGTCTACTTTGTCTCATCAGATGCTTTGGGGTTGTGGTGTCATTTATTTCAGTTTGCCTTCTTCCCTTCCCTGCCACATTTGTTATAACCTTTAGGCTGAATCAGAAGGTGACAGTCAGGGTCAGTGCTTCAGCAGGCGAATGCGAAATGGGTAGGATGGCACTAAGGAGTTCAAAGAAGCAGTGAAGAGCTCAACACAAATGTGTTAATTTTGCAGAGCAAGGGAGGGTAGTTCTTTCACAGACAAAATGAATGGAAATTTTAATGAGATGTAGAAAGCTGTCTTTAGTCCTTTTATAGAACAAATACAGTTTGGGGGTTTTTTGTTTGATTGTTTGGGTTTTGGGGTTGGATTTTTTTTGTGTGTTCTTGCCTCTTGCATTACCTAACTTCCAAAATGCCATTATGGATCCCAGATTTTGTCTCCACTGCCATCAATTACACAGTTATTTGACTTGGCTGGATTGCAGGAGCTTTGTTCCTGGGACTAGAGGTCTGTTGCTAGACCTAAATTTGCATCTGTCAGAAATAAGTGTCCTTGCTGTTTATTAAGATGTCTTTATTCTGGATCTCACTGACAGCTGTTTTATTCTTGATGCTTGACATCAAAATGTCAGCTGTGCTGTTCATCTGAGCCAGTCCCTTAAATGGGTGGTCTGAATAATGACCTTAAAACTCATTAGCTAAGAACAATAAAAAAGCTTTAGGGAAAATGACTGCAGAAAGTCCCCACTGGCTGTCTTTTAACTGTTCAATTAGGAGGTGTCTCTCACTACAGATTTCTAGACCCATGACATGGTTCTGTGAAGCAACAGCAAAAAAAGCATGGTATTTCTTCTTGTGGTAACTTCTAAGATGTTTTTCAATACATCATGTAAAATGTTGGGATAAAAAGATGATGAATAGAGAACTCTGCTTTACAGAAGCAAAATATTTGGTACTTCAAGCCTAATATATTACACATGTTATCACATCTGGAATCCATTCTATGCACCAGATATGCTGTAGTTGTAGCCTAATACAGTTTATGCAATGCTTGTTCCACTCTGATCCTATGAAGTTATTTTATGCTGCCTTTAAAATAAAGTAACATTTCTTCTTTCATGTTCAAAATCTTCTAGCCTCTAAAAAAGAATGTATTTTTTTACAAACAAGTATTTTATTTGTATTTCAGCTGATGTTCTGAGTGAAGAAGCTATCCTCAAGTGGTATAAAGAAGCTCACGTTGCTAAAGGCAAAAGTGTTTTTCTTGACCAGATGAAGAAATTTGTGGAGTGGCTGCAAAATGCTGAAGAAGGTATGAGTTCATTTAAAGATCCACGGTAGTCTCTGCAAATGTCTTCTTTCAGATTTTAACTGCACCAGGCATAAGGTATACAGACCTTGCATAGAAAACAGTAGGCATGACTCCTCCAGACTGTTTCCAGCCATGCCTGAGCCTAAACAAGACTTTCTGCTTTTTAATGCTTGTGGTGTATCCTTACGAAGCCCTTAAGCCATCAGGTACCACTTCCTTTCAGATAAATTCTTGAAGTTCCTGCAGAGAGGAACGCTGCACTGATGACAGCATGAAGTACCTTGGTATTAGCATGAGTGACCTAACAGTTTCCTGTGTCAGTGTCTTTCTGCTGTTACCATCTGTGCTGGGGATCTTAACACAGCATAAACCTGCCTGTGCCACTGCAGCTGAAACTGCTCGTAGCTGAGTGATCAAGCTAAGATATGTGGTCTATATTTACTGCTCTAACAGAGCTCCTGGGGAGGGAACTGGTCTTTGCAGTCCATAACATTTTTTCTCATGTTCTGTATAGGAAGTTACTTTTGTTTATACTGAGTAGGTAAGTTGTCTTTTTTGCCTTGAAAAGCAATTCCAAGTCAGTTGGAAAGATCAAACCATGTGTAATAGATGGAGATATAATTATTAATGTTCATTTGCATCTATTTAATGTAAAGTTGATTTTAGAAATTTGGAGAGAAAATTAGTAATGTGAAGGGGCAGACACGACTTTGCAGCAGCTCACATGTGCAGGTAGCAGTATAAAAATGGTAGCTCTTTTCACACTTGACCCTTTGGACTTGCACTCTTGGTCTAATTCAGCTTTTTTTTTTTCTTTTTCAATCTTCTGCTTGCATGCCTTTCTGTTGCTCTTTAGTTTTATCATTTCCTGCATGTTCCCTCTGCCAGATGCCCTTAATTACGAAGTCCAGTACAAACGGAGACAAAATGTTGCTGTAAGAACACGCAGACCATGTTTGCTCTGGGAAATCTGATCTGACGTGTAATACTTGTTGGCAGCAGGCCCTTTGCTCTCAGGTGAACACAGACAGAAATACAGTATGATGCAAAGTAGCTTTTGTTGACAAAAACTCCCTTGTGTATTCCTATTTCTAAACTATTTCTCCTGCTTGTACTTCTAAATTGCTTTTAGCTGATGCTACACAAATCATAAAGAATTTCACTTGTACAGATTTTATACCTGCTGTAGGGTAACACCACATATGCCATTCTAGATAGGCTGGAGGAGGATGGTGATTTGTATTTACAGAGCAAATAGTTTAAAGGCTGCTTCCTTTAAGCAGCAGTACAACCTGCTCATGGAGATTAGAAGAGTAAGCAAGTAATGCTGACCCTTTATTAAACTCAGCTACACATTGCATGGCTCTGCAGATGAGAGACCTGAGTTAAAACTCTAGTGACAGATCTGTGAATGAAGAGCTCTATCATGGAGAGTGACCAGAATAGATCTTGTTCTTCTGAAGCTGTGTGTTTCTTTCTGGCTTGCTGTGCTTATCTGCCAACCTTTTCTAGGAATGACTGGATGTGATGAAAATCTTCATTTGAGTTTTGGACGGACATCTTGTTATTTTTATAGAATTACTCACATTGCTGTCCTTGTGCCACACTCATGAAGTGTTTTACTTTCTTCTCTTCTAGAGTCGGAGTCTGAAGGGGAGGAGAACTGAGACAGTTAAACAAAGCACAGTCTCAATCTAGGTTAATGCCAAAAGCGCTTGGGAATGCCCTACTGTTCAAGCAAAGAGGCTTTACTTCAGTGTCATACAGAAAACTATAGGCTAGGCTTTCCTTTTGTTTAGAAGAATAAAGGTTTTTAATGGAGCCCTGAGGCATTAGATGCTTTACTTGGGACTCTACCTCTGGCTCATTGTACACTAACTTAGGCAAAGACATTCAGCAAGGAGCCATATAGAAAAAAAAAAAAGTGAAGTGAAATATTTATGGACTCCTTTTTATTAACAGTCTTTTTCAGGTACTATGGTATATGAACACTCCAATTTCTGTTTCTAGAACTGTTTGGTCTGTGTTTGTAGCTCAATATTGGCTTGTGTATGTGATTTGACACCACCACATTTTTTTGAATAAATGGCTTTTGTATCTTAGTTTCATGCTGTTTGAGTGTTCTCTAAACCCATCCAGCCCACAACACTTGTGCCTCTCTTTAGTGGGATTGGGAAGAGAAAATATAACAAAAAGGGTTGAGACAAAGGACAGAGAGGGCTCACTCCCACCAATTATGGTCATGGGCAAAAGACAGACTCAGCCTGGGGAAACAATCAATGTAAATAAAACAACCACCACCAATTTACCAGCTGCATAAGAGTAGGACAGGGATGAATACAATTAGGTCTTAAAAACCACACCCTCCTCTCCCTTATTCCCTGGGATCAGCTTTGTTCCCAGCTCTCCCATTTCTGTACCTCCTCCCTTCACAGCAGTGCAAGGGGGCAGAGAATGGGAGTTGTGGTCAGTCTATCATCCTATGTTGTAGCTGAAGCTCTTTCCTAATCAGGGGGAAAAGTGGCTGCAGTGTGGTGTCCCTCCCGTGGGGGACAGTCCTCCACAAATTTCTCTTCCATAGGGTGCAATCCTATCTGTGACAGATTGCTCCAGTGTTAGCTTCCATTAAGAGTCACATCCTTCAAGAGCAGTTCTCTGCTCCAGCATGAAGTTCTCCATTGGCCACAGATGCCCGCTGTGGGCTGCAGGGTCCCAGCCTGACATTTCACTACAGGCCAAAATGGAATTGTTGGTCCCTGGCTGACCTGTCTGCATGGTTGATTGTCTCGCATATCCCACTCCTCTCCAAAACAGAACTCATCCAACAGGTTTTTCCCCACTTAAATATGTTATCCTAGAGGCACTGATTGTCTTGGCCTTGGCCAGAGGTGGGTCCAACTTGATGCTGGGGGAAACTTCTCAAAGCTTCTTAGAAGAACCATACTGGTAGCCCTCTTAACTACTGCCTGCTAGACACATACCCATTTGGTCTGTCATTTTTACAATTTTCCAAGTGAAAATTACACAAGAATATCAATAAACTGCTTTCATACTTCTTAAAGAGCATCCACAGTTAAGTGGGACCACTGTCTAATCCTTATTCCCATACAACTTGAGATAGATTAAGCACATTCCACAGAAAATCTTGATTTGTTCAATTAAGGAGAGAAAATGTACAAAACAAGTGTGCTGTTTGCATGTACAAAATTGATTCAAATGGTAAGTAGAATAATACACTCTGCTCAGTTCAGATATTGGTGGTGGCTAAATTTTGCAAGGTAAAAACATCTCATTTTAGAAGCTCTGTGTTTAAAACATGCATGATGCCAAGCACAAATACCAGCTGGGTGAGGAATGGCTTGAGAGCAGTTTCAAGGAGGAAGACGTGGGGGTGTCAGTTGATTAAAAACTCCAACTGAGCTGGAAATGTGCACTTGCAGCCCAGAAGGCCAACAATGTCTAGGGCTGCATCAAAAGAAGTGTGACCAGCAGGAAGAGGGAGGTGATTCTCCCCATCTATTCTTTGCTTGTGAGGCTCCATCTGGAGTACTCCATCCAGTTCTTGTGCCCCCAGCATAAGAGGGACATGGAAATGCTGGAGTGGGCCTAGAGGAGGGCCATGATCAGAGGACTGGAGAACCTCCCTTATGGGGACAGGTGGCAAGGGTTAGGGTGGTGCGGCCTGGAGAACACTGAAAAGGCAGCTCTGAGGAGACTTTATAGCAGCCTTTCAGTACCTGAACCAAGCTTACAAGAAAGCCAGGAAGGAGTTCTCTGCAAGAGCTTGCAATAGGATGAGAGGGAATGGCTTTAAGCTTGAGGAGGGCAGATTTGGACTTGATATTGGGAAGAAATGTATTACAGTGAGGGTGGTGAGACACTGGAAGAGGTTGCCCAGGGAGGTCATGGGCAAGCTGGATGAGGCCTTGAGCAACCTGATCTGCTGGAAGGTGTCCCTGCCTATGGCAGAGGAGTTGGAACTAGATGATCTTCATGGTCTCTTCCAACCCAAGCCATTCTAGGAATCTATAATAAGAAGTCATGATGTGTGGAATCTGAAATTTACATGTGAAATTTGAAATACACAAATATATAAACTTCTCAAGACTTATTCTGCTTTCTTTATATTCCCCTTGTGCCTTGATGTGATGCCATTTATAATTCTGTTGCCTGGGACCTGGTTAGGGTGTTGCATACCTAGAGCCAACATGCAGGTTTGTGCATGCATGCAAGTCTCGAGCCCAGAGCTAGAGGTCTGATGTTGTAGGAATACTCATCTAGCACCTGGAATCAGAATTTCTGGAATCCTGGGTTGTGCCTTGTGGATGCAAACTCGACACTATCTCCTGACTTGCACTATTTTTCACACAGCAATTGGTCAGGTAGTAGCTGCTGCCCTTTTATTTCTCACAAGTCCAGTTACTTTGGAAGTAGTCTTCTCCTGCCCTATTCCCCCCAACTTCGCTGTCCACACCTCTGACCATGCTGGTGGCCCAGAATGACTAGTTCGGCAAGCCGGCTTGCCGATATATCCCACTGCTCCAATCCATCTCTTTAAAGAGTATCCTACTGTAAGCACTGCATCCTTCCCTTCAAACAGAGTTAAATCCATATGAACAAAAAGAGTGATGAGATTTGTAAGGTTTAGAAGGGATGGGCTTATATCCTATGGGAGAGAAGCCTGAAAGAGCACAATTAACTAATGAAGTTGGCTATTTTGTCATTAGAAACCAATAAGCTAGCACATACTACAGATTTTTCTACAGGAAAATCAACATTTTGGATAAACCACAGCTCACAGGTTGTAAATGACTTGTCTCTGGCTGTATCTGGCTTTACTGGAAAAACAGTAAAGACCAAGTGGCAATCAAGTGCTATCGAATGCCAGCATTTATTTTTGTAACAGCTATTGATCTTTGGATGCATTATGATGTATTTCCATCATGTAGGTATCTCCAGTCACTCCGAGGAGACAGTAGGATAGTCACTTTAAAAAACCAAGAGTGATGCATTAGCTGTATGCCTTTTATTGCTGTCTTTGATATCACCCAAAATAAATTTGCCAGCCACAACTGACCTGGGACCATCTCTTCACAAACTCTGCAGTTGTGAAGTGGAACTATTGAGATGTTACAGGTACAGAACCACTATTGCTAAAAAGGTTTTAAATTCAAAATTGCAGTTTTCTAAGGGACTGATAAATATTCAGCTGGGTGTAGCTCAAACTGCTTCTCTGTATAATGTAAAACTCAGGCCGATTTCGAAAGGTGCTGACCTCGAGTGAAACATCGAGAGGACATCACAAAATGCACCTGTGGAAGGACTGGCAGTCACAGCGCGGGGAGGCTGGCTGCGGGCTGGCTGCGGGCTGGCTGAGCCATCTGCTGGAAAACTCAGCAGCAGCAGCAGCAGGAAGCGCTTCGTGGCACAACGCAGCAAGTCTTGGATGCCTGCTGCACCAGCGTCCTCGGTGTGTCCCAGTTATTAAGAACCAAAACAAGGACAAACTACTCGAGTATCATTTTCCCCCCAAACCCCACATTTTTTTATTACAGAGGGGGAAAGGCAAATCTTTAGAGCTGGCTTCTTCGAGTTTTCCACTAGGCTTTTGGTTTTGTGCTATGATGTTTAAGGAAATATTAATTCCTGCTCCTTACCAGCCACACAGGCCTTTAGAGCTTCATGTAAATGGAAACAGCTCTGGGGAGGGGAAGTTATGCCAACACCTGCAGGAGATGCAATTAAGGCAGGCAAGCACTCCCAGGCTGTGCACCTAACCTATATTTGACCTTTGGCACAGAGCTGCTGCCCTGCTGTCCCAGATAACCTGCCCACTTGCTATTTTTTCCTGACAGAAATCTGATTACCAGCACAACAGCGCCTGCAGTTTCCTCCCACAGAGACCTGGTAGCTCACTACCAGGGGTTTCAGACACTTGGGCCCTTCTGGCCTTCTTTCCAGATTAACCATGTTACTGTCTGCAAGAAAAAAGCCTGAAGCTTATAAGGGACCTCAGAGGCTTCAAGCAGGAGCTGCACAAGCTGGAGCCTCACCTCACCACTTCTCCCTGCTGTCCCAGGGCATCAGAAGCCATGTTGGGAGACCAGCATCCTCAGTACCCACCTGAGGTGATCCAGACAAGGAGGAGAGTGAAGAGTACATTCACTTTTCCTCCCTGCCTCTCCCATAGGGGATGCTAGAGGGAAAGGCACTTGTTAGTCTCAGCAGTCACTGAGCAGGACCACACAGATGGCTCAGTTTTGCAGACATACAGTACATGTCCCCTATGCACTGGAGAGGCATTGCTGGACTGTGTATGCCAAGATCAACCACCTTCTCCCAGTCAGCATGAGGAAAGAGGCTGGAACTGCTAAAATGACACAGCTGCAGACTGACAGGTAACATTCTGGTACTTTTATCTGTCTCTCCTAGGGCTGCTGGCTGCCAGAAACTCAACTACCTCAGTCCAAGTATCTCACTTAACAGTTCAACATTAACAACTGCCACCACATCCTACACTCATCACTTGCACTTCTGCTGATGGTGTTACAAGACTCAAATGTCTGTCTCCATGCAGACTTGCACCCTTCACCCGATGAGACTGCAGGGAAACTGCAAGCTGCTCTGGAACTTCACTAACAGGAATAAATGCATCCATGAACACCAAACTTCTCTGATTTAGGAAAGCATAGGAATACAAGAAAAATAGGGAAGAAAGCTATGACCCAGAGCTAACAAATGACTGTATCGTGGCAACTTCATCACGCTAAGATGGATTTGTGTTGCAGCCTCTTCCAGCACATCCGTTGCCTGAGAGTTTTCTGTTTACTTAATGAAGTTAAGAAACATTGCTGACAGGCCTAATTCTCTACATATCATTACTAGTCGTTGCTGGGATGTTTGCCTAACACTGACAGCTGTAAATTATGCCAAAAGGTATAACAAAACAGCATTGTGAATGTATCCAAGGATATGACCAAAACAAGGTTTGTAGGCAGACCTATGTTACTAGACCCACTATTCTAGCTGGGAAAAATCAATAAGCTTTCAAGTACATCAGTACTTCTCCAGGGCTAAAATAGAAGCAGCAGCCTTGAAAAAAATAAAAACCAATTGAGAACTAATTTAGTTAGATTTGACTCAGTCAGACCACCCAGGAGAAAATAGATGGTATCTGTGATACTAAAAGATATTCTGAAAAGGGAAGTGGGCAGGCTGATAGTTTACAGTTTGTGGAATAACACAGACGTGTCAGTAGAAGGAAAGGTTAAAAGATACCACAATCTCTCCCTGTTATTGTATTGATGACCTAAAGAAGTTCAGATATAGGAGATTCAGACTCTTCCACCTTTGCTCGAGGGTCAAACGCAGGACTACAGTAGCTGGGGGAAAAATGGTATTTACCATATGACTGGGTGCCCATCTCTGCATCGTCAGTCCCTTTCTGTCCCTACAACACAGGTCCTTGGGATACAGCCAATGCAGAGACATCCTCTGAAAGACCCTGGGGATGAAACCGTACTTCCACTAAATTTCTCATGTCAAGAGAAGTGAGCATGTCACAAAGCAGAGCATGGACAGACCTGAAAGATCCCCCTTTTCCCATCTTTTGAAAACAGAAATGTTTTTCTGTGGTTTCACCAAAGCAGTTGGATTTGGGAGTTAACAGAAACCATGTCATATTTCTTCTTGCTATCGAAGCCTTCATATCTCCTGTAGTTTGGTTTAAGTCATGAGCGAATCCAGAAACCTCTGACTGTGCCAAGCCATTTCAGAAGAAAGTCTCTGGTTAGAAATCAGTCTTATTGGTATCTCCTCCTGTACCCAGATGAGAACATTCTGAATTTTCTCTCCCTTCACAAAACACAGTTCAATAAATCTAACAAGGAAACACCTTCTGCTTCCAGACAGATCACCTCTCACTTGCTGCAATATCTCACCTTCCTCTTGCACTTTGGCACAGGTTTCCAGAAAGACTGGGAAAACATTTTACCACTCTAGACTCAGCTTCTGGAACTGCAATGAGAGCCATCTGTCCTCCTGGCTGCCAAAGAACCTGTGCAACAACACCTCCTGCAGCCCTTTGCTTTGGGGCAGGAAGGGGGATACCTCCTTCCCCCCCCAGGGTCTGAGACAGGGACTAAGGACTGTTGCTTCAGGTTCATTCTGGTCCCCCTCCAGCTTTCAAAGCCTCCCTGCTGGGTTCAGGGGAAGCAGAGTACATGAACCACATCTGCTGGCACAGTTCCTCTGATCCTCAGAGGAATCTGCATTGAGTATTAAAAACAATCACAGTGGCCAGATTTATAGGGATGCTGTCTCCAGAAATCCCAAATAGGCCTTGTCAGGTGTAACACCAGCACCTGGAAACAGTGCAAAGAAAGGGACAGAAGTCCCACTCCTGAAAGAAGTAGAGAATACAACAAGCAGGATAGAAAAGGAATTCAGGATAGAAAAGGAATTCAGGATAACTGCATGACTCAAGGTCATGCACTGCACTTCTGCACCAAACAGCTGTAAGCTGATATGGACGACTGACTGCAGAGGAACACATGGTGGTGCTGATGTCACAAAGTAACCCTGATTTTTTAACGTGAATTAGGCAGGGGAGAAGTGTGGTTTCAGGAATACCAATCTGCAGAGAGGAAAAGGAAAAGGACAATTCCTTCCCATACCAAAGTAAGAATCCATTAGGAACATCTTTAATAGTATAGATGGGAATCTAGAAGTAAACTAGAGGAAAAGCACAAAAGCCTTCTACAAACTCAAATAAGAAAGTGACAACAGAACAACAACCTTCCAGCTGAAGTCCTACAACAGTGGGAGGGTCTGAACTGTGCTGTAGATGACATTTAAGCCAGGAGGATTTTGTTTCCATGATTCAATTAATGCTAACTCTTCTCACATGAAGTCACTGAAATTATCAGGAACCCAGAGGTATTCTAGAATTCCCAATGGTTCTCACTCTACCTCCTAAAATGAAAACACTGGAAATACAGATACTCCCCCAAGATGCAGGCATCAGAACCAGAAACTACTTCAAAGTTTGGAGAGATATTTTGAGAAAGTGTAATTGTGTTACTGACCCACCTCTTACCAGCCCTCTGGAGCATGCAAAAATACATTCTTCTTCACAGGCAAACAATAAAAACCCCCAAACTGAAATCACCCAACTCGGTAAAATAATACTAAACAGATCTGATAAAGATCTGTGAAACAAAACAAAACAATAATTGAATCAAAAGATCAAATGTGCTCTACAGAGGTGCAGATGACACTTGGTTAGTACAAGGCACATACCTTTGACACAGGAGTGTTAAATAAGAGGAAGCATATAATTTAAAAGAGGAACTGGCTCAGCAGCTTCTGCAGTTCAGAGTTTCCCCAGTGTTTGGTGTGAACTCTGTACTTTTGAGGGATCTCCTGCCTTTATTTTTTTTGCCTTTTTTTTTGCCTTTGTTTTTGCCTTTTTTTTTTTTTTTTGCCTGTGATGTAGTTTTTGATCAAATTTATAAGCTGGGAATATGATAGAATATTAATATGATTTAGTAAATATAGAAATTTATTTTCCTGAGCCAATTTGATCCAGGTTCATTTACCCAGTTGATGATAGGTTGATTCACACAACAGGATCCTAATAAACAATGGAATAACAGTCTAGGAAAATCAGAACTTGGAATACAGAGGAATAAACTAGAAAACTTTTCTATGCACAAAAACAAACGACAATGCCGCCTCTGGGGGCGAGATCAACCACAACAGAGTTAAGCAACAGGTAAACAGGCTATAAACCTTAGAAATAACCAGGTAAATTAGAATCATAGAATCAATAAGGTTGGAAACGACCTCAAAGATCATCAAGTCCAACCTGTCACCCAAGACCTCATGACTACTAGATCGTGGCACCAAGTGCCATGTCCAATCCCCTCTTGAACACCTCCAGGGATGGTAATTAGCATAAGTTACTCACGAACCACCGTTAACTACCAAAACCTTTGCTGAATGAAGTGATGCTCTGAGTTCATATTTGTAATCCAAAGGGCAGGAATAATCCAAAAGGTAGTATCTAAAATTAGAGGAAGTGAGAGAGTGGGAGAGCATGCTGCTGTGGTGGAGATCTATGACTCAAACTATGCTGCTAGGACAAAAGAAGCTGATTGCCCTGAAGACAGGAGCACGAAGCAGGTGCTTGTCACTGCCTTGAATCCCCTTAATGAACCGGCGCGGGGGAGAGGGGGAGAGAGAGATAAAGATAGAGAGATAAGAAAGAGAAGTAATACGTGGGCTCTGAAATCTTCCCCTCTAAATTCCCTTTATGAGAACTGAACGGCCCAACGGCAGATTACCTATTCAAATTCCACCAATCAGTTCAAAATGCTGTATGGTGAGCAAAACTGCACAAGCCTTCTCATACAGCCTCTGACACGTGCAGTCGCCTCTCTGAAACGTGAGGCTCGGGGTCCAGCTTCCACCCCACCCCCCCCAGGCAGCCTTAACGGCACTCATCTATTGGCTCCTCGACCCCAAACCTGGACCCTGCAATGGAGAGGGAGGAGAAAGAGCAGTGGCCAAACAGGTTTAGCTGGCTTGCTAATGTTATCTTCCAGGACATCCTGTTAGACCCACAGCCTTTCTTTCCTTTGGCTCACAGACGGAGATGACACTCAAGGCAGACATCAAGTACCTGAAAATACTGCATGAATTCTGACAGCAGAGACTTAAGGGGATAAAGTGTTGGGAGTCTCAGCTTCAATACAGGTACAGCAAAGAGAAACAGATGAAAGAGACCTGAGTACACTCCTACTCCAGAATTGAGACTGGAAACAATGACTATGCTGCTGTTGAAAAGGACAGAGCTATAAAGCCTACCTGATTTTTGTTAGCCTGCTTCTATCATAATATTGCTTGTAAAAACTGATAGCACTCATTATATCTATTATCACTCATGCCAGCAATTCCAGTGAATGGCTGAAAAGAAGCCCTGCAGTGCACTCACAGGTGATCAGCGCTCCAGATCTGTCTGCTCCTAGCACAACTGATTACTTGCTCTAGCTAAATCACATGAAGAAATATTTCCTGGAGAAAAGCAGACTTCAAGAGCACTTCATTTTGAGTGCATCATATTCATTCAAGGCTGGATCCTTTAAAAGGTAGGTTCATATTTTAAACGGTTTGCTCTGACTGAAGCAGCCTTGTTTTTCAGCAGAATCCAAATTATTGCTTTGTAAACTGTTATCTTCTTTGTGGCATCCACAAGACAAGCAGCACCAAGAATACTGCAAGGTGCCACGACTTGAACTGCTGTATGGAAGCCAAGTTTCACTGCACTTTCAGAAGAAAAGCCATACCTGTGGTGACAGGCTGGTAGCTTCCAGCACTGACATCTCTCACTCATACATAGAAGGTGGAAATAAAACACAAGACTGTGTCAAAAATGCTTTCCAGCACATGCTGGGGAGTAAACAAATTATTTTTAACTTGAAAATCTGTCATAATTTAAAACTCTCTGCAGAATTATGTTCAGATTTCCCCCTTCACATTTGCTTGGAATTTGGTGTACTTTACAGAAAGTAGTCACTGCAAATTTTTTTCTCATTTTGGGATTCTTCACTCATTAATTTTCTTTTTAAAAAAATAATTAGAGACTAGAACTGCATAAAATCCACTGTGTCCTTTCTTCATCCCTTACCATTTGCTGCTCTTACTCTCTTGCACAAGGGTTCTTAGCCCATTCAAAAGTACATAATTAAGTGCAAACTGTGTTAGCACACTGGTGGAATACTCTTCAAGAAAAAAGCAACTGCATAGAAAACATTGAACAATCCTAAAGTTCTATCTGGCTAATTCATGTCACACCATTTTTGATTGATGGCTGCCTTGACCAGCACCAACCAGAAACATGGAAAACCACAGCTTCAAAAGGGCAAACCCTAAACTGGGAATGGAGTCTGAAAAGCCAGACAAGAGAAAGCAGCAAGTCTTGCAAGAAACTGGTGAAAGAGAAGTGTCCACATTTAGCCTGTATCTGAGGCTAACCTACAGCAATTGTTCCATCATCCAGTGACCCCTCCCCAGCAGAGAAAGGGGATGGGGAAAAGGAGAGAAGAGCCACGAGTTGAAATGAAAATTGATTTAACAAAACAGCCAAACTGATACCAGTGCCAATATAAAGTATACAAAGCTACGCTCAGCCCTGCAAAGGCACAGCACTCATGTTAAAGGGGAAAGCAGTCCTCCAGAGCAGGGGTAGGAACAGCATCAGCAGTAACCCTGGCAGAAGGCTCCTCTCCTCTCAGCAAACTTCCCCCTTTACACTGAGCATGATGTTTATGGTCTGGGATACACCTGGGACCAACTCTGGTCAGCTGCTCTGGCTGACTCAAACTGCTAATGGCCTGAAGCCCATGGCTGGCCTGTAATTCTGACCCAGCAAAACCAGGACAATAAGCCATGACTTATCACCTTTATCTTTCTTTTGGGGAAATGGTAACAAGCAAATTCAACTGACAGAAAATTCCTGTGTGCTTAAGGGATTAATTACGTATTGCAGATATCAGTATCTGAGTGTTAGGTTGTGTAATGTCCCTGATGCAGATCTTTGGGCACTGATAGCAGAAAGCACTGGCAGTACACTCAATAAACAGCTAATGTATAGGATAAAATAGGAAGCTAAGTTTAAATGTGTAAGCCTATATACTGCCTAGCTTACATAAAGCCAGAAATGCACTCCACGTAAAGTCTTGCTGTAGAGGAGCTGGACATACAGCTCAAGAGCAAAGAAGGAATAAACATGAGACTTCAGGCTTTTGCTCTCAAACTCTGAATATCACCCGACACTCCAAGTAACAAAGCAGGTTTGCTTCTTCAATTTCATAGTTACTAGGTACCTCTTCACTGTTAGTGTCATCTGCTTGCAAGAAGACTACTGAAATACAACAAGCTCTGTCCAAAGATGAACACATTCCTGAGCACTCACGTTGCTTCACATTTTTATGTGAGGGCCTGATAATCTTTTGGTGAAAAGATGTAGTAATGAAACTGCTTCCCAGCTTGCCCACAGATGGTGGTGGTGATGCAGCAGAAGTGGCTGGCAGCAGCAGGCTGTTTTCCTAAGAGGAGAGAGACGTAGAGTTTTCTGTATGCTCCTCACGCACATTCAAAAGTACTGCAGTCACATTCCTTGCAGCTCATGGCTCTAGGTCTCCTCTTCGCAAGAAAAGAAGTTAGGTTGTTCTAGTAATGAGAGATTTAGAAGACAGACAAATTGCTGACCCAAGTGCTTCAAAATGTAAGTCAGGTGTCTAGACTACTTATGATGCTGGTTTAAGATTTGATATTAGGAAAGAAACTGGGTTCTTTAAATTTAACCTTCTGGATTTTGAGTCTTTTACTGCTCATGTTTTCAAGATTTTGCTCACAACCAAGTTGCCCATTTGTGAAAGATTCTCACATCACAGGACCACAGCAGGTAACTTTACTACAGATAAGACATATTGGTGGAGCAAGGTGGATTGCTGACCGTGCTTTACAGAAACCACAGAAGGAAACCACAGATACACTCAATTTTGGCATTCTTTCTCATCTTCCTGTGAATTTCTTTCACCTGGGGATTGCTTGCTGAATTAGACCAAATGTCTCTATTCTCTCACAAATGATCCATCCCCACTTGGCAGGAAGTCAGAGAACAACGCCAACTCATAATGTCACAAGAGAAAAAAGGAACTGCTCTGGCTCCTGACCAAATGATGTAGAAATGAGGATGGAACTGTGTTTATTTAACCTAGAAAAAGAAGGCTGGGGGGCAGATCTGACTGCTGTCTTCCACTCTCCAAAAGGAGATAGAGCGAAAATAGAGGCAAACTCTCCTCAGAGGGACACAGCAGAAGTAAAGACAATGACCACAAGTTGCAACAAGATTAATCCTGATAATGGAAGTTTTCACAGTGAGAGTACTCAAGCACTGGAGGTTATGGCCCTCCATTCTCAGAGATGTTCAATACTTGACTGAACACCCTCCTGAGCAAACTGTTATGGCTCAGGAATTAGCCCTGCTTTGAGCAGAAAGTTCAATCAGATGATGTGCAGGCGTCCCTTCCAACCTGTGTTCTCTCCATGGTTCTGCAAAAGGCACAACATAACTTGTCACACAGCTCTCACACGGAGCATGAACAGTGACAGACAACACAGACCTGGTGACAAGCACTGAGCTAAGCAGCTTACATACAAACCTTGGTGCTTGAGCTTCCTTTGTGATGCACACTGTCATGGTATGGCCAAATGGGCACAGCACAAACCCAGACAGGTCCTGGAATATCTAGACATGGTCACCCTCTCCCCCCCTCCCTCCTGCAGGAGTTGGGGTAATGCTGAAAAAGGGACAAAAGGACAGGACCCAACATGTCTGGTAAACAAGTCTCCTTTTGGGGTAAGAGCACAGGTACTAGCCACTGACCACAGACCAGTCCTACGTTTCTGCCTTTTATGGCCACAGCCTGGCACTACCCTTTTCACTGGGTAACTGCTGGCTTCGCTTGCCCTATTGGCCCAGCTGAATCTTGGGCGAGTGATAAATACAGGCTGATTTCTAGTCGCCTTCCCTTGCCTGCTTGGGCCTGTCTTGCCTGAATCTACTTTGCCTCGAGTTGCCTGGTCCAAGACCTGGGATAGAAGCCACAAGCCCTACTCACTGTAAGCTAGAGAAGCCAGGAGCCTCAAGATCCAAGCCTCGCTTCCCCTTGCAACTAGAATTTGAGCCATGCCTCAGTTTACCCAGGAAGATGCAAGAGCCCGTCACAGTAATAGCATCATAACCAGCCTGCTGTCTGGCTGGAGCCAGACCAGCATCGAAGATCGTGTGGCTTTCCTGCCGGCAACAACAGCGCCCCCAAAAGCCTCAACGGCTAATACAGCAGCATCCCCCTCCCCCCCCATTTGGGGTAGAACTCTTTGTAATTAATTCATTGCCTCCTTGGCTTAATGGTTCTTGTCAAGGCTTCCCTCGTGGTCGAGCGCCTATTTGCTTCGGGGAATCCTCTCTTTCCCAGTCATTCCTCCTGGTTTGCTTAAAATCGTTAAAATTTGTTATATTGCCTAAATATTGTACATTGCCACTGGAAATACACATTCCAGCCACACACCGAACCTATTTGATATGTTTTGGGCAACTTTTCTTACAAATAAAAAGCTATTGATGTTTTTTATTAATATTCATATTTGCCATATTATTACTTTTAATACATTCATAAATTCTATAGCACACACACTTTCTCCCCAGCCTTCTGCTCCCACAGTAGGAAGTCTTGCTTGGACCACCCTCTACTGCTCTATGTACCTGTAAACACTTTGGGTTTCTGCTTCTTAGCGTATGATTCCTGATTACTTCAGGATTTATTGGAACTCTCTCAGGGAATCATCTGTGAGGGTGTTCAGCAGATGGCATCTTCTTTCTCTTCAGGCTAAAACTGATTCCACCTGAATCTGATAAAGAAGAAAATTTTTGGGATGCGATGGTAATGAGAACCTGCAGCAGAGGTAATACCAATAAAACTGTAGTTAATCTGAAAACTATTCTCCTACTGCTTGCATCCCACTGTTAGTCCACAGGCATTACCATGTCTTGTTAATCACCGAGTTGTCATCTAACATACATTCAGTGTTGAAGTTTGCTGATTTTATTTGAGACCTGAAAAACAGATGTGACAGTGGAGCAAGAGCCAGCACACTGCACTGATACAGTTCCCATGAAAACAGGGTAAGGCAACACTGCTCAAGAGGCTACCTTCCCAGCAGTTACCCAACTATTAAGAGACACGCAAATGCCTTCTATGTAACAGCACAAGTAAGTTGGGATTTGTCTGCAGGAAATATTAGACCATTTGGCTTCCTAGATCTAGAACACATCCTTTTTCCTCTTCTAAACTTAACTAAAACAAATATCAAATCCTGGTCCTGAACAGAAGGACTGGACTTTGGGTCAAGCCTTTCAAGTGCTACTACTCAAAATATCATTATACTGCTATTTTCAACCTCCAGTTCTTTCTTTAATATATAAGATGAAACAAACTCTCCTTATCCTAATCCTTCATCAGCTCAATTTAAAATTAATTTTAAATGTGTCAAAAAGCAATTCTGACCGTTAAGATCTTCAGAAAATCCCATGGAATCACAGAACATATCTGGTTGGAAAACACATCAAAGATCATCCAGTCTAACCCTTGAGCCAGCACCGAAGGGTGGACACTAAACCATGACCCTAAGCATCAGGTCCACATGCTGCCTGAACACCTCCAGGGATGGTGACTCCACCCTGCCCTGGGCAGACCATTCCAATGCTTGAGAACTCTTTCATTGAACTCTTTCATTGAAGAAATATTTCCTAATATCCAGCCCAAACCTCCCATGACACAGCTTGAAAGCATTTCCTCTAGTCCTCTTTTACTATTTTTAGAAGCTGACTTCTGAAACACACTTTCCCTTTAAAGCCAGTGTCCTTCTTTGGGTTTTGTCAGTTCCCCCCCAACCCCAACCTGTCCATAAACATTAGATGGACAAATCTCACCAAGTCTATCCTTTGTCTGGCAAATGCTATTCATGGGATGATTCAAAAGATGTGGACATAAACTGAATGAACAAGCAGACATGCTATTGTTATACTCCAATGTTATTTTCACCCACTGCATGGTAGATCCAGTAGGGATTATAAAGAATGGCTTGGGAAGTGAGGCTGGATATCCAGCCACTCTATCCTGAACAATGGCTTCACACTTGCCTGTAGCTGCTTTTGCTTGAAAAGAGTCTCTGTTCTAGGTACTGTTCTAACAGCAATTTAACTTTTCAGGCTTAATCCAAGCAGTTTCTTAAAGAACACATTCAGCATCTGTCGTTTCACAAGCACAATGACCAAACCATGATTTCATCAGCAGTCATTCAAAACCACTTGCTAGATTTATTAAACCGATTCAGACAGAGGTATGTTGCTATTTCACAGAAAGCCCCAGTGCTTCCCATCTATACAAAGGTTATCTATCTAAGAATGACAGAAGTATTTCACAGAAAGTCATGGTCCCTGTTTGATCCTCCCCTCTTCAAGGTCCACCCGCCCCCTCCCGTATTCCAGCCAACCATAATATGGGAAGTTCTTCATTAATTTTGTCATTTCATTAAATTGGGTATCTCCTTATCAACTCTCTGTCTCATTAAACTCAGTAATTATTTTAAAAGAATTTTCTGCTCATCAGCTCCAAGGATTTTCTACTTATCAGCTGGGAAATGGATTTTGTTCATCACTTCATCACTGCATGCAAACACCATGGCACAGCCAATTCAGTACTAAACAAGTCAGTAAACAATTGGGGCATCTCCACAGGATATTTGCACTGAAAACAGCTTTAAAATACACAAAAGGCAAATCAATCAATCTCAATTTTTACTGCAGATAATATTTTAAGTATATGTTTCATTGACTCAATATACTCGACCTGCAGTGTAACTGATAGCTGAAGTGACTAATTGACATGACTAAGTAAGTGACATGGCTCAGGTGACCAAAATGACTCAGATTTCCCTTTTCAGTGACACAAGAAAAGGCTGGACATTGGAACCTACTTTCCATGGAGAGATACATCTGATCATACACATATCATAAACAGCATTTTACTGTACAGACTTTGTTGACCATAACACAGATCCTATGGCCAGTATCGACCTTCAGACACACTTACAGTCCAAGCGCAGGAACACACTTTCTTGGCCAACCAAGGCAGGACAACTCCTTTGTTCACTCCAAGTTAAGCTAGCTGCAACCCTGTCCCTCTGTGCGTATACATTATTCACCTTCATCCTAGCATCTAAAAATGTCAGTTGTACACAATAAATACTTTGAAAACAATACAGGCAGACAGCAGATGCTTGGCTTGTTTTTAAGAGCTGATGCAGTAAGCTTTAAAAACTATTCCCCAGGACCTTTTTGCCTACATAAAAGGAAAATGTGAAATTCCCTAATGCTGCATCATCATAGGAACAAGTACAAAATAACTCATTTTAATCCTGCCAATTTGCAGTTTCCCTATAGTGTCTTAAAGGAAGCAAAAAAATTGATGCTAGACTTTAAAAGAAATACCAAGACAAGTGTAGCCAGAGAAGAAAACTGTGCAAGATGTATTCCAAGTTTCTTTAAAATCCTAATGGAGTTTGCATTTGTTTTAACACACCTGATTGTCTTGCAGTGGAGTTCATACACTTTAGACTCACAATGTTTATTTTTCCTTCTATCATAAGTATTTGGCTCATACATTTAAGAAGAGAAAGTAAAAATTAAAGTCTAATTTTAATAATTACAAGTACAGCACTGCTGGTCCTGGGAACACCTGGAAATTTTTTTAACCCTGTTTCCCCGCTTCCCAGATTTGATGTACATGAGAGACTTCACAGAAATAAGGACAGAAAAATGACCTTACAAGACAAAGTGTGAAATGAACTACTGAACTGCTGTTAACAGCTAATTGTAAACCTGGGGAAAAAAAAAGCAATTAAAAAAAAAAAAAATCAATTTCTGCAAACAATGTTTCACTTACAATGTTTTAGACACCCTGTAATAGTAGAGAGTAAGAAAAAAGGTCACACTGTCTTTTAATAGTATATATTTAAGAGAACTTAAAAGATATGCTTGATTCTTCAGATTTCAAATCTGGGCCTTAGAAGTGATGCAGACTTTAAGACTTCTAGCACATAATAAACAATATTAAACAGCAGCAATAATGTGGGATCACAAAGAGAAGAGCTGTGCCTACAAGCCGAGTTTGCATTCAGAGTGTTGCAGCAGAAGGCCCCATGCAGAAAATCTCCTGAAAATAGCTCAGCTACTGTGATTTTAACAGGAAAATGAAGAGTAATCTACCCAAATGTCTCAAATTTGAAGCTCTTCTAACTAGCAAGAAACATGTCAGTGTCAAGCCCCAGTAACTCTTGAGTTTTCACTCCCCCTTTCCTTGCAGGAGTGTTTCCCTGTACACGTTTGTACTGTCTGTTGGTGCACGTCAGCAGCATTACAAGTGCCCAGTGTACTCTCCTCCTGTCACAGTTTCCCATGAAAGAACAACTAATTCACACTGTTCATAGCTCCTCCCGTTGTCAGCACTGCCATTGAAAGGCAGAACAAAGACTGTGCAAGGAAGCGGGAAAAAATAATCAGAAAACGTGAGGGAAGAAAAGGAAAAGGCATATTCTGCTCTTGGTTATGTCTGGCAGCTCTGGATTCATGCAACAGATGGGAGTGCAGGATTTGTGCCCCAGAGAGACAAAAGGTGAGCAGACAAATGTGAGATCCTCACTCGGACCAGCTAGTCAACCCAAAACAACAAATAAACACTATGCTTTCCCTACAGAGAAGGAAAGATTTCTCTCCAACTGCAAGAGAGTCTTTTTATAATTAAAAATGTGTAATTATTGATTTTTTAAAATGTCACCCGTTTAGCTCTAACCAGAACACAAACTAAATTCTGCAGCCCAGTATGGAATAGAAGCACAGATATTCACCTGACCACTAGCAGAAATTACAGCATCCTGGGCAGCTGAATGCTGTAACAGCAAAAGTATTACTCTAAATCCAAACCATATTATACCAATATCTCTTGTGAACAGAACCATGAAGAAGGAGTGAAAGGAAACTAGACCCCCAGTAACATTCATCACAGCTGGCATAAGCCCCAGAGCTTTCGGTCAGAGGTTGATACAAAGCAAATTGCATTAGACATGGTTAGATGCCTACCTGAAGAAGTAAACCTGTAATAGGTACTTCCTGCTCACAAAAGGCTGTGATCTCTTAATAAGAAACACCAGCATTAATTAAGAAAGTGAAGGCATACCCTTTAATAGTTAATACGGAGAAACAGATCTTATATTAAGGCAGCAAACAGATGATAATATTAATAATTCAGCACTATAACCAAAGGAACAACGGTACAGTAACTGTAGATGTATTTGTAACAAAATCCGACAAAACCATTTGATATGCTCATGGTTTCTTGTGTTCAGGGAAGTGCACACACTCAAAATACTGTTTCCTACAGAGCAGGTATCAGTTAGTTTCTGAAACCAGTCTTTACAACAAAATTAAATACACCTAGTGAAACTGTGCCGAAGAAAGTGACCTTACACTGGGCTTACGCTCTGCCAGACTTCTGCCCAAGAGATCAGAAGCATGTCCAGTAAAGGCAATAGCTCCAGTCAGTAAATCTGCATTCCCAATATATCAATTTAGACACAACACCATCAATTTAATTAGCAAGGGGGAAAAAAAAACACAACAGATTTTTCATTCATCCTGTTGCTTCACAAAGCAACATAGCCTACATCTGTGAAGTTTAGAAACAAAGAGAAACCTTCAGCAGCTGTTGAGCATTCAGCTTTAATTTGTGGTCACAACTACTGGAGAATTTTAATTTGTTGCCTGGCTAGCAGCTGAAAGGTAGATATACACCAGTAAAAAAAACCACCCCAAAACAAACAGAAGGGAAAAAAAAGCAAAGCATATTATATTTACTTGCAGAACTCTGGCAAAATATCAAAGAGCATAGAAAAAAAAGTTTTAAAAAAACAAAGTATCTGAGTGACAGACTAGGAAAGATAAAGCCTGCTGCTGTTCATTCCCTTTCTGTCTCACTGCTGGCAAGGATGATTAGCCTGCTGCGGCTTCCCATAGCAGCTGGCAGACAACCAAATTACATAAAACAAAACACTTTCAGAATTTCCTTTTTAATTGATGACAAGTTCCTATTGAGAATTGTTGTGAATGCATCAGAACGTAGATGCAGCTTCCTCTGCTTACTGGCCATCACAACTTCTTTGGCACCAAACCCTACTGAAGGAAAACTACCATGCTACATACCCCTAGGAACTTGTCTCTGTATCTCTTAGTGAAGCCCAGCAAAAGGTAAGCATCTTGGACACTAACCCTGCAACACGTGTACCTGCTGGAGGAGCTGGCAGTTATTAGATCTGTTGCATTTATTATAATGTATTACACAGCAGAGTCCAGCCCATGGCAACACCTATCAAGACAATTAAAAACAGTAACAGAAACCTAGTATTGAGTAGTAAGAAATTACTGAGAGATGGCAGTTCCCACCAGGCTAGCCACATTCCGCAGCCTGAGGGGTAGGCGAGGCCTCACCGACCTGCGTAATAATAGACTGGAAGAAAGGGGTGCGAGGCCAACACCCCCTGCCCTAATCGAGCACTGGCAGGAGTAACGCTCAGCCGCCGATGGGCGCCACAGGCCGGCGGGCAGAGCGGCTGCTAGCCCTCCCAAACCTCTCTGCGCCTTCTTATTTGCATATTTTTACCTTTGCGCCCCGGAACGGCCAATCAGCGGCTGTAGCGAGCGCCGCTCACCTGCTGCGGCCGCGCCCTCTCGCTGGCGGACTGCGGGGGGCGGAGCGGCGGCCTCCTGCTAAGCGGTTAGGCGGCGGCGGTGGCAGTGGCAGCTGTGTCGCGATGGTGTGCGGGGGCTTTGCCTGCTCCAAGAATTGTCTCTGCGCCCTCAACCTGCTGTACACGGTGTGTGGCTGTCGCCCAAAGGGGAGGTAGGGGGAGGGGTCTGGGCTGCCTTGCTTTGGTGTTCCTCGATCTGCGGGGTCCGCCGCCGGACGAGGAGGGGAGGTGGCGGGTCTCGCTCCGGCCTGAGGCGGCCTTCTCTTGGCAGGCTGCTGCTTGAGGGCCCGGGGAATTAGGAGCTGGGGCGGCCGCTCAGTCGCGGCCTGCGGCTGGGCGGGGAAGGTGGCACCGGTCAGGCTAAGCTTTGTCACCGTGGGGACGTGGCTCCATATGATCAAAATCCAGGGCGGTGCGGCAGCGGGTGGCACAGCTAACGCTGCTCGCCCGCGGGGGCACGGGGAGATGTTTCCTCTCCTGTGCCCCTGCTGGCGGGCTGGGAAGGGGCAGTGGTGAGGGTAAGCTCAGCTCGCAGGTGCCCCTTTTGCGTGTCCGGAAACGTCGCAGCCCCAGCCGCCAGGTGAACGAGGAAAGGTTTATTTTGTTGTTCCTCAACCGAGGAGCAGCTCCGGAATAAGAGCTGTTCGGTGACAGACGAGTGCCGTGCCGGTGTATTGGGTCCTACGGGACCCGATTAGACCACAGTACACAAGGAAAGTCGGGGGGTGCGCTGGAGAGACGCTCGGTCATCCTGAAGAGCAGACTTCCCTGCTCTTCTCTAGGATGAACCAGCGAGTTACAAAGTCTTGCTGCTTCAGGGTCGTGGGAACATGTGTGAGGTGGGAAAAACAAAATAGCGTGCCAAACTGAAATAGCCGACTTGCTGTGGAGTCCAGGCAGGTGCACACTTTTATTTGGGCAAGTTGTAGGACAGAACAATAAAATTGCCACTTGTGGCATAGCTGTTGGGTTTTCTTCACATTATCTATTTTGAAGCGGCACAGAAATAGCAAGAAGCAGGCACGTAATGGCTTCCTCTCACAGTACTGTGAGGTACTGTCCCCTCTAATGTTTTGTGTTAACAACCATGGTTGGGGCTGTCTCTGGACAGACTGAAATTGGGGTCAGCCAGTGCGCACAGGCAGTTGTATTAGTGCTTTTCTGAAAGGACTGCCTGCTCTCCGCTTAAGGCAAGACCTGGGAACAAATATGTCTAACGCTATTCATCAGAACAAACAGTTCTTCTAGCTGGAGGTTACTTGACCTGATGTTGATCACCAGGATGCAACATAAATGGTTGTAGAAGTGCCTGTGCTGACGCCAGAGTTGATTGTTATTATGTTCTTTGGTGTACGAGCTAATCCTTGTTCTTGGATGGAAACCTTAATGTAGGAGAGGCTGTGCAGTAGAGGAACTGTTCCATCCTGCTTTGTCTTGTCAGCAAAGCAGAGGTTAATGCAGGACTTCTGGTTGTTGTTGCTATTACTTCTTGAATGAAAGAAAAGTGAGAGAAATCTGTATGTAACATAATGTGTACAAATCTCATTTTGATGTCATGGACAGCAGGTGTTTTTGCTGAAGACATCACTTGTACTACAGCCACATTTCAAGAAGGTGTAAGGGGCCTGGTATGTCTTTCAGGAGTATTTGACCTCAGCAAGGGTGGGTTGATCTTTGGAACCTTTGTAGTTCTGCTTGTGATACCTGTATGATGCACCTATGACCTTAACCTTCCTCTGATGTCTCCTTGAGTAGAATTTACTTTCTGGGTGTCACTTTGGTATTTCATCTGACCTATACAGATCACAGCCTTTTGCTGAAGGGAAGGATTGATTTCTTTGAATTATACTAATGGGAATATCCCAATTGTTACTGCTTGTGTTGCTTATTAGTTGTAGTCAAGTTATAAGACTAATGCTTTTAAATTCTAATTTTCAGAAATAGCATTGGATCAACCCATCTAGCTAAATGTGTAGATTTCTCAGTTCCTTGATTGGACAGAAACCTGACAAGGCCAGACTTGGATTGCAGTAGCACAATGCATGACAGACTTTTTTTTTTTTCTTTCTTTCTTTCTTTCTTTTTTTTTTTTTACCCATCTGGAAAAAAAGGACATAAGAGGAAGTACTTCATCATCATCTTTTAAAACAATGTTAACTCACAATAATCATTGATGGGAAGGGTGTAAGAAGAGATGCAAGGTCAAATAAGTAACACCTCTTAAATATTTTTCCAGCTGGCATTGATGTGTCTGTCACATGCTTGGAATGAATTGACCCCTAGAACTGTCTGTTGGGGGTTACAGTTCATATTCTGTTTTTTGGGGTTTTTTTTAAACACTTCTAGAATAAGATATTGGAGCTTGATATATTTTTTAATTATTTTTTTTTAATGCTGTCTTGTTTTACTTTTTGCACTGGTATACCAAGAATAATATATGTCCTGGCAGTAGGAAATCAGTGACTGGTTCAGGGCAAGAAACTAAAGTTGCTTGCATATCATTCTTAGCAGGTGGTACTTTGCTGATGACTTTAGGTGCTTGTCTGGACTAAGTTAATGTCCTTGGGCCATGGTTCTATTTTAAAATTTGTTTTATGTGAGTAATTCTAGCATCTGTGCTGAGTATTGCTGACTCCAGTATGCTTCCATATGGGTATTGGAAGAGTAGAGAAAAATAATTGAGACTGTTGACTCAGTGTGTATATAGTGACATGTATTGCTGGAATAAAATCTTACATGTAAGAACTGCTGTAATACAAAACCTTTAGAATGCTGGGTTTGGATATCTGACCAGTCTTGTCTGTCTTTATTCAATCATATTTACATTTCCAATAGAATGACAAACCCATACAAACTGTTTAAAATGCCTGTCCACAGAACTCAGCCAAATTCAAAGAGGTGTATGTAATTCAAGGCTTCTAATCTTCCATGTATGAGAACCTTAGATGCTGTCTCCAGTAATATTTGCTCTCTTTAACCAGACAAGGGTTTCCTTAGGTAGACGGTGTTCCTTCCAAGGAAGTTTTGAGTCATGTTGAGGTGTGAACAGTTGGTATCTTACTTCAAATCAGATTCCCAGAAAGGAAAGGGAAATTCTTAAGTCCTAGCTGGTGATGAAAGAATGAAGTGGTAGCCAGACCACAAGATTAGATTAAAAAAACCCCAGTCAGTTCATTTGGATGGTGTGTGCTGGTTTTGTCACCCAAGCAGCTACTCAATTATTGCTGCAGCAGCAGACACGATCTGTTTGTTGTCAACGTGTAAAGGTCAGTATGTAAACATTTTTCCTTTGTTTTGATAAGTAGGCTTTCAGTTTTTCTTACAACTAGAGTGGCCATTGGATTTAAAGTAAAACCCTGGTGATAGAATCAGCACAGTTATTGAGAAGCCCCTTGAATGCCCTTTAGTAGACTTGTATCTTAAATCATTAGTAGTGCTTTTTTTTTCTGATGCTGTTTTTGTGTTGAGTGAGATATGCATGGAAGAAAGATCTCTGTGATCACCAAGCTTCTTGAAAGTGTTTCACTTAAACAATGAAAAAAGCAAGGAAGCAAAAGCAAACATTTCAGAAGTTGTTTCTGCTACACAGCAGAAAGCTTGCATTTCAAAAATCAAGGAGGATCAAATGGGTCAAATCTCACAGCCATTTTAACATGAAAGAAGCTTGTAACATGTTCAAAACAAACAGCTAATAATGTGAAGAATTCTGAACTAGGATGTAATACTGAAATAACTGTCTTTCATTATAAGGGACAGGAATGCTGCCTTTCACTTAACGTTGCTTGTCCCACATCATGTGTCTCAAGGCTGTTCAGTAACCAGACTATGATTTGCCTCTCATTTAAATAACTCATCTAAAGGTAGAAGATTCTGATTTCTGTTAGAAACCCTTTGGAGATGCCCAAAGCTTTATTTGCTGTAAATGTAATGTACTTAATGTAATGCCCTTTGCTTTCAGTAAAGCTGAAGAAGTGCTGTAAGGAGATGAAACCTGCTTACAGGTCGGTTAGCTTGCAGCTGTGATGGAAATCAATTTAGCTTAGTCTTACCTTGCTAAAGATGCAGCACTATGTACAGCGTATTGCTTAAGGTGGTGTTTTCAGATGAAGTGTAGGGAACCAGAATAATTGTATTCTAGATTCTCTATGGCTGTGCAGAAAAGGTTGGCCAAGTTGAAAAGGAGGGTGGTAAAAATATCTAATTTCAAAATACATACCATTCAAGGCTTAAAAAATTAAGGCCCCTTAAAGTGGGGTATGAACTTATGTGGAGAGGATGCTTCATCATGTGTGTACCCTCTCTGGTTTTAGTTCCTGTTCCATATCCAGCCTGACAGCCATTCTGTAAATATTTCCTTCGCTGATACTGCTGTAAATGCTGTATAGTCTCTACCCAGGAATGATGAGGCTGTGTTTCTTGATATTTAAGTTCTGAAATGCAGCTCTTTATAACTCCTTTTTCAGCTGAGGCTGCAAGAAAACAGTGGGAACACAAAGTTCTGCATATGACTTCCTAGTGAGCAGTCCAAGCTAAATGAAATGCTGAAAAGTTGCTAGTTAGTCAAAACAGCTGATTTGCTTTTGGCTTGCTGTTGAATAAAGGAGGAATTGGTTTTGATACTTGACTTGCTTCTCAGTAGTGCTTCCTAGAAAAATAATTTGTCGGTACTTTGGTTTCTTTTTGTAATGTAGACCAGCAGCATGTGGATCAGTACACAAGGGGTAAGTGTGAAGAGAAATACATTTCTCCAGTACAGGAGTGAGGGTAATGAGCAGCTATATGCACAGAACAACTTGACTTTAAAGGACAGAGCAAACTACAAGGTTGATGGGGCTTTGTATCTTTGTTGTTTTGGTGTTTTTGTTGCTTTTGTTTGTTGTTTTTTTTATATAGGAGAAGTAGTGTTTTAATGCAGCAGTAAGGGGCCTAAACAGCTCCAAGTACAGTAAAGGCTGATGCTTTAATCATTTTAGTAAGTTAACTGGAGAGCAGGACAAACAAGCTTGTGATGACTTTAAACTTCTGTGACAAAATTTCTCTGCCTAGAAATTGTGATTTTTTCTGAAACATCACTCTGATTTTGAGATATATGTCTATGTGTAAAAAAAAATAAAAAAAGGGAGTCAATTAAAGTGAAATCTGATGCATTCCACTGATCTTGAACTTGCAGTTCCTAAAATGTTTTCTCCAGAGGTGCTGACATTGGAAATAAGTTTGTCTATTGGTAGTATGCTTGGGTTTTGTTGGGTTTCGTTGTTGTTGTTTGGGGTGTGTGTTTGGGGTTTTTCTGATGCATTCCACTGATCTTGAACTTGCAGTTCCTAAAATGTTTTCTCCAGAGGTGATTTGGGTGGGTGGGGTTGGCTGGTTGGTGGTGTTTGGTTTTGTTAGGGATTTTGGCTCTGTAGGGAAAGTACTGGGATCTCATAGTGAGAATGACTCCTCATCACTTAGGAATTGTGCTGCCCATAGGCTTGTTCCAGGGAAACATTTACTTAATTTCAAGTTGATTATTTTATATAGTGGATTATGCTAAGCCTGTGTTTGCATGTGTGCTTTTTAAATAAGGTTGCTTGGGTTTGTATTGATGGAGAAGGCAGTATTTAGACTGTGAGGATATTAAACTGATAATGCTATCTGTCCTGTCTGTATCTCCCTACACACACATACTCCATGTCTCTGTTGCTTTTCTGGTTTGTGGACAGTGTGTGTTTGTAGTATCTCTCTGTGAGGCAAATCGCTCGATTGAGATGGTAACAAATTCTTCTATGCTCAATGCCTTTTGGCCTTTTATGTCAACATGTCTTAAGTGAAGAGAACCTTTTAAAACACTTCTCAGAACAAAGCTTGCACTTATTTTTTTATGTTCAAGTATTCCTGAAAACTGTTCATTGCTTGTAAGAAGGTGTGTTGTTGATATGGGGTTTGGTAGCTGGTGGGTTTGGAACACAAGCCCTATGAGGAAAGGCTGAGGGAGCTGGGGTTGCTTAGCCTGGAGGAGACTGAGGGGTGACCTTCTTGCTCTCTACAACTACCTGAAGGGAGGTTGTAGCCAGGCAGAGGTTGGCCTCTTCTCCCAGGCAGCCAGCACCAGAACAAGAGGACCCAGTCTCAGGCTGCAACAGGGGAGGTTTAGCCTGGATGTTAGGAAGAAGTTCTACACGGAGAGAGTGATTGCCCATTGGAATCGGCTGCCCGTGGAGGTGGTGGAGTCACCTTCATTGGAAGTGTTCAGGAGAAGACTTGATGGGGTGCTTGGCTGCATGGTTTAGTTGTTGGGTGGGTTGGATTGGTTGATGGGTTGGACGCGATGATCTTGAAGGTCTCTTCCAACCTGGTGTATCGTATTGTGCTCTTGATTTAATGAGCTAAGTGGTAGAGAAGAATCCTTGCCAAGTGCTAAATCTGTCCCTTATTGGTTTATGGTGTGGAGAGCAGCAAAATTTCCATGGTGGAGGAGTTGGCTGTGGTGTGTGCAAGTAAAGGTTGGAATGGACCTCAGGGGCTCACCTGGCCAGGTTCCTGCTCAGAGCAGGATTTGCTAGCTGTGGCTTTGTCTGCTGAGCCTTGAAAACCTCTGAGAAGAAAGACTGTTGTTTC
This sequence comes from Picus viridis, assembly GCA_033816785.1. NCBI lineage: Eukaryota > Metazoa > Chordata > Aves > Piciformes > Picidae > Picus > Picus viridis. The sequence goes on along the minus strand of CM066574.1, from coordinate 12,543,498 downwards.
TGTTGAACACAGTATCAAACTGCCACTTGAAGCTGAACCTCCCAAGCCATTATTTGTTGTTGCCTCTTGTTTTGTGGTTGGTTAATAATGGCAAGTGTTTGCCTTCGTTGTTGTAAGGTGCCCTCAGCTTTGGTTGCTGTTAGATTATCCATAGGTTGCCTCTTTGTTAAACAAAACAAACTCACTTCCCATCACTCCCTTTTCAAACATCATCTTCAAGGCTCCAGGCCATGTTTTTGACTCTTTGCAGGTTCTCAAATTCCTTTTCAACCTGGACGACTTGAAATAGGACACAGTATTTGAGCTACAGTCTCATCAGCATTGAGTTTTGTTTGATTGCTCTCTTCTTGGCTTTTCCTGTTTGCAATGAGAGCAGTCTCTTGGCTCCTATTCTACTTGACAACCAGTGTGATCCCCAGGTCTATCTTGGTAAGACTGTTGTTAAACCAGTCTGTTGCCAGAGTCCACTGTAGGACCCCAGGAGCAGAATTTTGCACTGTTTCTGTTGGCTTATTCCTCAAGTTTATCAGTGTCCCTTTGAGTTGAATCTCTATTTGGATAGTCAGTTGCTTTTCCTTATGTGGTATCATTCACAAATTTTCTGAGATTTCATCCTATCTTATCAGTGAAGTTGTTGATGAAGGTATTGTATATTAGTGGCCCCAGCATCAGCATTTGTGGTGCTCCTTCCTGCTACCTGATAGATGCTGAACCATTGATGGCTACCCTTTAAGCTCAGCACTCCAGCCTGTTGCCATTCAGTCAGGCCAATTCTCCAACTCATGCCTTCTCAGCTTACTAATGAGGGTATTGTGGGGTAACCAGGTAAGTCCTAATCACTACAAACTGGACTGTGATTTCATATATTTCTGGTAGATTGATCAAGCAATTAGAAATTCTGGGAATGCTTTGGTGAGGTCAGGGTTTTGGTAAGCTAAAACTTGGAGGTTGAATTGGTGTTATCAACCGTTACAATCTGTGTTAAATATGTTACCTGTAGGTCTAACTGATTCAGACTAGGATGTTGGATATTATGTACTGGACATTTGAGTTGGCTTTGTCTGCTGCTTCCCTCCTGTTGTACCTCATTACAGGTTTCTCTGCAGCTTTTAATGCTGAAATTTTTTTGTTGTTCTGTGTTTTTGGCATGGAAACAGGAAAGGCTGGAGCTTCCTGCCCTTGTAAACAATAAATCCCAGGGACAGATTCCGCCTGCCTTCCCTGAATACCATCTTTAAAAGGAAGGAAACAGCATAAGAGTGTTTTTGGTATTGAAATAGCTCCATGGTGAAGTCAATCCTATTTTCTTGGAGAAACTTGCAGCAGAGACAGGACACCTTTTTAATATTTTGCTACATGAAATCCTCAACAAACAGATCTAAAAATATTTTTATGTGACCTTGTTAACTCTTGGTTTACATCATCAGCTATGTAGGAGTTTCTCTAATGATTTATTACTACTGTATTCCTCATTACAGTAAGTTTTAGCAAAGGGCATTTTTTAACCTGTTCAGAGCTGTGAAGCTATATATCCTATTTTCTTTAAATACACTGCCTGTTTCATAAAACATCTGGAAATTTCATTCTTTTTCCATTCTGTGAATTAAGAGCAATGATTTTTAGCTTGTCAGTTCTGTTATAATCTACGTTTCAGTATCTCTGGTCAATCACAGAGAATGCAACGTGGCTTGACTTGCAGATAGATTCAGTTGTAACAGCTCCACGTTAACAGGGTTGAAGAATATGTGTGCCTTAAAACATCTGGAAATGAAGTTACCTCTGCAGTGAAGTGGAGGATTGGTTTGTTCAGTGTTGTGCTTCTCTTTACACTGGGAAGAAAAATTGTACCTTGCTAATAACTTTAAATAATGTATATGTGTGGGGATTTAGCTAACTCTATTAATATGCAGACTAACTTTGTTTTCTCTTCCCTCCAGCTGGTCAGCCTGCTGCTGATTGGAATTGCAGCATGGGGAATCGGCTTCGGCCTGATCTCTAGTTTCAGAGTTGTTGGAGTGGTCATCGCAGTGGGAATCTTCCTCTTCATTATTGCCTTAGTCGGATTGATTGGTGCAGTGAAACATCATCAAGTATTGCTGTTCTTTGTATCCTGATTCATTACATGGATTGCAGTTTAGTTCAAGCCATGTAAACAACCTGCTCTGTCAGCTGATACTAATGTGGGAGGTGCTTCAGAAAAAGAACAGAAATTCACGGTCTTATTTTGGTCGAGTGCATTCTAAGTTAAGCTTCCTTCCTGTTTAACTTTTATTCCAGTTTCCTTTTTCTTCCTTGTTTTTGCTCTCAAGACAAACAATTTTTAACAATCAAAATACTTTAAATTGTTTTTGAGAGCTTTTTATGGTGGGTCACTCTATCATAGGTTCCTCTTACTGTGAGCTCAGTCCTGCACCAGGCTAGAGTATGTGAACTATTAATGTTTATTAACGGCAGAGAAAGTTGATACTTCCAGATATCAAGCTGGCTGTAGCTGGCAGGGGAATGCAGTGTGTGTAATACAGGCTGTCAGGAAGCACTTTCTTTTCATACCTAATCTTTACTTGGGAACTCAGACTTTCTCAGTATGCTCTGCTGCCCCTTTATGCTTGCTGACAGCATGTAAGCAGTCTTTGGCACTGTCTTACATAACAAAATTGTTCTGTTGGGAGGAGAAAAGAGAATGATCAGATAAAATTCCTATTTTTCTGTTTGGGGTACTTGAATAAGTGGTGACTTCCACTTTACAAACACTTTAATTGTGTGAGATAAATACCTGCCTCTGAACACAGCAGCCAAGTTGTGAGGTCAGTGACCAACTTTTGAAGTGTGATCTATCTTTAGTATCAAAGTTTGCTCTTTTTGTTTTATACTGTTTTCAGATGCATTAGTCCAAAAGTGTGTGAGGCTGTGTTCTAGGAACAAGTTTTACCTTTTCTTTTTCTTTCCTCCTTTGTTTTTTTTTGTTTGGTTGGGTTTTTTGTTTGTATGTTTGTTTTTTAATCTAGGCTTAAATTGTCATTTGTAATTAATTACAAGACTCTGCAGGAAAAAAATTTCAGAATATGCAATACTGAGAGAATTATTTTACTTATTGCTTTATTTATGGGCAGTACCTTGGAATGACAATATGAGTCCCTAAAGCTGGAGAAAGTGGCTGTGGGTTTTTCTCTCTCAAAGCTCCTTTTATTAACTTCTGTGCTCACATTGTCTTGCTATGCAAGAAACGTTTAACTGAGGAATACCAGCTATGTATAGTAGTAGCCAAAAGGAGATAATATGTGGTGATTTAGTTCTGGAGACATTGTTTAGCTCATCTTTTCCACATGCAGTCAGAATATACTTCTACAGTTTTAAAGAATTTATTGTTACCCAATGGACTAAGGAATACTATTAGGCATGTGTGTTATAAAAGCAAAATTTCAGTGTGTATCCTTAACTGCCATTTTTAGTACATGATTATTCTTTTGCTAGTCTTTATTGTCCAGTTTTCTGTCTCCTGTGCCTGTTTGGCACTAAACAAGGAACAGCAGGTAAGACATTTCCTGACTTTTTAGGTAATCTATTTTATAATAGTATAAATTTAGAGTACATATGCACTTATTTTCATATATGTGAAAGTGTGTACCATATAAAGCACTTACAGAGTCTTCCACAAAATGGGGAGAGTGTATAAGAAAGTCAGCATTATCCTTTTAAATAAGGACTAAACCTTAGGCAGTGCTTGGCTGTGGTAGAAAGAAATGCATCTACCTTCTAAAATTACTTTCAGCTGTCAGTTTTGGTGTTTTTTAAGCTTCCTGTGTAGGTTTCTGGTCACAAATGTAGCAGAATGTTATCTTGACTGTATCATGTGTTCAGCAACTTCAGATAAGCTGATGAAATGTTACAGTAATCATAATGTAAAGGCGATAAAGCCGCTGACTTGTTCTTGCATAATGGAAAAGGTTGCCACTACATTTGGAACAGAGGTAACCCTTAAACTGTGAAAGTAAAATCAGCTTCCATGGGGTATGAAGAATAAGAATCAGGAAAGGGTACAGGGACTAAATAATCAGCTTCCTACATGAAACTGCACTTGTTTAAAGTGTCAGCAGTCATGGTTAGACCAGTTGGCTGTCCCATTTACCAGTAGTCTTAATGGGCTTAGGAAAAAGGAAAGAAGGAAATTAATTTTAACCCTGAATGTGCTGCTGGTAGGTGCTGCTGTTTCTTTAGCTACATACTCTGTTGGAACATTTAGCTACATACTCTGTTGGAACATTTAAATCATACTTTAATATATTACTCTGTTAGACTTCAGGATCTGAGGCTTTTAGTTAGGAAATTCTCAGCTTGGCCTAGTGTACTGGTTTCCAATAAAATGCAAAGCTGTTCAATTAATATAATGTGTATTTGCTTATTCCTTCTAGAGTCAGCTTCTAGAGGTGGGATGGAATAACACCAACAGTGCAAGAACGGATATTGAAAGAAACCTGAATTGTTGTGGATTCAGAGCTTTTAATCCAAATGAAACCTGCTCCTCTGTAAGTTCTTCCATCGTGAAAAAGTTCACAGCTTCACTTGGTTTGTTCAGATATGTACAACTCTATCTACAACTACCTAAAGGGAGACTGGAGAGAGGAGGGAGCCAGCCTCTTCTCCTTGACGACAAGCAACAGGGCTAGAGGAAACGGTTACAGGCTGCACCAGGGGAGGTTTAGGCTGGATATTAGGAAATAATTCTTCACTGAAAGGGTTCTCAAGCATTGGAATGGGCTGCCCAGAGCAGTGGTGGAGTCATCATCCCTGGGGGTGTTCAAGCAGCTTGTGGACCTGGCGCTTAAGGACATGGTTTAGTGTCGACCCTTCAGTGCTGGGTCAAGGGTTGAGCTGGATAATCTTTGATCTCTTCCAACCAGATGTATTCTGTGAACTGTTTTCATAGCTGCAGAAAGCAGACTTTTTATTGAAAAGTGAGGTAGTTGTTACAGTGATACTAAGTTCTTTAGATTACTTACTGGAATTATAATCACACAGCACCCTGCAAAGGTTGTACTCCATTGTCATTTGTATACCTGGCTTTTTTTTTGAGTTTTTTAAAGATGCTAAAATTTTCTCCATGGCTGGCAGTCTTGTATAGAGCTAACTAGATTTTTTTAAATCAGTGAAGTGTCATTGGAAAATGGAGTGAAATTCTCTGTATCTGCTGCAGGATTGTTTTAGAAGTCACCAGTGTCAACCATGTGCACCAATAATAGAAGAATATTCTGAGATGGTGCTGAGATTTGTTGGAGGTATAGGACTCTTCTTCAGTTTCACAGAGGTGAGTAGCAGGTTAGAGAATTGAGTGCTTTTTTCTCCTCTTCTAAGGCTTGGTTTTGTGAAACTATTAATTTTAGGGTATTTATTACAGGGATTCTCAGTACTATCAAAGGAGTCAAATAATGAGGTCAAATTTTCCCAAGCTATCAGCTTGCTTAAGTCTGGCAGAAGGAGAGCATGTCTTTACTGTGGGAGTTGGTGCAACTTTGTTATTTAGGCTACAAACTGCAACCAGATACCACAGGAAAACGTGGTGCTGTAAACTTTTAAGTTTGCAGGAAGCTAGCTACTCTTCTCCCAGGTCTGGGGGTTTGGGGATTTTTTTTTGTGTGCTTCCCCTAGTGTAAAGATACATGGTTTTGTGATGAGTCAGCTGTATTTGAACATCAGGTTAGAAAGGTCTTTGTGCTTTAGTATCCAGATTCTACATACACTTGTTTTATTGATCAATGGATAAAAATCCTCAGAGTAGGTCTCTCGTAACACCACAGCAGAGCATGTGAAAATACTCCTGCTGCTTAGTGCAGTTTTTCAGAAAGTTTGTAGGTATTACAGCAGCAGAAGGGATACAGCAGCTTGAACAGAATCACTCTGACATCTACTCTCAATTTGGTTACTAAAAATGTGAAGCTGGTGGAGGGAGAGAAGGTGGTGGTTGGAAAGAATGACAGAATTTGGAAGTATACTAGAAAAATAGCCTTAGAGTTAAATGGTAAGTGTAAAATGAAATAATCTGGAGGATTTGTTTATCACTACACTGAAATCAGGTGTTTGAATATTTATCGTTAGGGGAGGGGAAAGAATAATTCAATGCTAGACATGGCTGTAAAAAATGTTTTACATTGAAGACAGAAGTTTGGCCCTTTTTTGTGTGTTGTGTGTTTTTCCTTCCCTCTGTTGCTAGGTATGAATTCTTTTCTGAGAGGGTTCCATTTTCTAATTGAGAAAGCTGGGGTGTGGTTGAGCAATTTTAGCAATAGTAAAATACCCTAAGCTCAGGTACTGGATATTCATTGTCAGGATTTTGTTTAAAACAGATATTGTAAAACTGTTGGAAGATGGGGTGGAGTCTCTCCGAGTAATATCATCTCTGGGTTTTGTTTTCAGATTCTGGGAGTGTGGCTGACATACAGATACAGAAACCAGAAGGATCCTCGTGCAAACCCCAGTGCATTTCTTTGATAAGTTTATAAAGGACTGAATCTTCCCTCTGCACACTCTACTTCAAAGTACTGGTTCTTCACAGTTGTGGAATCCCTATTACAGATAAATACCAGTGTACTCGAAAGAAAACTTAAATTTCCCAGAGCAATCTGTACTTTCCTTATTTAACATCCCAATTCGTTTCCTCCAAGAGTGTCTTTCTTGAAGTAGACTGGTCCATTCAGTAGCTGGGCAGAGTCAGACTTTGCCTCTGAGCTGGTTAAGTAACTCTGCTAAGACTTTGGTAATCAGTGTGGTGAACTCTGTACAGTGAGGTTTATAAGTACTACTGGCTTCTCAAACAAAACAACAACAAAAAAACACCACAAAAAAAACCCCAGAATCCCCCCAAAGAAACCCAAAACCCAACAACCAGTCCAAAAAACCCCACCCAGAAGTATTTCCTGATGTATCTATTGATTACAAAAATTGACAAGATTGCTCATTAAAATGATGAAAACATACAATGGATGGTTGGACTGTATGATTTGATTAGGCTTTAGGATGAACTCCAGTCAGCTTTTTGTCTCTGTAATGGTCTCCCACTTTCCTGTTAAGGTAAAACTTAAAGTGCACATAAGTATATGTTAATGACTACTGTAGTCTTCACTCCTTCCCTTCTTTGTTTGTTTTGGCTTTCTGGTAGCTTTAGAGGTTTGTTAGAGAATAAAAAATAATTCTTGACTTCTAAATGGATATCTTCACTATGAGAACAATGAAGAAAACCAGAAGAATGTAATCTGCAGCTGATTAACTTGAAACTTTTTTTCTTTGACAAGTGAATGAAGTTTGGTATTTGCACAACCTCAGAATCAGTAGTGTTTTGTAATCTTTAATGTAAGAAACTTGATGTCTGGGAAATTGTTGTACAGCTAATTTTTCAGATGGTGTAAAATCATTGTTACCATAACTTGGCTGTGTATGTTCTTCTGTCATGCAGTTCATGAGAGATAAAATGATGGGGGGGGGGGGGGGGGAAAGGTGATGGTTTCCAGTAGTTTGCTTAGTTTTTGTTTGTTTGCTTGCTTTTTAAAAGAAAAGGATTAAAGTTGGTACATTATCCATGTAGTAAGTATTGTTTGAGCTGAAGGAAAGCATAGTCCCTCTTCCAGCTTGTAATACAATTGATGCATCATCAGCTGGAATGTCAGACATCTAAACCACCCAAGGTATATAATTTTTACATTTGGTTCTGATCACACTGAGTTACAGACTTGCCCTGCACTTTTTCTTCATTCACTTTCTTCTGGTAGGCAGCTGCTGTAGCCTTAAAGCCAGCTCCTCAGGAGGAAAAAGAGAAGAGTATTAATGCCATCTGCCAAGGAATGCAGCAGCTGAGCAAGGATGAAACAAAGACAGTGAGGGCAGGCAGAAGTGGGTTCTCGTAGTCTCCCTTTACTAGGGAGATGTCTACCTTCCTTCTGCAAAGGAGGCAAAAAGTTGAAATACACACCTGCTTTCAGACTTCCATTTTCCCAGTGCTCCTAAAGAGGAGTAAGAGACAGTAAGAGTTGAATCTGACTGCAGGGGGACGTCAAGGACTTGCTAAGGACAGCTTCTCTCCAGTGTAGTTGATTCAACATCTGCTGTCAGCGCCATCTCCTGGTGTTTGGTTTGTGAATGGCTGGTCTGTTGAGAAGTAGTGATGTCTGCTTCAAGCATGTACTTGTACATTCACTGTGAAGAGCCCACTCGTGTGCTGAAACATCTTGAGAGCCTTCAGCCTGTTACTGAAGTATAAAGTAAATGTATGCAGCTTTTTTTTCCCCAAGTGTGGTCTTGTGTAAGCAACTAACCAGCTGTTGTCAAGAGGACAGTGCTCATCTTACGGCTGTCTTTACCAACAGTCAATTTTCCTATTCTAGATAGGTTTCATATTTTCTACATTACTGTAATAAATTAAAGGAGGGACTTTCAGGGGAGGGTGTGTGAAGCTTGAAATAATACCACATTGCTACTTCAAATTTGACTTTTATTTTTTCCCCCCCTATTTGTTCTTCATGCTTAGTTCTGGGTAGATCAGGTTTCATGAATATAGTAGATAATATTGGAGTGTAAATGTGCATCACTGAGAAAATACTGAAAATGTTACTACTTGAGAAACTCATGTCTGAATTCTAGTAGTCAAAAGACAGATCAGTGGATCATATGATTTGATTAAAGTTTTTCTATCCTATTAATAATACTTTATTTCTTCAAGACTGATTATAAAACCAAACCAAGATGATGACAACAACAAAACACTCAAAAAACCAAGCCAAACAACAGAACACAACCCTTGACATTCACATCAGAGGTGTATATTCACTTTCATAACCTAACTCTTGAGAGGGGCAATAAACCACAGAGTCTGACCTTGGTTTTGAGGGGAAGAGAGCAGCCTCCCTCAGGAGAGGTCTGACTTACACCTCAGTGTACATGAAATGTACTATTCTGAGGGGTGAGCATTTCTTACCAATATTTCCTCTCGAGAAAACTTGATCATGTAAATTTTTTTCTGATTGGTTTCTAGAGAGGCATTTTAATTTTTATCTGCTTGCTTGAGAATGAGACTTAATTGTAATCATTATTTTCTAGAGGCTGTTTCATATATGAGTATCAACAAAGTGTGATTTAACTTTGGGCATTCTTAATGTGTCATTAGATACCTTTTGATCTTAGTTATGTTGAAGTGCTTTCTTCAAGCTTGTTATGCTGAAAAATGTAGAATTCTGTCTTGACTTCCTTCAAGACCCCCACACTTTGATCCCATAAAAATAATTAGTTATAAAATAAAACTGTTGTGCATCTGTGCAAGAAAGTGAGTCCAGATCTTGACTAGCATGCTAGTATCACTCTACAGCCTCTACCTCCTTTCATATGAAAATAAGTATTGAAAAAAAAAAAAAAAAAAAAAGGGCAAAAAGCTTGCATAGCTTGAATTGGTACCTGTACCTTTAAAACCTATAGCTGATAAGGGAATAGGAGGGTGATGGAATTATTAGCTTGCATGACTATTTCTAGACCTAATTTAAAGGTTGTCTGAATGCTGATGCGTTTCTGGAAATCTCATCATGTGCACTTCAAGCTACTGAGCATATATACTTCTGAAATTATGTCCCAGTTGCTCCAGCCTCCCTCTGGGCTCTCCCTCTGCTCAGTGGTGTAACTATTTACTTTTTGTGGCTGACAGCTGATTCTGGAGAACATTTCTGCCTTCACTGCATTATTTTCCTCTGTCTTCTAGATACTTCAGTTAAAATAATGTCTTGGTGAGCTGTGAAGGAGTACTCAGCTGCATGTCTGGGGCCATTTCCAGGTACCATTTCAGATTTTCTGTTTGGTAGAGTTCACATAGCTTGCCAAAGGATAGGTTCCATGCTTCTAATTTTGCTGAGAAATTGCTCCTCTTACCTGTCCTGTCCTCCCAGGCATATTCCTCTCTTGTGGGTCTCACAACAGCTAGTACTGGTAGTAATGGCTGACATTGCCAAAAAGCTAAGATAATGGAGGTATAGTCCTGAGAAAAGTTTTTCTCACTGATGCTGCTGCTGAGCTCTTGGATATTTGAAGGTGGAAAGTCTCCTTTTGGTGTAAGTATTAAGGTGATGCGTATTCCCATGGTGTTCAGCTGCAGTTTCTTTTTGGGCTTGTAAATTAGCAATCACAAGCTGTAATGCAATCACCAATCCATCCCCGTACTCAGTACGGTATCACTGCTATTGATCATCTCAAGGCTTTACTGAAATCTGATGTAAATGAGAATCTTTTAAGGAATACAGGTTGTATATTTTAAAAAGTAAAATGTAATCTAGGTGATCACTTCAGAATGCAGCCAGTTTTAAAAAAAGATACAACCCCTCTCCACACATAAAAAAATCCTGTTCTCCAGGCTCAAGCACTTTTCTGTTAAAGGTTTGCACATCCTGTTATCAAACTGTAAAGAAAGGGCTGATAACAACAGCTTCACATAGGCTGGTGCTACAGAAAATGGAGATAAAGCAGGCTGAGCACTACAGAGCTTAGCTAGCTGGTGAAACTGGAGATAAAAAGCTGCCTTCCTGTACGGGGTTTGGCTGGGTAGAGCTAATTTTCTTCATAGTAGCTTGTATGGTGCTGTGCTTTGGATTTGTGACCCAAAGAGTGTTTATAACAGGAGTGTTTTTGTTCTTGCTGATGCTTACATGGAATCCAGGCCTTTCATGCTCCTCAGAGGACCTCACAAGCAATTAGGCTGAGGTTGCGCAAGAAGCTGGGAGGGAACACAGCCAGGACAGCTGACCCCTCGCTGCATACCATGTGACATCATGCTCACCCTGTAAAGCTGAAGGAAGAAGGATGGGGGCAGGGGCAGCATGGGTGTATGGCGTGATGGTACTTTGTCTTCCCATGTAACTGTTAGGTGTGACTGGGGCCCTGCTTTCCTGGAGGTGGCTGATGACGAGTAGTGAATGGATCCTTTGTTTTGCTTTGTTTGCATGTGCAGCTTTTGCTTTCTCTATTAAATGTTTTAATCTCAACCCATGAATTTTTTCATTCTTACCCTTCCCATTCTCTCTCCCATCCCTCTGAACTGGACCAAGCAGTTGCTCTGTGGAGCTCAGCTGCTGGCCAGGGTTAACCCACAACAGCCCATTTCCTTCTGAAATGCTTGGATGTAAAATTGGAAGCTGGGATCTCAAGTAACACGGCAGTTTTACTCTGATAGAGGTAGATAATAAGGAACAAACCAAAACACACCAATGTTTTGTATGTAAACACTTGAAATGGATTTATTTTTTTTAAAAAATCATTTTTACAGTTGGATCATACAGTATTCTTCTGCATGCCTCAAAGTAAAAGCTTTCAGCTTTTAAAAATGCTGCCCAGTACAAAAGTGCTAATGTAAAACTGCAATGTTTATGTATATAAACCAGAACTACACATTACTAAGTATCACTAGATAGTCTCTTCACCAGTTTCAATGAATGGAGAGGAGACAGAGGATCATAGTACTTGAGGGCTTTCTTCTTCCCCTTACAGCTCAGTCTTCAGGAGCTTCAGTGCTTTCTGCATGTTTGAATACACTAGAAATGAAATATTCATACATGTTACTTTTTTTTTGGTTGCAAATTCCTTTGCCAGCAACTCCAACTACTGGAGAGAAAATGTGATTATTATTAACGCTTTTGCTCACAATGCCTACTGCTATTTGGATTCTGATGCACTGTGCTCTTCCAAGCACTTGTGAATGTCATCTGTTTAATTTTGGCTGGTGAGAACATACATCTGTTAATCCAAACACAGGCATTCACAGGGCAGAAGTGAGAGCTGTGCAGTGATGTGGTGGGGGCTGTAGCTCACAGCTCTACCCTGCTCCCAGAGGGTTTCCTGACCTGGCCTGGCTGGGCTTGTTCTCACCAGTGCTTGCTGTGAGTGCTGCTGAATTATGCAAGTTCCTCCTGATGTCCTTTAAAACAGATGGATGCTTAAGGCTCTAGGGCTCTGGCGTCACTCTCTTCACCTCGCTGAGTTTGAGGCTAGAGTACTGTTTAATCCTAGTTCGCTGTCTTTCAGCAGATACTGATTGTGAGAGTGTGTAATACCTGGTATTACTCCTTGTTGTACGAAAAGCATGACTGCTTTCAGAGCATTTCAGACCATTTCCCAGACATCCTACTTACACAATGAAATGTCAGAGGGCTCATACGCATAGAGACGGTTTGAGTATCTTCCAGTAATATCTGCTCTCACAGTCAGGGAAGGATCTGAAGAAAAAGAAGGAGAGAAGTTGTAGAGAACAGGATTAACCCCAAGCAGAAGGGAATAAAACTTTCTGTCTGTCTTCTTGCTCCTTCAATGCTTCTGCAAGATGCTTCTGCTTCCTCTAATAACAAAGAGGTGATTCCTGGACTCAGTCACTGACATTTTAATTTTAAGTGTTTCTGTGGGTTTATTAAGAATGGGCTAGGTTTAATTCTAATCAGTGGTGATCAGCCTTGCACCCTGTGCCACTCTCTAGTACCTGAATGACCTCGGAGGCTGCTTTCAGGCTACAAATGTTATTAAAAAAAAAGAAATAATGAAGGAAGAGAGAACATGGCAGTTGCTTCTGTTGAAAATGGTGATTGTGCCATAGATTTATAAGGGTATTTGTTAATGATGCATGTATTCAGTGTGCTGGTTTGGAAGAGGGAATACCTGGGTATGTGTGACCACTAATACGTCTCCAGAATGCCAATGCTTTGGAGGAGGTTGTGGCGCCACAGAACTGAGTGCTGAAATTTGAACATCAGCCAGTGAGCATCTAGGGTCACTGCTGTTCCTGCAGTCTCCAAGATGGTGCTACAAACTGAGACCAGAAAGGTTTACAGTGTTTCTAGAGATAGAAGGCTGAGCAAGGCTGAGCCGGTGTTTACCCATTCCAGTGACACTGATACCATGTTATTTCAATGATATGATGGGAAGAATTCCATCTTTCATGGAATCCATGAGATAAGAATGCTGGACCTGTGAAGATAATGACCCATCTGGGATTCCTTTGAAACTTCACCTAACAAAACCAACTAGGAATTTTATATTTCTCATGGAATCAAATCCTATTAATAAACCTGAGGATCTGAGATGCATGGTGTAGCAGGGACTTCAGCCTGAGATCAGCTTTGGTGCTTGAACTCACCTATGAACAAAATCCGAGGGACATACTGGCCGTCAGGAGCAAGATTCTTGTCTGTGGTTTCATACTTAAAGAAAACAAAGTAAGTTCCTGGTCAAGGAGGGCATGTGATTTTTTTTTTCCCTTTCCCCCACCCTTTTACCTTCTGTCACAAAATACAGCTCAAATAATACACTTTGCAGTTTAAAAGATTTGCTGTCTGGGATGCAATCATTTAACGTCTGGAACTGCAAACTGATGATAACAGCTCATGTTATTATTAAACTTGAAATTCCTTCATATTTTGAGTTTCTGATAGCTACAGATGAAAAAGACTTGTTACTAAATATATTATGCTTCAGCACTGGCCATTTTCTTAGCCAGCCCTAGCTATCTGACTGACTATAGCTAGGGAAGCCATAATTAAAAATAGAACTTTATTGCTTTTACTTTTAATGAAATATAACTGGAAAACTTACCACAAGGTTCAGGAGAATGAATTTTTCAGCCAGTTTCTGGATGTCTTTATGTTCAGCAAAGGCCTTCTTGAGGGCTAGAGTGGAAACAAATGGGAATGTAAATAGGAAATATGCCCCTGAAACATGCTGTCCTTGAAAAAAGAAATTTGAGCCAACTGACAAAACTAAAATGAGAATCCTCAGTTTACAATTAGAGCAAACGAGGACTTCATTCCACAGGAAGATGATCAGCTTATTTATATTCTGCAGTAAAGAGTGATTCTAACAGAACAAAATGTCCTTCCTTCCTTCAGATGATGCAGATCACTCAAATTTGCCTGCTCAAGTTTGAATTTGAGCATTTGATTCTTCAAACTGCCTACTCTACTATTGCAGTTTCTGGCTCTGGTTCTTAAGGCACTGGCAATACAGTGTGTAGGACTTCAGGCTGAAAGGTATGGAAAGATTTTGATGCTTGTACAAAGATCTTTCTGGAGTTACTGGAGCTATGGATGAGCACAAAGGTCTTACTGTGTGGATTGGCTTACAGGAGGAAGGGCCTTCAGGTAAATTCAGAAACACTGGGAAAAGAGCAGTCCCAGTTACCAGAAATCCCACAAGAGCACACTTTCAGCCTGGTTTCATTGAGTCCCTGGCTGGATTCAGCCTCAATCATCAATCATACTGAGAGCCAAATACAGTCATAGAATTGTTTTGTTTGGAAAAGACCTTCAAGACCACCTAATCCAACCATTACATGGCTTTTTTGAGTTAATTCCTGAATTTTTACTACTCCTGGCCTTGCCATAGGTTTTGGCTGATGGTGACATGAACCAAAATGATGTTTGTCACAAGGCAATCCCTGCTGAGCTGCTTGTTTCTGCATCCATGCTGTATCATGTAGCACTGATTTGCCTTTGTTATTTTATTTCTGCACATTGGAAAATACATACATGGCACAGTGGCTGGAAGAAGACTCCCCATGCTTGTGCAAGGTAGCACTTTTTACCATGAGGGTGGTGGAACACTGGAATGGGTTGCCCAAGGAGGTGGTTGAGGCCCCATCCCTGAAGATATTCAAGGTGAGGCATGACAGGGCTCTGGGCAGCCTGATCTAACTGTGGATGTCCAACTTACTGCAGACGGGTTTGAACTAGATGAGCTTTAGGGGTCCTTTCTAACCCAAACCATTCTATGATTCTATGATTTCATCAGGCTTGCCCAGCAGCAAGCAGAATGGTGGCCAATTGTCTTTTAAAGCAGCATTTAAAAATGGAAAACCAGATGATTGATTTTTTTTTTCAATGCAAAGGACTTACCTTGGCTGTGTGGGCAGTCTTCCAGGTGATGGATGATCATCAGGGGTTTGTTGCTGGAAAAGAAGAGTCCTGGTTAGGACCCGGGGAGGTGCAGGGGTCTCAGGGGTGTGGAGCATGGTGCTGTACCTGTGCTTGGCGCGGAAAAGGGCTTCCTCATAGGTCTGTGTCCAGATGAGCTGGTCTCCCCAGCCTGTGGGGAATGACAAATGGCATATTACAAGCAGGGATAGTGACCAGGAATAGGGCTTTGAGTAGCCACACTGCCAGAAGGTTTAAATTGGCAGTAAAGGGGAAGGGCGTGCTAGGAAATGCTAGAAAATGTATTTGCAAAATGAGTTGCTGGGAAATTAATGTATTAGGAGCACAGGAGTCATAACTTCAACAGATTGCACTTAAAACAATTTGTTGTGTTTTGTTTTGTTCAGGGGTTTTGTTTGTTTTTCTGTTTCTTTGGTTTTTACCTCTGGAGAGTGTCTGAGGCAGTTTTGGCTTAGCCGTAGTTTCCTTTGTCTCCTTCTTGCCTGCATCCTTTGCCAGAGCACAGGAGATCACAATGAGCAGCAAGAACACGGACATGTAACTCTTCTCCATGGTTGATCCTGCAACAGATGAGGGAAACTTCAAGTTGTGCTGCCTCTCACACTGGGCTTGCCTTGAGGCACGCAGCAGATAAGGACAAAGAGAGCTGCATGTCAAGTCACAAGTATGCAGCAGGGTGAGTCAGGGCTGAAAGGAGCTGCTCCAGGCAAGGCCAGGGTTTGGGGGAATGTCCAGGAAGGGTGAAGTTTGCTAAGCAAAGTACTGTGATGGACCTGGCTGCATTCTACTGCTCTATTCATGCTGTTGGTCTGTGATCCTTTTAAGATGCACACTTACATGTTAGTTTCTCTCTCTTCATGTTTATTGAATTTGCTCAGAAAAACAACTGAGTTTTGGCAATTTCAAAAGTACTTGCAAGTCCTACTGAGTTTACACTTCTACCTCCATCTCCCACTGTTAACAGTAACCCAGCACCAGGTACTGAAACATTTATTGTGCAGTAGGAACCACTCAAATAAGAAGTGAAAATTTTAAGCTAGGCTTTATAGTGAGCTGCTGGTGTAGGCACACTTTAATGCTGTCCTTGAAACTTCCAATCGTGTCTTCCCTCTTCTCATTTAAAACAAGTAGAATCTACAATAAATAGAGTGGGGAGGAGTTGCTGTGAAGAGTAAGAACTGAAAAGCAGTGTGCTGGTTTAAGCAGAACAAATCATAGAATCACAGAATGGTTTGGGTTGGGAGGGACCTCAAAGACCATCTAGTTCCAACCCCACTGCCATGGGCAGGGACACCTAGACCAGGTTGCTTAAGGCCCTGTTCAACCTGGCCATGAGCATTTCCAGGGAGGGGGCATCTACAACATTCTTGGGCAACAGGTTGCAGTGTCTCACCACCCTCAGTGTAAAGCATTTCTTCCTAATATCCAGTCTAACTCTCCCTTCTTCCAGCTTAAAGCCATTGCTGCTCATCCTATCACTACAAACCCTTGTAAAAAGTCCCTCCCAAAGCAGAAGACTTCTCATGAGCTGAACTCTGGAGCATGTAGAGGGAGATGAGACATATCTGATGGGAAGCTCCACAGCTGGGATGCTTCTTGGAGGCGGTAAAAGATTTTAGCAACATGACCATATGTGTCCTCATTAGATTTCCTTCTCAGAACTAGGGCACCAGTGTAATAGGTACAGCAAAAAAATTGAACATTGTCGAAAAACAACACAGAAAATTCAAAAGGTTCATGCAAAAATATCTACAGGCTGAAAGCTTTAAAAGTCAGAGAGTGAAACTGCAGGGAAACAGAAACATTTTTTCTGGGTAGGAACTGCAGGAGGAGACCTTAGCTTAGTAGTACAGTGCTCTTAGTTGCTATAGGCCTAGATCTCTACCAGCAGACCTCAAACATCCAAAAGTCACTGGGCATAAAATATGATTTTTGCAGCAGACTGCTTTTCAACTCTAAGAAAAGTCTCCCTGGCAAGGAAGAAAATTGCGTAAAGTTAAATGAAACCCAGTGGATTTTCAGGGTTGCCTCAAGAATTGTTTTGCTCAAGTTGTATAGCAGAAGTAATGCTTCTTGAGAAAAGAAAAGCACAAAACCAAACCAAACCAAAAACCAACTGCAAAAAGACAAAGACAGAAACCAAAGACCAGGCAAATTTTATGCTGTTGCTGGTGTAGAATGCAGAAATCAAAGACAGAGGTACATTAAACCTGCTCTTTCAAAACTTCTCCTCCAGAAGGCTGTGTGCACTGTTTGCTAAGTTTTCCACCCTCCCCCAAAATCCCTCCTCTCCTGCCTATTTTAACCTGCAAAGCCAACATTTCCCTGCACTTTTTTTTTGCTTCCTAGCAAGCTGTGTTGAGTTGTGGCACCACGGTTGCAGCTTTTTCTTTCCTTGGATGGGCTGCACCAGCCACAGCTAACTTGAGCTTGCAGCTCCCCCGGGTCCTTTCCCAAGCAGTTAGTGAGCCGTGCCGCGCTGTGCCTTACCTTGTTTAATGTCCCAAACACCTGCCGGAGTGCGAAGTGTGAATGCTGCCCTTCCTACTGCCTATTTATGCACCTTCACGCACCCAACTCCACCCACAAGCTTTCAATTTGAATACTGCTTCAAGAGAACTAAACTTTCCAGTTTTCTCCCCACCAAAACATATAGGAGTAAGTTTGTAATTAAAGAACATTGGCTTCCTCTCAGATGCTGTATCCAAAGTTCAGAGATATTTCTACAGGCTTTGGGGACATTTATTAAAAGGTGATTTTTTAAAATGTTGGCAAAGATCCAAGTCCAGGTAAGCCTGAGTCAAGATTCCTGATTTGCCCAAAGAGTGATTTGTCTTTTTTTCATTGGAGGAGCAATATGGGTTGGTGTTCTTTTAATCCTCTGAAAAAGTTAAATGGATGAACTTTAGATGATCAGCTATGCAGCTTACACAGATACGTGTACATATGCACATGTGACACCACACAGGAAAACTGCAACAAAACCTAAAAGAAACTTTGCAAAGAGCGAGCTACACACACACACACACACACACACACAAAAAAAAAAGGTATTTGGAAGCTATAACAACAAATGGTGTTTGTAAGTGGAGGTCTAAATAAACCTTAAATTCAAATTCCATGTCTTGTTAGATGTCTAGGCAACTATTTTTAACCACAATGTCAAAATCAACCATTTTATGTTTCAGGTACATGTATCACACAATCACAGAACTGTCGGAATTGTCCCATGGGCAGAGACACTTCACACTACATCAGGTTGCTTAGAGCCTCATCCAGCCTGGCCTTCAAAACCTCCAGGGATGGGGCTTCCACCACCTTCCTGGGCAACCTGTTCCAGTGTCTCACCACCCTCATGGTGAAGAACTTTTTCTTGACATCCAATCTGGGTCTACCCATTTCTAATTTTGCTTAATTTCCCCTAGTCCTATCACTACCCATCACCCTAAAAAGTCTCTCCCCAGCTTTCTTGTAGGCTCCCTTCAGATACTGGAAGGCCACAATAAGGTCTCCTCAGAGCCTTCTCTTCTCCAGACTGAACAATCCCAGCTCTATCAGTCTGCCTCCATAGGAGGGGAGCTGCAGCCCTCTGATCATCCTCTTGGCCCTTTTCTGGACATGCTCCAGCATGTCCATATCTTTCCTGTAATAGAGGCTCCAGAACTGGATGCAGTACTCCAGTTGAGGTCTTGACAGAGTGGAGTAGTGGGAGAATCACCTGCCTCAACGTGCTGGCCATGCTTCTCTTGATGTATAATACAGTACAATGCATAGGAAAGCAAAACTTTTTTAGGAGACTGGAAGAGCATTCCTAGTGTTGCACTAACTGCAGCTGATCCTTCCTCAGAGGTCAATACTATTCTGTTCTCAACCATATATGCTGAAACTACAGTGTGTTCTCCTTGATGCATGCCTCATATATTTCAGTGAGATTATAATCATGTGTTCATGGGTAGTGAACTCTTAACCGTTCAGCTGAGTAGATGAAATCCATCAGATATGGATTTTTCTGTTCGGTTTAGTGGCCATGACAACGTTGGGATGATGGTTGGATTTGCTGGTCTTAGAGGTCTTTCCCAACCTTTATAATCCTATGAAATTCACAGTGCTCTCTGATGGCTGCTAACAGCATCCTCTTTTCCCCCGCTGAACATACTTAGGAGAAGGTAATGCTTTGGATCACACTTTGGGGGGTTTATTTTGTTTTGGTTTTAATCTTTTGCAAATAGTGAGGAGCTCAGCCTTTCCCACATCTCCCTTCTTAGGGTCTGAGACTGTACCCAGCCACTGAGTTAACTTCTGACTATTTTTCAGGGGCTTCTGTCTATTTATCCTTTCTCTCAGTGACTAATTCCTGCAGGAGTTGCCCCAGGACAACCTGGAACAAATTAGGACTATCCCAGAAGATTTTTCCTTTTTTTTTTAAGCTATAAAGATCTGACAGGTCCTGACAGGTCCTATTACTGTTAATATGTAACATCTTTATAAAACCAGTCACTGTGCTTTTCCTTTGTTTTTCATTTCTCTGGTCTGAAGGTACCTGTGGTCCATATATTACCCAGAAATCAGCGCAATTTTGGTGACTGATATTGCAGCCATTTTAAAGGCATTTCTGAAGTGCTTCATTTTTGCTTGAGTTTTGTAATACATAGGTTTTACAATTCCTAGAAGCAAGGGAAATTCAGACAGTTTTCCTAATTTCATATCAAATGTGTGCTTCCAAAATTTAGGAGCTGAGATACTTCTGAGACCTATGGCAAAGGCAGATCCCATTCTATTTCCCTCTCCCACTGAAGTAATTCAAATGCTCATCTTGAAGATTTTTGTAGGTGCTCTCTGGACTGGGATATGGCATGGTGATCCATGTTCCCAGTCACCCATGTCAAGACCCTTTCTTTTTGTCTAATAGCCTTTTATGCTGGAGCGGGTACCAGACCTCAGGTACTCCACTTTCCAGCTTAGTTCTTGGTTTGTTATGCAAGAAATTGATTTTTCTTGCACTGGATGAGGAAACTTTTGCTAATATGTGCACAACTAAATGAGAGACAAGGAAGGACTTGGTATCTTGTATGTGATCCAGGAGGCAGTGAATAAGTGAGGGATTCTTTGATAAGATTAGGAAGCTGGGTTTTCTCCACAGCCTTTGGTGGTGGTTTTTGTTTGTTTGTTTGTTTGTTTTTTTAATTTAAATTTTTTTTAATCAATGCCTAGTCAATCTATCTGTTCAGGGAAGTTCCAGCTGAACCCACTCATACAACTGCTTTTTTTGCCCCATGCTAATAAACATTGCTTTTGCTGTCAGAGCAATATTCTAATCAGCATCACCTCTGCAACAAGGCTTATTTGCTTTGCCAAGTTATCCTCTGTTATTAAGAGTGTTGGTCTTTTTCTCCAAGCTGCGCAGGCTCTAGTGGTGTTAGCATCTTCTGGTCAGCTCCTTGGTTTGTGTATTTGTCACAGAATGTGCAGTTCCAGTTAGTCACACAGACTGATCTTTCTGCAGCAGGTCTCACAGTTGTCATGCCTTAGATATTCTGCCATGTCCCCACCATGTCCACATGGCAGTATCACTTTTTCCTCCCTCTACTCCAGTCTGAACAGGATGAGAGTCTTTGCTTGGAGAGTTCTAGCTGCCTTGTCAAGGTTAAATCTGGGACTTTGCAGTCTCATTTTCTGACTTGGATTTCCCAGATCCTAAATGCAATCTGTTTTTATCAGCTAAGTCTCCATCACAAAACTATAAAACTGTCTCTCTAGATCTGTGCTAAACTCCTGTTTTCACCTTCTTCCGTTCTTCTTCCTTTTTTTCCTTCCCCCTCCCCGGGTTGGGGTGGGAGTGGGGGTGGAGAAGAGAGTGATGTGGGATAGCAGGTGTCTCTTCCAAACACCCTGAGTGCTGTTCTCTAAATTTCTCTCTAATGCCATGATGAACCTTCTTGACTAAAATTCAAGAAATGATCTGGGCTTGTGTAGTTTGTTGAAGAGGAGGATAAGGGACTCTTTCTAACTGACTGATGGAATACTTTGGATCCTTCATCTTTGTAGCACTTGTTCAGGTGGTAATGCAAAGTTCTGCAGCTGCAGATGTGCCAATACATGCCAGGGTTCAACCAGATGGAATATGACCAAGGACTCATGGTGGACAGCAAACTGGACACGAGCCAGGGGCATGCTCTGACGAAGGCAACCGATAGCATTGCCAGCATGGAAAAGCAGGTGAGGCCACATCTGGAGTGCCAGGTTGAGTTCTGAACTCCCCAATATGGGAAAGATGTCGGCATAATGGAACAAGCCCAGCAAAAGGCTTTAAAGATGGTGAAGAGATGGAGCAGCTGCCACTCAAGGAGAGACTGAGAGAGCCTGGAGAAGAGATGGCTGAAGGAATCTCATCAGTGTGTGTAAATAGCTGCTGAGAGGGAAGTAAATATGGAACCAGGCTCTTCTCTGCGTCATCAAGTGACCAAATCAGAGGCAATGGGCTCAAAGTGAAATTCAGGAAAATCCATGCAAATGTAAGATAGAACTTTTTTTTGTGATGTGAAGATGATGGAAGACTGGAATAAGCTGCCCACAAAAGTTGTGAAATCTGCATCCTTGGACATATTCAAAACCCAGCTGGATACAGCCCAGAGCAACTTAGGTGACCCTGCTTTGAACAGCAGTATTGAACTAGACAATCTTCAGAGATGCTTTCTGTTATTTCATGATTCTGCATATGTACTGTATACAAAAGAAAGGTTAAATAGTACAGAGGTGAACTGATAATTAAACCCAGACATATCCCACGCTCAGCTACAGCTGACCTGTTGCCACACAGAGGATAAATTAATGGAAAGATACCATACCATGGTCACAGATCAGGGTATTGTTGCTGGAACAGTAATAAATGGCTCTCACCTGTTACCCATGAGGTGCTCATGTTTCACCACCTTTTGGGTCAGAAAATGCACAATTGTAGTTGTAACATCCCTATCTGAACAGTTGGTTGGATATTTAAGCCAAACATAGTGACTTAAGGCAACGTGTACTTAAAGTCTTGTTTAAATGTTACGGCCTGGAAATGGTGAGCACACTCCCGCAGGTGGTGACACTAAACAAGCAGTGTCAGTCACAGGGAGCTGATAGGAGGATGGGTGTTCCTGCTCTCCTGCTGGCCCAGTTCCAGCCAGTGGCATGATGATAGCCTGACTTTGTCCTGGTCTTCAAATGAACAAAGCTCCTTTAAAACTTTTTAAATTTTTCTAGCCTTGGTAGCTGGCATAAACAACACTATCCCAAATCTGATGAAGTACTTCTAGTGCTCCAAAGGCTGAGATATGTTTCAGTTATAGTTAACTCAGAAGACTCAGAAACTGGGACAGCAGTTAGCTCTCATTTCCCCTCCCTCCCCAAAAGATCATTCCGGCAGCTGAGAATGCTTAAGCCCATTTCTATTTTAGCCAATGTGGACTTTTTGCATCCAGCTGTTCCCTGTATCCAGCTGTATAACTTGGAGATTCCCTGGGAGGCAGGGAATTCCCACATAGTCAAGTCTCAGGTGGTCTTATTTCTACATGTCAATAAAATTGGGTGGGAGAGATGGAGACGTGAGAGTGATCTGAAAGCAGAACCCTTGAATCTTCCTGAGGAGCCATATACATATATGTAAAACTGTGCATGCTACGGTTGCAACGTCAATGGTCTGCTCACAGCCACTCAGGCTTTCAACACATCTGAAAGGAAATTGTGAAATAATTTGTCATTTCTTATTTTCTGTGCAAAGACCTGCTGCTATCCTACTTTGATTAGTCAGGTTTTCAGAGCTGAATGCACTGAGTCATTACAACTCCCAGCATGCTGGGATGCCATTTCCTCTGCGCTTATTTGATATTGTGCAGCCGCTGGAACTGCAAAGCGGTCAGGTAGCTGGTGGAGAGCTGCTTGTGGTCAGGAGCCTGCTGCACTCTGCAGGTGTTGCTGGGCAGAAATAACCTGGTGCCAATTGTTAGCATCCACCTGCTTTCAAGCATGGGCGGTGGGAGAGTGGGATATAAATCAGCAGCACAGTAGGAGTGAGGGAAATGTCTTTGCTTGGTTAGTGGGAAGCTCTGCTGCCTGCTACTTTGGTGTATTGGCTAGCAGTGCAGAGGTTCTAGATGTTAATTTAATATGTAGTGCTGCTCTCCCCACAGACTGTAAGGTTTAAATGTCAAATATCTTGCTGATGAGCAAAAAAGCCAAAGAAACAGAAGGCACCAAATAGCAGTCAGGTAAGTGATGTCAGTTACCTGGAGAGAAGCAAGTAATCTATGCTATACTCTTTAGTAATGTACAAATATGGGGGTGCCCTGTGCCAACAGACTGTAGGCATGGAAGCCTCTAAGTATTACCATTTTCATTAAAAGTTTGTGATAAAGATTGCTTTCACTTGTCTCATGTAATGGTCAAATAGTAACCTGTAAAAAGCTGGTAAGCTCCGTTGTCTCCCTATACTTTAAAATCCTGAAAGGAATATAGAGAGATGTCCTCTAAAAGTCACAAATTACCTGTAGCTTTAGGTGAATTTGATGTGGACACGTGTGGACTGCAAATGTCATACTTGCATATGTGTGAAGCTTTGCTCTGCAGTTAGGAGTCAAAAATTACCTGCAGCTTTAGATTAATTCAGTGTGGACAGATGGAGGTTGCAAATGTCCTGCTTGTGTACATGTGAAGCTGTGCTCTGTGAAATGTCTTTCTCCTTTTAGAAAAAACTGAGTCTATCAGATGGTGTTTCAAACTAAGGATGCCATCATCATTCTTTCATTAAGGGTGTTTATTATACTCGGGTTTCTTCCTTTCACTGTCCAATCAGATTGCCACACATTTATTTCCTGTAGACTTCCTGGTGGCTGTGCATCTAGTTTGCTTGACTTTGACTCTTATGTAGGTGGTATGCAGAATCAGTCCTGCTTTGTGTTAATTCTTATCCTGGTTCAGCCCCCAAAATAAATAACATTCTTACAAATGGCTCTTTAAAGCGGAGTCATCATAAAACCCTAGGAACTGATGTAAGCAGTAGCAAGCTGCATCTTGAATTGTGAGACCATCCTTTTGGTGACTGGCACTGCTCTGTCAATGAAACTTAAGCATGAGTGCACCATAATAACAGCAATTTTCTAGCTGTCTCTCTGAGGCAGTCAGATTGGTTTTGAAATAAAACCACCCTGTTTTTTCTTCGGGAAATATAGGCATATATTTCCTGATGGAAAT
The DNA here is from genome assembly GCA_033816785.1 of Picus viridis. Taxonomy (NCBI): domain Eukaryota; kingdom Metazoa; phylum Chordata; class Aves; order Piciformes; family Picidae; genus Picus; species Picus viridis. The sequence continues at coordinate 12,519,334 of CM066574.1, read as the reverse complement.
AGTTCTGCCTTTCAGTTGCAGGCTGAAAGCAATTCTGGGAGCTGCCAAATTGTTTGAATCGGTCTGTGAGCTTGGATTGCTTGAGCCTGTGGTGTGAAAATGTGTAGTACTAAACACATTGTGAGGTGCTCCAGTGAAGGTGAAGTGACCATTTGCTGTGTGTGCATTCAGCTAGCAGAGCTCAGGTGTGAATCGGTCCACAGGCTTTTTAGTGTGCCTCCTAATTCAGGGAAACATGGAAAAGAGTTTAACAAGTCTGTTCCAGGTAAATGGCATGTCTTAGAAAAATAAAGATATATAAAGATGTTCATGTTAAAAGATCTTCATTTAGAGGAAGAAGTGTTAAATTCACAGAAGTGTGGGGGAAATGAAAGTTGAAATTTGTGTTTGCAGGTAGTTTAAATTGAAGAGAAAAATTATTCCAGATGAAGTTTTCTTCCTGTCACTAATGTTGCTCATATAATGCTGCTGAAAGGCTCCTTTTGCTCTGCAGCATCCGATTCTATTCGCAAGGTGAATATTTAGCAGGGTGAATCTATTAGCAAGGACCCCCTCTGGGAAAGTCAGTTTTGCCTTCATGAGAGCACACCATGTTGACATGGCTTTTTTCTGTTGCCTGTTTGGTGAGCAAACAAACCTTCTGTGAGTTCATTCAGTGATCTGGTTCATACTAAGCAGAGAGGCTTAAGCTTTCAACTTCTCTATGCAACTCCCTTAAATCTATCTTAGAGCAACTTCTTAAAGTTGGTAGGTTAAAGAAAAGCTCTGTTCTCAGTCATTTGTGATAAGAATTTTGCTTGATCAGAATTTTGAGTCCTGCTCAGGACTACCTGCAGGGAGCTAGTGAACAGGAATTTCTGATAGTAACAGCCCTGGGTGTTGGCTCTCTCCTCTGTGGTACCATAGCGATTTGGGAGTGGTTTTGTTTAATTAATAATCAAAATACTCTACTTTCTGCCTTTAGTTTTGTTAGGGGAGGAGGGAGAGGGAAGGAGAGAGAGAAAGGGTGAATTGGTGGCTTATCACCATAATGAAGTTTACATCTTATGGTGGATAAATGGCAAAAACTTTTTTCTGTCCATGAACTAGGATATCTTTTTACTTTCCTTTTATGTGTTTTGTGCAGGGTGGTATTACATTCTGAACATACTGGAGAGGGCAGGAATGCAGTTCTCAGTCAGCAAATCTGAGATGGCTAAAAGTTTATCGTACATGTTAAACAATAGCTTGCAGCTAGGTTGTACAAAGAATGTTACTGCAATTTTACTAACAGGAAGTGAACTGAATGTAAAAGAAAATACAAATAAAAGCTCCATCCAACAATTTTGGGGTGAATATTATATCACTCTCCTGTTCTAAGATTGCTTTATTCTCTAATTTGTGCTAAGACAGTTTTAAAGATACTAATGCAAGGACCAGCTACATTTATTTCCTATTAGCTTCATGTGGCATTTTGGAAATGCTGCAATAATAGCAGTAGCTCTTTGTTTTAATGAAGATATCACTCACCCCAGGGCATATTCATAGCTTCTGCACCACATACAACTTCTAGATGGCAGTGGAGACAGATTCAGGGCACTTTCATTCATTTATTTATCATTTCATTCAAGCTTCAGCAGAGGGGTCAAAACAGTGATTTAGGCTACATTTTTGACAGGGCAGACTGGAGGTTGAGTGAGTTACTTACTGTCAAACAAACAACTTTAAAAGAAAAATAACCTACTTGTAAAAAAAAAAAAATTCCTAGTGAAGCCTTCCACTACTTATTTCAAACTGTAGAGCTCCAGTCTGAAGCCTTACAGTGGTGTCAATGAAGTGTTTTGGGATACACTAAAGTCTTTGTGCCTAATCTTTGAGTGTGTGATAAAAGAATATGATTTTTACTGTGTCAAATTGCCATTTTGGAAAAATAAAAACAATAGTCTGAGAAGTAAGATTTTTTTAAAAAAATTATTATTATTATTTTAAAATTTCCTCATGCAGCAGAAATAAAACCTCTTTTAAAAGAAATTTGACTTCCCAGAATGAAATTGTCTTGAGAAGAATTGCCTGTATTACCTCTGAGTCATGGACATCTAGTAAGAATTGGCAGTGTGAAGAATTCTCGAGGTGAAAGCATGAATCAGTTAGAGCCTTTCTAAAACACTGACTTTAACAGTTTGGTGGGAGATTGGTTAGATGAAATATGTCAAGTTGTAGGAAGATGGGTAGGAAAAATGTGGCATGACAGATGAAATATGTACTTCACAGGAGTCTTCCACTCGAGGCAGAAAATCGGGTAGTGGGATGTTGCCTTGAAGGGCAAGATGAAGTTTAGTGCTTCTCCAAGTGCAGTGAGCCTTTTGAAAATACTACAGCTAAAGATTTTTTTTGTTGGTTTTTAAAGTTCTGTTCATTCAACCTGTAACTGCAGGACAAAATGTCATTGCAAATTGAGCAATTTTGGACTCAGCACCTGGTTCCACACCCCAGTTTTGCATCTGATGCCTACTATTACTGAATTTACTTGGGTCTCTCTGCTCGGTTACCCTGGTGTTCTTCTTGGTTAGAAACACTTTGTTAAACGTGGGTTAGATGTTTAACACTGCACAATGACTGTGGTTTTTACCTTGCCTGAGGAGTTTGTTTTGGATATGAACCTGGGGCTTTCTAGAGTTCTTGTTGAGCATCTCAATATAACATCTGTAACTCTGGTCTATTTTTTCTTTAAAGGACCTCTGCCATTTATGGCTCCAAAGAGGAAGGCAAATAACCAACAACTGTAAACACTTTAAATGGTTACTGTAGATCAATTCAGTTAAGAAACTCCTAATGTTATAATATCAGGAAAAGAAGTAATATAAAGGGAAATGTGAGAGCACAAAGTGCTTGAGAGGTTGCCAGTGCCACTGAAGAAGAGTGATGCTGTAGCTGCACAGGGCAACAAAGGAATCAGCAGGTCACAGGACAGCTACGTGAATATTTGGGAAATCTGCTGTTGGGTGTGAATTCTTGCTTTAGGTGATATGATACCATGAGATTTATTCATTCCTAAAGGAATATCTTTGACCTATGCAGCACTGCAGTTATTTGGAAGATAGTAGTGATCATGCTGTCGTTTTTACAGTTGGAGGGGAGGGTCATAATTATAGATGGTTAGGTAACTGCTTAAGCAGGTGCCTTAATTCCTACATGGTCCTTTTCACTAGTCACTGACAGATTTCCCCTTTCTTCTTGGGTCAGCTTTGCTATATTGCTGAGGAACCGTTCCTTCACTAGAACTAGGTGAAGAGTTTTGCTTCTGCCAGACATGGTTTTTAAGGTTAACATAGCTGAGGTATGCCTGTGTATTATGCACAAATGCTCATTTATGTCCTGGTTCCTCTCCAGTTCCAAGGAATGGCTTTGAACCAAGGCACCAGTTAGAGAGAGATCTCAGCCCACTCCCTGAACATCCTGGGGGCATGGAGATGCATATATCTGTGATGAGAACTCTTGGTTTTAAAATAATGTGGCAAGGAAAGATTTTTGTTACCTGCCTCAATTTTTTTTTTTTAATTCATTCATTTGTCATCTTTCCCAATTATGGAGATGTCAAGGTTTAATAACCTTTGAAACACTCATCCTGTGGCACAGAATGTGGAAATAAGTCCTGCATGTGTTTGGGTATCCTGAACCGGACATGCTGGCGGAATTGGCCTGGAACCACCTTCCTCCTAATTCCTGCTTTTAGCTCACTTACAAAGCTAATTGGATGTAGTTTCTCCACGTAAACTGTAGCTTGGCTTGTGCTTCTACTTAGTTTAATGACTAATCTCCTTCCAATCTATATATGTTTAATCAGGAGATAACGTGGGTCGGATAATGTCTGCTGCAAATGTCGTTCTACTTGCTGTATGTTTCGCTAAGTGATAGCAAAGCTGTGGAGAAGTCCTGTCATGCAAATCCCTTTTCAAACACTTTTACTGAAGGAGATAGTACGTGTCGGACTGTGAATGGCTGCTTACCTGTTCCTTACTGCCCTGGTGTTTTCAAGAACGGTTTCAGGGATGCCATATACCCCTGCTATATTTATCCATGGAGGTTTCTGCTTCTCAAGCTGCTGCTATTTTAAGTTTCAAAGAACTTCCTTTGGTATTAAATGATTATTTATAGGTTGTTTAGTTAATTGGTCCTAACTCTCAGACCTGTTCTAAATCTTATTTACTTAGATTACTATTATCTTTCCTGGTTTTAATAAATGTGTATCTCCACATATAATTCAAGTGTGCTCTACAAATTTCAAATTGCTGATTGTGTCAAATCTCCTTTTATTTTCTTTAAGACACCTATCTATGGATGACTACACACAGACTCCAGAAAGCATAAGGTGGTCTTGCTGAAGCTGTGACACAGTAGGTCTCTTTTTCTGTTAGTATTTAGGAACAGGAAAAGTGTGTCTTTCATAGCCATTTCAAACACTGAATATCTCTTAAAACTACTGCTTTGTGTTGCAAAATTAAAAAGCCTCATGGACTTTTCTGCTTGTTTTATGAAGAATGATGTCAAGACTATGTATCTGAGAGTCTTTTTGTCATAGTCAAAAGCCAACATTTAGCACTCAACACTGTCACCAGTGGCACTACCTCAAAGAAGAAATGGCAAAGCAGAGCCATTGCCTGCTCCCCTATGAGTAAAACTATTCCAAACCAGTAAGTCATGTGTGGGAAGGAGGACCGTCAATTTGAATGAATCTGCCCACTGACAAAACACATGCTGTCTTCAGCAGAGGCCAGGCCTCCTGTTAGTGCTTGGTCTGGTGTCCATGACATCGCTGGTGCTAAATGAGATCACTGCCTCTCTGGTGAGGGAGATGGCAGTGGATCAGATCTGCCATTCCAGGCTGTGGAGAGTCTCAGTGATGACTCTAATTGTATTCCTACTGCCAAGGAGCCCAAAATGATTGTCATAGAATGGTCTGAGTTGAAAGGCACTTCCAAAGGTCATCTAGTCCAACCCCTCTGCAGCAAGCAGGGGCATCCTCAGCTAGATCAGGTTTCCCAGAGCCCTGTAAACCCTTGCTTTGAATATCTTAAGGGATGGGGCCTGGACTACCTCCCTGGGCAACCTGTTCCAGTGTTCCACTAACCTCATGGTAAAGAACTTGCTCTTATGCTAAGATGCTGCACTGAGGCAAATAGGGGGAGGGTAGCCTGTTCAACAAAGCCTCTAAATAAATCCATGCGGGTGAATAGCTGCTATCCTGACCCTGGAAGCTTGTTTCCCTCCTGCCTGATTATTGCAGATAAATATGCTGCTTTTTTACCCCTGAAATATTCTGGGATTGAGGGGGCGTAGGAAACAGTAAATGCTATGAAATGAAATGACAGGGAATAGTTTTGGAAAGCTTGATCATTCTTGTCACATTGTTTGCCTACTTTTTTTTTTCTTTTTCTTCATTGTAAATGCTCTGTAAGACCTTTGATCCCTGAGCTGGTCACATGAAGTTCATTGCTTAGGGTGAGGCCCTGCTGCACATTCAGTGAAGTTATTTTATCTGTGGAGAAGAATGAAGGGCCATGGGCTGCTCTGTGCAGACCAGCCTGGGAGGCTGTGTTCTGGAAATTCAGCTGCCCTTGCAGAGGGAGTGGCATTGAGGTGCAGGCTGGCTGCTGCAACTGAACCTGCTCTGCCCTGTAGTTTTGCCTGGCCAGGCAGGAGCTAGGAGACAAGGGACAGCACACAGCAGCTCAGTCTACTTTGCCAGCGTGTAGGATCCTTGATGAAACAAGAGTCATCCTGCGGTGAAAAGGGAAGAAAGCTGCCCTGAGCTTTCTGTGCTGAAAAGGGAGGATGTGATGGTCACTGACAGTTCTTCCTGGCTGTTTCCTCACTGGATGCAGCTCTGCACTGGAGGAGGAAGTGAGGGATCAGGGTGGTGATGCACATGCTTAAGGTGTGAACTTCCTGTAGTGTAGGAAAGCAGACTGTTATCTCCCACAAAGCCTATAGGAACAAGTGCAACTGCCCTTCACATGAGTGACTTTGAGCAACTCCTTAGCGGAGACTACAGTGAATAGCTGCATTGTGAAGGGTTTGGCTCACTTCTGTTCTTACTGGTGCTTCAGAAAGAAGGATCTCAAGGTAAATCAAGATGAATACAACCAGTGGTATAATAAACTGGACAAGGACAAAGATGATTTGGGTAACAATCGAAACTCTAAGCAAGGACCAAAAGTTTGCTGTCATGGATACTTGCGTATTTCTGGGTTCTTTTATTTGTGCAGCCAATTCTGTAATGCAGAACAAGACCAAGTACTGTTCTAATGGAAAAACTATTGTACCTATCATTTAACCTTAAATTTACGGTGTTAGTTATAGTACTTTTTCTGATTGCAAAAATTCCTCTGCTTTAGGAATAATACTTAGATTATCTGTCCTGCTGATAAAATAATATGCTAGTTGCTTTTGAAAGGAATCAGCTGGAGAAGTATTTAATAATTTACACTCCTTGCCATAGAAGCTGCCACTCTTCCCTTCTTGAATTAGTTTACCAGCACAGCTAATCCACACGGTCATGCCTATCATTCTTTTTCACCCTGGGAATGACCACAGCAGACGCGCAGCCTGCCCATACGAGGAAGATGCATGGTCCAGTGATAAGAAAGAGTGTGATGTGTAACACTGTTAATGGGGAGGGCAGATTTCCCAGCTCCTTTCCTGACAAATCCATGCTGGGAATTGACTGCTTAAAATAACTCTGACCAGCATCTTTGATGCAAAGAATTTATTTTGTCAGGTGTTTCATTTTTACAAGAAGTGTGGACTACATGGAGAAAATGGCCAATAGAGACATGTTTTGCACTGTTGTCCTTTACAGCCTGTGATAATTTTTTTTGCTGTCATTCCATCTTTTGTTGGGTATGACAAGACACATGCAAATGTGTATGCCTGTATCTATATCATCTATGTGTCAGTGTGACGACCCTACCTCCCCTTGGCAACTGCTGACAGCTGACTCATGCTTCTCTCCTAAAGAATGACAGCCTCAAGGTTTTAATTCCTGTTTTGAGTCTGGCTCAAGTTCAAGCAAATATAATTTAAGCTATATGAAGGAATTTGCTAGTGAATAATTTATTCTTTCTTCCTCTGCTGTCTTCTAGATTCCTTCTACCCAGTGTCGTTGCCTCATGTCTTTTTTCCCCCCTGTCAACTCAAGGGTTGCTAAATTGTTGCGTCCAGTTATCATAGCCCCTCTTATTATCATATCCAAAGAATAACTTAAATTCAGAGATGAGGTTTAGGTCCATATGGCATATGAGGTTGTGTCAAAATGAAAAAGAAAAAACAGGTATACAAAGAGAATACAATTTTCAAGCTTGCTTAAAGTGTAGTGTGGCTACCCTTATGCAAGTTACTTACATAAGTTACACATCTATAAGAAACACCTTATTTACATCAACTTGTGCCTAAAATTCCCACCCTGAAACCCCACCAAAAATCTGTATTTTAATTGTGTCTACTTTTGCCTAGCATTATGACTTCCACTGTGCAAGCTGCCTTTTCTCTATTAAACAAGCTAATATCTGCTGTTCTATTCCATTGGTATAAAGCTTAGCTTATATAGGAGATGAGTTTGAAAATCCTCTGTAATTTTTGCATAGCAGTCACCTTGGTAACTGCGTGGATAATTAGAGATACGTTTTATTCCTCTGAGAGGTGCATGAAGTAGTGGTTAAAGCTACCATATAACAGGAGGGCACAACCTTTCTCTATTAGGCTTTTTACAGGAAGAGATTATAACCAGCCCTATAATTTAACTGCAGAAACACATTTATAATGTGTTTGTTTCATGCAATAAGCTTATATCCCTCATATAGGCAATAAAATTAGTAATTGAAAATGCCACCACCCATTTTGGAAGAGACAATGTGTTACAAGTATGCATGTAAACTGTGTTTAAGCACTTGATGTGTAGGTAGATCACGTATAGATCCTCATATACTTGTGTGCATTCACCTTCAGGTACAAATAGGGGACTCAATGCATCTGTTCCAGCTGAGGCATTTGATGATAGCAATTATTCTGATTTTAGAGTAATACTACTAACATAAGAGGGAAAAAAGGTATTCTAAGAAAACATCAAGACCTGGCTGGTAACTCTCTACACACTGAAGACCACAGGTCTGCTCTGAGATGATCACTGCTCTCTAAACAGAAGCTAGCTCCATATGTGGTAGACACAGGCCATTCCTTTATTTCTTCCCCAAGCTGTAGTGGCTGCTCTGCATTTAATCACAATTATTGTTTTTATGGAAGGTTCTACCTGTTTTTCAACTGTTTGGTTTCAAAATGTGGTTAGCAATATGACATCCTCCTGGCAACTTGCCCCTATAGTCATTCTGCAGTGTGAACATTTCCATGATTTATCAGCATACTGCCACATATTGAGTCTACATGACTGAACTATAGAAATCAAGTAATGACACAGTATTTACTGGTACTGGCAGTGCTTGCTATTGTTATGCTTGGAACCACAATTTCTTCTTTAATTTTCACTTTTACCTGGGATCTAACATAATACTTCTAGCCCTGCAGCTAAGACTGCGGAATTATCTGGTTGCCACAAATATTTCTCTAATTTACTATTTCTCAGAGATATTTTTCAGGGGTTTTTTTTATGGCTCAGTAGAGCATATTATGAAACTACATAGCACAGGAAGAATTTACTTTAGCTTTCATCTTGAGTCATCCTTTCTCTAGAGGGACATGTATCATTTGGTGTCTCAGCGCAGGAAGGAAAAGCCTTATGCTTTAAGGTTTATGTATTGATTACAAAATTGTGGATCCTCTAATTTATGTTGGCACAATCCCTTTTCCACCTCCATTTCAAGCATTTAAACACTTAATAGAAAATGTGGCACAGATTAGTTATTTTCATTCACATCAGCTGGATCAATGTGCCTTCAGTTTCTTGTCCTGATGGATGCTTTTTGTGTAATCTTAGCCTGCCTATGTTTCACTTCCTTCTGTATAAAAATACAAAAAGCTAACTATCCATAGCTCCTGTGGCTCTCTTCAGGGTAAATAACCAAAGGATCTATCAGTCTCTTTAATACTACTTCCATATCACAGGCAACCTTCAGGCAGCATACCTGCCAGCTGCTTAAGCTGCCTGGTCCTTTGTGCTCTAGAGATGCCCTACAGGTGTACCTGGGGCTGTACAAGTTCAGCTCCCATCTGTGAAATCAACACATCTGGTCAGGAAAGGCAGCCTTGAGATGTTCCTTGTAGTCATACTCACTGGTGTTAATATAGTGGATACCACATAAACGCTTAAGGTAGGTGTACTGTTGCCTTCTAGAAACATATGACAAAATACTTATTCCTTTAAAAAGCTCAATGAGACATCAACAAAGTTGTTTCTTGGCTTTTATACAACCAAACAAACCACAAATCTCTTACCTTTTTATTCCTTTAAATGAGTGATTTCATGTCCCATATCTTTAGTCTGACAATGCAGATCAACCCATAACACTTTTCATTGGAGTGTGTCTCCCTGTGTACTAATTTGTTTGGTTAGTAAATAAGAAAGGGTGTTTTTCCATGGAAGGAAAGATTGGGTTTCCAGGCCCAGGTTAATTGCTGCTCTGAATTACCAAAAGGGAATTAATTCTGGGATTTAGGGATTTTTTACTTTTTTTTGCTGTTGTTTTATCCCCAAGGTTGAGAATTTAAGAATTAATTAGAACTAAATTCACTGAGGCCATGAGGGAATATTTTCTTCCTTTAGGACGAGAATGCTCCTCAGTGGGCATGCATATGTGGAAATAATTGCTAATAGTAACATATACTGAAAGTGGATGTTTCCCAAGAGAAGCAGTGCAGGTCTGGGAGATGTGAGCTCTTGTTTCTGCTGTTAGAGTGCTCTGATGCACATGCTTAAGAACTGTAAAATCATTGACTCACTTGTTTGTATGCTTGAAGCAAAAAAATAACCTTTTCTCATTGTCCTACACAGTACACCTCACCTTAGGGTGTAGGTTCTTCTCCAGGTAGCTCCTATCCTCTTCTGCATATGTGAATGAAGACAGCAAAGCCAGAGTTTTGTATGCATCCATGAACTCGGCTCTCCCCAGCTGGCTGAGTGACAAGTAGCAGGGTGGGTTCAGGTGTGCCAACCTTTCTCAAACATGCATCCAGGGTGTGCAAAGCAGTGATGAATGGTCTTCAGTGTGCACAGAAAGGCAGCAGAAGACACAGTAGATATTTTTGAAGAATTTTTAGTTTCTTTCCAGAAGCAATAACCAAGTCTAAGCACCAGAAAAAAAAAACAACACACTAAGGACTTCTGTCTCATGAGGGTTATAACCTTTTCTTGTTCCCTGAACTCACACTTAGACATGTACAAAAGATGATTTGATGATCATCTGAAGAATGGTTTGGGTTGGAGTTAGAGGGCAATTTTGAAATGCACTGCTTGATATGGTAGTGTGACCTAAACTGTGTTTGGATTCGTTCTTGCTATGTAAAGATTGGATAAGCTGGGGTACTTTTTGGCGAGTTTTATCTTATTCTTAAGGGTTAAACAGATATCTGTTACCTCTTAAAAGAAAAGTCTGCTGAAATGGATCTGCCTGTAGTGATTAGTGGTTCAGTTACTTTACAATATGCAGTAGCAATCCAAGATGGTAAGTGATGAATATAGCTCGAGAACCTCAAACAGCAAGGAAAAGGTATGAGTATATAAACTGCACACTCTGGCGATTTTCTGGTAGAAGAATAAATATTCCTCCTTTTCTAATTAGTGTTTTGGCACTTTTTAGTTGCCATGGAGACTCTTTCTTTCCACCTGACTTGTACAGTGGATCTGTGCATTCGACTGAACAAAGGAAGAAACAAAATGGAGCAGGAAAGTGACTTGGTCGATCCTCTGAAGGACACCTCAGCATTTAGAAATCTGTGTCAGCCTTTGGCAAGAACACGGGTGGCACATGAAACGAGCCCAAGTATAGCAGCCATATTCTGCAAGGTAAAGTTACTTTTGCACTTTAAGTGCTGAGGTGTCCCATAGTCTGTCACCCCCACAGTACACAAAGGTATGGTGGCTTTTCTTTTGTTCTGGTCAAGCGCAAATATTTGCGCATGGGAAAATGCTCTAACTCTGCAGACCAATACATCAGCCATCTGCCTGGAAAAGCCAACGCCTTCCTGCGCTGAGACGGATAGGTAGGGGAGGATCCTGTTCTGTCAGTTCTCAGATTCCTGTGCCTCACCTCACTGACGTTAAGTCCACGTTTGTTTAACTGCCCATGGTCTGATTACAACAGATAAGTCCAGACTGTAAATTGGGCATGGATATGTGAACAAGTGCAGTAAGATTTGCTTCCCAGGATGTGTCATGTTCATAGCAAAGGCAGAACACAGAGAAGTCTTTTGTGCAAGACGTGGACTTCCAGAGGTGATTCTATATCATGCTCATGTTAATATTAGCATCCATACATATAGTATCCAGGTTAGAGTTCTGTAAAAGCAGTCTACACAGGTAGCCATTCTCAGCTCTTGGTTCTGATATTGTAACTGAGGGTTTTTTGTATGTGAAACAACTGCTGCTAAAAAAATAAATAATAATATTAATCACATTTTCAGTCTTTTATCTTCCTTCAGCTGTAACCCAAACAGCAGAGATCAAATGTATCAGGTTGGTTTAGTTCCAGTTGAGGGACAAAAGGAATATTTTCCTACCCTTTCTTATGAGAGGGAAGTAAAGAGTAGGAAGAAAAAGCTGTCCATAAATATTGTGAATAAAGCTGTGTGGCACACAAACAGACAAGAATGGAAGAAAAGAGGGAGCAGTCTCATACTTTTCATTTCATAGAGAAAAAGAATTATGTTGTGTCTGACACTGCAAAGGCAAGAGACTTATCTTATCCCAGAGCAATGAGACTTTAATCTGGGATCTGACTTTCTGTCCTGTCAGGGGAGATATTACCTGGCAAAATAATCTTCAAAGAGGAGAAGGCAGAAATATAGCAGCAGCTCTAAATGAAGGATGAGTGTTGAACTAAGCTGTGAATGGGAAGTGCATGCAGCATACTGGGTGTGTTTTACCTGAATATATAGCTCCACCAATAGGGCTAGATCTGAATCTTTGAGAATCACAAAGATTTAGCCCTATTTTTCAAGGCTATGGCTGAGAACAGATTTCAGCCTGGTACCTATGGGGATGTGAGAAGGGAGAGAAGAGGATGAAAACCTCTTTAGTCAATATGCAAAGTGATCTCATCTGACACAGAGGAATTTATGAGCTTGTGGTGTTTCTGGCAAGTGCTGTGTACTTGGAGGCATCAAAGCTCTCAAACACTTGTGCAGTGGAAAGCATTGTTCTAGATTACAGATGCAAACAGTATTGACAATACCACTGGAAATTAATCCTTTGGTTTTCTTCAAATATTAAAATAACATGCATGTCAGTCTAGATATAAAGGCTAGATTTTGTTTGGGAATGAAAGTCAATGATCATTGTACTGATCTGAAAATGTTTTTCATAATACAGTATTTTATTTAATTCACATAGCTTATTTCACATCTGCTGGCTCTATATTAAATTCCCAAAATAAGAATGGCAGACTGTGAGGTCTAGGTCTTGCATTACTTGTTTCTTCCCCAAAACCAGTAAGTGATAATTCTATCACTTATTTTCTGTGTTGATACCAGTCAGACTCCAAGGCTTAGCATTTCTTAGCCCAGGCAAGTTCTGGACTGTGGTCCCAAAACCCAAATATTTTGGGTTTCCAGCTTTGTGAATTCTTGCCAGCCATCTCTTTTCTTATGAATGGATCCACTAAAAGAAGCAGCCCACATGTAATCCCTAAGCATGCAAATCCTTGTGTAAAATAATAGTCAACATTCAACTTCCAAATCAAGCAAGCTGAGACCTATCTCTTCATAGCTGAGTAGAGCACAGGATAGGTGCAGGAGTTCAGTGTTTTTGTAAGGACCAGGATGTTTTTAATAGAGTATCAAGTTAAAAAACTAGATACTCATAACTGCTGCACCATAGATGCTAAAAGGAAAGCATCACAGCACTACCCATTTTAATATAAACCTGTACCAGCCAAAATAAGTATGTATCAGTGTGTATCTTATTAGCATTTCTAACCAGCAGTGAAGAATGAATAAACCTTGATGTTGACTGAGTGGAGAGTATGTGGCATCCCTATAAAAATCAGAGCTTGCTAGAAAGAGAATTTGCTCAGTCTGGGAAGTGTTGCCAAATGTGGCATAGTTATGGACATAAGTGATTAGAGCTAAACACACTCCAAAGGACTGTAATTATCAGTTTAATTTTGTTTCTAGCATTTTCCCACAGGTTAAAAAATAATCATTAACTAGTAATGAAGACAATATGTTGTTAATGACTAATACAAGATTAATTTTTGTTGTGTCTTAGTGTATAGGACATTTGTCACTACTCTGGTGGAACATATAGTGGAACATTCAAATTTTGTGTAATTATGAAGGTATAGGTAGGTGTAATAGAACTTGTGCATGGGTGTTGTAGATTACCAAAGCTGTTCTGCAAAGATCCTTCCTTCTCTTTCATATCTGAATACAGTCAGCGTTATAGGAAATGGCGGCACAAGTAAGTGACACCGGTGCTTTGCATGTGACAAAATAAGTGCTTTTACTGCACATGAGTCACCACCTTGCTCTAATTTAAAAGCACACTGCTGGGATAACAAATTATTTCAAGCTACTTCAGGGTTTTACTCAGATTTAGAGTGCACCTTTGCATGTGGTTATCCTTGGGAAATTTTGTCAAGACTTTGTGTGTGCTGATCCTCTCACTAAGCTGCCAACAAGATTTCTGGGTTGTGATGCCGCAGAAAAAGAGGGAATGACCTGGGATGAGTTTCAGATGAATCAAGTGCCATTTACATGAAAAAAACTAGGAATAAGCCTGCTTATTTTTTCCTGTCAGCCTTTACAAACCTCACTTGTCCTCAGGTGTGGAATACTGGGATTTAACATCTGTTGCTTTGCTCTGTGTTTATCATGGCAAACCCTGTAGCTGCTATTTGGTGATTATCACCTCACTGAGACCACATGCTTAGTCTGAAATGTCTGTTCTAATTTCAGAAAACAAAATGATAAAGAATTCTGGCAAAGAAAGCTAAGCTTGGCGCTCTCTTTTTCTATATAAGCTGTAGCAAGATCTATAGGAAGATTAAACAGCAACATTTCTTTTCCTTTGAGAGATATAAAGTCACTCTGGCAACTTAAAATCTTGTAAACAAACAGAGCTTAGATGCAGCTACTAACTTCTACAAAACGCTGCAGAAACCTCATCAAAAATACTTTTTATAATTCTCAGTCAGAAGTCATACCTCACTTAACAGAGTCATAGCTGGGTTAATAAAATACATCTCAAAGCTGGTGCACTCTTAGTTATTTAGTTATTGCAGTGTTTAACAGATTTCTTCTCTTATTTTCCAAATGGACACTATAGTCTTTCTGTTTGTTCTTCAAATTGTGCCTAGAAATTTCTTATGAAACTGGAATCACCAAAGCTGCTTGGTAGAACTTTAAAATGCCAGTGGAGACACGGGAGTTAACTAAAATCTTTGAAAATCTTAGGTTCCTTAGAGCAGCTCCACCTCGTAGAGGCTGTGGTCATCTGACTGGTTACAGTTCTGTCTGAATGAGGCGTAGTGCTTTCTTCATGTTCTCTATTACTGAAAGAAAAATAAATAAGGGCTGTAAAAATGTACTTACAAGTGCATTTGTACAATTACAAAATCCACCTAGCTTGATTAGTATATTGTTCACATTGAAGTTAATCTATGGTCACATCATATTTTAGACCTTGCTATTGTGATAATTCTGGCACTGATACTTAAAGCAGGAGGTAAAACATTTTATGAATCAAGATGTTTAACTTGAGAGGATTTGACAAGACTCCTTTGAACTCCCTCATTTCTCATCAGCAAGTCTGGTAATCAGATGTGACGTGCAGATTTGAGGTGAGATAGCGTACTGGTTTCAAATAGATGGTATAGAGTAAGGACTAGTTCAACCTGAAAAATCACATTCCTTCCTGAAATAGGGGTGTTAGGTGGTATCCAGGTAATCGCCAGCATTTCTGTACTGATTCCCTCCCACCACTGCCTGTTTATATTGTACAGTTGGATACCTTTAAGCACAGTGACTTTCACCATTCTCCAGCAAACCGTTCAGATCTTGAACCTGAAAGTTTTCATCCAGGATCTTTGAACTTGTCTTACCTGAGCAGTCCCAATAAATTTAGTGGGACAATAGGTATTTTGCTGGAACAGGTTAGACTGCTATAGTTCATTCCAAACGCTCACACAGAGTCTTTATTCATTACTCTGATTGTAGTGCATTCTCAAGCACAAACATATGGGACAGTGTGTATCTGGCTGCTTGCAAGGTGAAACGCAAAGTAACCCAGCAAAGGGGGCACTTACAGAATGGAATGTCTTGTGGTTCGTAAGTGTAGAGCCGGTTGGAGTACCTTCCTGTGATATCAGCTCTTACTGTGAGAGATGGATCTGAAAAAGTAATTGCATTAAGCACTGCTTTCTGTTCCCACAACAGCTGGCACAATGTGGACAACCCCATTTCTGAGGTGTTCTCTTTTCCTTATGAGGCAACCATGGGGCTGTTACACTCTGTTCCAAATAACTGCTCCTTTGAAGAAATCCTGAGCAGAAACTGAAGCAGCTGTGATAGATTACACATGCTTTTCAACCATATTTGAAAGAAAAATATCCTGTTGTACAAGTTCTGGGGTTGCAGCAGGAGTGACCAATTTCACAGGATGTGCACATACTGAAGGTCATGTGCACCTAAGGCAATATTAGGATGACATACCTCAAGCCTTCAGAATGAAAACCTTGTGATTCTTCATGTTTTCATCGTGGCAGCAAGTTGTGGACATCTCTTTTCCCAGTTCCCTTTCCAAGTTTTTTGTTAATTAGCTGACTTCTATCACTATGTTGCTCTCCCTGTGAGTGTGGGCTTCATCTCACCTAACTTTGGGTGCCACCACAGGCTCCTGAACTGTCAGTGAAAAGGAACAGGCACTTTAAGGCATGATGCATTCAATCTGTTCCAGAAGTCAGCTTTACAATGGGTTAAATAATTCCTCAGATGCAACTGAGTATTGACTAGCTCTGTGGTAATGTCCACACTGTAGGTATGTACATCCAGTCAGGTATTTGACTGTTTTCAGTAAGCTTCATCCTATAAAACACAAGCATGAAGCACAGAGAGCACAAGCCCGCATGTTAACAGATGTTTAAGCTTCTAGGTACGCTGCAGAACATATCTATGACCTGAGGAAGTGCATGAAGGCTGAAGCTGGTAACAGTGGGAAAAGTCTGCCAACTTCCAGATTGCTGCCATGGAAATGATAAATTGTGAGCTATTTTCTTTTGGAAAGTGAATCATCTCGATGGTCCCAAAAGAGGACACGGGCATAGATTCACATCTCACAACTCTGAAGATAAATATTTTTACATACCTATAAACATGATTCGAGGCACATATTGTCCATCAGGTGACAAGTTTTTATCTGTGGTTTCATGCTGGCAGAGAAATTAAAACTGGTTATGAGTGTATTTCTGTAAATTTTGCTGAAGGAGTTGTACCAGAGAACTAACACCAAAAGAGGTACTACTTCTGTGTATACACACACACACACACACACAAATTCCTGTACTCACATATAACTGAAATGCTAGAGATATTTGGTTAAAAGACATGGAAAAAAACAAGACAAAGAGAAAATACAGGCCAAAAAAAGAGAACATACCAGTCAAACTGCCCCAAACCCTTCATACCATGAGATTCAGCATAATGAAGTTATTCTGGGCCATTTCCTGTATCTCTTCACTTTCTGCAAAAGCTTTCTTCAGTGCTACAAAAGACACAAGCATTTTGAAGTCCATCTCAAGCACTGCCTTCTCTTCTGAGTTTCAACACCACATTGGCTTGAGACTGGCCACATTGCTGTTATCTCTGTTGATACATATTCCTGAGGTGGGCACATAAAGGCTCTCTCTCTACTTCTTGGGTATTTTTTTGACCCATGTCAGTATAACCTCCTGGCTATGAAAGTGGGAGCTCTCATCTGTTATTTATGAAGCCTGTTGTCACAATGGATACCATGTCTCAGCCTGACAAAACTGCATTATTCTCTGGAAATTCCTATTAGATCAATTTCAGCAGCCCTGTCCTCATCTCCTCCTTCAGTTACCAGCTGAGGAGTGCCAGGCAGTATTAAATCTGTTCAATGAGTCAGTAGCAAATCTTGTCTCAATTTAAACTGACTAGGGCTGCGTTAGGGACAGCAGCACTGAGCATTTTTCATGTTCTTTGTTGCATTTCATAGTGGAGTTTTTGTAAGCAACAGCAATAACTGCTTAGCTTTTCAAATATATTTTAATTTATCTCTTTCATAAATGTTTTTTAACAAGTGGAAAGTAAATATATAGACAGGTGCAGTTTGTTATGAAGATACAAATACGTAACACTCAAAACATCAAAATTACCTTGGCAGTACTGACAGTCTTCCAAGTGATGAATTACCATCAGTGGCTTGTTACTTCATTAATAATAATAAAACAGGTAGTTAGATCATTTGACAGGTATGCAAATGGGTGATTTTGCTAGTGGGCCAGAAAAGACAAATTGCACTTTACCTTATGTTAACCCACAGTAAAACCTTGCAGACGTTCCGTAAAGCATTACAGACTTTTTGGTCTTTTTTTTTTTTTTTTTTTTAGCAAGGGAAAAGAACATAGAAGAAAGAAATAGGGAAATAGATTCTCTATATCTGGATTTGTTAGTATATAATCAGGCTGAAGGTGTATTGGATGTTGCTTTGATGTGAAGTTTTCTGTAATTAAGAAAATAAAAATAGTATGTATTAACTGGAATAAAATAGTTGTATAGAATTGAATTGATTATCGCATACTTCCCAAGAGAACTTCCTGGGTTTTTAAGCTTTCTGGAAGAGATATACAATGAACTGTTGGGGTTTTCCCTTGCAAATAGTTTGGCAAAGTATCAAAACTTTATATTTTTGGATGTCAAAACACAAAACAATTGCGTGCACTTTCTCCTGTATTTTTAAAACACTATTGTTCAGCAGATCAGTTACTAGTGTTTGATCTGGTATCAGTGTCAACAGTTGTTCCACTCCTAGCCGTTTTCTCATAGGGGATATGAAGTGAATTGTCTCTTGTTTTTAAAATAAATTGCCTTCAATTTAACAACAGCTCATGCTATACTGTTACAATCTACAATGAACTGACAAAGATGTTCTTTAATTAGTTATGGATTCTCAGATATATTTTCATCTGCACCCCAGAGAAGATTCAGATTGGAACTTTCATCTCTGCCAAGATGTTAAGAAACTACGCATGTGCCAGCTAATAGCGTCTTGGGGAAAACATCAGAGACAGTAGACCATCATGCAGGGACAAAGATAACTCATTTCCAGCTGTTAAGGAATGGATCAGAGGTAACATGATATTAAGAAAACACCATAGCCGATGTATTTTTAAAATTACAGTGTCTATGTATCATTTCCTACTCAAATGACAATCCTGCTATTGTGATAAAGAAATGACAGAGTTAAACTATCAGCCCATGATGTTGCTTCAGAGTCATAAGAGCCCTACAATGGCTTTTATTTATTTATAGACACAAAATCTGTTTTATTTAACTGGGTGGTCTGCAGATCAGCTGTCACAGTGTCTCTTTGTTCTCTTTCATCATAGTATATTCAGGCATAACTGATTAACATTGTCAGCTTTCAAACCAATTTTAATCTTACCTTTTTTTTGCTTGATAAAGCCCTTCTTCGTAAGTTTGTACCCAGGTAATTTCATCTCCCCACCCTAGAAATACAACAAAAGGATCAACTGGTGGCCAAGGAAATAACTTACATGAAATTCCTTTTCTTATCTTTAAAAGTAGTTGTATATGAATGTGGTTTTGGTTTTTAGTCTCAAAGGTTGTGGATGTGCTAATTCTACATCCCCCAATAGATGCACTGAAGGATTAAAAAATCTCAACCAACCAACTCCCCCAAACCCCTCAGCTGATTGCATATCCAGTTAAAATTCTTTGGAAAACCTATTTGACATCTTTCTAGATAGTCAGAAGTCCCTAAATCAGCATGCAAATCCTTTGCATCCTTATATTGTCTGCTCCATGTTTCCTTTAGACCCTGGGACTTAAAGAGAAAGTTGGCTTAGAAAAGAGAGTGAAACAAAATATGACAGCTCATATAAAGTCGCCTTTAATATGGACACTGTCAGAACAGTCTTGTGTGCCAAACTTAACTCTTTATAATGAATTACAGTCCCTGAAGTTCCAAGTACTTCATATAATTAAATAACTTAATAAAAGAATGGCTGTTAAATAAAAATCTCCAAACCAAAATTGTAATGAATCATCAGCTTCATAGCTCATCCACAGCTGGTGATAGCACTGATCTCAAAAAGATTGCCCAGTTGGTTTCATGCCATCAGATCCCAAAGATGCCAGCCCCTGTGCAGAACATCTCTCCCTTCCATGCAGTTGTGCTCCAGTCATGATAGCCTTCATGGGAGTTGTAGAACAACTTCTGGATCTGTACCAGGTTAAAGTCTCCGCTATCTTGACAGTGTTTGGGCCAGCCATGGTTATGCAGAGATTTGCTGCTAGTTTCCTCATGGGACATTCACTTGTGGTGCTATTAATTCATCTCTTCCTTCATGAGTTAGTTGTCAATTACAGACCTGTTTGGTTGGTGGGATTCTTACCTGCTGACCAGCGTGTTCCCACTGCTCATGTAGGTAACTGCACAGAGGAGTCAGCAAGGGTAATTTTGCAGCAGGTTTAAGTATTCCTCTTTGACCTCTGAAAATTGTAGTTAAAGTGCAAGCACTCCAAAAGGTCTGAAATTGACAGGTGACCTCATCAATATTTATAAACATGTAATGGGTGAGTACTAAGAGGGTGGAGCCAGGCTCTTCTTGGTGGTGCCCAGTGATAGGACAAGGAGCAATGGGTGGAAGCTGAGGCATAGGAAGTTTCACATAAATATGAGGAAAAGATTTTTCACTGCGAGGGTGACAGAAGACTGGAACAGGCTGCCCAGGGAGGTTGTGGAGTCTCCCTCTCTGGAGATATTCAAAACTCGCCTGGATGCATTCCTGTGCAACCTGGTGTAGGTGATGCTGCTCTGGCAAGGGGGTTGGACTAGATGATCTTTCAAGGTCCCTTCCAGACCCTGAAATTCTGTGTTTCTGTGAAATCAGGATTAGAGAGCTGACACTTGTCTGTGATATTTTTTTCCCCAAAATTGCCAGAATTGAAGGGATTTTGTGATTTATTTGTTGTTGTTGGGTTTTTTGTTGTTTCTTTGTTTGGGTCTTTTTTTAATGCATTTAGGCTTAGTTGGAAAATAATCCCAATCTAGGGAAGATAGACAACAGATACCAGATTAACGATAACCTTTCTCCAAGGATACCAGTTAGGAGAAATGATTTGCAATTTGTCTTTGGTACATTTCGGTGTTGTATGGTTTTGGCAAGTGTTTCCTGAGCATTTAGGCTGAGATAGGGCTTGGTGATAGGCAGGACTTTGTCAATGCTTTATATGGGAAGATTTCAGATATAACCTGCAGGGTATGCAGGCTTTGCACTGTTTGCAGAAGAGGTCAAGATGGGAGCTGGAGGAAGAGGCCTGAAGGGAGAGGGAAGATGGAGAAGAGGAAAAGATCTTGGTAAGATATTTCTCTGCTTGTATTTCTAAGGACTGAGCAGACATAAATATCTTAAAATAGAGTCTTTGGTTAACATTGAGGTTGAAAATTATGCATTGCAAGGAAGTGAATTATTCACTGCAAAGCATGACTGTGACTATCTGATGAAAAGCAAAAGGGAAATAAAATCACACAGAAAAACACACCAGTGGCTCAAGCTAACAGTTCAGTGTATAAAAATGGGTCTGTTCCCATAGCAACTGATGTTATGAACATGTGTTTCAGAAGTAAATTACCACAGTACAATATATTTTAAAGGGTATATGAAAGAATATTTTTTCAACAGTAGTCCTGATTTGAGAGACTCAGTTTGGGTTATTTGCTTCTACTAGGTCACTAAGAGCAATATAAATTATGCAGGTTATATGAGACCCTCAGCCATATCCATAAGAACAAACTGATGGAGTGAAATGACATGGAATAAGATGCACTACTCAGAGTGTCACTTAACAATAGAGGAACACACCTCACTAAGTGTATATATGTGCTTCCATTTGCATTCTAAATAAAAATATGGCAAGATAAGGAGGTAAGTATAAGCTGTAAATATACAGTACCTCTCGACAGTGTCTGAGGGGCTCGTTTTTCCTTCTTGATTGCCATTGCAAGGTTGGAAGAGACTGCAATTAGCAGGAGGGACAAGGCCAGTGTTGAATGGAGCATTATTTCCCTTTCAGTGCAAGAAATCTGGAAAACAAAGCACCAGCTTTAGTCACATGGATTAGTCACCTGGCACAGTGTAAATTAATATATTAGTGGTATCAAAACAAAATATACTACTAGTTGTTTGTTCTGTTAGGTTTTTAATGTCAGTGAAACATAACAGCATGGGATCCTTTTTCTGGATGTTAGGGGTGGTTTTTAACCAAAGTTGTCTCATTATCCTCCTCAATTAAACAGGTAAACTGGCAAATATTTGCCTCCAGGTATAATAGCTCTTAAATTGGCAAATTCCTCCCCAGTGTTGAAATTCCCATAATTATTATATTTTTTTAGCCTACACTCTGTGAAGCAGAATGGTAAGGACTGAAATAAATGTCCAAGAAATTTCCAGCTGCTTCTCACAATGAAAACTTGAAAAATGTCCCCATTCTTCATGGCATTTTAAAACTGATTTTCAGTTCAGCTCCTGTTGAGTAAAATAATCTGTCTGTGCTCCTAGCTGTTTCAGTGTTTCGAAGATATCTGCTTCTCTTCCTGACAAAGATCACTATAAGAAATTCAGTAACTCCTGGTCTTGATAAAAGTTGGAGAACAAAATCAATGTTTTAGGAAAAGCATTAACAGATGAATTCCTTAAATTGCTGAGTCTTCTTTCTACCCAGTACAATCATCTTCAGCCATTACAGCTCTGATGCTCAGGTGAATACATGGTAGTTTGAACTGAGTTAAAAAACAATACAGGTAGCCCAGTCACCTTATTAGTTCTTGCTGGAGATTCTGCCTTTCACAGGCTGAGCTTTAGGCATTATCAAGTAAAGCAGTTGAGAAAGAGCTTTTACATATAAATAAATCAATCTCCTCCAAAGCACTTGTGCTTGTACTGATAAAGAAAATGATGAATTTGAATTTAAAAGTGATATCCAGTATGGAATTACAGCCCTGAGCACTGGCAAAAGAAGATGCTTCATGTTTCTTAGGACAGAGAGGCATGAAAAGTGCAGCCGCAAGTTTTGTCCTTATATCGCTAATGTCGCTGTTAACAGTTCAATTTCTAGTGAACAAATTCAAACTCCACTTCTAATAACTGGCAGTCTCAATGTAAGAAGACCATTCTATTCAAGTGACTGCAAAACACTTTGCATGTTAAAATGTGCACAATTTTAGGAAAAAAAAAATTTTGTAGTAAGAATCTTGCATTTCTGAAGTATTTCCCCTGAGTTGCTAAAATAATTAATACATTAATTACAACATTTTTCTCCTCAGTCTTGTTACAATGGTTCCCTGTTCCTCACATGGTATCACAACTCTGGAGTTGTTCTTTGTTTCATACACTTCCTTAGGCTCATTCATGTTATCCATTGTTGAATGAGTTTTAGAAAGAAACCTCCTTTGGAGCTTACTAATTATGCACATTACTTTGACTGGAGATTTTTGCTAGTTCGTAAGAAAATGTGAAGTTGTGCTGTGCTTCCTAAGGAAATGCTGTAACCTCTAGTTAAATCTGGGGGATGAGGACTTTTTGGCAATAAGAATTCCATTCAGATTTTCCCCATGTTTGTGCAGACCACTAACTGTGGTTAGCAAAAGCAGATCATTACACCCCACTACTATATTGGTGATGAATGAGTATTTGTAGCAACTCTATGTGAAAGTTAGTAACTATATTTAGTATCACTTCACCTATTAATGATAAAATGTAGCATTATATTAACAAGGTGAAGTTCTGTTTGAACATAAGTATGTTATGCCTTTTGAAATCTCAACAGATAATATCCTTATAAAGCAGGTAAGAAATCAATCAGTTCTTTCTTTCATGATATATTCATAAAAAGTCAAAGTGTAAATCTCTCCAAGTCACAGGATTAATTATCTGAAGCTTAAATAATTAATTACTATCCTATTGAAAACCAATAAGGTTTTGGAAGGCTAAATTATGGAGCTGTAACTGGAGGCAGTTTAAATTCTGAATTTTTGATATTAAATGATGCAATATGAGTTAACTGATTAAAAGTAAAAAATGACAGCCAATGTCATATAGATTGCCTTAATCTGTCAAAACAATTGGTTTTTTTCCCCTAGCTGCTCTAGGCATCTATAATTTATCTTTTTTTTTTTTTTCTTTCTTAGCTATAACTAGGCTTGTAATGCATTTGTCAACCAAAACTCATTTCTGTAGTAAAAGAAAGTTAAGAATGAGAAATGCTTGCTCACCAGCAGTGATCAATTCTCCTGATGGAAGGTCTTTTTTTCTGGAACTGGTTAGTTAAAAATCAGTGTGATTTAAGCACAGAACACCTGAGCTGCCCAGGTCTCTGTGTAGCAACAGCAGCACATTCACTCAGGGAACAAAAATAAGAGGAACCTTTCAGCTGAAAATCAAATTCACGTGTTTCCACCCTCCCCCTTCCTTTTCTGCCATCTCTCCAGCTTTTGCTTTTGTGAGTTCCCATGCTTGTACATTGAATCTTTGGTATTCTCTTCATCTTGGATTGTATCAGGTGTCTTGTACAAGGAGTGGCAATAAATAGTGGCTTATGTGTGTCTGCTACTTCCCCCTCAAACAGTTCTAGTCTGGCTTCTATCCAGTGAAAAAAGAAACCACCAAAGAAAACTGGAACTGTAGGTGCTTTTGTTCCCAGTGAATGGGTGGGTTCACTGGGGCTGGGAGGTAGGTATGAACCTAATAAGAAAACACAAAGGTTACTTTGTGTAGAGGAATGTAATTAACAAATAAAGATTTATATTTTTTTCTGGGGGCGAGGTGATGGGGAAAATAAAAGTATTTATATAAAGAATATAGTTTAATGTATCTGATAATTGCTTCTGTGAGCTCTAGCTTTAAAATGCTCCAACTTTTTGCACATGATGCTTGATACAATTTTGACCTAGCTTGACTAATACAGAGAAAGCCCTTTATTCATTGTCTTTGCACAAATAAGAGGTGAGTTGGATCAGCTTTTCCCTCCTCCTTTGTATAGCTTTTGCAAAGGAGCCAGAAATAATCCTCTTGGTTCATCTTCTCCTGTATATTTATTTATATGAACTATATGGTTACATTTTCCCCACTTTTTTAAAATATAGAGCCTGATTTTGTGTGTGTGTGTTTAATGCTTTAATATCTTGATACTGACAGTATATGATTAATGATGTATGGCTTTCATATTATGTATTATAACCTATTGTGTACCCAGAAGTGCAAACTGTGACTTTCTGTATTTTTAGTGCTCAGTTATCTTTAAGATCTGTGTAGAAGAATTCAAACTCACATTTCCAGTTAAAAAAAAAAAAAGTATAGTAAATAATATGCTTAAGGGCTGTAAAGGCTGATAAAGGAAGGTTACAAGAGAAATGCAGGCAGATATTTAAACCAAAGTACTATGTAGCATTTATTCATTTAAATTTTAAGCAAATGAAGAAGACTATCTGAAGTCAATCCAAGACAATTTGAAGAACCTACCTCCATCTAAGGTTTGGGTCTTAGAAATTCCAGGCACTGAAGCACTTAGAAATGTAGAAATTTTCCATGTGGGGAATGGAAGAGAAGATAGCAAGAAGCTGGGGAGTCTTTGGGTCTGCCTTACTTAAAGATGGTACCTCCAGCTAATGCTCATTAGGAACAAGACTGATCATCATGGACTGATTTGGAGGGTTAAACACTTGTTGTTGATCTGCTTCTCCAGCAAGGCAAGCTGCTGACAAAGTTCTTACCCTGTTCAACTCTGCTTTAGCTCATACATGAGCAAGAGATAAAGTCACAGCTCCTGTGACATTTCTGTTGTTCCAGCAACATCTATTGATCACTCTCTAAAAGGCTTTTACAGAAGCCCAATGTGCTTGTGCAAACCAATGCAAAATTAATTAGATTATGCAGACACAATGCCCAAACAAATTTTACATTAAACAGTATGAGAAAGCTTCACAGAGCAGATATTTTCACGGGTGAGAAGTGCTGCTGGCTCCTAACACAGGTAAGTGGTGTGTAGTGAGTCTGGAGCTCAGGGCACAATCCAGCAGCACCTAGTACCAGAACTGAGAACTGTGCTTCAGGTTTCAGTTCTGAGTATCGGCTTTCACTGCCAAGCTGAAAAATGAATGAATGGAAAATTACTGCAAGTGTCCATTGGACTTAGGGATTGACTGACAGCCAAAAATCATTAGAAAAACTCAGGTCCATTTCCATTAAAACATTTAAAGAAATCTGGATATGACAAGTGCACTTCTTTTATTCATTCCTAAAAGTAAAGCTCTAAGTAATAATCAAATAAACAAGCTACTCCAATGTTCCTTGAGTCCCAGTGGTTTGATTTCAGTGGACCACTGTACTTTGTTAGCTTTCTGTTCCTGTAAAGACATTGTTATGGAACATGAGCATACCATTATAACTGGAAAAACATTTATTGAATTACTTTTTACAGTGGTTTACACTGGCTGAAAACCATATTCTCTACTTCCTATGCCAATGTATATGCCATCACTTCTAAGCCTTCACCTTATTCCAGTGGTGTCATCTCTAACCCCCTCCAGGATTTTCTCTGAATTTTTGGGAAACTGGTTCTTCCATCCATAAGCTGCCCTATGGTACAGCCCCGTGAGTATTTGGTTCAAGGCCTAATCAACTGTTCTCTATCAGCTGCTCTGCAGCCCTGTGCCTCTGTGAGTCACTACTCTCCATTGGCTTCCACTTCCCAACAAAATAGTTTTCCTGCCCTCTAGGCTTCTCAGATTTCCCAGATGCTTTTATAGATATAAAGTTTTGAAGACTGTCAGGGAGCAGTGCAACTTAGTATTTTTCATGAATTTTGCTGGGGCAGATCCTGAGTGAAGGAGCACAAAGGGTTGCCACCTGCCTGCTTTTATTTCTCCATCTCTGAAGGGTCCCTTGGAAACATCTTTTCAAAAGGGCCTGGTACAGGTACAGTTCCCTAAGTAGTTTTCTGTTTATGGTTCTTAATAAGGCAATGCAAGACTTGCATGTCCTGCACTCTGTGAGTCTGGAGCACAGCATATAAACCTGGAAGTATGATGCATCCTCATTCCTCCTGTTTTCCTCCCTACCAGCAAACTCTGCCTGTGCAAAGGGTCACATTTGATTTGACTATAAGGCAGAAGAGGGACCAAGGACAGCTGGAATGAGATTTTCTCCAAGGCTTTGTTGGCTGGCACAAGAACCTGAAGAATGCCTCTGCCCTCCTTTGATATAGCTTCCTCTTGCTGGACACTGGGCAACTGTACACTGCTGTGCCCTACCATCAGGGCCATCACAGGAAAGAGGGCAGGGGTGGCAAAGCAGGGCCCAGGCAGTTCTGGTAATCACCAGCTTTGTATTGAGTTTCATGTAGTGATCTACCAAGCATGTACACAGCAGGGAATCACAGGTGACAGGTAGTAATAGCCTTTCTGGTTCAGTGCATGCTTTCTCTGTTTTCAGCCTTATTACTTCAGCTACAGACAAATATCTCCCTCTTCAAAGCATATGCCATCATAAAGATAAAAACATACAGAAACTGTTTTTTAGCTCACCTGAGCAGACTATGATTTCTTTACTCCAATGGTCTTATTTAAGCTGTGGGTCAAGAAAATGATATCTAGGATTCATTTTGCCCTCAAAATTATAAATTTAAAATCTTTTCACACTTGCAATGCTTTGTCTAACAACTTCCAAAAGCTGTTAGAATGGCTCATTAACACTTTGAGGAACCTGGAGGAATTTGAGATCTGATTTGATTATATTTGAATTTCTGGATGATGTGATGTTTGCTTTCAAAAAATGGCATGTTGAAGCATTAAGAAAATTAACAAACAGTACTCTGGCTGGAGGATTTGGGTGGGATTTCTGGAGAGCAAATACAATCTTGCAGGCTGGAGGTTAGGAAGAACTTCTGTATAGAGAGAATGATTGCCCATTGGAATGGGCTGCCCAGGGAGGTGGTGGAGTTGCCATCACTGGAGGTGTTCAGGAGGAGACTTGATAGGGTGCTTGGTTGCATGGTTTAGTCGATTAGGTGCTGTTGGATGATAGGCTGGACGCAATGATCTTGAAGGTCTCTTCCAACCTGGTCTGGTCTATTCTATTCCATTCTATTCTATATTTCTAATTCTATTTCTAAGTCTATTCTATTTCTGAGTAAGTCTATTCTATTTCTGAGTCTAATTCTATTCTTCTATTCTATTCATAGTTATACAACCCTTTAAGTTTATTGATGTGGTCTGCAAGACAAGAATCTGATCATTCCCAATGCCTGTAGTTGGCAGTGTTGCATTACTAATAGCAAAAGGACAAATGTTTTTGTTTTAACTGTGCAGGATTCCAGTGATACGCTCAGAATGCAAATCACGTCAACATAAAAGCGACTGCACACAAACATCCACAACGTGTGGGAGAATGCTTCAGGTCAATTGTGAAAAATCAGAATGCTTTACATTCTTAGTTATTTTTTTTAAAAAAAATTGGTAATTTTATGTGCACTTAAAGTAATTTGAAAGGGGGCAGGGATAGAAACCCAGACCAGATTTTAAGGAAGAGAGCCAGGAAACTCAACATGTGTTTTGGAAGAGATTGAGAGCCGAGAAATATTCAATGAAACTTTCTGACTGCCGCCAGAAATGAAAAGCGGCTGCATTCCGCTGCAGTCAGAGTGTCCCAATAAAGACTTCACAAGCAAGAATGCTCTCCAGAAACACATTGGACTACTTTGCTGCAGCTGTGAGAGTGAGTCAACCAGGCCTCTGTTGAAAGAGGTGCCTGTTACTGCAATGTTTTTGTGATGTTTTCCTTCAGTGACATCACTGTATCTGCTTTGACATGTAATGCTATCTAAAAATCAAAAGACATTATGTGCTGTAAAAATGGGAGTGTTTACAGTATCTTGTAGTGTTTAAGATTTCTGTACAGGTATTCCTTTACCTTTCACTATAATAAGGGCTTTATCCTGGGGCTTTATCCTGGGGCTTGCTTTCATGAAGGACCGACGCAAGAGGGCATGAGAGCAACTCGATCTCTCTTAGCTTTTGTCTCCTATTTTTCTCTGTTCTTCAGCCAAACCTTGATCCTGCAAGTTTTTGAGTTTTTGGCTCCAGCACAGCACTTGATACATATTTAACTTTAGACACATTAGCAATCCCATTGGTGTCCGTAGGACCACTCTCATGCTTAAAGTCAAGCGTGTTCTCAAGTGTCTATACTGGCTCAGAAAATAAGGAATTGAAGTTTCTGTCCTGGTGCAGCCATGTTTATCCCCAACAGCCAGTTGCTAGAATGGGGCTCTAGGTGATCACTCTTCGTGGACTGAGCAGACCATGCTGCTTTACCAAAAGAAAGGTTTCTACTTTGGCCATTGCAATGTAGAACTGTTCACCTAAGTGCTTTGTAGAGCCACAACCTGAGGTCCCTGCACTAGTCTCTTCAGTAGTGCTCACCCATTATCCTAAGTCTGAGCTGATTCAACTGCAGTTGATCCATTTGGCTGTCATCCCTTCCTCTGCAATCTGTTGTCATATGGAGCCTAAAGCAGAAAGCTGCTTTCATGTAATATCTGCGAATATTGACTATATTCAGAAAACTTGAATAGAAGTAAAACAATCCCAACAACAAGCAAAACTTTTATGGCTTGCTATGGCATCCTATTGCTACAATTCACATCTGAGAAATGGGATGAAATTAGCATTACCTAATGAAAACAACTTCTCTTTGAGTAGAGTGGCAGAGATGGAGAGAGGGGACATAAGAAAATACATGGGAATATCTTGAAAGCTTGACAGGTACCCCAGGTGCTGCTTTTCTTTATCTCCCTGGTCATTAAAAACCATTAAATATCACAGCCTAGCTTCCACTGAGCAACAGTTTCCTTTTAGTGTTGGAATATATTTTTAGCCTGACCAAACATGATCTTTTGCTGTTTTGTTGTTACATTTATAGCCCACGTGGTTGATGCAGAAAAATATTTAGCTTCAGATTAGCTTCTAGCTACAGTATTTTCTTGTTGTTGCCTTTTTAAAGCCAAGGATTAATAGCAGACAGAAATGTAGGACTGAGTTCTCAAGTGCTGTCCTCTTCTCCTGGAGACAGCCACACCATAATATCCTGCTTATATATGTATAAAAGTTACTTAGGAATTTTGCCCAATTATCTATCTCAGGCCTGCCTTTGAAACTCAGTCCTTTGAGGAAAAACTCTGATTTAACTACCCTAAGCTTATGCCTGGCAACTTCTGATCAAGTGTTCTTTCACCAGCATTGCCTTAAATGATTCTACTCTCTCTCTCTCTCCTACTCTTTCTGCAGGGAAATTGTATCTCTGCCTGGTCTTCATTCTTCTACACTGAACAAAGAAGAAATTTTGAGTTTCTAGAAAACTCCTTGCCCTTATTTTGCATCTATTCTAGCAAGAGTTCAGTGTTCCTGAACAGAAACAGACCATCGCAGTTACAGATATGATCCTATGTTCAACTACTCTGTCTCTTGGGAAATACTCTGTATGATACCTCCCAGTGTCACATCTGTCCATCTTGCAGATGTTGGTTTCTTTAGTGTTAGCTACTAATGATGAATCACAACATAATCCATCCTATGGCTGACCATGGACTTCTTTATATTTTGGGAACTGTTTTAACTGACAGGCCTCAAACTGTCTGAAATGCCTGCCAGTGGTCTTTCTGAACAGAATTTTTATTGCAGTGCCTTTTCAATCTGTAACTATCTTTAAAAATGTGGATGAGCCAGCCTCTGTAGTGAGGAAAACTGGAACAACTTGCATTTTCCCCACAGGAATGTTCACTGAGGCTATATCTACCCTAAAGCAATTACTCTCCTTGAAGCCACTCTGTTAGACGAAGAGCATGAAGAGAGATGACTGCAAACATATAGGTTAAGTCTACTCTAAATCACCATCTGGAGAAGCCATATGGGACCCGTATGGGAGGCACTAGATAAAGAGACCTTAGGAGATTGGCTTGTATCAACTGCTGTTAGTCCCTCTAGATGTCTTTCCAGTCACATCTTTGGAGGAAGATCTCATTAGATCTACATTCTCAAAAAAAAAAAAAACCAACCTCCCCCCAAAAAACCCCAACAACCTTAATAGATTTCAAGACCAAAGATCTAGACATTTCAAACAGTAAAGTCTCTGTTGCTGATACCGAAGCTAACCTTAATGAACCTGTTATGCGCCCCAGCCATCACTATACATCTGCTTAAGGGACATTCTGCTGACAATCCTTTCCAAAGCCTGCATTACAGCTTCCAGCTGTGATACACTCACATAAATATTTTTTTCAAGATAAAAGATGGTCTTTTGTTTGAATTACTGAGGTGTCTCAGTTGGTAGGTGCAACCTGGCAGGTTTTTATTATCTATGACGGTGATGTTGCACGAAAGACACTGTAAGAGAT
Organism: Picus viridis; assembly: GCA_033816785.1. NCBI lineage: Eukaryota > Metazoa > Chordata > Aves > Piciformes > Picidae > Picus > Picus viridis. Next base: position 12,488,482 of record CM066574.1, on the reverse strand, counting down.
TCCAGTGATTTTATCTTTTCCCCTTTGTTGAATAAGAAATGTTATTGTTGGGTATATGTGTGTATATATATATATATATATGTAAAGCAAAATATATATATACGTAAAGCAAACTGCTATTTGATGGAAAGATTCTGGTGCAGTGTTTTGGGAAGAGTGGTTTGTGGTGAGATGTGGGTTGCAGCTACTCTGGTGTTCTGATCAGCTTCTGCCACGCTGCATTTCCATGATGAAGAGGAAATTAATGAACTTTCTCTCTCAGCTTACACCACTGCAAATTGTAGGCAGCCCACAAAGAAACCAATGCATTCAGATTAAAGGTTGTGAAGTGCTATTCATATTTGTTCATTTTATGTCACTAGTGAGAAAGAGATTTAGTCCAGGCTAAGACAGACTAAGCTGGACTCCTATTCTTATTCACCCCCTTGGGAGATCCCTTCTTTTTCAACTGACCAAAAGCAGATACTGAGGAGATTGGCCTCTTCTGCGAAGTTCAGTGCCTTAGATTGTCTAACTGTAGATTCCTCTTTGTTCTGCAATGAGTGTTTCCTAAACAGAAACAAATATGATCCCCAAATATATGAGAAAACACAGATCATTGGAGAGTGTGTAGGTCGTGCCTTTATCTTAGCTATCAACTATACTCAACATGTTGGGACTATTTTCTGTACTTTTCAACAAAAAAGAACAAAGTCTGGATCTCACCACAATAAAGGGCAACTTTCTCCTTTATGTTAATGGAGCCATGCTGTCACCTCCAGCTGTCTTTTACTTTTGGAAATATGGTGGTATGTCTTCTGAAACATAAGCCCAACTTTTGACAGCATGTAATTTTACCCAGAGAATTCCCCAACAGTTTTGATATTAAAAGTTCTAAAATTCCCTGTCACTTTTCTTAAGTGCTGAAAAATCCTTATATTAACCACAGTTATTCAGGATAGTATATAAGAGCCGTTCTAATGCAGGGCCACAAGCATCATTGACGCACTGTAAAATGGCAGAAATGCTTATTTATTTTTAAGGGAAGAACATGAAGCTGGCTGAACATGAGCCAGCAATGTGCCCAGGTAACCAAGAAGGCCAATGGCATCCTGGCATGCATCAAGAATAGTGTGGCCAGCAGAAACAGGGAAGTCATTGTGCCCCTGTACTCACCACTGGTTAGGCCACACCTTGAGTACTGTGTCCAGTTCTGGGCCCCTCAGTTTAAGAAGGACATTGAGACTCTTGAATGTTTCCAGAGAAGGGCAACGAGGCTGGTGAGAGCACAAGCCCTATGAGGGGAGGTTGAGGGAGCTGGGATTGTTTAGCCTGGAGAAGAGGAGGCTCAGGGGTGACCTCATTGCTCTCTACAACTACCTGAAAGGTGGTTGTATCCAGGAAGAGGCTGGTCTCTTCTCCCAGGGAACCAGCACCAGAACAAGAGGACACAGTCTGAAGCTACGCCAGGGGAAGTTTAGGCTCGAGGTGAGGAGAAAGTTCTTCACAGAGAGTTGTTAGCCACTGGAATGGGCTGAACATGGAGGTGGTGGAGTCACCATCCCTGGAGGTGTTCAAGAGGGGATTGGATGAGGCGCTTGGTGCCATGGTTTAGTCATGAGGTCTGTGTTGATGAGTTGGACTTGATGATCTTTGAGGTCTCTTCCAACCTTGGTGATTCTGTGAACACATGTGAAGGAGAATACAGAAAATTTTTCAGAAAACATTTTCAGAGTGGACCATTTGGGGAATGTGGAGGGATATTTTTACTTTTAAACTGAGGACATATAGTTTTATAGTTTGTAACTTGAGAGGTGCACACACATTACACAGTACTCTGACATTCCTTGAGAGGTGGAAAGAAAGTAAATTTTCCTAGTTTTCACCGGTGCTTGAAAAATCTCAGTGGTGAGATTGGAATGCAAAGAATATCTGCCAATGGCTGAGTGGTTTTGCCCATACTGCAGGAAAGACAAATTCAAAGAAATTAATAAAAAAAGAAAAGAAAATATTTAATTACAATATTTAATTATGGCAGGAAATTTTAACACAAATAACATAGCAAAGGTCAGTGGAAACTTGCTGAAAAGAACATGTTTTTTGTCAAGGAGCATGAACTAGACTGAATGTTGAACTTGGTCTTCAGTGTAGCATTACTGCAGAGGTAACTTGCACAGCATCTCATCTGTGGGAACTGGACTGTGTGGGAGAATATTAGAGGCTTACAAATACTTTCCCCTTCTCTTGCATGTTGATTTAATTCTAGCTTAGCTTGGCAGCAGCCTTACATTGCGTAAGAGTGGTATATGAGCGCCACAGGACAATTTACTACACTTCTGTATTCTAGCTGAGATGAAAGACCCGGTTCCAACGTGAGCACAACACAAATTCCATGGGGATTTTCCCTCTTGCAAATGCAAACATCTGCACTGTGTTTCCTCTTGTTCTAATGTAGAATTCTAAAATAGCTTGGTGGAGATTGCTGCATTTTGTGTTCCCACTGATCGTAAGATGCTCTCTACAACTACCTGAAGGGAGGTTGTAGACAGGTGAGGGCTGGTCTCTTCTCGCAGGCAACCAGCACAAGAGGACACAGTCTCAAGCTATGCCAGGGGAGGTTTAGACTGGATGTTAGGAAGAAATTATTCATTGAGAGAGTGATTGCCCATTGGAATGGGCTGCCTGGGGAGGTGGTGGAGTCGCCATTATTGGAGGTGTTTAGGAGGAGATTTGATGGGGTGGTTGGTTGCATGGTTTAGTTGATTAGATGGTGTTGGATTATGGGTTGGAAGTGATAATCTTGAAGGTCTCTTCCAACCTGGTCTGGTCTATTCTATTCTATTCTATTCTATTCTATTCTATTCTATTCTATTCTATTCTATTCTATTCTATTCTATTCTACTCTACTCATGGAAGGTACATTGACCAGCTCAGGTATGGAAGCATGCACTGTGGACATCTGTGGCAAAGTTGTGTACGGGGAAATCTCCCCCATGTGTTTCAAATGGGAACGACAGAGGAAGAACACACTGGAGGAGCCTCTGGAGGATCCAGCTGCTGAAACTAACCTGTCCTAATGGATGGAAATCTGCCACTGAGTTTTGACTGAATGGAGGTCTCTTAGATTCAGAATGCCCACCGAACTATAAAGGAAGCACAGGCAAATGATGGGTCATGACAGTAATAAAAAAATCATCAGCAATTACTTGTACTACATCGAACGCAATTCAGAGGGACATTTCAGTGTGGCATAATGAGGCCCAAATTAGCTACAGTGCTGAAGTGGCATTTGAGTAACAGGGAGATGTTCTAAAACCTAATAATTTCTGGACTGTTTATTTATCTTCCCCTTAAATTTACAAAACTCTCTTGGCCATACTGTTCTGTCCTCTAAATCATGCTTTTAAAGATGGATAAATAAATGTTTTCTTCAATTGTTTTGACAGACTTCCATTTCCTGTCTCCTAACTGACTCCAAATTCATTGGTGGTGTTTAAATACAGAAACATTCAAGCTGGAAATGATCTTACGAGGTCTCTAGAAAAATCTCCTGCTCAGGGCAGATTTGACACCGAATTCAGCCCACATTGTTTATGGCTTTGCCCAGTTGGGTCTTGAAAACCTGCCAGGAAAGGGTTCCATAACTTCTCTGAGTAACCTAATCCTTCATTATCTTCAGAGAATAAATTTTTGTGTGTCCTTGAGTCCAGTTGGAACCTCCCCTGTTGCAGTTTACAGCTGTAATCCCCCAGTGAAAATCTTGGCTCCTTCTTCTAACCCCACAGTAGGCATTGGAAAACTTCTCTTAGGTCCTCTCTAAACCATCTTTTCCCCAGGCTGAGCAAGTCCAAATCCTCCATCATTTCCTTACAGGACAGTTGCTCCCGCTCTTAACCATTTTAATGATGTCTTGCTAATATGCTTGCAAAGATCTCTCTTCATCTTTCATGCATATGAGGGTACAAAACTGGATGCAGGTTTATATATTTAGTCTAATCAGCAGCTAGTAAAGGGAAATAATCAGCAGCAGGAATCTTACTATTTCAGTCCAGGATGTCGTTGACCTGTCTTTCTTCCAGGGCATACTGCTGGCTCATGTGGAGCATACTGTCAAGCAGGACCTCAGTCCTTTTCAGTACAGCTGCTGTTAAAGCTGATCAGTCTCCAAATTGCAGTGGGTTAGCTCATCTCAGGTTCAGGGCTTTGTATTTTTTCCTTTTGAATTTTATGATACCTCAGAAATATGATCACATTAAATTAGGCTTAGAACAAAGCACATCCAGTTCCTCATCCCACTCAAACAACCAGCAGAAATGCTTGGAGTGGAAAAGCAGAAATAGAAAAGGACAACCACCAAATAAATCTATGCAATTAAAACCAGGCAAGCACCTAAAGGCAATCTCTCATTTTGATTTAGCAGTTCACAATTAAAGGTTTAAAGCTCAAGCCTGCAACTTTACATCCATAAATGTTCTGCTTTCACAGCCATGCCCTAAAGGAAGGAAAAATTCTTGGGTATGAGAAGAACCAAACCGGTTTTCTGGTTTGTTCACAGCACAGTCTGTTAGCAACTCTTGAGACTACCTTTGATATGCTCATATGTCTCTGATATTCACAGAAGCATGTGGAAAATGATATTTGGAAAACAAAAATGAAATCTTATATATGTATCTCGGAACTGATCCCAGAGGTGAATCTCAAAAGCGTTTTTAACCTGTCAAAGAACAGAAAAACTTGGGAAAAAGTAATCCCAGCAGGCATAAGTTAAACTATGTTACTATTAAAACTGGCAAACTGACTGTGTGTGTTAGAGAGAAAGGGCATTACAAATGTATAAATGTAGGTATTAGATGGGGTGGGGGGAAAGAGGACTTTTATGTAGAAATAATAATCTTGGACTACTCTAAACACCTAGTCTACATATTTTTGCAGCTACACTCTTCTTCCTTGTCATCTCTTTATCCATTCCACTATTCTTTGGTTCTGACTTTAACTTTTTAACAAAATGCTGTGTGCAATGTCTTCAGTGAGCTATTTTATTAATTTGTGCCATAACAACAACAATATAACTTGATCTCCTCTCTCTTAATCATTGCACACATTAAATAATGAATATTTGCAAAATTACTGAGAAATTATATCATGGAAAAATAAACAGGGCCAAAGCTATAGAGTGAGGAAAACAGCAAAAGAAATAGGGGGAGGTCTTGGAAGTAGAGGAGGAGAGGACAAATGTGAGATACGCCAGTCAAACCTCAGATTGGATGGATGGTGCTTTGCTGCCAGCGTAAGCTGTGACTGTCACAGTCATTCCTAAATAATGCACTAAACAAGCTCACAGTACCTAAATGTAGAGCTGAAATAACAGAACTGTTCGATTTCTTTCCAAACTGAATTAATTCATTCCAAAAATTAGTATCTAGGATAAGCTGACTGAGGTTATCCAAGCCAACTCTCTGTGTCCCTCCAAAATTAACACAAAAGAAGACAGAATGCAAAAATGTTCTTTATGCCCTCCTAGCTGTCACATTATTTTATGTGCAACCCTCCTAACTCACAGCTGCCTGTAATACCATGAGACCAAAACACAGCACAATGTTAGCATTCTCTAGTCTCTAGTCATGTCCTCTTTCTTTCAGTATGAGTTTCTTCCTACACCAGTGAAGTCAACTGTGATGTGGAGGAGGCCTTAAGCTGGTGTTTGATGAAATGCATATAGTACATAAAGTCTGTTCTGCATCACATGAGCACTATAGATATAACCCACTGAAGAATGAACTGGTGGGCTAAGGGAAGCACAGGTGATGCAGTCAATTGCACAAGAGGAGAAAATAAGGTTCTACATCTCCTTTCTTTCTGGGAACAACTAGGAGGAAGAGTATTTTCTTCTATTCTCATACCGGAAATATGTTTTGTAGCTGTGAACATAGACGTGTGGACTGCTTCTGTCACAACTGCCACTGAAGAAACGTGTCTCTGCCTTTGATTACCATTGTTACTTAGACATAGATTACATCAGTGAAGAAATGATTGAGAAAGTCACTTTCAAAATCAATTTGTTCCTGCATCTCTTCTATGAACATCTTGATAATGCCTCATCTTTTGTGCTTTAAAAGTGAAGATCTAAGGTAGGCTATTTATGATCGGTTTCTGTGAATAAAAAGGAGTTGTGTAGATTTCTTGTAACCCCTTGTTTTATTCCTTTGCAGAACTTATTTCATGGTATTTTTAAAGATTTACCCTTTGCTTCAGATGCTTCTGATGCCTCATGTCTGGAAAATACTTCTTTGTCTTTGTGACTTTGTTGTTTTGCTTTCCAAAGTATTATTTAAATCTGTCAATTTTTACATACATTTTAACTACTAATTGGTATTTTGTAGTAGTTCCTGTTGACTCCCATAGGTGTATTTTCTGTTGTGCTACACTGGCTTGACTAATTTCCCTATGTTTGCCTTGGTCATATTCATGGTACCAGGAGCTGCATTTCTCACTGCTTATGAACTATCATTTTAATAAATTATTGTTGAAATATGTAATGGTGTGTCAGTGGTTTTGCTATGTTTGTGCCCCTGGGAAATGTATTATAATACATTCATAATGTGTGTTATGATAATACTGTCTACAAGGTCCAGTTATGGTTTCATCCTCTTAGGTTTTGCTAAACAGTTCTGACAGAGATGTAGAGTCCACATGCATTTTTACAGCACATTTTATTGTGGTTTAGTCTCAAACTGAGCAAAGAGATCACTCCTGGAAAACGGCAAAAAAAACCCAAACCAACAGTAATATTTCCATTATTGCTGTTTATTATAACATTATATACAAAGGGTAATTTTTAACTTAAACTGTTTAATTCATTCATTCTTCATCATGCAAAAATTTCATCATGAGTTATTGCTTTGTGCTTTCATGGCAAATAGCTATGTTAAAAACAACTACCTAAGTATGAAAGTATTTTAAATAGAGCTTCTAGAAGACAATGCTGGTGAAGAATTGAAGAAGAAACAGAGAAATGCAATCTCTTGCATTAGTGAGGTGGAAATTAACTTGCAAAGAGTTGTAAAGAAATCTCTGGCAAATGGTGTTACCTGGAAGTTCCACATGCAGTCAGTTGTGCCTCTCCCTGCATAGAAGAACACTTCCTGCCACCAAAACAAACAAACAACCAAACCACAATGAAACTCCCAAAAAACTTGTTTGAAGCTTTTTATAGCCAGCTTTACTTTATTCTTCTTTGGTTCAGAGAACAGGATATACAAAAGAAGTGTTACAAACCACTGCCTATAGCAACTAAATTATGTATGCCACAAGGAGACCTCATTTTATTTATTTATTTATTTATTTATTTTCAAGAGATGAAAAAGGTATAGCTATGTCTAAAAATATCTAGACAGGACTTCCTTTTCAGAGCTCTGGCAGTACCGTGATTCAAAAGTAATGTTTTGGACAGTTAGAAGAATGTTCATATTATAAAAAATTCATTTTTAATACAGGAGTTCAAAATGTGAGCTCATTTGTTAAAACCACCAATTACTGGAAGTTCTCCTGCATCCTTCCACAGGTAGAGGATATCTTTGTTTCTGTTGTTGGTTTAGGTCTTTGAATGCAAGAATGAGCCAGTTTAAGGTACCTACATGAGAAGCCTTGTGCCTGGTGTTGGTTTTCAGCTTCATGGAGATACCTTACATTGAGACAGAGTGGAAAGAGATTTTGGAAATAGACAATTCCCAGAGGAGTTTTTCTTATGGAATTATTCAGCTAATGCAAAGTTTATGGTGGGGCTACAGAAATTAATCTGAGTAAGTAGCAAGGTCTTTATTTGTGAACTCCCTTAGTTTTGCTAGAGGCTATGTACAGGGAAAGGAGTCTTCCTTCCTTTGTAATCACTTCATCAGGAAGCTTTGCAGATGAACTGATATTTCCCCCCAGATGGTATTTAAATTAATGAATTTACACAGGTTAAGTAATGAAATCCATGCCTGTCTGACAGATTTGTTTTATATGGTGTAATGAAACAACATTTCCTAGCCCAACAATGCTGCTTTTTCAGGTTTCTAAAGGGTAAGCATATATTCCAGATCCTTCTGACTTCAAGAATGAGCTTTCTAGATTGATACCTAGGGAAGCAAACAAACAAACAAATCTGGCTTTGTACATGACCATCTACAAGGCCTCCCATCTTCATTATCTTTAAGTTCTTGGCTTGATCACAGAAGTCAACAATCTCATCCAAATTCCTCATTGTTTTTGAGAGTCTTTCCACTTACATGGCCTGTGGCCATGGTGAAACCACAATTACTAATACTCATCTGTCTTTGCTGGGAACATTGGCTTGATGTAACTGTGGATCTTGTGCAGCTTTGCCCACAGTAAAGCACATCAAATGAAACTAAGCTGTCCAGCACAGGCATATTTCTCTGAAGATTTCCATCCTTTCAGTGATAGTCTATATGTCTGAAGTAACGATTACTATCAAATGCTCTTTTATTTAGGCAGTCTACTCTTCCTTGTCTACTGAGATTTACATGAAGAAAATTTCACCAATCATGAAGTCCACTTCCAACATGCTATGTGACCCAAGCAGCTGCCCCTTAATTAGGAAGTTATGATTGAAAAGGTGTCTTCTTGAAACAAGTCATTAAAGACATCAGGCCTCATCTTAGACATCTGTGGTGGCATGCTGGATTTTTATAGGAAACATGAAAGGATGACAGGAAGCATTCAGATGTGGCCATGGATCTCTGCATGTAGTTAAAGAAAAAAACAAAAACCAAACAAGCCAAAACCAAAAGAACAACAAAACCAAACAACACAACAGAGTTCATAGGTAACCTGGAAATGAAAAACAAATACTTTTTATTTTTTCGTATATGCAGGGAAAGTATAATGTACTTTGCATCATTTTAAAGACACCTGGCAGTATTGAGGAAACATAATGCTACAGTGCTGGATAAATACAGGCAATTCTAGTATGCATTGAGATGTTACCCATAAGACCCATTCAGGCTAAAGATCTGCCTCCTAAGCTCAGAAACATACCTTGAGAAGTAACAGAGGCCTAGCACCATGGCAATTCATGGCAGCTTGAATAGAGAATTATTTACTCCCACGAGAGAAATGATTGTTAGAGAAGGAATGCAAAAGAGGAGAAAGGTGGAAGGAGATAGCCAATGGCTGAAGAATGCAATAGCCAGGACTTAACAAGGTAATAATCCTGACAATGTATTATTAAAAGGATGAATGCAAATGTGTAATTTGTGTTTGGTATATAACAACATTGGATAGAAAGATACAAATCAAAGTAGGATTTGTTTTGTGCCAGACAGTTATTTGAGTTTCTGCCAACACCTTGTGTCTACATAATCCTGCAGGGTAGTCAAATAGATTGGAACAGACTATCTTATGCAGGCCGTACTCCTAAGGGAATAGTGCAGCTGGAACTAACTACAATCACTTTTGACCTTCCAACCTGATAACCAGGTAGCCATTTCTAATTTGGTTGATTGTGGTTAAGGTGTGAGGATTCAACTCATGTTCTTAGCTCTTTCAGTGAGACCTACTCTGCTAAATTGATTTATAAACACTGCAAACACCTTGACACCTACATCAAATACAACAGTTCGATTGATAAACATCATCCTAAATAAGAGCACACAAAGATAATTTTAACCACTGTACCTGTCTGGTCACTTTCAGGAAACCAGGTGTTTAATGTTACTGCAGGTATATTTCCCTTGTTGAGGGCAGATCAGTCTCTTGTGTGTGGTGCCTTCTATTAAAGGTACAAGTTACACAGAAGCTCAGCAAGGTGCAGTGGAAGATGGAAACTTGTTGTGAGTATTTTGATTTTAGAAAACTGAATAGATAAGCAAGGAAAGAGTTGTGAAGGAGAACTCTGCAGGCTGTCATAGTTCCCCATATACCTGCAGCTGACTGAGACACAGCTGATGCTTTCTGTTTCTGCTCAAATGCAGTATTTGTTTGAAACTTATCTATTCCAATGACATTTTAAAACTTTCTTAAAGTTTTCTTAGACTCCATGAAGTGTATTTTCTGCTTTTCTTTAATCTGCTTGTCTGCAACATCAGGAAAGACAAAGGAGAAAAGAGTCACTTGCTGGGACAACTGAGAAAGTAAGACAACTGGATAAGATCCCCACCTCTGAGATAATTTGTCTCATGTTTCTGGCAATCAGCCAGCTTTTCAGGTGAGCTATCTCTCTGATCCCCAGCTGCATTGCTTTCTTGAACCCTTCCCTGCATCATGCTATTTCTCATATTCATTTTCCAGTGAAAAAAAAGAAAGAAATTAAGCCATCTGGGAGCTTTTCCACTGATTTCACTGATTTTGGATGGGGTCTCTTATGAGCTAACGATGTGTTGTGGATTTAGTGTTTATTAAAAGAGAAGCCAAAACTTTCTGAAACTTTTCCTCAGACTCATCCACCAGCACCCCCAAGTCCTTTTCTTTAGGGCTGCTCTCTGGCCACTCACTGCCCAGCCTATATCAGTACACCCAGATGCAGGACCTTGCATTTGGTCTTGTTGCCATGGGCCCACCTCTCTACCTTGTCAAGGTCCCTCTGGATGGATCCCTTCCCTCCAACTTGTCTGCTGGACCAACACAGCTTGGTGTTGTCAGCAAACCTGCTGACGGTGCACTCGATGCCACTGTCCATGTCGCCAACAAAGATATTAAGACTGGTCCCAGAACTGATCCCTGAGGGAGTCCACTCTTCACTGGCCTCCACTTGGACATGGACCCATTGACAGCCACCCTTTGGGTGTGGCCATCAAGTCAGTTCTTTTTCCACTGAATGGTCCATCCATCTGCACCAGCTTGGAGACCAGAGTGAGGCAGCAAGGTTCATGCTAATGCACCCTTAGCTCTTCCTCCTGGGATGGGCTGTAATCATTTGGAGTTGTCTGCTGGTATCCAGGAGAAAATTCACTCTTGGAGTACGTTTTTTTGTTAAAACTTGTTATTTTGGTCTGAAATAACAGATTTTTCCACCAAGCAAAATGATAATTACAGAAAGATTTCATTGTAACAGGCATCATTCTGCTTTATTTTATGAAGTATTGATGGGTTTGTTCTTGTTGCATGGAGGCAAAGCAAACCATGAACTGCAGTTGTGCATTATGATTTATGGAAAATAAAGTTATTTCAAAATCCTCTTCTTTCACCACCACCACCTCCCCTTTCACACTATATCTGCCCCTTTTCCACCCCACCTACCCCATTCCCCCCCTTTTTCCCCTCAAATCCCAGAGCACCTGGGCTCTGCTGGAGTCTCCTCCCACCCCAGGTGTGGCCACTTTGCCCTCCCCACCCACTCCCCTATTTAATCCCCTCCAGGAAATACAGAGGCTAAGATGAGCCCATCTGGGCTGAGGGATCCTCCTCTCATCACTGGTGAGTTCCCATGGTGCGCACTGGGTGATGGTGGTGGTGACAACAAAGGCCGGGGGGCCTGGTGGCCCCCGGTTAGGTAGGAAGAGATTTGATGACTACTCCAATATCACCTGTGGGTGCTGGCTGGACATTCTTACTGGGGCTGAGCTCCTCTGTGTGGTATCTTGGCTGGTTGAGGGTCTTGCCCCTGGCTCTGGGATGGGTGCAAAAATAGTGGTGGAGGAGCAGGAGCTTTTTAGGTAGGGTGGAGGATGGTGTAGAGGGAACTGCTTTGGGAAGATGAAGGCTGGTGGTGGTGGAGGCAGGGGGGTTAAACTAGATGACCTTTAGAGGCTACTTCCAACTCTGGTGATTCTGTGACTCTATGATCTAGTTCCAACCACCAGAAGGCTCCAATAAGGTCTCCTTAGAGCATTCTCTTCTCTAGACCGAATGGCCACAGCTGCCTCAGCCTGCCTTTATGGGAGAGGAGCTCCAGCCCTCTGATCATCCTCATGGCCCTTCTCCGGACACTTTCCAGCATCCTTCTTGTAATAGGGGCACCAGAACTGGATGCAGTGCTCCAGGTGGGGTCTTGCCTTCCCAGATAATTGTCAGACACAGATAAGTTTCTGCTACTAGTGTGAAGGCTTTAATCTGATTTTCTTACCTATTTTATTTAAAAATCCTGGGAGAACCATTCAAGACAGCACAGTAACCTTGTAGAGTAGGGCTGTTGGCTGAACTTGGTGATCCTGAGGGTCTTTTCCAACCTGAATGTCTCTGTGATTCTGTACTAGGAAATATGAAAGGAATTAAAAAAAGGTCCAAATGCATGTGACAGCTATGGTATGCAATAACTAACTTTTGGAGAAGAGGAGGCTAAAGGGTGACCTCATTCATGTTTACAAAGATGTAAAGGGTGAGTGCCAAGAAGATAGAGCCAGGCTCTGCTTGGTGATGCCCGATGACAGGACAAGGGACAATAGGCAGAAGCTGAGGCATAGGAGGTTCCCTGGAAGCATGAGGAAACATTATTTCACTGTGAGGGTGACAGAACCCTGGAACAGTCTGCCTTGGGGGGGGGGGGTTGTAGACTCTCTCTCCCTGGAGATATTCCAAACCTACTTGGATTTGTTCCTGTGTGATCTGCTCTTGCAAGTGGTTTGGACTGGATGACCTTTCAAGGTCTCTTCCAGCCTCTAACGTTCTGTGATTATCCTCCAACTGAATTAGTTTCAGCATTTCTTTGAATGTATGTATGATGTCAAAAAGGACAAGGGAGAGATGAGCTTGAGTTTACATTTTCTCTTTCCAGAACTTTCATGGAAACTTCATTTGTTGCCTGTTGTTTCAATGTATAGCAGGCTTATGTTGCTTTCAAGATGGAAGCAAAGATTTTCATTATTCTATAGGATGCATTTTCACAGCAAGATCCTTTAAACATTTTCCATTCCAGACTAAGGGAGAATAGGAAAAAGCCATGGGATACCATTAGAAAATATTTCCTAACATCTAAAAAGCAAGTCTGTCTGCTTTTTAAAATCCATTTCCTAGAAGCCCACTGAGGACCACTCCTGACATTTTGTCATCTTGTCAAAAATGATTTTTCTTTTGCCTTTGCTCTGATGGAGATGGGGCCATTTTTACAGATGGCTTTGTAAAGAGAGTAGGAGCCCAGAAAAAGTGATAATAATTAATAAATTGCATTCCCCTCCCGTTTTTGTGGTTTTCTTGAACACAACTGATACTCTAATGTTGTCTTCTAATGACAGGGAAGGATTTATGGTCTCTCTGTCTTATCTCCTGGGAGTGCAGATGATTTTTCAGCTCTTCAGGATGTTTTTTCGACAGCCCAAATACATGTATTTTTTTTTCTTGGCATTTAACTCCAGTCACCATCCAGAATCCTGACTATGTAAAGACAAAATACCCAATAACTGGACAAACATGCATCTGTGAGAGGCTGAATTGTGCCCATAACCACAGTTCACAGGTATCACCATGTTACCAGCAGATACTGTTGACATGTGACAAAACAGGTATCAGTAACCCAGGGCTGGCTGCCATTCTGCATTGTTTCCTCACTAGTTTCTTTGAAACACCAATAAATGAGTTGTGATATTGCAGAAATTCTGTTTTTTCACACCAATCCCAAAATAAAGTTGTTTTAAATGCAAGCACTAAATAGTGTGAGTGTGGGGTTTTTTAAAGTGTACTGGTAAAATACAGTGGATATCTCGTTGCTCAACTCTCAGAGCAAGTTTGAACTAACATGATGACTTTTGAAAGAACACCCCCTTATGTTCTGGTTGTAGAAATATTCATCCTGATTGCTCCTAACAAGGTGTCTCTGCCCTAAGTGGCAGTGTGCTTGTGGTAATGTACTGTATTAAACTCATTAACAGAGATTTAGTAGAGAGCAAAGCTAGACCACACCTTTGCTGCCAACACTGCCTGGGACAGCTCCTACCTCTAGCAGCCTTCTTAGGGTGACCCATACCTTGTCCAGCTACCATCCCACTTTGTGTGCAGCAATGAGTAAATGGTGTAGCCAGCAGAGGGCAATGAAGGTCAGTTTTTGAAGAGATTACATAAACCAATATCAAAGTGGTCCAAAACATAGGGTGAAAGGGTCAAACGAAAGCATATTGTGAACTGCTGCAATATATACATTTCTATTAACTATTATGAGACCTAAGTGAACCCTTGTAATCATATGATCTATAGACCTCCTTTTTAATGGCCATATTAAACAATGTAGTCCCTTATTTATGACAATGTAATTAATAGTCTTTTCAGCAGGGGGAAAAAACTCAGTAAAAGTGATACTTTACTAAAAATAGGATGAAGAGCTTAAACCCATAGCAAATAAACCCATAATTACACATATAAATCCGATTTTATTGGTCTGTTCTGGAGAGTTGTTGTTTTAACTTGATAAACAGGTCATTTCCACCAAGATATTTAGGTGCCTGGATGAAAATGAGAGAGGGCTTGAGGAGTCAGCTGTTGCTCAGTTCAGAGAGAACCAAAAAAAAAAAAAAAGCTGCTTCTTTCAGTCAGATGTAAAGCTCTCTATCACAGATACTAATCCAACAGCTGGGAATAATGTGAATTTATGGTAAATAACTGTTGTTGGTTTTTTTTTTAACTTGGGTGGTATCTGCTAGGGATGTTATTTATATCTAGGTATTTGCCCAAGTAGCTAATACTGGGAGAGTGCAAGCTGTAAGTGTTATTTGCCTCTGATAATCTGGGCACCATCTTTTTGAGCCTAACTGTGCCTCTAGGTGCCAAACATTTAAAAACTCGTCTCTTGACATTGTTGTGCTAACCAATGAACAGCTTAATGGCAGGAAATGCCTGGAGTGCTAGTGGGAAACTGTATTTATTTATTCTGTGGAAGATCCTACGGCAGCTCTTCAGGACTATGACCCTGTTGCAGCTCTGTAGTGCCGCAGAGAAAAGTTCCTGTGTGCAGGAGACCTGGGTTTCACTACTTCGTGTCATGCCTGCTTGACTATCTGAGGAACATAACTTGATTTTTTGTACTGAGCTTTTCAGCTCAGAAGAGTATTAGTAAATCCTCCTGTTTAAAATACCATGACTAAAATGGCTACATAAAAACTAGGTTGTATTTTGATATGGGATAGGAGAGTGAAAGTAATACTCATTTTAGGAATTTGGTAAGTCCAAGAGGAAGGCCTTGGGCTATTTGACTGAACTACATAGGTTTTTGCCTCCCAAAATTTCAGTAGAAAGCTGGGAGGTGTAACTGTCCTGAGGAGTTTCTTGTCTGATCATCCACAGCAACAGAGCCTGCCAAGTATGCCACAAGACCCCATGAGAGGAAAAAATACTCTTTTGGAAAAGGGGGTGGGGGGGTAGGGAGTTGGGGAAGGAAAGTAAAACCTTCTTATGATGATGTGGACTTCAAATATTCCTGAGAAGGAAGATTGAAGATGTAGAGGAAGAGGACAATTGAGTCACCTGTCTTGTGTTTCCAGCAGAGAATCCCAGACAGGGAGCAGTAGGTAGCTTGTGCTAAGTTCCCTGATGCTCCTGGTTATCAGCAGCAGCAATAGTTCTAGCTAAAGCTCTCAGAGGCTATGTGTGCTTATTTCAGAAAAAATACTATGGTGTGCCAGACCCAGTAAAGAGATGTTAATAAGTACCTGCTTGTGTACGAGGTAACTGTTGCTTCTGCGTTTTTATGATGTCTCATCAGCTGACACCCAGGAGTCCAGCTGGCGCCAGCTCAGATGTCAAATGGGATCTACCTGGAGAGATGGCAAATATTTGACTTGGTGCTGATGAGCTAGGTTTCAGTCATGGCTCTCTGCTGAAGTAAATTGTGGCAGAAGTAGTGGGTGTGTCTGAATCCTGACAAGTCTTCTCTTAATGACTGCTAATTTTGCCTTTTATAACCAATACAATGCAATCAAAAAGTTATGTTTACATGGGCTTCACTGAAGTACAGCCACAGAGTGGCTCTGCCTGGGACTCTGATTACTCCCTTGAGAGCAAAGTGATGCTGTTCTAAAAAGATGGTCTTCCCAGGGGCACAGTGTCCTTGAGACGGTAAAAGTCTGTGCCCTGGTGGGGGCCTCATTGGGTCTTTGTGGCAAATGCAGGCTCCCAGGTGTGCAATGGAGGGCAGCCTGTCTACACTTCCCTTCTGCTAGGGCTGATTTCTCTCCTGAGTCATCAGGGCCGGCTGAGGATTTGATAAACAGAGGGTTGCCCCAGTTTAGGTGCTGTGCAGTGTTTAATGGAGTCAGTGCACTGTAACGTAGCAGCACTTCAGCCCGGCTGATGCATTCCGCCAGTGTAGATTAAGTGAAGTCAGTGAGCACAATAGTTGTAGGCAAGCCACAAATAAATTATATTTGTAGGCTTTAAATATTTTTTTTTTTTTTTTTTTTCCCTGAGGCTGAGACATAGTAATTCAGTCTCCTATGACTCAGACTTTCACCCAGGTACTCCTACCTTTTTGAGGACAGATTTTTAGACCCTAAAGAAAAATGTCAGCATATGCATCTTCATAGATAACAGTGAAAAACCAATAATCTCTCTCTCCTAACCCATTAAAATAATCATATGGGGATTTTCTTTCACATTCTTGTCTTGAACTGTAGGAGGAAAAAGAAAATGCTGAGGTATTTTTTTCCTTTTCTTTTTCATCTCATTACTTTTGAGACGTTCACACATTACAGCAAAGCAGAAGCGTGGATCAAGGAACAGCAGCCTTCCTCACTGTTCTTCCCATGTCTTTCACAGCCAGATTGGTGTCAGCTGTTTGGAGACTGGAGTTGACAGGCAGCTCCAAGAAAGGGGTTCATATCCAGGAGAGTGTGGCAGTGGCTTCCTTGGACCTCTTCAGCAGGATGTGGAAGAAATGGAGGACAGCTGAGCCCTATATGGACTTATCTCTTGTTATAGTAATGAAGAAAATTTTGAAGTCCTACAAGTTTTTCATAGAAGTGTAAGTATTGAAAGCATTGGGAAGTATACTCAGGAAAAAAAAGTGAAAGGGTTGGTTTTTTTTTTTTTTTTTGACAATGTCAAAGTTTTAAAACATGGGACATTATCAAAAGTTCTTGAGGTCTGCTTCTGTCTCTACCATTACTGCTTTGGCTTGGTGATTCACAGCCTGTCCATTCGTTAGATACGGAGAGTGAATTCTAGAGCCCTTCTATATCTAATAAAAAAAGTCATATATTTAGCATTTACTTTCCCTCTGAAATATCTAACAGTAGGATTTTTTACTCACAAATCAGGGTTATACCTTTAAAAGAGAGGAACAGGAAATAACAGAATAAAAAATAGAATATCATAAGTTATATGAAATGTTGATTCTTCTTAAATTCAAAGACCCGAGAGTTAAAGCTTAATTTGTTTTGCAGCCCTGGTAAATGATATTTAATCGAATAATGTAGAATAATTGGAAGAAACCTGATCAGAGAGGTGAGTCAAGATTTTCTAGTTTGCACATTAAGGAAACACGTAGTCAATAGCAGTGAAAACAAAACAACCCAAACACAAGCAACAAGATCTTAAGGGAGCAGAGTTGTGAACATTAAAAGTTTGTGTTGTAGAATATTTTTCATCTTTAAAGAGCAAATGGTTGCTGTTGTACAAGAATCAGCAACAATACTTTCACAGATTTCAACGAGGAAGTGATATGGTTTATGAGTGGAGAAGATAAGATGTAGAAGGTTAAAAATATTTTGTAACCACACCACAACAGGGAGCTAAGAAGTGAATTAGAGTTTTGTAAACCTGAAAATATTCACAGCCAAACATAGCCAGTTTGTATGCATGGAATTGGAGTTTGCTTGTGTAAAGATTTCCCTGTAATCTGATAGAGATGCTAGCAATGTATGCATTCTTTAAAAGGCAACTGTGTGCTCTTGGTTTAGGCTTATTATATTTTGCAATGTTCTGTTACGTTGATCATGTTTGTGCTTCTTTATAGTGAACTGTAATGTCTCCCTAGCTAAGAACAATTAGCCACTCTCTGGTCAAAAGGCCAAAAATAAACTGGAGATTTTCCTGTTGATAAGAAAGCCAAAGCCCAAAAAAAAGCATAGGTGTGGTAATGCAAAAAGTATGATTTTTGTCATGAGCCAGACCTGTTCTAAGCTGATCCTACCTTTCTTCATCCCTACTTACTACTTTCCCATCTATTTCTTCTATCCTATTCTTCATTGCTCCAAACCTAAAGATGGCCAGATACAAAATGCTGGCAGTCAGGATTCCCAAGCTTCAAAGGAATCTCTCATCAGCAGAGACAGAGGCTCTTTTGTAGAGCTGTTGGAGAATGGTTCTGGCTGCTTCCACACAGGCAGGGAACTCACAAGCTTCTCTTCACTCCAGCCTCTCTATGCACCATCTGGATGTTGTAGAGATTTATTTTTTTTTTTTTTGTATGTTTTCCCCAAGGCTGAAGGTGAAGTAAGACTGCAGTTAGTGCAGGTCTGCAGGGAAACCTCATTCTACATGAGTGAATGCAAAGAAATGGGTTTCTGCATTTCAGCACACTGGGCAAGGAAGCCTCTCCTCAAAAGGTGCTCTTGGGCTTGTGTTTTGACAGCTCAAAATGGTCTTAAAACTAGAGGAAACAAAAGCTAAATTTGTGCTGGGAATTCATCACCAAATAGAGTCCACAGGTACAGTAATAGAAAAACAGGGGAAAATGTATTAAATAGAGGTAACATTGAAATCTTTAGTTTCATACCATCATCACGAGGATGTGAGGGTCAGGAAATGTGGCTGTGCTTTCTGAGAGATGTCTGGAATTTCAGGAGGCTTTGTTCTAATTTTCTGTGTTGTGCTATGTGAAAATGTGAGCACGAAGCTCTGTTCTACCAGCAGGTCAGGTTAATACCTACTCACTGAGGTGCAAACAGTGTGCCAAGTGCAAGAGCCAAGGGGAGGTGACCCTTCTCTTTTGAGCGGGTGATATGGAATTAGTGACAAGGCAGCCTAAGAGCAGTCACAGGGAGTTGAACCTCTGATCTGGTTGACTCAGTATTTTATCAACCCGTGTGGCTAGCTGGGAATACTTATCATGAATTTTAAAAAAGAAAAAACACAACAGGTTAAATACAGGAAGTGCTTTTCAGTAAAACAACCCATCATCTGGGAGAGAGGGAAAAGATTCTCTGAGGGAGGCTGTGGAAGTCCTCTTGTGTCTCTTGCAGTACAGAATTTTCAGTTGCCTGTGATTTGCTCTCCTGTAGAAAGACAATATTTATCCATGGCTTTGCAAAAGGCAAAACTTGCATTTACTTTCTCTGTGCTTTTTGGCATCAGAAGTTTAACATCGCTGCGAGGCAGAGCCAGTGGCTCCTTGAGGTGGGGCCAGTGTCTTTCTGTCAACTACAGAGTGCCAGTTCTCCCTGGGGCTCTTGCACGCTCACATCACTGCTGTTTCTTCCACTTCACAGGTCCCGGAGATCTTACCTCTGGTCAGTGGTTCATGGCATCCCTGCTTCTCTAGATTATGTGGCTGGGGTTTTTGGTTTTCACTGTGAGCCTAAGGGATGGGGACTGTAGGAGTCAAGTTGATGTGTGAGACAGAAGCAGCCTTTTGTGAGCATTGATTTCTGATCACTCATAAAGCTGTGCATTCATTTTTGAGAAAGGAGTAACAACCTGGGGAAAGAAAAATCACCTAGTGATCTCTTACCCCCTTCCTTTGGATCCGAGGAACCTATGAAAGTCTAAATTTGGTGACCACTTCACCTCCCCTGTTCAAGGAGAAGGTGCATAGTCATGCAAAGCTTCTTGCAACAGTTTCCTGGGTGGGTTATTATCATGTTTTTTTTTTTCCCACGGGTGTTTTATGTGAGAATGTGATGTGGGATGCATTTGCTGGGATTATAACTAAAGAGGAACCTAAAAAGATGTGCTGTGAGTCATCTCTAAAAGACAGTTTCAGATGCTCTAAGAATTTACCTTTGGAACATTTGACCATTGAAGAATCTCACACTGAGTCTAAATCAGCACTGCCTTGTAACACTTCGTGGCTTTATTGGCACACAAAGGCACAACCAAAGAGAGAACTTTGCAAGCAAGGAGAGGGTTTTGTTGACAGTGTACTGTACAGTGGGTAAAAGATGGTGCAGTTCTTTGTCCTTCATTGGGCAGCACTTCAGCATATTGACATCTTTTATTCAGCATTTAACAAGATCCGTGCTGTGTCGTGGCTGCATTTCTGGGTGATGCCACTACCTCAGGGTAGAAATGCGCTAAGTGTAACACAAATGTACCTTACAATAATGGAAAATCCTTTTGCAAGCAGGAGAGTAATGCACTCTGAACTGCAGAGATGCTCTGATGGCCCCAAGGTGGTATCTTCCAGAGCAGCCAGGAAGGTGAATGCGCAACAGCAGCAGCAGTATTTACAATAATTTACAGGAAAAGAAACAAAATGACAGATCTGGAGGTTGCAGTGGAAACTTATGAAGATTTTTTTTCCTAGCACTACTGATAGCAAAAATTCTGTGTGAGGATTTTATTGAAACTAACAAAAAAAAATAATCATCATCATTTGGAGAAGTCATCTTCTTTAAGAAGCTTTGCACAAACAGTAAAGTGGATTCACAAATAGATGATGCAGAAGGCTTATTCATTTTCCTTAGAGTATATGTCACTGTCCAAAGTGACTGAGAGCTTTTCTCTGTTGCTTTCACTGTAACCACTGAAAGCCAACTGGAGTGTGTTACCTTTATTGTGTAAAAGAGCTGGGAACCATTTTGAAAGGTGGCTAAGGTCACAACATTTGATGTGTTGCTCAGCAGCACCTTGGAGCCAAGGAGTCTCTCACTCTGTGACTCAGCTCCTCCCAGGTATGTGCCTTGGCTGTCTCCCAGCTCTGCAGCAAGAACTGGGAATGCACTGGCCCCAGCAATCTGTGTCTGCTTATCTGGGGGATGCAACCATGGGGGAAGAGGCTATGAAGGTGTGAAGGCATGTCACATGATAGCTGGACAACCAGGGAGCCTGTTGGAGGGTGGAAATATGGGTAAGAAGCATATTGCAGAATGCAAGTTAGATGTAGGCTCATGTTGTTTGCAGTCTAAGTAATATTGTACCACAAAGGCTGAGACATAGCATACAAGTGGATCCAAGCAACTGCTATTTACAATCCCCTGGAGGTATTCCTCCCTCCACCTTCTATTCTCTCGAAAAATATAAACAGATTATTAACCAACAGTGTGTATTGCCAGGAAAATAAAATTTCAAATACTGACAAGTTCTCTGTAGTCCAGGGCAGTGTGGCCCATCAGAGCTGGCTAGAAACAACCCTCCATGGGTCCCATTGCAAGGAGATATGGAAGAGCTGCTGGGCACCAACAGCCAGTACCTTCCTCTACATTTGCAAATAGCCTAGAACAAAGAAACCAAAAACATTTGCTGCTTTTGCCTCCACATTAAGGAGATAGAGTGGAAAGCTGGAGGCATTGCAATATCTGATGCATGTGGTCCTTGGCGCAGAGGAGCCAAGAATTATTACTGTCCCTGTGGCCTGGGGCAGCATAAGGACGTTCTGGGAACCAGGTGCAGTGGCTACTGTAGTTGAGTTATTTGGACTTTAGAGTAGTGAGGTTTCCTTCATGCCCAGTGTTTTAATCCAGATTTGCAGGTCTTCCCTACAATGACCTACAGATCTCGATCAAAGCTAATGCAATCCCTTTGGCTTTCAGTGCAAAAGAGTAGTTTGATGATCTCCTGCCTCAGTGTTGCTCTTTATTACAAGAGTAATTGCCCTGACCCATCCTTTTGTATTACCCAGGTTTTGCACACTTGAACAGTAATGCAAACTTGGGCAAAGAGAGAGAAACCTCTTCTATTTTTCCAAACATCACATGTCATCTTGCTCTCTGCTTTTGCTCTAATCTGTGGGACTCCTTGCACTGTGAACATGGCCTTGGAGATTTTTGCCTCAGGTCTCTTGTGGTATTTTTGATTCCTTGTGTTCACAATGACAGAGCCTCTTTCAAGATTCAGTCAGAACTGGTGACGACTTCTGCTTTTAATATTCCAGTGGCTTTGTGGAAGCTGACTTTAGGGGCTCTCCATGGTCTAGCTAGGTGAGTGTTTGTTCTCAGTTCTTGGACATGATTAACAGGGTCTTCCTGTGTCTCAGCCACGAAACTGCATGATCAGAACGAAGCCTGACAGAAATACTTTGCTAGCTTTTGCGATAAGAAGCTCATCTCCACAGACATGAAAGAGCTCAGGGGCACAATGGCAGGTGGAAGACTTCTGTAACCCAGCCAGGGAAAGGGACATGGTCCTGCCTAGGGCTGTTCCATCAGCCTCATGTGCCAGGGGTGAAACTCAGCACCAATAATGGCTGCTCTCCAAAGCACCTTTTGGACTAAAGATGGCACTACCTGCAGGTACAGGACACATTACAGAATGCAGCAGGAGATTATTTTGGGGCTGCTCAAGATTTGTTTTGGAGGTTTAGGGGAGGAATCAAAGAGAGGGACCAAGGCAGTTTCGGGAGGAAGAAATGTGGGAAAATAGAGTAGGGGCTGGTTGTAAGCAAACAGGCTAATGGTCAGTAGACTGATCTGTCCCTCCTTATTCTGATGTCTGCATTATTTCAGTGCTCTACTTGGCTTCCCAGAATATTCATAACCCTTTGTCCTAGCAAGAGGCCTTGGTCTGTCACCAGTCAGACCCTAGGAGGGAGACCTGGTGCATGCACACCTATGAACATTGCTTAACTTCCACATAAAACAGAAAGCATTTCCCTCTGGCTTACAATAAAGCTTAAGAATGTAGCTCCTCAAAAGCTTGTTGTCTTTTTGCCTGCTGGCGTTTCTTCATGAAGCAGGTTGAGGATAAAACAAATCATGAAAGCTTATCATGCATCAGTCTCTTCAGGGCAAATAATCTGGGTAAGTATTTTGGGTTTAGTAGTGGGTAAGTGGGCAAGTTTGGTATTTCCTGCACCATAATTCAAATTTTTGGCAGCAGACTAATTCATATGCCAGATCTTTTACAGGGAGCAGTCAGTTTGGTGCCACGGCTTTACTTGAAGATGATTCATATCAGACTTATAAACATAACACATTATCACATCAGATGATGTCTAATATCTATTCCTGGAAATGAACAAGTGATGAGATAAGGACTGTAACAGAACATCACAGATTTCAGGAAATAAACTTTTTTTTTCAGTGGAAGCCAAAAATTATGTTTAAAGACCGAGTTAGGCCTTTTTTTTAAAACCCATAAATCTCTCAGGAAGTAGTTCTTATACTGTTTCACATTGAACATGATTTTCTCTTTTTTTTTTTTAAAAGCAATATCCTGTGCTATTGACCTGTTATATCTGAATGGAAAAACTACAAAGCCTTAACTGAAGAAATCTTTTATCTAGGAAAGGTACATTGTAGGTGGATACCAAAAAAATAGTCAGGTGGAGTGTGGGAGTTAAAATTGACACCCAGATATGAAAACTGAGTTGTAGCATTGCTGGGTTAAAAACAAAACTAAACATAACCTTGATTCAACAGAACTGACTCAGCTTGAGGCAAACACAGGTTATGAAAACAATCCTGGCCAGCACAATTTCAGAAACCAATCAGATTCTATCCAAGTCAAGATAAAGGAGCACTGAAAGAGGGAAGTAATTGTGATTCAATTTGACTGTTAGCTGAAGCACTGTTATTCATACAGAAATTCATCCTAACCTGAGTGTGTTGTCACCTTGGTTCATGCACAGAACTTCTTTCAGAAGAGCACAATTAACATTTCACTTTGCTGTTCAGCACATGATGCTACCTTTGCCATTGAATGGCTTAGGTGGGAAGGGACCTCAGAGATCATCTACTCCAACCTCCCTGCCCTGGGCAGGGATGCCTCTCCACTAGACTCGGCTGCTCAAGGCCTCATCCAACTTGTTCTTGAAAACTCCCAGGTAGAAGGCATCCACAACATCCCTGGGCAACCTATTCCAGAGTCCCACGACCCTCATACTGAAAAACTTCAGTCTAAACCTATT
This sequence comes from Picus viridis, assembly GCA_033816785.1. Lineage (NCBI taxonomy): Eukaryota > Metazoa > Chordata > Aves > Piciformes > Picidae > Picus > Picus viridis. The sequence goes on along the minus strand of CM066574.1, from coordinate 12,464,577 downwards.
CTCCCTCAGCTTAAAACCGTTCCCTCTAGCCTTGTTGCTTTCCAGCCTTCCTGTAGGGTTCCTTCCAGTATTGGAAGGCAGCTGCATGTCCCACTGGAATTTTCTCTTCTCTAGGCTGAGAAATCCCAGCTCCCTCAGTCTATCCTCATAGCAGAGGTGTTCCAGCTCTTGGATCATCTTTAAAGTCCTCCTCTGGACTTGCACCAACACTAGCTCTGTGTCCTTGTTATGATGGGGACACCAAAACTGGACACAGTATTGAAGATGGGGCCTCAGCAAAGCTGAGTAAAGGGGCAGAATCACCTCTCTTGCCCTGCTGGCCACACTCCTCTTGATGCCGCTTAGGATACACTACACAAATTTAATGGCTGAAGACCAAATTATTTATTATGTCATAGACTCTCTATGTTTTGTTAATGAAGTCATTCAGTAGGAGGGAGACAGTTCAGATTCATCCATCTTTCCATATTTCCAGGTGCCTGACTTCGCTGTATTTATAAAGTTTTGATGAGACTGTGCCAGTGTCAAAGTGCTGGAAAGCACAAAAGTGGTGCTTCCCCAGGAGGGAGCTGGAGCAGGGAGCCAAGGGTGAGTCCAGTCTAATCTGGGCAGTTCCTTCATGTGCAGGGCACAGTCCAGGAGAGCTGGAGACAGGGTTGGACACATTAGCTGTGTCCAACTCAAATGTAATATCAAAGTATCAGACTGAAAAATTGATTCTTATAAATATGAAACAATCTTCAAGGCTGATGTGATAGCAATCTATTGTGTGGATTGTGTCTTAGATGTAGTACAGAAATTAAATCTTTCAAGAGCAAGAAAAGTAAAAAGTGATAAAAAACTTGATAATTTTGACTTGTGGATTAATTTTCAAAGGAAAGGTGGGACCTAGAGGATTTTGCTTAGGATATTTCCTTTTGACCTTCTGTGAATCAGAACCTGCTTTGTTAGAGTGAGGTGTTTAGGAGGAGACTTGATGGGGTGCTTGGTTGCGTGGTTTAGTTGATTAGGTGGTGTTGGATGATGGGTTGGACATGATGATCTTGAAGGTCTCTTCCAGCCTGGTGTATTGCATTGTATCCTATCCTATCCTATCCTATCCTATCCTATCCTATCCTATCCTATCCTATCCTATCCTATCCTATCCTATCCTAGTCACATTTTTATATATATTATTTTTTAGATAGGTCTCAGCTAAGCCTCCTTTTTTAATCTCTGCAACTGTAAGTCACACTAAGAGGCAAGCAGATGTGCAAGCTAGTCTCCAGACTTTTCATGTTAACTCGTTACTCTCAAAATGTATAGTGCAAGTTTAATTCCATCCTTGAAAATTTTCTTTCTTTTTTTTTTTTTTTTTAATCAGATATTTTTAAAAATGTTATTGACTCTTTTGTTTAGAAAGTGGACGTCATCCATGGACTAACAAGACAAACTCCAGTCCGGGATGCTAGCTCAATCTCTAGTACTCCTTCAGTGCTCACACAAAGTATGCTGGCTTGTGTTTCAAGGGATAAATTGGAGTTTTGTCTGAATAAAGACTTCATCTGAATAAAGACTTCAACTGAGGAACTTTCATCCTACAATTAGAAGCATCTGTTTTGATGTAAGCCTAACATGATTATTGGAGCAACCTTTGATGACCAGAATTTTCAAGCCTGAAATAAAATTAGTCTTAAACAAATTCGGTTTGCTGCCCAGGGTATAGCTGAGCAATTGGATTTCAGATGATTGGTCTAACCCTTTATTCAGCTTGAAAAATTGGGGGGATTTAAAGGCTAACAGCTTTAAACTAAAACATCGCAAGTTTATGCTATTGATCGTTACAGATTAGTTGGGGAGTTGTAAAAGATTTCTGGTGTCTGAAGTTGTGCATAATATTATCTGAGTCTTCTGAAGCTCGGGCATATGACTGTTTCAAGTTCCTGTATTATACAGCTTATTACTGTAAAAATTAGGGACAGAATGGGGAGGAATAATCAGGTTAGGCAGCCCAGTACCAGTCCTTGAACAATGTGAATTGTGCATCTGTAACAAAATAATTTTCAGAATATGTCTTTTAAATATTGTCATATGACAAATGGAGAGGAATAAAAATATTTTAATGACAATATTTTTATTGTAGCAGTGTTAAAAATATTTTACTAGTTTGATCTGTAAAACATCATCTCTGGGGGCATCTAGTAAGCAAGGAGGGAGAAGAGTCCAGAACTATGCAAAGGGACAAATGTTCTAAGAACAGACACCCTTCCAAGCACTGCACAAGTACAAGGCTTGGTTTATATTGCTCTGGTGAGATCTAAGATCTCTTCCCTTACTCCTCCTTCACCCTGAGGAGTGGAAAGTGCAGCTTCCCTCACAGAGTGCAGCATTTAATTTTCTGTAGTTACTGTAGAAGAATGAAGAAAATGGGTACAATGTTTGTCATGAGATATGTCACTAAAGTTGGGCGCTGTATGATAAAGCATATTGGCAGTGAGATTTGGGTGAAACACAAACCAGCTTGCACCATGAGTGATGTCTGTGGCTCATATAATGAAAATGGTTATCTCCTCTGGAAAAAAAAATAAATTAGTACTGATGTCACTGAAGACAGCTCAGGAATTTAGAACTGTGTCTTGACAGCACTGTCCACAGTGAATTCCTGGTGGAAGGTTTCAAAGGTATGGATAGAACAAATGATTCAGGCAGCTGAACTCACACTGAAGCTATTTTTCATCTCTCTAAAAGACTTCTGTAGCCAATTGCAGGAGAGGTGTCTCCAGTTACTTGTCAGAAGATCTTGAATGGCTTTCTCTCTGGCTCATGTTCAAACATTAGGAAGTGGGACCTGGTTTTACTTTATTTCCCCCACCCATACAGGTCCTGAATGAAGTTCAGTCTATTGTCTCTGAAGTACTGTGTCCCTAGGTAGCCAGCCAGGGTACATGTGGTGCTCACTATCATGCGTTTTACATATTTGCAGCACTTAAATATTTGTTGCCTCAGTCTGTAGATATTTCCCACCACAATCGAGACAGTCTCACTCAGACTGGGATGAACAGTGACCCTAGTTTCATGTCTATGTAAAATTTGATTCATTTCTTGTTGTACAGTATGTCAAATTGGATGAATGAGTATATTATTCCCATAATTCCGTGAATTGTTTTAACAATAAATATTAATACTGCTGGTAAAACTGTGAGAAAAGACCTGAGACCTAGAGTTGTTTCTGTATAATTCAGGGCACATTACCAGTGCTTTCCAAGAAAGGATTTACATCTCTTGCATGCCCACTGTGCAGCTGACGTTTGTCCTTGAAAGAGTCCAGGTCCATTTATGTTGTTCATATACAAATACATATGTATATACATACATATATAGTCAATCCTGACTCCAGAGGCTAGTCCTGGTGAGCCTCTGGGCTCTTTGCTAATGTTTCCACACTTAATTGCAGCTGGGCAGATGTCTGAACTGGTGGCCTTAGCTGGAACCAGTGCTAGTCATTGCTAGCTTTCTGCTACAGCTGGAGCCTGATTCTGAGTGGTCTTCCTCTATTGCATTACTGGGACAGGTTGTGGCCCATGCTGCTCTGGTGGAACAGACCTAAGGTGCTTGTATACTTCAGCTCTTAGCAAAAGGTGTTCATGGTGCTTTTCCATCTGCAACAGATGGGTGTTCTGGGTGGACCCTTATCCTGTCTGCAGGAAGATCAGCCTCTGCATTGCATCAGATTTTGCAGACAGAGAAATAGGAGCAGGAGCTATCAGAGTGTGGGTCAGGTATTTAAAGATCTGAATGGTCCAGAGGTCAGGGCTCAGTTTGACTAGCCTAGGCACAAGCCCATCTTAACTGATAAACATGAGTTACCTCCACTGTCACATTTATTTATATTTGGGCAAATTCTGCCAAGCATTCTAACCCAGCATTTTATACTTGCCTCTGGGAAGATGTTGAAAGCTTTCAGCTCCCATTAAATTCATGCTTTGCATAGGTATGGGTAAACCTTCAGTGCACTTTTCACTTCTGCAGGCTCAGGACAACAAGGAATAAATTTTCTCTGGTTTGCCAAAGTATGATGGTTTCTTACACTGTGCTTAGAGTTTGGGACCTGGGCATACTCACAGCTTGCAGGTGTGGGTGAATATGCCAGCCTTGAAGAAAGAACCCAGATGTAGTGGCCAGACACTGAGGCAACAGGGACTGAGACTGCAAAGGACATGACAGTGCATGCCTGACCTACAGTCCTAGGGAACATTCTGTCAGGTTACAATTGACTGGCATATTCACTCTACTTGCCAGCCTTGTCTTTGTCCCTGCCTGTGACCAACAGCCTGTTCCTGAGTTCTGGAGCTACAGATAGGTTCACTGTTTAACCTTCTTTAATGCAGCTTACTGCAACAAGTGTGGGAAGTTATATTCACTCCTCTCACATGGGACCTCCAGTGAATCCCCCACTGATCACTGGCTTGGAGGAACAAACTGAAGTGTGCAGAATTTGCCTGCTCTGGTACAGCCTAGCACAAATTTCTGTTTGCCCATCAGTGGACATGTTTGGACATGGAACTATTAAATCTGTGAGAGAAAGAGCTTTGAAAAGGCAGTTTGTCTCTTTTGCATTAATCATCATTACCACCCACACCATGAAAAGTATTCCAGAAAATTCTGTTAGATAACACCACATGTAATTAAGATATAAATTGCTTAGCTTTTGAGTGTAAATAAAGAACAATATATGTACAAAAGTATTATGCTGCTAGTCATGATTTAATAATCCACTTAATCACTGTTACTGAAATATTGAACAATAAAAAAAAAAAGTTTTCTTTAACTTCAGTTTCATTCCTGAAAGTAATTAAGTATAAAAGAGGGAAATTTACAACATTAAGTTTTCACATGTGAAAAGCGGAGTGGAGTAGGACACCAGACCGGATTGCTTTGGTGAAAAAGCTCACAAGTTGCCTACTCAGTGATAAATGTTGTGTGATATTAAACCTCTTTGTCTTTTTCCTTTTTTTTTCTTTTCTTTTTTTATTTTTTTTCCTTTAGAATATTATTCAGCTTAACTGGCAGTTGGAATTAAACCTGAAAAGGAGAAAATGTACAAAGGAGAGGGGAAAAAATTTGCCATTCAACTGAAAATTTCTATCTGCTTCTAAACTCTGCAAAACACCCACCCATGTCATCCAGTTTTGAAAATACACTGCTGGATAGGAGCTTTCCATTTAAACAAAAATATCTCTCCATGCAAAACAGAAGCAAAGCATTTAATTAATTTGCCTCATCTGATAAAGCCCCAGGAAGCGTCTGCTACACCTCTCTGACAAACCACTCTCATTGAGAGCCCTTGTTCCACATGCTGGGGATACTGTCACAACTCCCTCTGTGGAGATGCACTGTTCTTGTAACCCCCATCAGGGGAGAAGAAAAGTTACCACTTCACTATCACTTCACTTTTCCCCCTGTACGCTGCACTGGTTAGGCCACACCTCGAGTACTGTGTCCAGTTCTGGGCCCCTCAGTTTAGGAAGGATGCTGACTTGCTTGAACGTGTCCAGAGAAGGGCAACGAAGTTGGTGAGGGGTTTGGAACACAAGCCCTATGAGGAAAGGCTGAGGGAGCTGGGGTTGCTTAGCCTGGAGAGGAGGAGACTGAGGGGTGACCTTATTGCTCTCTACAACTACCTGAAGGGAGGTTGTGGATAGGTGGAGGTTGCTCTCTTCTCCCAGGCAGCCAGCACCAGAACAAGAGGACACAGTCTCAGGCTGCACCAGGGCAGGTTTAGGCTGGATGTTAGGAAGAAGTTCTATACAGAGAGAGTGATTTCCCATTGGAATGGGCTGCCCAGGGAGGCGGTGGAGTCACCTTCATTGGAGGTGTTCAGGAGGAGACCTGATGGGGTGCTTGATGCCATAGTTGCTTAGGTGGGTTGGATTGGTTGGTGGGTTGGACGCGATGATCTTGAAGGTCTCTTCCAACCTGGTCTGGTCTATTCTATTCTATTCTATTCTATTCTATTCTATTCTATTCTATTCTATTCTATTCTATTCTATTCTATTCTAAAGAGGAGATGGTAATTGCAAATCCTACATCCTATTGCCTATGACTAAGAAAGTTTTCCCCTTACTAAAGGGAAATCCCATGCGCTGAGTTTCTCTTGTCAGCTCAGCAGCAATGCTGCTGGATGGTGCCCTCTGCTTTCCCCATTTACTCTCTATTCTACAACAGAGTATAAAATAAGAACTTGGCCAAAATTGGTAGTCATATTTGACAAGAAAAATGTGAACCCCAAGCAGTTGCAGATTCTAGGTTTTTTCCTTCTTATGAGAAATAAACCAGTTTATGTGCTACAGATTGAGGCTGTTATTATTCATGACTATGGATGACATCAAGATAAAATTTTTGGCTCATGTGAGTCATCAGGAACACAATTATTTCTTTTGGAATCCTTTTTGGAGGTGACATTAGGAGATAGTTTGGGGGTTTTGTGTGCATGTGTGTGTATGTGTTTGGTTTTTCTATTTGTGGCACAGTTCCTCCTTTCTCTTTTAATGTAATAACCTGCTTTTCTGCTTGTCTCTCTGATCTGAATGGTGATCTGTCTTACAGATTTCTGTTCAAGTCACCATTAAAATAGGAAGTGTTCTTGCTTGCACTTTATTTCATAGCTTCTTACTTGTGCCTTTCAATTTTTGACCCATTAAAATTTCCTGGAGTACATTGCCTTCTGTCAGTAGATGTATGATCTCCCACTCCACAGTGCTATCAAAATAAATTATTTAAAACTATTTATGCAATGTCCTGGCATTCAGTTATCTTGCCTTTTGATGTGCATAGCAAGTTAGAGGATGTTGACTAAATAATTTCAGTTCTTTGAAGTGCTCAGTTTATTTCCATTCTGCATCACCAGAGCATCACAAGCAAGTACTTAATTACAGTGTAACACTAATTAAAATACAAATTTGTGTGAGCAAAAACTGTGTTCTCCTGCATGCTCTTGGTGCAGCTGAGGTCATGAGGCTCTCTCATGATGATAGTAGTGATGAGCTGGTTAGATACACATTGTGATGTGCAGAGCTTACATCAAGCACACATTCCTACCCACACATTTTTTAAATTGTTTTAAATAATGATGTATTGAGCAAAAAAGGTAAAATTCAGCAGCACAGTTTTAAGGTAAGTAAAAGACGTTAGCTCAATTACAGCAATATTATCAATCCTGGAAGTATATTTTACATGTGTTTTCTACTTTTAAGTTGTAATAGATGAATTTGCCTTGCTTATAGAATCACAGAATCACCAAGGTTGGAAGAGACCTCAAAGATCATCAAGTCCAACCTGTCATCACAGACCTCATGACTAAACCATGGCACCAAGTGCCACGTCCAATCCTCTCTGGAACACCTCCAGGGATGGTGACTCCACCACCTCATTGGGCAGCCCATTCTGATGGCTACAAGTGTACGGAGTGCTGCAAGACCATTGTTTTAGAGATATCTTCATACTTTAGGTATATCTGCATGCTTTTTAAGGCTTATGAAGAAGTTACCTGGAAGTAACTGTGTGACAATAACCTTATCTGGCTCCCTTTGTTGCCTGTGCAAGCATTTTTGTGGCCATCAGTAGGAGTAGGATCATATTCCTAATGCAATGGTCATCTGCCCTGAGAAGCCCACTTAAGAGCTCTTGAATTACTTTTCTGAAAGCTTTCAAACTGTTGAGGCTAAGAGTCTGCCAGATGTTTGAACAAAATTCCTGACATCATACACCTAGCAGCATTATTAATCACTGCTGAAGTCAAAAAAAAGGCTGGGAGGATGGTGCCAAATCCTTGCTTGGCTCCATCCAGTATTTATCTAATGGGTGTGCATAGTCTCTTATCAAAGCACAAAACTCACCTTTCCTTCAACATAAAATGCTTCAAGCATTAAGAAAAAAAAAAAAAATCAAAAAAGCATGAGTCCTCTCAAGTGCCAAGTGATTCTTTTCTTCCTTCTCTTCTCTTTTCATAGAAAGTTTGATTTACACTACAGGCTGTTGCTATTATATGGTGAACATGTCTGCTTGGGCTACAAAAGAACTGCATTTAGAATGTCTCTTTTGTCATAACTGTCATAATATTATAGTTTGCTTCTGCAGTGGCAGGAAATGGTATTCAAATTTTGTCTTTCTGCTTAGCCCACGTAGATATTTAGCCAGAGATAATAAGAAAATACGTTGCAATTATGCTAGCTGAGAGTCTGTTATCCCTTCACATCCATGACTGCACAGAAGGAAAATCTGAAAGGACTATTTCAGTCATTTAGGGTATATGTTTCTCTGGCACACTCATAATCTGACCAAAGCCATTATTTGGAAGTCAGTTGCACTCAATCATTTTGCCTGTTAATGAGGAGTTACTGAATCCTCCAAACATTAATCCCATTTAGGAAAACACAAAGGCAATCTGTACCTTATATCAAGCAATTATGATTGCATTGAGCTTGAGGAATTCAGTTATTTGTTGGAGGTTGTTTTTCCCACAACAGACCCTCTAAATAGAATTACCAAGCCTTTCAAATGTTAATTTGTTAAGAAAAATATAATGGCTAATAAAGACAATTAGGTTTGTATCATAAATACTGGACTGTAGGACTAACACTGCCATGGCTTATGAAGAAAGCGTGGCAGAACTATATGGAACTGCTAAGGCTGGAAATTGTCTTCTTGACAGAAAAAAAGAACATATGGATGTTAACATCAGTCACACAGGGTCACAGAAGGTGAGGCCTGTTGTGAATACTTCTCAGAAAAATGGGGGTTGGGCAAGAAATACTGATGGTCTGAGACTGCAAATGAGAAAAAACATCAGTAATACAACACTTCTGGGGAAAAGCATAAGTAATTCACGGATAAGAGCATCATTTCTATATATAGGTTGGAGCTTGAAACTGCATTGTGTTGTTTGTGCCTTGGCAAGAACACTTTACTCATGACTGGTCCCCAGATCATGAAATAGGCAATTTAGATGTAGCCCAGAGAAGAGCAGTATGAATAAGTTTAGAAAACATTAGATTTGAGGAGTAGTCTAGAAAAGACTAAGATGCAGTAGTGGATAGCAAAGGACATGGAGTTTGATACATGAAAGTTTCTATTAACAAGATCAGTTATTCCATTTTCTGCTTGCAAATATAGCTTTCATCTGCTTCTCCGGCTGAGTTAGCTGTGGATTTTTTTGTGTGTGGGGGGAACCTTCCTACCCCACCACACCTTTCCACTGTGACAGAGCAAGACAAACCCACCATAATTTTAGTTAAAAAAAAAACCCAACACTTGTCAAAATTTTTTTTTTTTTTTCATGTTATAAAAGCAATAAAGAGTGAAAAAGGTAACCAAAGAAACCTCCTTCACCAGGTGTTTTTGTAAACTAGTTGGAGATACATTTGTAAGGATGACTTTGCCCAGAAAGAAATTGTGCGGTCACCTGAAGGATATTCTAAGTCTGTTTGCAGATGATAGCTTGGGCAAATTTCTTTTGAATTATTTTTTTCTCATCTGTGATTGCTACAAGAAAATCCTAGGCTGAATTTTCACTTTTTTTATTTAAGTGATGCCTTGTAGTTACTCTCTCTGTAACAAGCAATTTATTCCCCAAGACAAATGTTCATAAAGAACCTAAATAAAACTGAGAAAGCCTCAAAACTGTTGAGGAAGAAAATCAGCTGTATGTCTAGATCTAATTTTAGGAACTCATGGTTGAAAACCATGAGAGATTTTATATTTTTTTTTCCATCAGCACCTGAGTAGACATTTCTAAGATGTGAAAATATAAAGACAATTATTCATTCTTCAGTCACTAGCTCAATTTTTGCAATGCATTTTCCAAAGGTTTATCCATATAGGCCATTCAGAAACCGTAGCTGGTGAAGCACAGGATTCTGTGTTTGGTCATAAATATCAAATAATGTTTTCTATCCTTCCTCCACCTTTCTCCCCATCCCATGTCCCCTCTCTTATTATTTACTGTACAATCTGACATGCTGCCTCTACTCTGTTAAATATACATCTTTAGGTCCTCCACTAGTTCAAATATTTTGTTTTTCCATGCACTTATGGTGCATCTGTGGTGATGACATTTTCAGCCATCAGATTGAAGCAGTCAGACTTGACAGAGGCTAAGCTTATTTGTGACAAAAAGTAAGAAAAAAATAAAGGAAAAATAAAATGAAAGAAAGGAATGCACACAGTTTTTAGAACTGATTTCAAGGATGTCAAAATACGTTTTGGGAAGGAAAATCTGACAAATTTTCTTCCTCCTTAAAAAAACAATTATAAAGTCTGGTATATTTGCTTTCAATATTTTTCATTCAGAAGGCAAACTTGGTTTACATAATTGTGAAGTAGAAATGTAATACAGTGTTTATAAATCATGGAGTCTTTCATGTCTGCAAGTTTACACTTACATTCATGGCTTGTCTAGTCACAGCTATGTTGCTAGAGAAGCTGTTTACTTGTCCTCAGAGTGTGCAAAACTGGACAGTGCTCAATGCTTTCGTTTATTCTAGAAATACTGAGAGAAAAGCCCTCTGCTGTTTCAACACTTCCTCTTTCAATTTCACTTGGAACTGAGGAGTACAGGGAAGTGAGTAAGAAATTAAAGGCTGGCAAGAGGAGGCCTCTGCTACAGCTGGAGAGAGCAGGAGAGAGCAAGAGGCATTTGAGAGGAAAACAGTGCAGCGTGTAACAAGAATTGGATGGGTACAAGGCACTTGGTCTCTCCTGTGGCTGCAGAGCCACACTAGCTCAATTCTTGTCTTTCAGACAGACAAACTAAGGAAAACCCAATTCCTTCTGGCCTCAAACTGAGGACTTTTCAGGATGCAGAGATCAGGAAAGAATCACTGAAAACTGTAAAAGCTTGAAGCTTGCCCTGTAATCTCATATATCTGGTCAGCATTGGTTTGTGCTAGCAGAAGAAACACCAGGCTTACTGGACTCCTCAAGCAAAACCTGAATGCATACATTGTGAAAATTCAAGCCAAATTGGAACGGTACTCTACAAATGAACCACATCTAAATCATTCCTCTTTTTTTTTTTTTGTTTTGGTCCCCACAGAGATCTCACATATTTTAGGCTCTTTAGCCTTTTCCAAGGCCAGATTTATAGCTAGACAAAGCAGACACACTGCCAATGTAACAAGTACTTATTTCAGACATGGACATCAAAATATCAGCTCTCCTCAGGTTGTGTCAGACTTCAGACTTCTTTTCCTGAGCATGAGCACATATGAGCCTCTGGTATCTTTGCTCACCCTTGGTCTAGTAGCAAATAGTTTCAAGGTCTCCTATGCATAGTGTAGCTCCCTTCAAGCCTCAATACCAGTTTCCTTCCCGTGAAAAACAAAGCAATCATCATGTAGACATGGTGTAAAGGGACATGGTTTAGCAGCAGACTTGGTAGTGTAAGGTTACTGATTGGACTCGATGATCTTACAGGTCTTCCCCAGCCTAAACAGTTATATGATTCTATGTGTTGTGAGATCACTTTAACTGCTGTGGTAGTGTGAAGGTTTAATCTTCCCACCACGTAGAGCACAGCTAAACTCAGTCGGAGAAGCAAACTGAGAAAAACAGTTGTTGGACGCAGGTGTCCTTGCCTTAAGTAGGAAGCTGAGCAAGGGGTGCTAAGAGGTGCCCACATAGTGAGTCTTTCAGTCTGGTTTTATCAATAATACAATAATACAATACAATAATACAATACACCAGGTTGGAAGAGACCTTCAAGATCATCGCGTCCAACCCATCAAACAATCCAACCCACCCAACAACTAGACCATACAGCCAAGCACCCCATCAAGTCTTCTCCTGAACACCTCCAGTGAAGGTGACTCCACCACCTCCATGGGCAGCCGATTCCAATGGCAAATCACTCTCTCCGTGTAGAACTTCTTCCTAACATCCAGCCTAAACCTGCCCTGGCGCAGCCTGAGACTGTGTCCTCTTGTTCTGGTGCTGGCTGCCTGGGAGAAGAGGCCAACCTCTGCCTGGCTACAACCTCCTTTCAGGTAGTTGTAGAGAGCAATAAGGTCACCCCTGAGTCTCCTCTTCTCCAGGCTAAGCAACCCCAGCTCCCTCAGCCTTTCCTCATAGGGCTTGTGTTCCAAACCCCTCACCAGCTTTGTTGCCCTTCTCTGGACACGTTCCAGCAAGTCAACATCCTTCCTAAACTGAGGGGCCCAGAACTGGACACAGTACTCAAGGTGCGGCCTAACCAGTGCAGTGTACAGGGGGAGAATGACCTCCCTGCTCCTGCTGGCCACACTGTTCCTGATGCAAGCCAGGATGCCATTGGCCTTCTTGGCTGCCTGGGCACACTGCAGGCTCATGTTCAGCCTACAATCAACCAGCACCCCCAGGTCCCTCTCTGCCTGGCCACTCTCCAGCCACTCTGACCCCAGCCTGTAGCACTGCCTGGGGTTGTTGTGGCCAATGTGCAGAATCCGGCACTTGGATGTGTTAAATCTCATGCCATTGGACTCTGCCCATCTGTCCAGCCTGTCCACCCCTTACCATGTGAGCTCTGAGCCTCCAGCTGAGCTGATTGTTTCCAATTACTGCTCCATGTAGCTTGCATGCACAACATACACTCCCCTTTTTTTCCTAATTAGCTGCTCTCACAGATGAGTTGTGGCCAGGACAGTGCAAAAGGTTGCATGGTTTGGGTGATCCTGGGCTAGACCTTAGAATTATAACATAGTAAGATGGTTTGGATTGGAAGGGACCGCTAAATGTTATGTACTCCAAACCACTGCAATGATACACATCTTCACCTAGATAAATTGCTCACATCCCCATCCAACCTTACCTTGAATATTTCCAGGGACTGGCCACATACCACTCCTGACTTTGTGCTCTGGAGCTTTTTTATTTTCTGATAAATACATAGCTAGTGAGAGCTGCATCAAACCCAAACACTGTATTATTTTCCCATGGGATAAACTTTCCTATTCAAGTAATAAGTTGGCAGAATAATATCTATCCAATATACAAAAATGTTGCTCCTATTTCTGCTGGCCTCCAGAGATAACAGAGCACTGGGCTGGAAATTAATATCTGTTATTTCACTAAAATAATGCAAGGACAAAATGTGAAAACTATGAGCTTGCATAGCTAGTTAAAGAACATACTTTTGTTTCCAGTTCTTCAAAACCCATGAACACTAAACCTTTTATATTGCTGAACACAGTAACTAAAGACACAGTTTCTAAGTTTTACTTAAGTTTGTTCATCCTCAGGTCTGGCAGTTCAACTGATTTCAAAACAAGTCTGTCTGGAACTATTTCAGAAAGAACAAAGAAAGAGAAACATCAGAGAAGATGCATGTGATAAGAGCAAGCAGGACAACACAGCTGAGAAGTTGCAACAGAAAACAGTTGTCTCAGAACAAATTGGTTGAGGCAGTGATTGGATGGTCTGAATTTTGAGAAAGTAGAGCCAGTATAAAGTGAGACAAGGCCTGTCAAATTCTGTATGACCTCAGATGTTAGTGCAGAAACTATTTTAGCGTGTCACTGGAGTCATGGGAGCTGGTCTCAGACGATGGAATTGACAATTTCATTTGTTCCAGGAAGCTGTACTTTATAATGACTTTATAGTTCCTCTCATACTGATTTTTTTCTAGAAAAAAAAAAAAAAAAAAAAAAAAAGCATGCTTATTATGCCAGGAGCAGGGCTAGACTGTGGTAGCAGAGTTTGTAGGATGAGGAAAGTCAACTGAGAAAAAAATTGCATCAGAAGCCACCCTCAGCCTCATGTGATGATGCAAAGCAGTGGGTGCCCATGCTCCCTAAGATCAGGGATATGCCCTCATTAACACAGTGATCAACAAGGCCTGCACAGCAAGCACTATGCCTAGGGGAGTCCATGATCATGGCATGCAGAGGCCAACAAGTAGCCGCATGGACAAGAATGTACTGCAAACTCTTTGTTCTTCCCTGCTTCTGGTTCACTCCTGACTGGAGGGAGATGGACTTTTCCAGTTGTTATCCATAGCTTGAGCTTCTCTCTCAAACATAAGGGTCTTATATTACTTTTGAAGAACTGGCCTGGTCTTGCCTTTTTTCTCTCAGTGTGGTTGTGAAGGTGAGGTGAGTACTGGTGATGTGACCATGCACTGCAGCAATGGCTAGAGCACCTGATGAAATGTGAAAACCTGGGATTCAGTAATTTTTTCAGTTGAGAAATTTTGACCTGAACATCCTAAATATCTCAGAAAGTAGGACAAAACCTTAGTATAGGCGAAGGATACTCTGTCCCCTCTGCTGAAACTGTGCTTTATGCTAATAGGAGGCAGTCTCAGCAGTCCTACAGCTGGAGCTATTTATGAGAAAGGAGTGTCGCCCATGGCATTTTGTGAGAATCTCTGCCAGCTTCATGGGCAGTGCATGTGCTAAACCCAGAGCAATCCCATCCCACAGCTGTTTGTCTGCTCTGATGAACATCTGGATCCTGGGGCTGGGTGTAAGAGAAGAGTCAAGTGACCAATTCTCTTAAAAGTGAGGTGTTCTGGATCATGACCAACACCAAATCTTTTAGGCAGATGGGAAACATTAAAATAAAATTTAAAAAAACTAACAGCAAATGTTTAAGTAAAATACATCAAATTGATAGGAATTGTTTCAACACTGGAATGCTTTCCTGGACCAGGGCCTCCAAGATTTTACAGGCAAGATCTCAATACTTCAGGCAAACTAACCCCTAAAAGTCAGTAATCAGCAATCACTATGCACATGCATTATCTTAATAAAGTCTTTACTTAGGTTACTGTGGAAGAAACAAAATGTTGAACTGTGCACAGTATTATTTTTTAAGGGGGTGAAATGGGGAAGAAATGGTGCATGGTACAAAAGGAAATGCAGATAGATTCTGAGATGATTCCTGGAATTTTTGCTTAGGAAGCATTTTCAAATAGTGAGGTAGGAATAACTGCTAGAATGGATATTGTCAATTGTGATTTGTTATTGGTGATTCCAACAAATAGAGGAACTGCTGTTAATAACTTATTTCTGGTGTAAGATTCAGGAAAATGTACCCTCAGTAAATCAGAATATGGTGACAGCCTCTAAAAGGGAAGTGGTAACTTCTTGTAAATTGTCAGATTTTTAGCTTCCTTTTTACAATTAGCTCCTTCTAGCAATCTTACAAGTGCACAATAGAAGTGTGATTTCCTGTGATGTACTTTTTTTCTCTCCAGAATGAATTGACCACAAAAGCTTACCATTCTTCTTTTACTTTCATTACTTATGCTGGATTAAAAAAAACCACCCAAACAAACAACCCCCAACAACGACTACAAAACCCCACAAACAACAAAACAAGCCAAACCACACAGGTTCAGCTTCTTCTATAGTGCATATAATGGCACTGGGAATATTGATGGAGTAGAGTCATCATTTGGCTCCACACACCAAAAGAATATTTATTCAGGCTTTGGTCATAATATAATTTAAAAAGAGGGAAGTAAGATTTCAAAAGGTAAGACTTCTCCCTCTCCCGGATTTCTGCTTCTAATTAACTGAAACTCAATGTGAAACTTCATTTTGTTTCCTTTCCTCCTCTTCTCCTGTCAGTCTGGAAGAACTAAACCCTGCACCGGTAATGAAGAAGAAGCTGTTTGTCACCAGCCTCTGCAGAATACTGCCATTATGTGTAGTAACATTGGCATATTTATCACATTTGGCAAATTGTTCTTTTCACCACAGGGTGCTGTTCACCTTCATTTTAATCTGTTTTTTGCACTCAGCTCTAAATGAGCAAACCAGCAATTTTATGATGGCTCCTTTTCTTAGTAAGACACAAATGCCCCAATTACACATCAATAGAAATGCCTGGGACGTATTTCCAAGCACACCTGTGTTTCTCACAGGGACCACCACATTTCCAAGAAGGGTTTTCTCCTGGATTTCTGGCAGGAAGTTTGGACTTTTGGGTTTACTCATCTGAAACATTAACTGAATCAGCAGCTCAGGAGGTCCGTTATCACATGTCATTTAACTGTGGGTTTGCTTGTAGTTTTCTAGAGTAATCACTAACTGAGGAGGTAAGATTTACGGAGAAGACCCGAAAGTAATAAAATGTTTATTATTGGTGAGCCAAATAGCACTCGCTGGGGAGCTTCTGAATTCCCTCTACCTTTTCGCTAGCAGTATTTCATTACGTGATTTGTTTATATACTACCCCGAAGGGATATAGGCTGTGTCTCTCTGAGTCCTACCATCATGGCTAAGCTGGTGCACCTCAGATGTATTCTTGTTTCTTACTCTTGCTGTCCAGCTTCTAACTCTGAGTGTTGCTTCCAAGTCTTCATTTCTTGTAAAAAGCATGCCATGCTAGTAGCAAATAGACACAGAGCTTGCACACACACACAAAATACATTGGAAATAAATATATGATTGAGATCTGGAGAAAAATTAATTTTAACAATGGCTTTAAAACTTCAGCTCAAAGTGTGAACTAGATCTTCTCTGAAACTCAAGAAAAAGTGATTGAACTCTCCTCTACTACACCTATCATGTCACTCGCTAGATATCCTTGTCTGCCCTCACATCTTCTGTTGCTAATCAGAAGCAGAAGTAAAATACTGAGGCACTGAAATAAATGTTACTCTGAAACATTTTTTCCCATCCTAATACAAATACGGAAGTACCAGAAATTTCAACTGAAAATTAACTGTTGCAAAATTTCCACTGTAATTTTGCAGACTCAGGAGACTGAAATACAGAAGTTGCAGATGAAGAGCTGTTGTTTGGATTCTTATTCCAGCACGGGACTTGTGAAAATATCTGGTCCTGTACAGCATATTTTCAGGTTTAAGGCTTTGGAAGTTCAGCTTAATGCCTCCAAGATTTCCCAAGCTGTGAATTAAAATAATTTCTCGTTTCTGAAAGTAGATATCCCTCGCTCAAACAACTTTGGGTGGCTATCTGTCATTGGAGTAATTGCTTGTCATGCTGGCATGATAACTGTGAAAACTGATTAAAGCTGAGTTTTATGTTACACTTGCCATCACTGTGCTGATGGCTATGAAAGAAAAAAATAGTAAACAAGTTTGCAATTTTTAAACCATTTTGACATATTGCTGCTACCATTTCTGCTAACCATGCAAAGATATATTTATGGTCAAGTGCTAATGAACAACAGATACATGTGCTCCCTGTGGATCTTTGCAAAAGGCTTCTAACACAAAGTGCTTTTATCCTAACAGGGGTAAAATATCATAATGTCCCTAGCACAGTGTGGAGCAAAACTGGCAAAAAATTATTACTGTCCTCATGGCAGTCCACCCCCACTATATATGAGATTTACATGATAAAGTAAGATGTGATGCCCAGGACTGTGAGGATGGTTTAATTAATTATTACAATATTCACATTGCCAACTTGTTTGCTGTTTCTTATTTTGAGTAATGTTTTCTTATTTATGTTCCAAAATGCACAAAATTTTTTCTTGTTTTGAATAATTCTGAGCAGCAATAAAATAAAACTTATAACTTGCCTCTAGAACACCAGTGGCAAATTCCACATCAGACCTCACAGCTATAGCCTGGCCACACTGACACATGTTGGTGTGATTTCTGTGCTAGGTTAGGTCTGTGAGGGACTGTAAGCTCCTCCTTAGCATCAACAGTTCTAGAGAGGTTGGCCTTCATATATGCTGGTGTAAATGGCTCTTGAAATAGGTCTTGCACAGCCAAGACCCAGCTAGGATTATCTAGAAATGGAATAAGGACAGAACTTAGATGCCTATTAAAGGAGTGTTTCCTGACAATTTCAGTCCATGTATCAAAGTGGTGGTGTCCCTGGTATCTTTTCAGTCAATGACTACTTTTATATTATTAGTTTCTACAGTGTGCAAAATGTGTCACTGGCATGAGAAAAAAACAGAGGGGCTTGTGAAGAAGTGCCACTGTATGAAATTAAACAAAGAGGAAGCTAAAGACTCCTCCAAAAAGGAGGATATGTAGCAAAAGTCATTCCTAAACCAAGAGATGAGAAAAAGAGGACGGGAAAGAAATCTTAGCTTAGTTCCAAAAGTAGAAGGAAAGATAAAATAGATGATGGTGTAGATCATGATCTATCTCAATTACTTTTTGATTGGGAAGATCTAGTCTGGAAAGAAAAGAGGTGTTAACTGTTCATGCATATATGTGGAATGGTTAGCATGAGCAGGAAGTGTTAAATGAAAGCCCATGTGCAGACAGTGCTATTACTGTCTGGCTGCATAAAATATTCCATGCTGGCCTTCATCTTCATCAGGTAATTTAATTTTTTCCAGTGCACATAATGATATTTTTTAATGAGTTGCTGTGGGTACCATAGGTATAGAGCCCAGCAGGATAGTGTTAATTCTTGGTGTCCCTGTGGGGTGGAAAAACCACAGATGCGTGCCTTCAGCATGGCGCTGCTGGGGATCTGGCTTTGAGGAAAGTCAGACTGGTCCCAGCTTTGTTATGTTACATCCTTCCTGATATTAAATGAAGGATGAGCTCAAAGCTTATGGTACTAACTAGTATTTTGTTCCTTCTGGAGAGAATTTAATGGCAGAGCTATCTGTATGTAACACCTGGACGCCAGGTGAAGGAAAACTTTCAGGGATTGCTGTGAGATGGAAAACCTGGGTTGTTGAAAATTTGGTTTTGTTGATGGTACTAGACAACAGGTGAAAAGAAGGTCATTTGTCTTACCTACTTTGTGTAGACTCCTTTGCCACAATAAGAAACCCCTGGAGCCTGGCTTGAGGGATGTATTGCTAATGGCACCCATACAAAGATGAGTACACTCATTATTTGTGATCTGTTTCTATTTCCACACTAAGAGTTCTAAGCACACAGCTGTGCAGGCAAGAAGGAGAGAGATCACTTTTCATTAGCACTAGCTTTGACAGACTTGGAACTGGAGCTAGAGCTAAACCAGTGCATGTCAGCGGTTAAAGAGAGCTGGGAGTTTCTGTCTTTCACCTCATCTGGGAGAGAAAATGATGAGAAACAGATTTAGACACTATCATCTCCTCATCCCATTCTTACTTGAGTGCAGTGGAGTTCCCTGGCTTTTAGATACTCGAGTAAAGGTGTGCTTTTGATGATAGCCAGCACTACCTGGCAAATAAGAGCCACTGCATTGATGTTGGCACTACACATAGACCGTTATACTTTTCATTTGCAAAGAGCAAAACAGATGTTTTCAGCTTAGTCACAGTGCTTCCATTAATGCTGTGGAAGAAATGAAATACTTGACTGCTAGATTGTTTATTCTTAGGTCTGAACACCTTACAGATTTCTCCAGGTGATGAGCTTCTTATATATAAAATGCAACACACAGGGCCAGAAACCAGCTGTGTAGTCATTGTCTACGAAATTCAGAGCATTTTGTATTCTACATTTTAAATATTGGAATATGAAAAAGTATTTTTATAAACAAGAGAGACAGAATTATGAATTAATGAATCAAACTAATTAATGAATCAAACTAATATGCATTATACATTGGATTTTCAAGTTGCTAAGAAATTAAGCTTTTTTTGCATGTGTCAGATGTGAAATATGACGTTTTATTCATTTCATTTTGTTGATGCAGAAACTGAGGTGGGTAATTTACTGATAATAATATTTTATACAAAAGGTACTAGCACTTGCTGAATTATCCAAGGAAGTATGCAGGACACTGTCTTGCTCCCATCCCAGTTCAGTAAACTAACCTGCTTTCATCTTGAGGTAGAATGTCTACATTGTGCTGAGAGAAATAAAATGTTGGGAACTGTCATGCCTCTGTCTAGGTCACTGCAGTGTACTTTGTAGGAGCAGGAAGCAGTTGTTGAAAGCAACTTTTGCAAAGGTTGTTTTTTTTTTAGTAGCCCCTTGGATGAATAACAAATCAGGTGAGGTTCAGAATGTCATCTATGGTGATAAATAATCCACGCTTTTTCTCATTCTTTTCCATTCTTTTTCTCATATTTTGGATAAAACATCAGGCATGATTTTTCATGATGCTCTAGTACTTTCTCAAGGTTAGAGGAGTTAGCTCTGGAATCCTGTGCAAACTCCAGTTGGCACTGCACATACCAACACAGTATTGTTAAATGGGCATAGTATTTCTTCCTCTTACTCTGCTTGGCACTTCCCTTCTATGAAACGTTCCAGAAGTTTCATTGCTAAGTGATGTTATCCCTCTGATATAGTTTACAAATCAATTTGTAAAATGTGGTGTCTTGAACTTCTGTGGATTAGAAGTGTTATATAAATAATCACCCTCATCATTAATATTTTTTTTACATTTCCTAGCCAGAACTGTCAAATCGCTAAATGAATTATTTTTATAATCTACTATTTTATGGTGCCATGTCTGAGCATATAAATCATCCAAGTCTGCTGAATGAGCTTGCTCCTGGGACAGCAAACGTGCATGGAGCACAACAATAACAGCAGCATTAACGGTGGTGAGACACTGGGGTGGAGTTGCAGAGTCCTTGAGCACAGAACTGGCCTGCATATATTGAAGTGAATAACAAGTTTTCCACTGACTTGGCACTTTGATCGAATCTTGTGGCTGCAGGAAAAAGTCCTCAGGGCTGATTTTTATTAGCCTTAGCTCACAGAGCACTGGTCTTTATGCATTTTTCTGAAGTAGCTGCATTTAATGGTACCTCCCAATGTCTTCTTAAATCTGAACTATAATGTTTACAGGAACAGTATGTTCATGACTGAAAAGTAGTTATTTAAGGAAGCTGGATACTTTAGGATAGCTGATAAACCTGTTACAGGGGCAAGTCAAATTTAGCTATCCATAAACTGAAGATAACTTGTTTAGGAAGTACCAAAGCAGAAAAGTTACTTTTTCATGAGCCTGTGGCAATAAACCCCCCCAAATCATGCCTCTGTGCATGTCCCTAACTTGCAGCTGTATAAAATAGTGAACTTTTATCTTTTCCTCTTCATTAGGTATGGCTGAATGATCCCCTAGAAAAAAAAATACAATGTTAAATCTAGAACTTAAAAAAAAAAAAAAATATATATATATATATATATATAAAAGTCTCAATTTTGTATTTGGGTTGAAGTACAAGAAAATGCAGTGGTTAGTCATGCCATAAGATTATATTATTTCTTGTTAGCAATTTTTCTTCTTATTTGGTAGTTTTCCACTTCAGCCACTACAGCTAAAATGCACCTTCCAATACTCCGCAGACAATTTATTCTTATCTGTCAAGAGACAGATTCTTTTTAATTCTAATTATTATTTTTTTTCATTTCTAATGTGCTGAAAGACAGTTCCTAGGATTACACTGACTTAATTTTCACTGTTTAATGTATTTTTTCATTACATCGTATCAAGCATCCATGTTGGTGTGGACCTAACCGGACTGCTTGTTCTAAAAATTTGGCATCCACTTGGACTCAAAAAACCAGAAAATTATTTTTAACATGTAGATTGTAAATATGTTTTATAAAGCATTTGTACTGACTGTGGTGAATCTGAACCTTAAGGACCACTCCATCAGACTACACATTTCCAGTAAGACAAATGGGTGTTGACTTTCTGGAACATGTCCAGAGAAGGGCAACGAAGTTGGTGGGGGGTTTGGAACACAAGCCCTATGAGGAAAGGCTGAGGGAGCTAGGCTTGCTTAGCCTGGAGAAGAGGAGACTCAGGGGTGACCTTATTGCTCTCTACAACTACCTGAAGGGAGGTTGTAGACAGGCAGAGGTTGGTCTCTCTCTCAGGCAGCCAGTACCACAACAAGAGGACACAGTCTCAGGCTGCGCCAGGGCAGGTTTAGGCTGGATGTCAGGAAGAAATTCTATACAGAGAGAATGATTGCCCATTGGAATCGGCTGCCCGTGGAGGTGGTGGAGTCACCTTCATTGGAGGTGTTCAGGAGGAGACTTGACAGGGTGCTTGGTGCCATGGTTTAGTTGTTTAGGTGGGTTGGATTGGTTGATGGGTTGGACGCGATGATCTTGAAGGTCTCTTTCAACTTGATGTCTTGCATTGTATTATATTGTATTGTATTGTATTGTGTTGTGTTGTGTTGTGTTGTATTGTATTGTATTGTACTAGTCAGACACATAAATGTAATATGGGGAATGATCGTATGAGTGTCTAATCTCTTGGGTTGTGCAGGCATATTATATTAAATGATCTCTGTTTCCAACAGAGTAGCATTGACATTTCCAGGAAATATGTGTGTTAAGAAGGAATTGATCGAGGAAGAAAAGGACCAAGAGAATACCTAGAAAAAATGTGTTATGAGAAGGTTAGGAACACAGGTGATAGGAAGTTTTGGAAAGATAATGACATCAGCATACTTAAGTAGCCTGGGTACAGGACTTAGGAAAATATAAAAATATGAGCCATGGATACACTTTTATTGTTCAGACTAGGGAATGAAAAATTAAACAGATCTCTGTTGGTCGGAGATCTCTGCTAGAACTACTGTGTGTTAAATATGACCAAAACTTGCTCAATTAAAAATGTTGCAGTATTTCTTTCTTGTGAAATTGTGTGTATATATATATGTGTGTGTATGTATGTATGTGTGTGTGTGTATATACATGCATATTTGGAAGTTTGAGGAGCCTGAAGAAAAACCTGGTCTTGAGGATCTTTTTTTTTTTTTTTTTTAAGCTTTTATTTGAGGCACAGCATTTTTCACCGCAGTGTGAATTACACTGGTTGCATGCTACTACCCATAAAACATCATTTTAGTTATCAGTTCTGTTTATTTTCTATCATCTTTTGCTTCACAGTGCTTTCTTTACTACAATTTGTTGACAACAAAGAATAAAGTTAGAGGACCACCTGCACTGCCACTGTGCCTTTTGGCAAGAACATCTTTCCAAGAAATTCATTCACTAACTTATGAACACTAAATAATAGCCTATTGTATCTGCATGAACACTCCCACTTTTCCTCTAACAAAGCACCTATTTTCAACATATGGCTCTCAGTATGGTCGTTTTCAGCTTCAGCCTTTCTGGAAGAGAAATTGTCCACAGAGAAGATAGATGGTCACAAAAATTAAAGCCCTTTCTCTTGTAAAAAACCCTCAGTTTTCTGGGAGTGAGCTGTACAGCTGTATTAACTGTAATGGAATCAGCTCACATTATGAAAGTTATGGCCAATTTTTAATTTAGAAAAATATCATTTAATAGTCTCTGATTTATGTTTTTCCTCTCCCACAGGTGAATGCTACTTGCCATTAACCACAGACCTAGAGATTTTATCAATATTAAGCTAGAGTTCATAGGTCCCTAAGAGAAATGACCAAATCTAAGTAGGATATCTTCCAATAAATGGGAAATGTTTAACCTTTTTAGTGAGTTATTGGTTTTCCCTTAACACACTTCAAGACTGCAGTCTGTCAAACATTCAAGCCAAATCTGCAGATCCACTCTTGATAAAACTGCTACTCTACTGTGTTGTGAGGTAAGCTACTGAAAGCAGTTCTCACAGCTCTCGCTTCTGGCTTTGAACCTAAGGCTCCCAGCTCAGTAGAGCATGGTTATATTCCTGGAGAACAAGGCTGGAAGCAGCCAGCAATAGCATGAAGTTGTCGGTAATTACTTTAATCATCCACAAAATAAATCATAAATAAGAAGTTTGAAGTTGGACATTCATGACATTTGGGTTTATGTTGCTGAAATGTTTTCAAGAAACTCAATTAAAGAGGGCTTTTTACAACTCTGAACAAAGTGAAATATTCCCCAGAACATTCAGAAGTGCTGGAATCCGTGTTTATTTTAAATTATATAACAAAACATGGACAATGCTGGGAAAGGGAGCTTCAGCAATCTTTCAGGCCTCCCATACCATGTGACCCAGCCCTAAGGCAACTCCGGGCAGCAGTAAATAAATGAAAGTCCTTGTCAGAAAGAGTTTATAATCTGTGGGCCTTCTTCAGGGCTGAGCAAATGCGATCAGAACACCACTAGGAGCTCATAAGGTTGGTGAGGAAGCATCAGACTCAAAATTTCTGAATTAGAACCAAATGAATGATTCATTCTTTCCCTTCTTCTGGGTTAGCGGCAGTTAAAAGAAGAAAGAAAAGTAGTTTTGTACAGGTTTCTGCTACTTTTTGGCTGTATGGGCAGGAGAAATTGTGAACTGGTTTTTACAGTTGTTAAAATCCATCCTGTTGAGCGTTATGCAAAATTGAAGTCCTCAGTTTTCTTAGGGAACTAGGTTAAAAATAGCTCCTGGCCAAATAAGCAAAACTGAAGGACATTTGACAAAGATATTCTGAAGTAGAAATGTGTTCATCTCATTAAAGTGCCAAAATGGAATATTTTGACTTTGGGGGAAATTTGTGTTGCCTATTTCTCCCACCTCCACTATGTGCAACTCACATAATTTATCAGACTGGCACAGTCACAAAAGTTTCTAGCATCTCTGCATCTGATATTTGCAGTGAAGGAATTTGGCTTGTATCAGTCAATTAATTATTTTCTTAAGAAACTTAATGTCCTTCAAATTACTGAATTAAAAAACATTACTTGAACCTCCTTCCTTCCTTCCTTCCTTCCTTCCTTCCTTCCTTCCTTCCTTCCTTCCTTCCTTCCTTCCTTCCTTCCTTCCTTCCTTCCTTCCTTCCTTCCTTCCTTCCTTCCTTCCTTCCTTCCTTCCTTCCTTCCTTCCTTCCTTCCTTCCTTCCTTCCTTCCTTCCTTCCTCCCTCCCTCCCTTCTCTCTCTCCCCTTTCTTCCTTTCTTTCTTTCTTTCTTTCTTTCTTTCTTTCTTTCTTTCTTTCTTTCTTTCTTTCTTTCTTTCTTTCTTTCTTTCTTTCTTTCTTTCTTTCTTTCTTTCTTTCTTTCTTTCTTTCTTTCTTTCTTTCTTTCTTTCTTTCTTTCTTTTCTTTCTTTCTTTCTTTCTTTCTTTCTTTCTTTCTTTCTTTCTTTCTTTCTTTCTTTCTTTCTTTCTCTCTTTCTCTCTTTCTCTCTTTCTCTCTTTCTTTCTTTCTTTCTTTCTCTCTTTCTTTCTCTCTTTCTCTCTTTCTTTCTCTCTTTCTTTCTCTCTCTCTTTCTTTCTCTCTTTCTTTCTCTCTTTCTCGCTTTCTTTCTCTCTTTCTCACTTTCTCTCTTTCTCTCTTTCTTTCTCCCTTTCTTTCTTTCTCTCTCTTTTTCTTTTTTTCTTTTAATTTTTTTTTTTTTTTTTTTTAAGCTTTCTCACCATTTGAGTGTCTCTCTCTTTCCTCCTACTTTTTGGTGTCAGAAGACCAGTTTGTGACTCACACCCTGTTCCTTTTTCTGCAGCCAGCTTTTGCTTCATCTGATATATTTTATGCCTTTAATATTTCCTGTGTTCTTGTTGTTTTGGTTTCAGCCATCATAGATTTGTCATCTTAGGCATCCTTGACCTGCAGTTTTCATTCTCACTTTCTCTCTGATAAGGACTTGCAGCTCTCAGTTTTCCTACTTCTTTCTAGCATCCCTGTTGCTCTAGCCCTCAACATTTCAACTGTGGGAGCAGAAAGACAATTGAAGCAGGGTGACACTTAGTCCCCAGAATCTGTCCTGACTCCTTTTGGACTTTCTTAAGAGAATTTACACATCACTCCAGTGTTGGAACCAAAATGTGGCTCAAATACTCATTAGGGCATTATTTACAAGGAGTGTGGTGGAGGATGAAGATGAGCTGTCAGTTTAGGGTTTGTACTGATGTGATCCATCTTGCAAGAGTTTAACCCCAAAATGCCCAATGTCACTCTCTAACATCACTCCAGAGTCACTTCTGACTGTGATTTGCTTGCTGAATTCTGCTGTTCATTGAAGAAGTCCACGTTTCCCATGTGTTCCATGAATATGTCTTCATTTCAGCATTTGGCATGGAAAACCCAATTGAAAGCTTTGTATAATCAATATTAACAGTACTCTCTTGTGTATTTACTTGTATACAAATTATATCAAACCTCATAAAAGCAGATGATTTTAAACTCAAGTGCTGCAGTTGCTGTACTGCAAGAGGATTAAAGTGCTTTAATGTCAAGCTATTGTTTATCCTCTGTGCTCTAATGAGAGTATTTTATTACAGCTCTTAATATGACTGGACTGGTGGGTTTATGAGATCATTCTAGGTACTTAATGACAGTGTGCCACTAATCACATGCCCTCTTTTTTACTTAATAAATATCAATGTCTAATGGCAGCCTGGCAAGTATAAACATTCCAACCTCATCACATTTTGAGGGACTAAAGGGAAAAAAATCTGTTATGACTGTAAACAGCATTTCAAGTACAACTTCTGACTCTGTAACAAAGACAATTTCATGTTAGATCTGATTTCTGATTGAAAGGAAATTATTGGGGAGATATTTGGACATAAGATTTCTAATGATTTAATTCTTTTGGTTCACATAAGTAACAGAAATGTTGTATCCTGAAGAAAAATACAAATCAAAGACTTTTTCTTCACTTATCCAACTGTGAAGGGAAGTTTGACTTTTGTCAGGCCAGCCTCTCTGCATCTGGGAGAAGTAAAAAAAATCAATGTCTGCTCTCTCATCTCTTTTTCTGAGGTTTCAATATTGATCTCCTCCCAGCAGCTGGGGACTAAACCTAGGAGTGAAGAGTAAAAGGGTGCAGATGATGGGCTGTTCGTGGCTGGGTGGCTACCAATGTCTATACCCAGATAACCAACAGGAAAACCACTGTAGGAGAGACTTATCCCCTCTCTAGTCACCAGCCAACCATTTCTTACCACCCTAACAGCCATGCTTCTGTTATTCTCCTGAGGAGCCTGATATTGCACCCTGAAGGGAATTAGGACTTTCTCATGTTGATTTCAAAGGGAGCATGTTCACACTGATTCCTTTACACAGACACAAGCACGAAGGTCTACAGCATTAGGTACCTAGCATTGTGTGCCAGTGCTGCCTCTGGTCCCGAGTATGTATTGCCGCGTCATGTGACTGAATGATCTTCTCTTGGAACTCAAAAAAGCCATCTGTTGTTTTCTTAAAAAGTATGGTCTTACTTAACTATTGACCAAAGTGATTTGTTGCCAATGTGTGACTGTTAGAGAAGACATTTAACAGAGTTAAACTTTTTGGTCCTACCCTCCATACAACCCTCACAATATTTTCTTTCCGATGTATGTATAAAACCACTAGTGTATTTTAGCATTCTAACCCTAGCTTTAGCCAGTATTAAATGAAATATGTCTTGGCCAGCACAGAGCCAAGAGGAAAAAGGTCAGTTTATACTTTGGAAACATTTTGGAAACTGGTCTTTATAACATGAATACATCAAACAAATTTCACAACATTAAAACTGCTATCGCTGGAAAATGTTAGCTTAACGTGTTTATTTTCAGTCTGTGAATACAGATTGCAGGTCCAGGAAAAATGGTGCAGATAGTATTTTACTTTTGTTTAGCTTATTTTGAGAATTCTTGTATCTACTTACTGGCAAATCAAATGGGATCAGATGAAAGCAGACATTGAAAACTAGAATCAAAGTAAAATCTTTCATTATACTCCCCCCACGTTTGTTTTGAATGCTTGAACACCTTAAAGTAATGTTTAAACACCTTAAACAATGGCATACAGAAACCCCTGAGCCCTCTTCAATTGCTCCTCCACCAGTCTGCAGGCATTAATTTAGGACTCTCAAAAGTAGGAGCCACGTTAGTTTCCCTCCTCTTACATTTGGTAATATTAGATTATAGGTCTTGATATTTTTAGTACTGTACAGCTACCATAATGGTAGCTATCCTGTAGCAAATTTCCAGGATTTTTGGAAAAAGCCCCAAGCCATGCTCAGAAATCCTGAGACTGAATTATATCATGCTTATATCGTGCTAGCTGTACTTCATTGTAATGACTACTAGAGTCTGTTTCTTAGTCTATGAGTAAAATCATATGACAACAACTGGTGTGGATATGCATATGTATGTAAAGAGCAGATTTGATAAGCAGTCTCAATTATTTACATTCTAATTTCAGAATAAGAATACAATACAGTACAATACAATACAAGACACCAGGTTGAAAGAGCCCTTCAAGATCATCACGTCCAACCCATCAACCAATCCAACCCACCTAAACAACTAAACCATGGCACCAAGCACCCCATCGAGTCTCCTCCTGAACACCTCCAATGAAGGTGACTCCACCACCTCCACGGGCAGCCCATTCCAATGGGCAATCACTCTCTCTGTATAGAACTTCTTCCTGACATCCAGCCTAAACCTGCCCTGGCGCAGCCTGAGACTGTGTCCTCTTGTTGTGGTACTGGCTGCCTGAGAGAAGAGACCAACCTCCGCCTGTCTACAACCTCCCTTCAGGTAGTTGTAGAGAGCAATAAGGTCACCCCTGAGTCTCCTCTTCTCCAGGCTAAGCAACCCCTAGAGGAAAACTATTGATTTGGTTTCTTTTTAGCATTCATTAACAGGACATATTGGAAAATATGTTTATATTTTGATTAAAACAAATGTATGTGGACAAATTTGTGGTAAAAGGCTGGTGAGTGTGCTAAAAATACTAAAAATTCATGAAGTAGGGCACTTTTAAGTTAACCTTGTTACCCTGAACTCAGTATTACTTTGCTTGTGACTTCAGTGGGCTTTGTCTATCCCCATTTCTTGTTCTGCCTCTGACACAGGCTGACTTACGTCTGGCACAGAGTCTAGTACTCTCAAGGGCGCTGCATTTTTTTACACCTAGCATCCAGGATTTCTATATTTGTTCCTCGGTGTCCTTGCCCAAAGTTCATTTTTCTTGTCTGAAGTCCCTTTTTTGCATAGTGAGGTGCGGCAATGATAGCAATAAGCGGTGTGAGCGATCTGGCAGTATAAGCTTAGAGCTTGACATGGTGGTAGGCCATGCTTAGCATAAGTGTAGAAGTAGCTAGCAGTTTAGCAAAACAGTGCTGTGCCTGCAGCACTGTAACTAAATCAAGGTACTGGTAGCTATAAACACAGAGAGTTATCTTGGAATAACAGGGCGCATACGTCAATCAACAACCTCGCATGATATTGTAGTTTAACCAATAATCTATAATAGTATGATGTGGGGTCACTCATGGGGAACCAATGATGCTATGCCAATGATGCTCTGCCAGTCTACATAAGCTGCAGAGGTTCCCTTAATAAACAAACAATACTAGAGTATATTGGTCGTCTGTACTGATTCCGCTCTCCGTTGTCAGCAGTGAGGGTCAGAACTCATAAGAGGTTATTTCACGACTATTTGTCCAGGACACTGGCTCAGTTGCTGAGGGCTTTCGTATGTTTCCATCCACCTACTCGAGCCCCTCACAACCTAAGTTGTGCCAAGGCAAAAAGCAATGAGTCTGTACATCTGTAATATGTGAAACCTCCACCCTAACAAGAACCAGCATTATCTGTGTCTAATATTTCCATTGTGTGTATTCACGAATAAGGCCTTGTTGCTAATTGGTATTTCTTGGCTATTGTGGCTGGGAGCTCTAAACCATGGGCTTTTAGTTAGAAATATGTTTTAAGAGTTCTGAGGAGCCTTCACTAAGCATTTCCCAGTAATGTCAGGAACTGTAGCCAAGGAAGCAGCTAATTTAATTTTTCTTGTTCAAATATGTTAAGACAGGGGATTATTCTTAAATGTAATTGTTCCCTGGGGAAATGAGGAGAGGAGAAAAAGACAGGGATGAGGTTACATGAACACTCTCCCCAGAAACTGTTTTTATGGTATTTGTTACTGCTCTCTGTCTTTTTTCTCACTGCATGTCTGCAGCAGAATTGTATCTAGTCTGCTTTTATCATTGATTGTCGTCACAGGCACAGAGCAAGGCAACCACAGAGGAAGTGGAATAAGAGCCAAACAAGGCAAAAATCACATATCAGTTCCTCTGAGATGCCTGGAAGCAAAGTAGTACATGCCCATCACACTCTGCTCTCATTATATCACCATCTTTTGAAGCCAGGCATTTTTTTTATATTAGAAAGTATAGTTAACAAGGATAATTATAACGGGTTTTAATTATTTGGAAGCCAAAGCTTCATTAAAACAAAGAAAACGTGTAAGCAGTGAAAGCTTTTGTGCTTTTGTCATAAAGGGTTATTTTAGCGTGTTCTTTTAATAGCTGTCCATGTTGTCTCCATCCTGTTAAATTCTAGTCTGCCATGGCTCTCACAAACTGTGCTTTTATGGGATTTGTAATCTGAAAATGAATATGCTGCATATTAATGCTTGAAATGGGGTCGTATAACAACCCAGTCTGGATTGTCTCTTTATGCTTCCTTCCCCAGAAGCTATGGAAAAAAAAATCCAGGTATCAGATATCCAAGTCACCAAAGAGTAAAACTGAAAAAATAAAACAGTAGAAAGAATAGGTTCAATAAGCCTCAATAAGTCTCTTTCTCCAGTAGAAAAATCCATCCTAGATAAAAATGCTTAGAGATTTTTACTGTATACCAACACTGGGCAGTGTGCATCTTCTGAAGTATTCTGAAAAGTCACCTGACAACTATCTTTGATTTCAAATGTGAGCTAATGTGCAAGCCTTTCAGTTTTGGCTTGTTTCAAAGCAAGTGTTAGAGCCTTTGCAGAAGCAGCTCAGGACTGTATCATAGCAGAGTATCATTCTGTCTGCTAGAGAAAAATGTTAGGTAGAATTCCTGTGAGACATAAAAAGTCCCCAAATAACTATAGAGACATCAAAATGTCATCAGATTGTTATACTTGAAGTTGTAAACAGGTGATCCAGTGATGTGATGCAAAAAGAGTCCAAGTACTTGAATTTCAGACCAGGAGTGTCTTCATCTTTTGCTGCTAATTATGTGGAACTGTGAACTACATTTAAATTAAGCTTGTCCTGAACTTTGCTCTGAAACTTCTAAGGTCATTAATCAGGTACTTCAGAAGCACAATTCTATTATTCTTTAAAAAAAGAGAAAAGAAAAAAAAAAAGTAATTTTTGGCCTTTCTTTTGATTTTCCATCTTCTTCCTGCCCATCTGCAGGGATGTGGCCCTCTTCCAGCTCAGCTGCTGTGCTGACTAGTGATGAAGAGGGAAAGCTTTGTGGACTACCATGCAGAGGAACTGCCCAAACATTGCACTGCAATAGCCTTTCTATTAGAAACTGATGCAAAACTTGGGCCTCTATGGGGAAACCCCCTGTTTGGGTCATCTGGGGTATTGGACAGCCCTTATGATGAAGCACATAGCAGCTTTCATTATCTGCATGCAGCCACTCCATTTGTATATTCAGAAATCCCTTTTTGACACTGCCTACAAGAGCAGATGTAGCTAAATTATAGCTCTTGAAACTCACATTGCACTTGAGCTGCTCCTGAGCAGTTCCTCATGGAAGGTGCCTTGTGTTTCTGGAAGTGGGGCTGGGAGAGGAAGCAAGCTAAAGGGCATCTGAAGCACAGTTCCCAAACTGTGGTGGGATGCAGATGCATGCTCAGTGAACTCTGGAGGACACCTGGAGAACCACTGTCACTTCTTGCCAATTAATTTCCCCCAGTGTTCTCCCATTTTGAGCTTTTTTAGGTATGTTGTATGTGCCAAGGGGCTTTCAGCCTTTCAGTCTTCTGAATATTTTTGGTACAAGCTGCAGCCCTGGGATAGGAGATCATCCAGGTGTTAGAGCACTGTGAATGCAGATGCTTCCTAACTGTGGCCAAATGGGTGAAGGTTTGCTGTGGTGCATTGCCTCTGGAATTATTTTGTGGAAGGACTGAAGGAATGGTTTCTCCTACCAAAGGTGCCAGTTGTGTCATTGTTTGGTGATGATTATGGAGTGTTCAGTGTTCAGAGTGTCAGGAGTCATTACAAGAGTGCAGCCAAGGATTTATGAACCAGATATATAGCACAGATGGCTTCCCTGAGCCACAAGAAATTTTCAAGAGGAAATGAAATATTTTTTTACCTCCTTCCTTCCTCTTCCCTCTACCTCAGTAACCTGCCAGCTGAAACTTTCATGTTGTTGCAGGCTTCTCCTCCTCAAGAGGCAGAATCAGATTGGCAAGACTTCTCTGGAGAACCCTGGTTTAATTTCCTACTTCCACAGGTGCAAAGGCCAAAGAAAAGGAGGTTTTGTTCACATGTTTGTTGGAGTATGGTTCTGAATTTGTAGTAGTTATGAGAATCAAGAAGCATGTGTATAAATGGGGGGAGAGGGGGGGAAAGTGCACGTTTATAGGAAATAATAATATTTTGCAAGAAAACACATAATAGTTGTAGAGACTATTGCAAGAAAGCTGTTCCTGAGCCCTAGAATGTAGTGTAAATCATGTCAGGAGGCCTGACTTCCCAGAGGCCTTGCCTGATGTTGGAAAACCCACTTGGGTCAATATTTTCCTTCAGAACTTTCATTCTGACATTTTTTTGTGTGTGCCTACTCCTGTAGCCACAAAGGCTGTTTCTTTCATTGCTTGTTTGGAAGGAATCTGACATACTGCAACCTCTAGATTCTTGATACCTCTTAAGAATCCCTATCAGGAAATTTATTACTGGAGGTTCAGAATGAGAAGTCCTTGCAGAAAATAATTATTCTTGTCTTTCAAAGTGAGATACTGCCTGTCTTACATAATCTTCATGAGGATAAATTCAATCATTTTTTACCTGCTTTGGGAGTCTCAGAAGGATTAATAATAATTCATCATTTCTGAAATTCCAGTATACATTTTAACATGATGTTTGACAGGTTTGCATAATGTATGATTAATCAATTAGAAATTTTGTACATATGCATGACACTACATGAATATTCCTCTGATCTTTCTCCAACACACTTGTAAACATGGAATGCTTGTACAGTAGTTGGAAAAAAAGGAAATCTTTTCATTCAGCTCCCACTTATGAACAGTTTCAAAAAGAAATAGCTTTGCATTTGTTAATGAAAGAATAAAACAGGAAATCTGTCTGTCTATCAGGGAATCAGATACACGACACACTTGCTAATCCCCCTTTTCAGTTAAATGGATAAAGAGACCTTATAGAAAAATGTAAGTGAAAAGTTGAGATAACTGTCTCGGTCTGGAGAGGGAAAGAGACTCAGTTCTTTCGAATATTCCCATGTTGTGAAATGAGAGGCACAAATGAGGCCAAAATATCAACAGCTAGACTATTTATTACATAAATAAAGTGGAGGGATCAGAAGGGGAGAGAGAGAAGATAGAGAGGGAGAAGAGAGAGATTAGAGGAAAGGAATTATATTACCACACCCCTCACACCCCCCCAAGACCTGAGAAAGGTGCTGCAGGAGATATTGGGTCAGTAGAGAAACGGTGCTGAGGCTTTGGCTGTAGAAGAGATGTGGTCTTCTGAGCAGCTTCCTCAGCTCCATGAGTTGCAGCAGGCGGAACTTAGGACACGGAGAGAGGGTTCAGTCTGCTTCTTCCAGGCTCCATGGCCTCTTTTCATTGGGTCAGCATTGTCCTGGGCTTTTCCTTCTCTCGTGCTTTCTTTCTCAGTGGCATTGTCTTTCTCCTGTGTTTTCCTTCATCTGTATTTTTGGTTCTCCATTTTCCTTCTGCTAAGCCAGTAGTTGCTCAAGTCTTTTATACATTTTTTTTAGTCCTTAGCTATGTGTCCAAGTATTGTCCCTCAGGAATTCAGGGGCCAGGAAATCATCCTTAGGTAAGTATCCAGGTATCGTTCCCCAGTAAATCTTTTTGTGTATTCCTGTGTGTTTGGGCAGGGGTCTGGATGGAGGGGGCGGGGGGGCCTCTGCCTCCTCCTTCTCCATCTACATGCCCACACACTCATTACACATCAGGAAACAGGTGGTGAATCCATTGTCTCACCATCCTCCCTTTCCAGGGTATTTGATGGGTGGAGATTATCTTGTTTTATGAATATTCCCGAAGGTGGCCTCGGTCCATTGTTGTGAGGGCAGCTGTGGTCCAGTGAGCAATGTTATCTTTGTACTTTCCAAGAGTCCTTCCAGTGGCTCTGCCCAACACACATCAGCTATTGTCTGGGCAAGCAGCAAGTGATTTTCTCTTTGTTGAGTCACACCAGGAGAGACAAGCTTTAGTCTCTCACAATAACACACTGCATGTTTTAAATAGAAGATAGGATCATATTTGCTGCTCTCAAAAACCAAACAAAACCAACCAAACACATGAAAACACACACACACAAAAAATTAGGTTTTGTACTGTGGAATTAAAAGTAGTTCCATACACTTCAAACCTGTATTCTGGACTCTGGATCTGAGCTGTCTATCAGTTTAATGATGTTACTTGAACATGCTGTAAGATGTCAATGGACAGAGCTTACACTTCATTCTTTGGAATGTATATTAAACTTCAGCTTGCATCAATGACATTCCCAGGTGTATACCAGCAGGCAGCAACTGGATATGAAACCCTCTTACTTTCTGAGTTATTTGTCATAATTAGGTGAGAAAAGATCTAAACTCCAGAAGTATTTGAAAAGGTTCTGCATCTGAGATATTCTCAACAGCGTTTTGATCCAGTCAACTAAAATCTGTGCACTAGGTCTTAAAATAACCAAACACTTTCTATTGTGCATCTTCTTTACTCACTTCAATTTGACATGGATAAAGATGCAAAAGTAAACTACTCATCTGACACTAATTCTTCTGTAATAGTTCAAGATAGTTGGCCAAAGTCCAGCTAATGAAGAAAGGAATGTGATTTGTTGACAAGCACTACAGTCAACATGAGAAAAATGTATGCTTACGTATGCCAGTTTAGCAGCCTCAATGGTCAGTTTGAGGCAGAAAAGGAAATAGCAGTGAAATTAATCATACTGATGCCTAGTTGTTTGATATTTTGGCATATTGCTGAACATTAAGTACAGTGACATTTGGCAATGGATTCTGATTTTCAATGAAATAATCTATTTTGCAACATACTCTCCCCATTTTACTAATTTTTGGCATGTAACACACGTGGAGGTGAGAAGGTCAGATTAAAATATTCATTAGTCACCTAAAAATGGTAACAGCATCTGACAAGGAAGAACTCAAATCACAAAACCCCCTTCCAGGGCGGGCTGTGAAAGGCAGCAGTTGTTGCCAAATGGGGGACTGGTCAGACCTATGTTTAGAAACCCATGATAAATTCTAAACACAGTTTGATGAAAACCTGCTGCAAGTTTCTCCTTTCCCTGTCATCTGCTGACATTAAACCGTGAAGTTGCCTGTGATGTCAGTTCTGAATTATTTCCTTTTGATTGTTGACTCAAAGTCTTGATGCTAATGGAGAACCAAGATTTTTAAGGTTCATCAGAGAAGGCATTTAAAAATCTGAAAAATACACATAACTCTCTGTCTGGTGTATGCTCACGTGG
This sequence comes from Picus viridis, assembly GCA_033816785.1. Classification (NCBI taxonomy): domain Eukaryota; kingdom Metazoa; phylum Chordata; class Aves; order Piciformes; family Picidae; genus Picus; species Picus viridis. Next base: position 12,429,325 of record CM066574.1, on the reverse strand, counting down.
CTTTTCTGTTCCCTGTTAAGTATTCTTTAACAATAATTTTGCAAGACCTTTTCCTCCCAAATGCTGATTTCTTTTTGGTTTTGTCTTCATGCTCTGTCCATGGAGAAGGACTGTAGGCATGAACGTGGAAATTCTTTGCCTGAGTTTGAGCATTTAAGGGAAATCTCATGTGGGAAAGACACTGGCCACTCCACACTAATAAGAAAACTTAAAGGAATATTAAAACTACTTCAGATAACTTTGGAACATTTGAAATATTTAGAGGACCAAATGAACTGAAGCTATGAGACTTGGCTCTTGAACTGGCTCAAGGTAAAAATCACACAAGACACTGTGAAAATAAGCCACTGGTCCTGCAGAGGCATGTGTTCTGAGCTGTAACTCAACTGGCTGCTCTCTTGGTTGAAGTTCTAGCTCTTTGTAATCACAGTGGGGTGCTAATCAGGTCCAGGCTGGTGGTCCCATCTTGACTTTTTCAGACAACCAAAGGAAGGGTGCCTTTCTCTCAGTCTGGTTCCTAGGATAATTCTCTTACTTGAGAAAACACTGCTTTTAAAACCACTACTTCCTCTTGCTACACAGGGTTTTCCTTGTCCTGTTACTGTCCGTGAAAAACCTTCCCTTGCTCAGAGGAAAGCTACATATCTGTCCCTATTTTCTCCTGTCCTGCCTGCTTTTTTTCCCCACTATAAAACTTCCCATTACCCAACCAAATCTATCCAACAATAAGTATTCCAATAAGAAGGTCAGCATTCACCGCTTGTAACTACTACAGAGCAACTCCAAGTCTGTTCATGCTCAACTCACGATTTTCAATTTTGGCATGCTTCTTAAAGCTGGAAGCATTTCACAGATATTAGCTGGTTATACTTTCCAAGAAATCTGGTACAGTTAAAACAGTACAGTTTCCATTTTAAATAAAGTTTTATCCTTCCCTCCCTAATCCCTCCCCCCCCCCCCCCCCCGCCCCTTTTTTATTAGAAGAGATGACACTCCGTGGAAATTCAATCACAGGTGTGGCCTAATTTTGATGGAAAAGTACCTGTTAAGAACTTCTAACAGTTTCTTGGAAACTCAGGATGAGGAATCAGCCTTTGGAGGAACATGTTGTGTTGAATGAGTTGGAGGAAGAAAAGAAACCGAGAGATGCAAAGAAAAGTATCAACTAGGAAATCAAATATGAACTTTGAGAATGAAACCAAATGTAGGAAACTTTAGCAGGATAAGAAAAGGAAAATATTCTAGTGCCTGGAAATCCAGTAATCCTGTTATGCACAAAAAGTGCAGCAGACAAATACAGAGATAGGACAAAATTTGCCAAATAGACTTTAAAGAGCAACAGGAACAGGAGATGGAATGAAGTAGGATGAGTAAGTTAACACCAATGCACACAAGCAGTTTAGGACTCAATTGTCTATCTGGTATTTATGGGAAAGCATCCATAAACCTTATGGAATATATAGAATCCCCTAGGGTTGTTACTGTATTTCTTGGTGCTTGCACCAGCATTTTACATCTGCCCAGAAGAGTACAATACTTTCAAAGAGAAAGAAATTGTCTCAGTGATCCATTACTGACTTTCAGTATGGTGAGAAAGAGATGCCAAACCTGAAACCTTTCCATCTTCCTTCTCCCCATACTCTGCATGCAAGCAAGGTCCAAACTTCCCTGGCTAATGTTGATAGAAGGAAACAAAACTTGACAAGCTTTTTTGTAAATTCTAAATTATCCTTGTTTTCCCATTATGTGGCTAACCCAAACTGAAAACTCATTTAACATCTTGAACGTTTCATAACTCAAATTTCCAGTCCATCTCATGATGGAAGTAAACTTAAACTGTAGCCTTTTGAAGTCGTCTCTGTTTGAGGGTGAGGTATTTAATGACATCAGTCTGTGGTGGAAAAGAAGTTTGCATTGTTGATATCATCCACCTAACATAAAAAATGTCAATCCTTTGCATGGTGAAACACTGGTTTTGGAAAGAGTGCCAAGTGTGGGGTCAAGCCTCCTAGGCCAGGCTGCACAGAGTCCTTTACAGTATCTGTGAGAGCAGGAGTGGAGTGAGGGTTTCCAAGGCTTCTCTTTATCTCATGAGCAAGCTGCCCCACACCAGGTCAAAGCCAACATTTGAGTCAACATACAGGCAGTGCTCATGACCAAAAATTTGGAGTCTGAGCTCTGCTCTAGTTTGACGCCAGGAGGTATCCAAAGACATCCTCCTGGCACTTTACACGTGCTGAACAAAGCCATATATACTTTGACTGTGGGATTAGATGAGGTAATACTATGTCAAAGCTATTTTAGAAAGGAATGGTGGAAAAAGTTATCTGCTGGTGGAAATCCACTCAAACCAAAATTGCATCAACTGTAAACTGAACTCAAACTTTCAGTAGATTTAAGTCACCTGCTGCAGAAATGAATCCTGGAGAAAGAGCAAGAGAAAGGAAAAAAAGCCAAGGTTTTCAACTTCTGGCAAAACTCCATTTTTCTTCAGGACTAAAGGTAAAGCTTAATAAAGTCAACAAAAACATTTCAGTTAAGATCAACCACTATTGGATCAGAATATCACCTGAATGTTCATTTACAGACTGAAGAAAAATCCAGGTTAATCATGTGCTAATGGGCAAACCTTGCCTCTTCACCTTCCACTCTGTCAGGGCAAGCTGCCTTTGGTGGCTACTTTATTTGCTTCTTTAAAAGAGTAACAATATTACACCTATTGGACCAGAATGTAATGGCTATTTCCATCATAACCACCATACAGCCCTTGCAAAGACTTCAATTTTGATAGGCACTCTCTTTTTGGTATTACAGTGTAGTGGCTTTTCAACCAGATATACACAGATAGAGTTTTTTATTAGAAGTTACACATTATACCATTTATTCTTTATTATGTCCAGACTCTGTGTAAATCAGTTCATTCACGCATTCACTCATTCATTCTACTAGAATTCAGCTGGGCATTTAAAATGTCTTGAGGAAGGGAAATTGATTTTCAGATACATTTTTAGTTTGTTTTGCTAACAACAGTATAATTCGGTGTAGTTTTGTGTGTGTATCTTTATTATTCACAGCTATAAAAGAGATACTGTTTAAACAACCCATAATTTCCACTGAATGTCTGAAATCCTTGCTAACATCAGCATCAATGAAGATATAAGTCTGCCCCATAAAACCTTAGTGGTTTTCATTCTGAGGAGTCTAAACTGTACACTTGCATTCAGAGTATTAATAACTTTCATTATCATTAGCTGCAGAGAAGTGTTTTTCTTTTTGTCTTTTTGTTTTTATTTTAGTGATTATGCAGAAGCATGAAGAGTTTGCACTGAATGCTAAAATTGAGGGATTTACAAATATTTAACAGTGAATTGACATGGATGCAGCCAGAATTCCAAATTACATGAAGTGATAACATGTTCATACACTGGGAGAGCAAATGCAAAGGTGCACACTGGCACAGCAAGCCACAGGCTTCCCTGCTGTTCAGAAATCACTTCAGAAAGACAATGCTGGAGCTGTGGTGCACATTGCACCTGTTGATGGCTCACAAGGAAATTTGTCATGCATCCAAGACCAAAATGGAGCTTTCTAAAGTGAAGACCTGGAAAAATGTTACCATACTCAAGTCCAGCTGAAGATTTTTAATACCACAGGCTAAAATGTCTAACTTCCTTGCCAAGAAAGCAAATATCTTCAAAGAAAATTATCTTCCAATTATTTCATAATTTGGGCACCTCTTAGGCCATGCCAAGGTAAAGGAAAGCTTGCCAGAGAAGTTTGTGATTCATCTCTCTTTGCTTCAGCAGCACACAAACCTGCTTTTTGTTTGACTGGAAACTCTCTGGATTAAGCAGATGTGGTTTAGCAGTGCCTTGTACTAACACCTCAGTGCCAGTAACTGACTCTGTCTTCTAGCTTTGTCTCATCTTAATAAAAAGACGATTATTATCATGCCACTAGTCTCTTGGGAATGGCACTTCTTGTGTTGAGTTATCAAGGGTGTGTGAAAGAAGATGAAGGGAAGAAGTTGAGCAGCTAATAAAAGGATAGAAAGTACCTGGCACCAACAGTTGAAGGTGCTGCTGCAGAAAAGCACAAATGTCTGCTGGCAGCAATACCCAGTGGTGCTTACAAAACGTCTTTGCTGCTGTTGTTGAATCAGCTGGTCATCTGAACAAAGCTCAGTGCATGTTAACAGTTTGTATCTTAATATAGTAAAATGATAAAAAGAAGCTTTGCATAGCTGAAGAGTCCCTGTATCCTTAAGTTCTATTTGTACATTTGGCATTGAACTCACAGATTCATTATTCTACATCAACCTGATATAAAATCTCAGCTGAAAAGCAGCCTAGCACATGCTTTAAAATGCTACCCAGCAACTAGCAACTACTATATCAAGCCCTGAAACTTGTGATTGATTCAGAAAATTATAACACTAAACTTAATCCAAACCTGACCCTAAAGCCTAATTCTAACCCTAAACATAAACCCAATCTTAACCTTGTTAAGCAGTCATCCTCCTTTTGGCCTGGTAAAATGCAGCTATGGTTAATAATAAAATTGGTAAAAATCCTGTGAGCCCAGACTGTGCTGGCTTTCCCCAGCCCTGCCAATGCAGTGAGGGCTCTGGGCAGGAGGAACCTACTTACCAACTTCCTGCAGCCAGAACCACCATTCCCCTGGCAGGCTGCTGAATATCAAAGTGCCCCTTTGTGCCCACTGCATTTGACTTGTTAGACCTCAGAATTGACAAGTAATTAGATATATAATGCTGCAGTTTTGCCCTGCTCTGCTGTACCTGCCAGTAGAGAAAAGTCTGCCCTATAAACCACAGAGCTGTGTATGCTGGCACTTGCTTTGGCATGCCCCTGAAAATGAGGAGGACTTGATTCTCACTGCGCAAACATGTCAGTGACAGCATAAAATCTGAGTAAAATATTTATTGCTATGTTCAGTGTATGCTTGTCAGCATGAATTAAACAAAAAAAAAGAACTTGTAGAAACATATCTGAAAGGAGGAGACATTTTGCCTGCTCCTCATTCACCTGGAATATGCTGTCCTTTTATATCTGTCACTAGTTTAAAAAATATTTCCTCTCAAATTTGTTAGCTTATTTTGGGACAAATGTATTTCTTCTCTTTTGTCATTGTGAGGATGTCATAAAACATGATGATTGCAGAATTCATGTATTTGAATATTTAATTTCTTTGAATGGTGCAGTGGACACAGCAAATGTCTATGCTGGGCTGTTCGGCAATCTGGGTAGTTGAGACTTCAGTCATGGTAGGTCCTAAAGGAAAATTTAATTGCAAAGAAAGTACTCAACAACTCATTTCAAGGATTCTATCAGACAGAAGAGGACAGACCACACTCTGCTCAGTTTTCAACTCAGCTGAAGAGTGTTTGAAGCATTGATGCATCATCCAAATATGAAACTAAATTCACAGAGCTTACAGGACAGGAATAGACTGGGAGATTCTGAACCATCTGCGAGTACACCAAGGCATCTGTCTTTAGAGCGCAGCAAGACAAAATATAGAGAGAGAGCAGGAAGGGAGATTTAGATTAGCAGGTGTATTTTCTTATATTGGAAGAGTTTATATGGCCTGCTTCTGATTGCCTTAACTTGAACCTGTTTTTATCTGTCTGTCTATCTCTCTATCTATTCATTCTGCACTGCAGATAAAAAGCCCGATTATCAGGTTATTTTTTCTTAGGACAGAAGATTACTAGAAGTATAATTTTAGCATACTATTTTTTTCTTTCAAGCAATTTAATGTATTTGAATGATTTTGAGCCTTTAATAGAATTAAAAGAACCAGCAAAACTTAAGTAATTATATTAAATTATCATCATTATTATTATCATCAGGGTAATGGATCAATCAAAAAATGCTCAAGAACAGTCATTTTATTCAAGCTGTATCTTAACTCTCTCCCAACTCATGTAGCATTTCATAGGTGTAATTGCCCCTTGGTACCAACCTGAACTATTGTCCCCTCTCGCTCTCTAGGCATCTGGCTGTGGTCTTCACATTATCTCTTCACCTTTATTCCGGCAGCTCCTGCAGCGAAGGCCGTCTGCAATGCTGGAGGTGCTGTCGGCACTGAGCGCTCTGATAATGCGATGAGTGCAATGTAAAGCGCTCGACCAGACACCTTGTGAAGATGCCACAAGCTATGCAGCCTGCATTGGCAGTGTGAGAGGTTTGGGATAATCTCAACTGGATATGAGCAATTATCTGTTTGGTATTTACATCTCTGAAGCTCTCATTTCACGCCACATCATCATGCAAGACCCAGTGTGTGCATCTCCCAGTGCAGCCTCCCATCTCACGCAGGATACTGAGCTATGCTCATGCAAACACTGGCTCTGGGGAGGGTGGTTTTCCACCCTGCATCAGTTCAGTGATTGGAGAGCTATGCACATTGTACTTGTCTGGTGGGGAGGATGATGCAGGAGCAACAGGAGCAGGCTGACAAGGCCAAGGGCTGTCCAACCTGCTGCTGCTGCAGGTTGTGAATTTTGGCTTTGATATTCATCTGCCAACATTTCAATCCGCTGAACTACGCAGGTGGCAATATGGGGAAAGATGCTCTCTGTTAGACAGACTTCAAAGGGTATGACTAAGCTAATCATATAAAGGCATCTAAAACTTCCTTGTCATTCTTCAGGTTAAAAGGCTGGAGTGGGCTGCTCTGAATACAACAGGCTTTGGATAAAAATCTAAAACTAAATAAATATTAAGCTTAAAAATCTCTCCAAATGTCTATTTTCACTACAGTCACTCTCCTTTACTGCTTGAGCACAGTTTTACAGGTACTTCTACAATGTTCATGCAGTCTATCTTATCTTAAAAAGGAAGCATGAATTGGGGGGTGGGGGAGGGGGAAGCTGGAAGCTGAAGCAGCCATAGTTAAGTAACTATAGCTTCTTCAGAACTGTCTTTTTCTGTGCAGCTGTCATACACAATTACATTTGGAAGTAAAATTAGGTCAGTATTTGGAGGTGTCTGGTAAATGTCTGTTAGAAACTCACAGTTGAAAAAAAACACCCAATGAAGGTACTACAGTTCTAGCACAAGTCTGACAGCCTGGCCAAAGTACTTACAGATTGTTGCCCAAATTGTCTCAGCTTTTAAAAATGTATATCAGTTTTGAGTACTCCCCTGAAACAGCACAGAACGGATTAGCTGTGGTGTTCACTAACCCAAACTCTGTTTCAAACTCCCTTTGAAAATGAGATTGTTTGTCAATTTGGCTCCAGAAATCATGTCATGTCCTTAAAATTCAGTTTTCTATTATGCAAGTCAAAGAAATACTTATGTTGCTATAGAGTATTGGGGAAATGAAGTCATTAACATTGTGATGTCTTGACAAACTCATATCTAGAGAAAAGGGAAAGGAAGAAAATAGAAGTTCCTTTCAGTGGTTATTTTGGTGGCTTACAAGATCCAGGTAAATACAATCTAAAATTATAATAAGCAGTAAAAGTTATATTGTTTTTTTTTCCAAAGGAAAGAAAATACTAAGTTGGCATTTTCAACTGAATTGAGAAAAGAGAGTTAATCTTGACAAATCAGGCAGGTCTACAGTTATCAGCATAATATGTGGCAGATAAATGAAACCCATTCTCTTGGAATTCACTCAGGGGTCCAAATCCTTATTTTGTTGTTTTGGGGGTTTATATTTGGTTGGTTGGTTTTTGGGTGTTGTTTGTTTGGTTTGGTTTGGGTTTGTTGTGGGTTTTCTGCTGTTGGTTGTTTTTTGGTTGTTGTTTGGTTGTTTGGTTTGTGCTTTCCCTCTTCTAAAGAGAAATCAGAGACACATAGTATACAACTGCATAAAATTATGGAAATTCACAGCAAATGTCTTCCTTGAAGCTATGTTTCTGCAGTGAATGAGGTTTTGTTTGTATTGGAAACTTTGCAAGGGTGATGAAAAAGACTCCACAGCTTCCTTATCTTTACATTTCCCCTTTCAAGCAATAAGTATGAAAAGGGGGGGGGGGGGGGGGGAGAAGGAGAAGAAAACAAATGCACAGAATCAGAAGAAAAAGAGTTAAACCTAATTCTCCTGTTTATGACCATTTTACAGTTTAACCTCCTTCTCTTAATATATTCAATCTGGTATTTCCTGTCTATCCATTATGATGCTGTATATTAGAGAGGAATGAGAAAGAAACAGACATCAGAGTCTGGTGTTCCATTTTTAATTGAGTTCAATAAGTTTTGATTTTCTCTCCATGGCTTTCCTGCCTCCACAGCCGGCGAAGCCATGTTCAAAGCACAGACCATGCTTCATTTAGCACTGACCTTGACCTGCAGTTGACAGAGAGGGCACACTGTGCCTCCTGTCTGATGCCTCCCTATTTTGTTTTTATTGTTGCCAAAATATTATGGCAGCAGAAATCTTCTTGCAAGTGTAGATGCCTACAGTCAAGCTTTAAGCTTTCAGCAGGTAGCAATACGGAACATGCTTCTGGCTTAGCCTGGCCAAACGCCATGAGGCCATTGCTAATGATGGGAGAATCTGCTCTGCTGTGGGTAGCTGATAACAGCCGGAGGGAAACTGGTCATATTCAGTATTGCCTGCTCTTGTAGGCTAGTTCATAGTCACTGAAGTATACCTGGGACCTGAGACTGGCTCCTGAAAAATGCAGTGTAACAGTAACTGTCAGAAGCGTAAAGAACAGATGAGAGGAAGGAGGTGGGATCAATAAACATCCTTCAGGATGAAACAGATAGCTTTACAGGCTATCTCAGTAAAAGTGGTTGGATACCTATTTATTAACAATGATGGATATTAGTTTTGATATCAGCCCTAAAGTTAGACTGCAGATTTCAGATAGCCTTTCCTTATGACCCAGTCCCCAAGGCTGTGGCATAGGGGGAGGGGAACAGGCTTTTTCCTGAAGATAAATACATGCAGGTGGTGTTGAAACTAGTGGCAGTTGCTTAGGCATATCAGCAGACAATAATGAGCTGAAACTGTGAGTTGAAATTTCCTCTCTTCTGCACACAAAGGATCTGTGGAAAGGTATCCCAAAGGCTGGTGTTTCACATGCTCACCCTTTGTGCCTCCAATAGCCACCATCTTGATAAGACCTTAGCAGAGCTGGACCTAAGGTCACACAGCAACTTGCACAGAGATTGCCTTTCCCTTTATTGGTAAATGGCATACAGGCTTCTGTGCTCTAAAACCTGGGAATGCCTACTTGTCCCAAGGAAAGCTCTGCCACTGATGGAAGACATGATTGTCTTTACAGATTAGTCTGCCTCCAATCTGTTGGCTTGTCTTCCAGCCTAAAGATGTTGGCATCATCCTACATTAGGCTGATGTCTTTCATTACTCTGGTTTTCAATTTTAGCATTGCTTCTTCTTCCAGGACTGATAAATGAAATTCCACTCCTCACATCTAATAAAAAAATTTCCTGGAAGCTCTCTATCCCAGCTGAGTCTCATGGTAGCTTTAAAGCCACCAGTCCCTGCTAGACTGGTCTCCATGGAGATCATTATAAAACAACCTTGAGGCCTTATTCTTCTAAAGCTAGAATAAATGTTGGGGAGGAGAAGAAGAGAAAGAAATCATGGTTTTCTTTAGTACAGGAGACTCACAAATTGCTCATTGAGAATAAACAACAAAACCAACACAGTTTTTAACTTGTATTTGCTGTAGACTGTGATTTTTGATTTTTAAGCAGAGCTGTTATGGTATACCACCTGATAGCTATCATGTACTTTCAGAAAAGGAGGAAATCTTGTCTAAGGAAACAGGTGATGGTGAGGTTATCCACTGACATCTGGACAAGATCAGTTAAAATTAAAGAACCTCAGTCACCATTTTGTCTGCACTTTGAAAGGCTGCTAATTTTTCTTCGAAAGGCCTTGTAGGTTGGCTTCTGGCTGAAATTCGCAGAATCACTTGCATGCTATGCTCTCTGCTCTGCATGTACTGGCATTGCTGAAGATCTGGCCTTCTTACTAAGGTTTTGTACAGTTTGTTGGGGTCTGTACCTCATAATTTCTCTCAAGAATGGAAAAACATTATAAAAAGATAAGAAGAAAAACACCTGTGCATTTAGATTATATTTAGCACCCAGGAAGCAAAGTGAAAACCTATTTATGTATCAGAGTCAAAACCCAGGGTAGCTTACCTTGAAACAATCCCAATGCTAGATTTTTTTTTAAAGATTATGCTAGATTGAATGTTTCTTTGACTTTTTTTCCGCTCCCTTAAGGCAGTTCATAAAAGATTTCTGTTGTGTAGCTCATCATCACTGCCAGGAAATATTTTTCTCCCAAACAGTTTTCTTCAAAGTCTAGAAGATTGAGAGGATACAAAAGTGTGGATGGAGAGAAAATACTAGAGTAAAACAAGAGCTACTTGGGAGGGAAGTGTTTGAAGCCATCATTCCTGTACTCTTTATAATTTCTTATTCTTGCACCTAGTTCAAAAAGTGTGGGAAAAGTCTTTTTATGCAGTTGATTAAATGGGCTGCTGTGGTTTATATCCCAAACCATAAAGCATCATCTAATCTTCGCAGTATTACAGGTTGATTCAATGAGTGAAAACTTCTATATAAAATCTCCTAAAAGCATTGCTTTGACCCAGATAACCTGGTGCTACCAGAAGAGGCTAGTTCTCAAATACCCTATCTGTATGTTTTGATTGAAAGAAGATCAGGCTGAAAACTGACTAGAAATTGAATTGGCATGAGCTAGTATTTTTACAATACATATACACTACATTTAGAAGATGTGTGCATTTAGAACCTTGTTCTGCGGTGAGAAGAACAAAGTGCAGAGGACATCTAACAATTCATATTAAAACCCGTCATTATTTTTCCTGGCTTATACATCATATTGGAAGCCATTCAACATATGCATAATCTTGGACAAATTTAATGAAACAATCCACAAGAAAGTGTGAAATTGTGCAAAGTCAAGTTGCTTGGTCAGCCTAACACTAGAATATTGCATTAACATGACACAACTGAAAGAGAACATACATTTTTAATAACTGATCCAGATTGCTAGAGATGTTTTATTTTTATAAAGACCTATTTTCAAAATGCATGTAAGGAGCAGAACTTGGAGGCAATTGTCAAAAACTTATAAATGTGGCAGCATGAGTCCCACAACTAGCTGTTGGAAGCCATGGGAACTTGGGGGGATCAAAGGAAATCATGTAGAGGAGTGACAGCAGGCTGCCAGCAAGTGAGAGCACAGATGGCACAGTAAGAGCACAGAAAGCACCTTTTCCTTTTGGTTTTCTTTTCACTGAGGAAGAGGGCAACTAGAAGACAAGGAGGCATACCATCAAGATTCTCAAAGATTTTGCAAACATTGGTGAGAGGATGTTTTTTTCTGTAACAGAGATGGAGAAAGCCATTCCCAATATTGCTGGCTGGTCAGAGTATTCACCTCAGTGCTGACAGCAGCAGATCAGGGAAGTGAGCATGAGGCAATTGCTTCAATCAGTGTTCTCTCCCCGGTCTGTGTGAATTACTATTAATAAAACATGAAATGCCTTCAAGAATAGTATAGACAAGAGCCTAGTGTCAAGTTGAAGCTTGTTCATTCTCATAAAAAGAGCTGATTTAGAAGAAATAGCAGTTTCCAGCGAGAACACACTATAGAAGACCTCTCAGCCAGCTTTGTTCTAAACACAACACAATCTGTGAAAACAGAAAAAGAATTGATCTTAACACAAGAACCAAAATCAAAATCTCTTTTTCCAAGGCCAATATCTAATTCCACTGATAACAGTAAATTTCAGATTGGATCTACAGAGATCATCAGCTGCATCCTGTAAAAAAAAACCACAACAAACAAAAGAAATGCTTTGGATTCCCTCAGCTCTTATATTGCTGTGTTCCTCTGAGCACATTGCTTCACCTTTGTCCCTTGCTTGTTTTGTTTCTTGTTTTCCTTTCTATTTTCTGTCTATAATTTCTATCTACAGAACAATCTTTTTTCACCCTTTTTTTTTCTTTTTATGAGAACTTTGTTACTTTAATTATGCAGTGCTTAATTTAGTGTTCCAAATTTCATCATTAATAACATTAAATAAATATATTTCTATATGTATGTCTTGGCAATGTTCTCTCTGAGCAGACACTGTAAGGATGGGACCAGAATACGTACATTTGCTGCCTCTTGGCCTCAACTACTAGCTGGCCATTATTCTCTGTCAATGCTGTACCTTTATTTCCTTCTCTGTTTTCTAAGCTTTCCTACCTGTTATCACTGAAAACACTGCTGCCTTTGTGATTAAAATCTGACAGATACATGAAGAGACATGTTGATTTCATCAACAGGGAAAAACAACAGAGAGTACCAAGTCACAATGAGAAATGAGGACCTGCCAAGGACTGAAGCCACACAGCTGGTCCAAGCTCAATCAAAAAGACATTAAAAAACCTGCCTGCTGGCATAAGCACAAGC